>CM057134.1:16542904-17742904 GCA_029964075.1 Patiria pectinifera
TCCATACGGTAAATAAAGTTGTTCACTGTTGAAGAGTGAGAAAAAGATCCATTAATTGGGGGCGGTGTGGATTCAGAATATGTTTGAGTTAAAAGAAAAACCGAACGAAAAAAATTAATTTGCAAAACAATTTAAGTCAGTTAACGGTTGCAAGGCATATGAACAGGATGGCAAATGCCCCCCCCCCAGCCCCCCCCCCTGTTCCGACGCCCCTGATCTCGAGTGAGGATGCATGCCACCTGTGCTCAAGCTGTCTTTGTCTGTGCTTAGCTTGCAACACCTCATCAGTGTACAAACCGGTGTCGGGACGACAAGAATTGACGGAACTCGTACTCAGGCAGCAAAGGACTCCTACTCGAATAGCAGTACTCAAGGGAAATGGTATAGCTTGACTTTATACACCACGGCCTTATTTTATCAATACTTTCAGTTTGAAATGGTTGATTGGCTTGTGGAGAAATCAAAGTTTCCTGATTTTCCTCTGTGCACGTCCAGACAAACACAACAGCTAGCCGTGATTGGGTCTGCATATCGGTCTGACTGGGTCTGGGCCAATTATTACGCACAATCAACCATTTGCCATATGGCTGTATTCGGAATACAACTACTTGTACTCGTACTCGGAAGTATAAGTACTCATACTCGGAGACCTGTTCTTGTACTCGGAGGTACAAGTACTCGTACTTGGTTACTTAAGTACTCAGGGATGTGATTGGGATGTGACCAAAAAACCCTGAAAATGTTATGCACGCGTACAAACTCTAGCGAGCGCGAAGCCATTACGGTGTGGGGTCCGGGGCCCGCTTTTTGATTTTAAATGCTTTGTGGTGCAATCTAAGCCTTTCTGGGCCATCATCTGAGCCAAAATATTTTGCCAATTTTGTTATTTCTATTTTCACTTTTGTTGCATTTTTTTTCAGTTCATCACCATCATCATTGATTTGTCACTTATTTGTAATTATAAATACTCCATGGTGATTAATAATAACCATTGTAAAAGTATGAAGAAATAAAATAAAACAAGATTATTCTAAATCAAATTAGGTTTGCCCTTCACCGACACTGAGTATACAGTGTTTAAAAAACGTCGGTGAAGGGCAAAACCTAATTTGATTTATATCACCCCGACGCAAAATTCCATCTTATAATAGTTTATGTGGTACCTGCTGCTATGTACATCAGGTTCGAACCGGCCAACCGATCCCGTTAGCTCGGCGGTCGAGTGGTAAGACATCTGCACTAAAAAGCAGGAGGTCGTGGGTTCGAGTCCCACCCGAGTGATTTTTTCCAACTTTCACTCGGGAGGTAACACACTGAGTATACAGTGTTTAAAAAACATCGGTGAAGGGCAAAACCTAATTTGATTTATATCACCCCGACGCAAAATTCCATCTTATAAGATTATTCTACACAAATAGTTGTTTTGCTTCATCCACAACTGAATGGAACATACCATCTTTGGAAGCACCAGACTAATCAGTCTCAATGATGATGTGCTTCGGGTGTTTCACAAGGGATACGAGCAATTTCTTTCCACTTGACGCGTAGTTGATAGTGTGGTTACAAGCATTGCAAAAAACCTTGCCAGCGGTTGCTATTTTATCGAAACACTCTTAAAATTCATGCTGATGTCCGTCAATAATAACAGAGTCCCGAAACCATTCCCACCGGAACTTATTTGCTACTTCTTTATCAAGCTCTAGCACTGATTTATCTCAGTGCGACAATATCGACTTGTTGGGCGCAGCCATGTTGGAAGCATCCGTACACGCCGCGTACACAAACACTCGACGCACATGAAACAACGTGCATAATCCACACGATTGCACTGTACTGTATGCCGTTATGCACGCTGAGCAATATTAGTCTGTACACCTGACCAGCGCAACAAGTGCATCTTCGGTACCGACACTGGAACTAGACCTAAATAATCACAACCTCGGACCCGAGCAAAAAAATCACATGATCGCGCTAACGGCAACGCATGGTCTTCAACCTCGTTCTCGCATTGGTTATTCAATATGTGCGTGCGTATCGATCAACGAAGTAATGTCCATTACTAAATTCGGATATTTCGGCAAGCAAAACTCATTATGAATAATTAATTAGCACATTCTACCCCCCTATTTTCTCAACTGATTCACACGATTCACGTTGGTGGACTTTTGAAACCCTAAAAACCGGATTTACGGGAAAAAATGGAGAAATCACATCCCTGAGTACTCGGCAGTACTCGGTACTCAAAAAAAGTACTCGACTACAACACTGGCAACACTGCATCGGGCTGACAGATGGTTGCCTTCAATCTCAGCGCACAAGAGATTCAAATCAATGCTGTGGAAGATGCGATGGATAACCATGTCTCACAGGTACCAATGATATCAAGATGATTTTCAGAAACAAAATCAACAAGTTCTGTTGTCTTGTTCCGAATTGACCGGGCATTAAGCATGCAGACGGTAGTGTGATGAGGGTTTAGATCTCACAGACAGGTCGCACTAAAAAGCGTCAACACAGCATCAATACAGCGTCAACACAGTGTCAACACATGAAAGAAGCGTCAACACACTGTCAACACATCCAAAACACATTCTGAATTGACCAAAAAAGGTATAGAATGGCAAAGCATAGAATAAAAGAGAATTTTCATTGGATTGAGTTTCCATTTTGTTCTTAAAAATATAGTATTTTCACGTGGAAAAATGACCTTTAACTTGCGCGGCTGTTGTCCGCCATCTTGACTTCGCACAAAGCTTGGACTACACCATTTCAAGTAGGGGTGTGTAGGTTATGACATTATCTTGTCATAAACAACAGAGGGCGCCTTGATGCAGAAGGATGCACTCTGATCTGTGAGAGACTGATGGACTGAGGTTTATTGAACGATGCTATCACCCTTTAGCATAATGGAATGGTTTGTGCTGCCACTGAGGCAACATGGCAGCCGATCTCGAAGCGGTAGGGGAGCCAATTTTCTTGAACTGAAAATCGCAATTTTCAGGCGTTTAACCTATTGATTTTAAGCCAAAATCTTGTTTCTGTCCATACTGTATGGGTTGTGTCAATTTTAATGCATTTTGGATGTGTTGACACTGTGTTGACGCTTTGGAGTGTGTTGACGCTGTGTTTACACTTTTTAGTATGACCGTCACAGACTGATGTGGATAAACCAAGTTTTGTGTGCATTTACATACTGGGCTGGTGAATTTTGATTGAAGTAATCAGGGTGATGGGGTCCGTCTTGACTTGATGTGCGATTTCCAATTACAATGGGCATGTCAAAGTTGATTCCAGCCTTGCATCCACAACGAGTGCGCCAAAAACAACAGGTACCAGTGATCAGTCCAGAAGATTTGGATGGTGGATGGATTGGAGATGTTCTGGGTCCAATATCACTGCAGATTTCAGCAGCAAGAGGACATGGACGGCAAAGATCGGGTCCATTATTGAAGGAGTGCAGGTATATTGGCGAATATCTGACTCGCTGGGATGAAGCAGGAGCCATTGAGGAGTCCAGTGGCAGATGCAGTGGCATTGTTGAATTTAGTGGGAGACAACATTGGTTCATTAGCCTATCAAGTGCTGCACTGGTGCTGGAGGAACATCCAATTGTTACCAGCAGAAGGTGTGATCTACTAGTCACAAAAGATACCTGACGTCTTGGTGCGCAGAAAAACTGCTAAAGACCCAAATGCACAGGAAAGGAAGGACAAACTCCCTTAAAATGCTCCCAAACCAGATGATGTTGCATATATTCTGGCTAACCATGTTGATTGCGCTAAAGTTCAACTTGACATGAAGACATGACTGGAAACACCGCCAAGAAAAAGGAAATCAGTACATTGGTGGAGAGCATGATGAGGAGCCGCCAGTTAGTAGCGCTGCACTCTATAACATTACTCAGGTCAATACAACAATCAACAGCCACACAGTAGCCACAGCTGTTTGACAATGCCTGCCACTTGCAGACAATACTTTATCAGGTCAATACAACAATCAACAGCCACACAGTAGCCACAGCTGTTTGACAATGCCTGCCACTCACAGACAATACTTTATCAGGTCAATACAACAATCAACAGCCACACAGTGGCCACAGCTGTTTGACAATACCAGCCACTTGCAGACAATTCTTTATCAGGTCAATACAACAATCAACAGCCACACAGTAGCCACAGCTGTTTGACAATGCCTGCCACTTGTAGACAATTCTTTATCAGGTCAATACAACAATCAACAGCCACACAGTAGCCACAGCTGTTTGACAATGCCTGCCACTTACAGAAAATACTTCATCAGGTCAATACAACAATCAACAGCCACACAGTAGCCACAGCTGTTTGACAATGCCAACCACTTGCAGACAATACTTTATCAGGTCAATACAACAATCAACAGCCACACAGTAGCCACAGCTGTTTGACAATGCCTGCCACTCACAGACAATACTTTATCAGGTCAATACAACAATCAACAGCCACACAGTGGCCACAGCTGTTTGACAATACCAGCCACTTGCAGACAATTCTTTATCAGGTCAATACAACAATCAACAGCCACACAGTAGCCACAGCTGTTTGACAATGCCTGCCACTTGTAGACAATTCTTTATCAGGTCAATACAACAATCAACAGCCACACAGTAGCCACAGCTGTTTGACAATGCCTGCCACTTACAGAAAATACTTCATCAGGTCAATACAACAATCAACCACACAGTAGCCACAGCTGTTTGACAATGCCTGCCACTTACAAACAATACTTTATCAGGTCAATACAACAATCAACAGCCACACAGTAGCCACAGCTGTTTCACAATACCAGCCACTTGCAGACAATACTTTATCAGGTCAATACAACAATCAACAGCCACACAGTAGCCACAGCTGTTTGACAATACCAGCCACTTGCAGACAATACTTTATCAGGTCAATACAACAATCAACAACCACACAGTAGCAACAGCTGTTTGATAATACCAGCCACTTACCAACTTGGATCCAAACAAAACTGTCATTGTCGCAAGAGGTCGCAATTTTGTTTCTTTATATTTAATATTCATTAAAAAAAATTGTCAGTGATGTGTCCCAGAAACCAAAACTATTTCTTAAGTTGAACCTGGTTTGTGACAGCCATCAAATCCTTGGATACAAAAAGAGGGGCCAATCATCACCAAGCAACTACAGACCAGTTTCCCTCACGTGGGTAGCCTGCAAATTACTGGAACATATCTTTAATCACTTGTGTGAAACCCAACTCATAAACACCATGGAAGAAATCCATCAACACCTAGATCAAAATAACAAAGCTCAGATAGATGTGCAGGTGCTTGACTTCAGCAAAGCATTCGACACTGTAGCCCATGAGAGATTACTTCATAAAATAGAACACTACGGGATCAGAGGCAACACCTGGACATGGATCAGAACATGGTTAACCAACAGAACCCAACAAGTAGTTGTAGATGGAGAAACATCAGACCCTACATCAGGAGTCCCCCAGGGCACCGTACTAGGCCCTTTGATGTTTCTACTCTACATCAATGACATTGGTGACAACATTAGCAAAGACACTAAAAGCAAGTTATTTGCTGATGACTGCCTACTATTCCGACGCATTGCTAACTTCAATGACCAACAACAACTCCATCTGGATAGCCTTGTGACTTAGTCTCATCAATGGCAGATGTCATTTAAGCCACAGAAATGTCACACCCTACATATGACAAGAAGCAAAAATCATCATGATAATATCTACAGATTGATGAATGCCAACCTTTCTGTTGTACCCAACCATCCATACCTTGGAGTTGAAGTTCAAAAAGATTTGTCATGGTCTCTTCACATCAATCAAATAGCAAGCAGAGCTAATACAACACTTGGTTTTGTGAGCCCATGCCTCCAACACCGCAGAACAGTCAGCAGGGTCACTATGCTTTACCGCTCCATCCATGAAGAAATTGCCCTTGACATCCCTTATTACATCACCCCAGTAGAACGACCACAAAAAAATAGACATAATCAGCCCTACGCTTCCTTGCAATGCCGCACACAAGCGTACCACAAAAATTTGTTCCCAAAGATGATTGAAGACTGAACCGAGCTCCCAAATGATCTTATTCATCAAACATCATCATCCCAATGTAAGATATCCCTAGGAAAAACATCTTGCATCACAACCTTAATTTCACGCTTGCACAGCACTGGCATGAAGTCAAACTGCATGATGATGCCTAGCGGCGATATCCAGTCAACTTTCTGAGATTCTGTCATCACATTCTTAGATTTGTTAAAAAGTGTAATGTCACGATTCAACCATCCTTTTTTACCAGACTACCTCTCAAACTGAATTGACATTGCATGACTGGACATGGCGTCGCATTATCGTCACCTGGGGGTACAACGACTCAGGGTCAATAAAACAGAAATCAAGCAGAGGATATGAACCAAAAACTTTTCAATTCATTCAAGGATAACTAAGGCTACACCATGGAACAAAAGAGGAATCAAACCAAGGTCAAAGCCTATAAAGAACATAAACTTGCTACTTACTTTATCATCAATGGTGTCAATCTTAGTAAGCAAAACTCCGTCAATCAGTGGAGAATGATCCATGTCTCAATGGTGTGCTCGATTGATTGCCTGGTCCACTGCTTCGTTACCACCAAAAAATAACTCCCCAACCAAGAGAACTAACTCAGACTGGTTGATTTCGATCAGCTGTTTGAGCAAAAATAACAAAACAGGAATAACAGTTAATCACAAGGAAATGAAACATTTTCTATCGTTGTGCAGTTCTCTCTTGAAGGCAATGAATTGTATTCTGTTTTTTACAACGTGTTTTTACAGTGGAAGCTACGGCAACAGTTGAAAATAAGTTACAACGAGTTGCAATACGACAGCTGTTTCTTGCAGCGTGTTCTTGAAAGCATGTTTGGCAATTAAACCGTGTAATTTGTGATTTTTTTTATTTCATTTCAACCAGCAAACTAGTGCTCAAAATCTAAACAAGGATGCTTAATAACTAACCTGATTAAGTTTTGGCTCTATGAAAGATCTATATTTCAAGACAGTGTTCTAGCCAGGCATCAAATAGCGCTAGCACCCGCTACGCTTTCGGAAATAACCGCTACGCTTAAATCGCGCCGCTACGCTACCGCTACACTATAAATTTTGGTTGCGAAAAAAAAAATATCTGACGTTTGTTCGTATACAAGCGCAGCGACTTTGAGCATTGCGCACTGGCCGTACGACACAGCGAAAAATAAACAACGATCCCACCGCACGTACCCCGTACGATACCCCTACCGTGATGCTGCGCCACACGCATTCGCTATGATAGCAATAAGCACGTGCTGTTTTGTGCTGCGTAGATACAGCGCTCGGTACGGTACGGACGTACGTGTCACCAACAGAGCGCTCTGTGGACCACAACATTTTGCGCTATCGGTGTGCTTTCCTAAGGTCAATATTTACAAGCATTTCAACTGTTTTAAAATTATAAATAATACTTTTTATCAAGTCCGAAACATGTTACTGTTTGAAAATAAGTCCTTCAACGTCGGAACATAATTTTCATAAAGGATTTATTCGAGAAACGATGTCCAAAGAAAGGTTAAGCACCCCTACGATATCAATGGATCCGTCCCCAAAGATGGCCGCACGTGAAGAATTCTTCTCGAAGAATGTCGCTGTCGAAAATTTGGATTTTTGACTACACTACTCGTTGCTGATAATAACAGTTCAATAAGTTTGGTAGTAAAAACGGATCTGTTTGTTCTTAGGACAAAACCAATCAGCATGTATTGCAACAAAGCAAGTTTTTTAGCGCTCCACGAATGCGTAGCTTTCTCAAATGCTGAGGGAAATTTGGTCGCGTAGTTCGCCGGCGTAGCCGGTGTGGGCTGGCCCGCGCAGCGCCGCGCCCGCACGCCGGGCCGGCCGAGGCCGGCCGCGCCAGGGATAGGAAGCAATTCCCGGTGATTATTTCTCATCGTCATTCTCTACAATTATATTTTTTAACATAACAAAAATGAGATTTCTCCTTCACATTGTGTTGTAGCATATTGAAATTGCAATCACCGACGACTTTTTATGTCTGAGACCTCCATGGTTTTACAATTTCTCTCCCTGCCGATCGGATGGTTTTATTTACAAATTTAAAATCGGAACTACTGCTCGTGCTACTACGGCAGCGCTATACAACACAAGGCTTCTTGAAATATGAAATGTTCATGCGATTTGTTCTCACACTTAATATTGACAAAGTAAATCCCAATTTTTTATAAAACATTGAGGAACTACTAAAAATGGTTAAACATCAGAAAGCATCGATCTTGGAACAACTTATACATTGTAAACATAATCTAAAATTTGAAAACAGAAGAAAGTTTACAGGAGCAAGAGTATTAATCATTGAAACAAATAAAACAAAATTTCTTATAATTTTAAACACTTCTGCTAACAAAAATCAGGGGAAAGTGGCAGGGAATCACCTAAGATTGTACCACAGAGCATCTAGAGTCCAAAATTTTCCGGGGCCCTTAAGCGGGCCCCGGACCCCACGCTGTAAGGGCTTCGCGCTCGCATTAGTCTTCGAACCAAAATTACCCCTACGCTATAATTTCACCCTGGCTAGAACCCTGTTTCAAGAAAACTGAACAAACATATAAACCACAATATTCTGAATCTCAAATGCCAAAGTTGCCGAGTCATATTTTGAATTGTGCCCTCTCATGACACATTCCTCAAATCGGCATTTGGGACATGATTCTCATTCAGCCGGTTTCACCCATTTGTGGATTCTCCAACTGAAAACCAAGAACAAACTGAACGGTACACTGCCCAGTTAAGTTAGGAATATATGTCTATGTAGAACAAAGGTTCACGAAATTAACTCCCTTCCAGTACAATCAATGATTGTGTTAAAAAAAATGTATCTTTAATAGTGTGATAAATTTCAGTAAACACTCTATGTGCGCAAAAATGTTATTTCTGATTTGATGACATCATCAGTCAAAAGCGGTAAGTGAATACTGATAAAGTTCGGAGAGGATACATTTTCATTGTGAAGCGAAAATAACGTATAAAAATATGACAAATATAATTGTTTGTACTAATAACACCTAACTTCCGGTTTGATGACGTCACAGCATTAGAGTTATCCAAACGTGAACATTGTAATGGATATCATTACTTGGACTACGACGATATGACAGGGATCAAATGATAGAATTAAATTAAAAATATGATCCTTTTCAAATTCTAAAATTAAAGAAAGCAAACTCTATTTGACGTGCCGCTAGGGGGCGCCCTTTCAGATGATGACGTCATCACACTTTTTTGAGTCAGGTATTCCTCACTTTCATAATATGTGTGTAGTAAAATGTTTCCGCTTTTGACTTGCATTCGGTTTTTATTTCCGGTAACACTGGAAGTGAAGGTCAAGCAGTTTTGTGTCTGGAACAAGAAATGTTTCTCACGGCATAGTCTACAACCTCACAAAAAAATGAACACAATACTCTATGTAGTTCAAAAGATACAGCGCAAACTATTTTGTCAGAATTTGCCCTGACATTGCTTGTAATTTGATACTTGATGAGGTCATGATGACGTAACAAAATTTAGAACATCTTCGTAACATGGTACAAGTTCACACTAGGTTTCTGGATCATACTGTGACCAAAATGCCCCCAAATCCCACTTTTTTACTTAAGTTTTATTACTCTAAATCTTACCTATAAAATCCTCCTAGAGATCTGGCATTTTTGTCTAGAAAATTCCTGTTGTCTTTTCAGGTATTATTTCTAGGTAGTTTTGAGTATTTTCCTGCCGAAATTCTGTGTGTACACTCACGTGTTTGTTTACACATGTCAGCTGTGCTATAAATAGTGTGATGGTAAAATCCAACATGGCTGCCATTTGAGCAGCGCTTAAAACGTTTGTGATTGGCTGAAAGTTCTAAAATTATTTCTAGCAAACTGAGACTTCTAAAAAGTAATTTATATTATTAGAACGTTTTACTAAATAATTATGTAGCTTCTTTAGATGTGAAGTTGTCTAATTTGAATCAACTTTGAAAGTTGGGCAAGTTTTGATGACTTTTCTGTCAGATTTCGTCTAGTAAGTCACAGCCTCGACTCCATGGGCGCATGCACGTTCCTTCACTTACCTCTAACTAAGCGTATTGAGTGCGCATTTCGAAGATTGATACATTTAATACAAATCTTTGCTAAATAACGCAATGTCCAAACCTTATGTTTAAAAGGATGGATTCTTCAAAATCACAATTTTTAACATTTTAAAGATGGCGTCGGCACATAAAATCCCCCCCACAGAAGTGTGGTTGGGGTCTACGAACGAATACTTACCTGTAGAGCAATACTACTTATGCATATTCCCCCTACCAGCAGGTATTTTCCGCTAAGAGTTATATACAATAGCGCCCTCTGGCGCCCTACCCATAATACCCTGCGGCATGCGTGCCTCGTGAGCGTCCTCTTTTCTCGAGCGCTAAGTCGGAATACAACAAAGTACCCAAGGCATCGAGAAGAGTGGGGTAGGGGGGAGGGATGCTCTACAGGTAAGTATTCGTTCGTAGACCCAAACCACACTTCTGTGGTTGGGGGGGGGAGTCTACTTCACTCTACTTACCTGTAGAGCAATACTACTTATGCATAGACTAGCACCGTCAAGGAGGTGGGTCATGCGAGATGCTATTGTGCTTTCACAGGGGCACGTAACCATACGCCTAAACCCTGGATGGGCCCGTCGCTCCACATGTGGGTGGACAAGGCAGCCCAAAAAGGTCGGCATGATAAAGACATTAGTCATAATGGTAGCCTCAACATGCCAACAGAGATGTGATCCCCGATTTTGGGAATCACACGTAATGAATTACAGCCCACCGATACCTACACCTAAGAGTTCGGTGGGGCACACAAAATAAAATTATCATGAAAGGCAAAACATCATGACATGGTACATATAGACACTATAATATGCATACATGTACAGAGCTCAATAAAGAATCAGAGTTAGGAGACACCAATGCTGGGGAGGTCTCCGGTCTGAAAATGTCTTGAGAACATGGTGGGGCTCAGTCAGTCGCCCTCAACACTGTTCTCCCATGCTCTGCCTTTTATTTTGCGCATGCGGACCAATCACACGAATTCTGCCGTTGATATGTCCGTGGTTTCATGGATGACCGTAGCCAACCTTCAGGCACTCTTGTCATGAAAGCCTGCAGGTATGGTGGGGTCACCATGATAAATACATGTCATGAAAGGCCTGCCTGTATGATAGGGTCGTCATGACAAAAAACATCTCACGAGAAGCCTGCTTGTATGGCAGGGTTGTCATGACAAATACGTGTCGCGAGAAGCCTGTCTGTATAGCAGGGTTGTCGTGACAAATACATTTGTAACTGCAAGAGACCGATTAAAAGCGTCCCAGTGCAGCTAATGTACGACGCTAAAGTCATGATTGGCACCAAAAATTCTCCGCCTGGACAAGAATGATTTGATGCCCGGAACACAGACGTCTGGAGGCAAACAGGGCTCCGACAGTCCTTAGTATAAATCCCTCCTTAGGGAGCAGACATCAAGTCATGATCAGCACCAAAACTCGCTGTCTGAAACGGACAAGAATCATTTGATGCCCAGAGCAAAGACATCCGAAGGCAAAGAGGACTCCGACCGTCTTAGCTCAAAAAACCTTCCTTACGGATCAGACGCCAAAGTCACGAACGGCACCAACATTTTCCGTCTGGAATGGACAATGATTTGATGCCTAGAACAAAGATGTCCGGAGGTAAAGAGGACTCCGACAGTCTTAGTTAAAAAACAAAAATCCTCCCGTAGGAATCGGATGGGCACACTCGGTTCCCATCAGATGTGGTCTGCCTCTATTATGCAGAAAACAGTTCTTTACTACATGCATACCAAGAAGTAACAACTGCTTACAAAAAAAAGGCAACCATAGAAACCAATGAAACAGATGTGAAATTGTTCACTGGTTCACAGAACTCTAAAGATCTCTATAACACTTTTGGATAAGAAGGTGTTGAAGATGTCCTGCAATTCAGGGGTGTTAAAACATCCCCTAAGTTAACTGACATGGACGTTCAACTGACTTAACATTAAGTAATCTACTGTCATGTTAGAAGTCCCTCAAGTGCAGGCTGTAAAGGCCATAGCTTGTTTGAGAAAGGTCTGATGTGAACAGGAGAGCATTACAGCATCCAGTACATCAGGAGAAATTCCTGCGGAGCTGGGTGAAGGAAACCCAAGCTGTGCTGGAACAAAATATTGTTCTGCTCGGAAGAACATTTGTACCTCCAACTGGTGAACCAAGGGAATGGTTATAGCCCTGGAAAAACCAATCAATGGGGTCAACATGGAGTTAAGAAGAGGACCTTGTCGTCCTTCTGCTCCAATTGATTAAGTACCCGAGGGATAAGAGGAAGATGACAGGAAGGTGTATATAAGTAGCCTGTCCGTCTTCATCACCATCGTATTCGTGTGCCATGTGTAGGGGTCAGGAACCCTCAGGCATTAGCCTGGAAATCTGTGACTAGTTCATGAAACAAGTCAGATTGACTTATGTGGTTAGTTGTCCTTGCTTGGGAGGAGGACCGTCGAAAGCAAGAAGCTATGAGGAAAAACCCCAATGGGGTATTTCTCAAGTGAGTTTACACTGGTCGTCGATGTAAACTGTGTCAAAGTCACATCGAACCAGGATCATCTGGCACAACACCGAATATAGAAGTAACATCGCAGTTTCTCTGAGACTGCCAGCATCTCAAGTATGTTAATGGAACTTGAATGATGCTCACACAGGGCCTCACCAATCCACCACTAGATGCGTGTGGTGGGCAGTTAACTGGCAGGGTAACATGTCCGCCATGACAGTTAATGAATTAGGCTGCAATCTGTGAGAGGCCCACCCTTGTGAGGTTGGCAACGCCGAACCACAGGAGGTACTGCACAAGTCAGGTCATGGCCTGCACTGAATGCAGTGAGGACTGGGCCAACACAAGCAAATAGGTGAATGCCACCAATCTTTGTTTCCACAGCGCAGTCATATCGCCTTCACTATCTGAGCAGAGGCCCGGAGTGAGGCGGAAAAAGGCTGGATGGAGCCAACATGAAGTTGCAGCGAGAATCGTTGTTTGAAAACCGCGAAATTCTCAGTGCTCTGGCCTGAAAATGAGTTGCAGTTGTGTACCCTTCAGGCCAGGGCTCATTCCCCATGCTGATGTGTTAGACAGTCGACTAAAACTCATCAACATCTTCCCAAGGGAAATATACAAGACAGGCGCAACACTGTGCTGGCCCGATGGTATTGATGTCAGCCTCAAAGTCTCTCTGACGAGCTCCTACGAGACAGATGGGTGGAGGTCGTCATGAGTCAGGTAGGTCACTTATGGAAATCATCAAAAGACCTGAAGCCGAATCGAAATCACATTTACATTATCCTATGTGGCATGGCGTACAGAAAATGTTGCTAGCATGGTCACACAAAATCATCTTGGCAAACTTCAAGAGGTATGCAGTTGAGAAAACAAACAACTGTTTGTTCTTCACCTGCGCTGGCCCACATGTAGCCGCCATCGACCAATATGGATGTAAACATCCATATCCACCGCAAAAGAAAAGATCTTTCTTAAAAACTGAAAAGGTGGGACTCGAATCTTTGGCGGGCGCCCTTTGACGGGAGAAACAGTTCATCAATCATGTTACCCCGGCGGGCCAAGATTGCTAGGGTCTGCACTTGTGTAAAATTACAGAGTACTGAGTGCAGACCGTGAAATTGATAGCGAAAATAGCGGTCAACATGTCCGCTAAGACTGTCGAGTCAAGATTAAAACATTAAACCTAATGTACTTCATGAAGGTACAGAGGGAGGCTGAACGCGTATCGCCGAGCCCACTTTAATTCTACTGCAAAGTGTATTCAAGCTTCTGCGAGTATTATTACGAACAGCCGCTTGAATAATGGGGTCCCTCTACTCCTGGCAGCTTGTGCTTAGCTGCATTGAAGAGGGAAGATGTGACAAAAAAATACCGAATTTCGCTAACGAAAAACGGTATTGATCACATTATTGCTTGAAGAGCAGCAGGCAGTTTGAATACAGGCACAATCTTTCGAATGTGGTCCACAACATGCCTGCAAGAGTCGAATAGACCCCGTAAACGAGAACCGTAAAACATATCTGGAGGGACGAGTTGCACACGGCCACAGTCAGTTGTTGAACAACTCCCTCGGAGACAATGGACAGTGTACATACACAAGTAATGCACACATGTACAATGTACATGAAAAATGTAGCGATCTCAGTACAGCAAGAAACACCGCCGCACGGCTAAGCACAGCGCGGCGTGTCCCATTGTCCTTGAGTCACCCAACCGTGATTATTGTACAGGGCTACAGAGGTCACGGCTCGCAACTGAACTAAAACGGACGTTTCATTAACGTGCCTGCCAGGCAATACATGTAGGTGTATAAAATGTATATGACCGTTTTTTGGGTTTTTTTTATAATAACGCCGAGAACAATTGCAAGGCTTGTAATGAGTGGGCCGAAAAACCGAGCCCTCATCCCGGTAGCGTATGCCGCGGTGGGATCGGTGCAATAAACTCGCCCGGATTAGAAAAATAAAATAATAAAGCTGTTCCCGCCTGAGAAATGGACACCACTTTGTCCGTTGTCGATGTGTTTCACATTTAATCCAACGGAGGTGTGGGGAACACCTTGTCATTGTTAGATGTGGAGCCCGTCCTGCGCTTGATTTGAAAATTCGGGCGGAGGGGGCTCATCAGCAAACGGAATTTCGTTTCCGCGATGGACAGCCATTGTAACCGGTCTGATTCTTCGTCATTATCGGATGAATCAGCCGAATGCGAAGGCCAAAATGACCCCGATGACTGAGAGCCGTCTGGAGGGGCTAGTTGTACAGAACCACGCTGTGGTGGCTGGGCAACACCCTCGGAGTTAATATACATGTATTTTACATAATATTATGCAGATGGTGAAGACTAAACACAAGCGGGGATCCTAGCGCACGGCTAACTGTGTGCGGTAGGTCCCGTTGTCTCTGGACCACGCGACCGTGGCCCACGGCCGGCGAATGTGAAGTCCCGTTCGCCGTAGGCCGGGCTTCCGGTATAGCGCGCAACCATGTGTGGTATACATGAACATGTACATGTATGAACATGTGTTTTTTCATTTTTGTACATGTACATGTACCTCGTTGTGCTTGGACCACCCAACCGTGGCCAACGAATGACGACTGTGAAGCCCTCACCGCAGGCGGGGCGCCACAACACTACTAATTGTGTGCGGTATGTCCCTCTGTTCCCGGGCCACCCAAGCGTGACCGGTGACTGAAGACTGCAATGCGGGCCCAACGACCGATGGTTGTGGGCCGTAGTCCACCGCTGCAGGGGGCCCCCCAATAGGGCCCGCCCGGCGGCCTGCCGACATAGCCGATAGCGTATCGGAAATCGACTGAAATGCCTGCAGGAAATCTGCTCTAGAAGCCGCGTCCTCCCCTGGGAGCGTTTGCCCCGGCGGGACCGGTCAGAGGAGTCGTCAGAACTTGAAGAAGAACGGCACGATTGACGTGCAGCCTTCTTCTTCTTATTCTTCTTCTTCTTAGAACGGCCCCGAGGTGTGTCCGAGGAAAAATCGAATGGCACCTGGGACACCGAAACCCCCGAACAACGGAAAAAATCCGATGATGAGAGTAGTCCCTCTGAGCGAGCTAGCACGGGGGCCGTCGGCCCGGGATCCCCCCGGGCGACCGGCTCCGTATCGCTCATAATGCACCCGGCCGACAGCGCCTCAGGCCCCATGGGCTGAGCGAGCGCTGAACGGACCGGTAGCCCGTGCAATAGCCAATCCCGACAACCAGTGGTGTTCGGCACTGTGTCGGGAAGACACGGGTGACTAGCGCCCACCGAAGTGTGACGGCTAGTCCCCTCGGGCTGCCCCGTGATCGGGGGAGGGCCAGGTGCCACAGCGGCGCTCGTTGCCGAGCCACGCTTGCCCTGACAGCCCTTCTTAGGCTTTGCTCCGGCACAGGAGATATGTTTTATGGGAACCTTGCCGGAGTGTGCCTTTAGTTTGGGTGTTCCGCCTGAGTTGACCGGAGAAGGTGACCGAGGTCCCCTTAACTGATCGGCGGAACTGCCAACTCCCCCAGCCGACTGTGGCTGAGGGTGCCGGACGAGAGACTGCTGCCGCGGTAACGTCGGAGCGTTAACGGCAGAGTCCCCCGAGAACTCGGTCCGTCTCGTGGGAGAGGAATTCCCCTCGGTTAGTGACAGATCGGCCCTCCCCAAACGCTTCATATTTATGAAATAAATAAAACCAAGAAGATGATGAAACTCTACAAACTGATGATTACTAATTCTTTAATTAAATACTTCTCTTAACGCGAAAAAAGGGTAGTAAATGACGAGGCAAACAGCGAGCTATTTAACGCACGTCCTACCCGACCTACCGCTAAGAGAAAAGAGGACGCTCACGAGGCACGCATGCCGCGGGGTATTATGGGTAGGGCGCCAGAGGGCGCTACTGTATATAACTCTTAGCAGAAAATACCTGCCGGTAGGGGGAATATGCATAAGTAGTATTGCTCTACAGGTAAGTAGAGTGAAGTAGACTCATGATTTTACAATTTGTTTTAAGGTTTTACAGGCAATCAAAAATTTAGGACATCAACAAATTTAAAATCTGCTCTTCAAAATCCAAAAGTGGTTCCTGAAAAACTAGGGTTAGAGCTTAGACAAGGTAGGCTCGCAGGGCCGTTCCAAGACTTGCCACTTGATAATTCTTGCGTTAGCCCGATTGGTTTAGTTCCTAAAAGACAGCCTGGTTCATTTTGAATAATTCATCATTTGTCTCATCCTAAATATGGTTCCGTAAATGATGGAATACCAGATTGCAACGCAACAGTCAAGTATGCGTCAACGGAGGACACAATAAAAATTTTGAAGAAAGTGGGACCAGGATGAGTGCCATCTAAACTAGATATCAAGTGTTAACCATTTATTCTGGAATAGTCCATATTCTGGATGATTTTCTAATCATTTCAACATCTCATCAACAGGGTGTGCATGATTTCCTAAAATCCAAAGGGATTTTCCATTCTAGTAAGAAAATACTCACCTCTGTTTACCTACATTTGCATATCAGCGCGCATGCGCACAAACATTCGCTGAAAAGAATAGCGCCCAAGCCACACCCTCATTGTCCACTGCATGCCCCATGCCCACAAAGGACCCTGTAACGTAATAGCGTTTTTTTTTTTGTTTTTTTTTAAAGGGAGGGATGGTATACAGAGGTGAGTATTTTCTTACTAGAATGGAAAATCCCTTTGGATTTTAGGAATTCCATTACAGAAAATACCTCACCTCTGTTTACCTACATTTGCAGATTAGCACCGAAAGTCTCAAGGGGGGGAAGGGACATGCAGTGGTACGTGAAAGTCTAAACTAGGCCTACATGCAATTCTAAATAACATGCAAAGGTTGTCTAGACATACCCGGGAGCTGCTTATCTATTTCAAAGAAGCTGTGCGGGCTGAGCGGGCTGCTGATCGTGCTGTTTCTTGGAGGGCTTTCTTGCCCATGTGTCCCTCCGATTGCACGACATCCTTCAGGTAGCATGATGTGAAAGTCGAAGGATTTTTCCAGCAGGCCGCTTTCATAATCTCTGAAAGAGGAACTCCAAGCAGATGGGCCCATAAAGTCGACATGCTGCGTGTCTCGTGGGCTCCTGATTTCGATCCTCGATGTTCGGGATGGCATTGTATGGCCACCGAAATCCATCGAGCGATCGTGGTCACAGAGGCTTTGTGATGAGGCTGTATGGTCGTAATAAACAGTTGCTTGATGTCTCCTCTGAGGGGCTTGGTGCGAGCAATGTAGTACTTGAGTGCTCGCACGGGGCACCACCATTTATCCTCTGCTACTGAAGAGAACGATGTCAAACTTGGTACAAATATGTCGGGTGGTGAGAAACCCATTGATTGATTCTTGGTGAGAAAACCTACCCTTGGAATTAGTCGTACCCCGCCAGGTTCCCATCGAATATGGCCTGGTTCCACTGACAGAGCATGGAGTTCGCTTCTGCGGCGAGCTGTAGCTGCAGCCAGTAAAAATGTGGTTTTAACTGTAAGATGATAAAGGGACGAACTACCTGCTGGTTCAAACGGAGGTTTGGAAAGAGATAACAGGACGGTACCCAGATCCCATGAAGGTATCAGCTTCCTGGTAGGAGGCCGATCATTAAACATACCACGTATCATGTGAGAAATTGATGTATTGGATGAAGTTGTTGTGCCATCATGGAAACCCTGATGCAGGACACCAATAGCTGACCTGTAGCCCTTAATTGTGGAGATTTGAAGGCCTAAATTAAAAAGGTGAAGAAAGAAATCCCCAATCGAGGTTACAGATGCAGAACGGGGATTGACAGCTCTCTCCTCGCACCATTTGGTGAAGTGAAGAAGTCTACTATCATAAGTTCTTCTGGTGGATCTCCGTCTGCTCTTGGTTGCCAAGGACGTAGCTTCTTCCAAAAGTCCAGCTGATCGGAAGGAGACTTTGAGAGCATCCAGGCACAAAGATGGAGCGTGGATGGATCCGGATGCAGAATGTGAGACCCGGGTTGTGACAGGAGGTCTGGCCGGTTGGGAAGTATGAGGGGCGAGTGAACCAGGAGATCCAGAAGGCGAGGAAACCATGGCTGTCTTGGCCAAAATGGAGCTATGAGGACTACTCTGGATAGCTCTGTCTCGATCTTTGTCAGGACCCGTTGAATGAGAGAGATCGGGGGGAAGGCATAAGCATGCATTCCTGACCAGTCGAAGCTGAGGGCATCTACCTTCCACGCCAGAGGATGAGTGTGACGGGTGCAAAAGTTTGGAAGTTGGTTGTTCAGGTGAGATGCGAACAGGTCCACATGTGGAGTTCCGAGTATGTTGAAGATGTGTTGGACTACCGGAGGGTGGAGAGACCATTCTGTCGGAGAGACGCGACCCCTGGAAAGGGCGTCGGCGAGGATATTCTTCTTTCCGGCCAGATGGGTGGCTTGAAGAGATATATGACGAGGGATGCACCAGCTGAGTAGCTCCCAAGTGGCTAGGCAGAGAGATGGAGAGTGAGTTCCCCCCTGACGGTTGATGTAACACACTACCGTGGAATTGTCTGACTTGACCAGAACTAATTTGTTGAGGACTTCGGATTCTAGGGAACGTAAAGCCTTGTACACTGCCAGGAGTTCTAGGTGGTTGATGTGAAGTAGACTCTCTTCCATCGACCATGTGCCGGCCCGTGATAGATCGTTCAGGTGAGCTCCCCAACCCAGAGTAGACGCATCTGTTGTGAGGATAGCTGCTGGGGAGGGGCGAGGGAACACGACTCCACATAGGAGATTGTCCGGAGCTAGCCACCACCGGAGCTTGTCGATAATTAAGTGAGTAACTGGAACCATCTTCGATAGAGGATCCTTGCGAGGGCGAAAGTGGTACAGGAGATGAAGCTGTAAGGGATGCATGTGCATCCTGCACCAGGGAACCAAGTCGACAAGACTTGCCATGAGGCCCAGAAGGCGGAGCCAAGCTTTGGCTGGGAGGAATGGAGATGACCTGAAAATTCCGATGTAATCCCAGAGTGTCTGACATCTTTCCCCCGATGGCATCGCTCTGCCTGTCGTCATGTCTAGAACTGCTCCCAGATAGGTCGGTTGTTGAGTTGGAATCAGAGACGACTTTTCGACATTGATGATGAAGCCGAGATAGAGAGTAAGTTGAACGGTCTGTCGGAGGGCATCTACCGTGTCCTGGAAGGTCGGACCTACTATGAGCCAATCGTCCAGATACTGGAATATGTGGATCTGTTTTTGACGCAAGAAAGCCGCTACTGCTTTGGCTATTCTTGTGAAGACCCGAGGGGCTGTGGAGAGGCCGAACGGTAGGCAACGAAATTGGTACTCGGAACCCTGGTATAGAAACTGGAGAAACTTCTGATGATCTGCGTGGATAGGTACATGAAGGTAGGCATCCTTCAGATCGATGGAAGTAGCCCACCAATTCCTTTTCAGGGACAGGAGGACCGTGGAAAGAGTCTCCATGCGGAAGTGTTTGGGTTTGATGTAACTGTTGAGAGGTCGTAGGTTGATGATGGGACGCCAATACCCGACTTCTTCGGCGCCAGAAAGAAGGTTGAAGTGACGCCAAGAGTGGACCCCGTTGGAAGGAGAATGATGGCGTTTTTGTTTATCAGAGAGATGATTTCCTTCTCCAACGCCGTCCGGCGTGCAGGATCTGAGGGAACAGGAGTTGGTCGTCTTGGGGGGTGTAGAGGAGGGTTGCTGGTGAATTCCAGGCGGTACCCTGTCGAGACCGTCTGAAGAACCCAAATGTCCGAGGTTACGTGAGACCATCTCTGACTGAACTCCCCAAGACGACCACCTACTGGACCCGAAGCTGGAGGGATGAAAACTGTGTTGTAGTCAGATGCCCTTGTTACCTCGCGACCCCCGGGACTTGAAGGGACGCGAATATCTGGGGGGCTGTCTCCTGGTGTAGCGGGAGGAAGACGAAGAAGCCTGATGCCCCTGAAACTTGGACTGGTTGGAGCTCTTGTCAGTTGAAAACGGGCGTTGATTCTTCTTGCTGGGCTGACTTGGGACAGACGTAGAGGGGCGTTTGGCTGAACGCCGACGAAGATCGAACTTGTCTTCAGCTTTGAGGCGTTTGGCTTCATGTAACATAGTCTCGTCGAACCTGTTGTCAAAAAGATCACGCCCAGCCAGGGGAAGGTCTAGCATGCGATCCTTCGCCCCAAGTGAAGGGAGAAACAACTTGTCTACAACCATGGAGCGTCGCAGCAACGAAGTTGAAGCAAAACCCAAACTAAATTCCTTGAGGCAAAAACTCAGACAATCATCCAAAAAATGGAACATTTCGGGTATCTTATGTGGCTCACACAAGGAAGGATCTCCATAACATCGAGCAAGGGTATCCGATAACAGGATGGAGAAAGAGGCCACTTTGGCCCCTTGACGCAGATGGCTATCCAAGTAGGCAATTCTTTTGTCAAGTGTATACGTCTTAGCATCAAAAGTTTGCTTATGAGATTGCGGATTCTCACGTCTCAGCAAGTCTTTGGCCTCCGAAGACAAGGAAGGGGTAGAAAAAAATCTATCAGTGTCCGCTTTATTGGTGTTGAACAAGCCTGCAAACCTGCTCGGTCCCAAAGAGTGAAATTGCTTGTTTTGCACGTGATTAAAGGACTCATTCATAGTGTCAGCACACAATCTATCAATAGGAAAAGTGGGCTGCGAAGGCTTAGATTTACGAGTACCAGAATCTCTGCGATATGAAGGTCGAGAAGATTCAACTGGGGAAGAGGGTGGAAACTGAAGGATCTTACCCACTTCTGTCATCGTAAGATTAGCCCGTTGGACATTGGAGAGACTATCTTCATCCACTGTCTGGCCCGAGGAAAAAGAAGACCTTGAAGGAGATCTAGAATGTGAGTGTCGGCTTCGATGACCAGAATCCGACCGTGAGTAATCACGATCGCGACGAGAAGAACGATGTCGGCGCCGATGTCGATCGCCGGAGTCCGAACGGGACCGCGCACGAGACCGGGAACGGCGCCGTGAATCGCGGCGTTCTCTCCCCGCCCGGCTGGTGTGTTCACCGAAGCGTTGCGGAGAACGGAGTCTTTGTCCTGTGAAAGGTGCACCATGATCTCGCGGAGAAAATGAAGAATTACCCTGATAAGGCGTGTAATGGTGTGAAAATCCCATCGGAAAGGTCTGGGGATAAACCCGCGGGTCGTAGGCTGGAACACTGAGTGGATAAGGAGTGCGAGTATTGTGGTCGAATTGACGAGGATCGTTCGGGAACAAAGACCACGTGTGAGGCTCCGAATGATGAAGAAAATCTCGCCGAGATTCGCTTGTAAAACTAGGTTGAGAATACGAACCCGTAGTATGGCTGACTGAAGATGATGGTGGTGGTGGTGCCCCAAGCCTCTGTGACCCGGCGGGGCTGGTCGAATTACCGAAGAACCTTTGGGTTTCGAACGCCAAGCCCCGCCGTCCCGCCTGCACATGTGTGTCGACCTGTTGTTCCGAAGCGTGCATGTGCTCTTGCAGACTGCCGTAAGAATGCGGGATTTGTCGGGGAGTGGTCGTAATTCTCATTGGAGAATTCTTTGGCCCCGGAGAAATTCCAACTGCCGAACCCGGGAGATTGGACCCAGTCGTAGCAGAGGAGTTATCACGCTTGGATTGAGTAGAGGGTGACTTTCCAGTAGAACGGCTTGAGACAGTTTTCTTTTTGGTTTTGGCGGAGTCCGCCATTTTGTAATCACAGCGAGAACAGCTAAAAATTGTACGTCTTTACACTACGCGTCGCTGAAAAAACTAGGACGAGCTATTACGTTACAGGGTCCTTTGTGGGCATGGGGCATGCAGTGGACAATGAGGGTGTGGCTTGGGCGCTATTCTTTTCAGCGAATGTTTGTGCGCATGCGCGCTGATATGCAAATGTAGGTAAACAGAGGTGAGGTATTTTCTGTAATGGAATTGGTTGGATTTCAAACACTGAGTAATAAGCTGGGTATTCCACTTGCACCAGAGAAAACTGAAGGACCTACAACCTGGCTAATATTTGCCAGGATCCAACAAGATACAATACGGTAGCAATGGCTGCGAGGTTACCGCCGCACAAATTACAAAAAGCCATCGTTAAAATTATCAGAGTCAATTATGTACACCATTTCATACTGACATTTCAAAGACATACACAATCAGTTTTTACTGAAATTTTCGAAGTGAAAAGTTCAGCATTAGAGAATGAGTTTAATGCAAACTTTGAATACATATTTTGATAGGAAATCAAGCACTGCATATTTTGCACGTGGGGGGGGGGGGGGTGTTAAAATACCCCCCGAGGAATAATATTTCTTCATTAAACAGGTCTCTTTTTGTTTCTAAAATAAAACTCACCACAAGAATTCCAAAGAGCATTCACGGTAGTGGTCACAAGGCCGCGGGTTGACAGCTCTGGTCAAGTCCGTAGCTCGGCACCTCGGGTTAAGGCATGGTCGATGACTCAGGAGAGTCCGTAGGACGACACCCCGGCACAAGACCGTGGGCCGACGACTCGAGCAAGTCCGTGGGACGACACCCCGGCGAAAGGCCGTGAGCCGATGGACGACTCGTGCCCGTTCCGAGGGCCGGCACCTCGGGGGTTTGCCGTGGGCCGCCGAGCCGACTCGGGCCAATTCCATGGGCCGCCACTTACTCGGAGCATGGCCGTGGGCTAAAGACTCAGGCCAATTCCGTGGGTCCGCACCATTGGGTCAAGGCCTTGGGGTCGTCAACTCGGGTAAAGTGTTCAAGTGTTCAAGAAGCGTAGTCACGGTGGAGTCCATTCACGAGGTGAGATGACGTTCCACACGGTAAATAAAGTTGTTCGCTGTTGAAGAGTGAGAAAAAGATCCATTAATGGGGGGCGGTGTGGATTCAGAATATGTTTGAGTTAAAAGAAAAACCGAACGAAAAAATAAATCTGGAACACAATTTAAGTCAGTTAACGGTTGCAATACATATGAACAGGATGGCAAACGCCCCCCCCCCAGCTCCCCCTGTTCCGCCGCCCCTGATCTCGAGTGAGGATGCATGCCACCTGTGCTCAAGCTGTCTTCGTCTGTGCTTAGCTTGCAACACCTCATCAGTGTACCAACCGGTGTCGGGCCGAAAAGAAATGACGGAACTCGTACTCAGGCAGCAAAGTACTCGTACTCGAATAGCAGTACTCAAGGGAAATGGTATAGCTTGACCGTATACACCATGGCCTTATTTTTTATGAATACTGTCAGTTTGAAATGGTTGATTGGCTTGTGGAGAAATCAAAGTTTCCTGATTTTCCTCTGTGCACGTCCAGACAAACACAACAGCTAGCCGTGATTGGGTCTGCATATCGGTCTGACTGGGTCTGGGCCAATTATTACGCACAATCAACCATTTGCCATATGGCTGTATTCGGAATACAACTACTTGTACTCGTACTCGGAAGTAAAGTACTCGTACTCGGAAGTATAAGTACTCATACTCAGAGACCTGTTCTTGTACTCGGGGGTATAAGTACTCGTACTCGGTTACTTACAGTACTGTAAGTACTCAGGGATGTGATTGGAATGTGACCAAAAAAACCTGAAAATGTTATGCACGAGTACAAACTCTGGCGAGCGCAAAGCCATTACGGCGTGGGGTTCAGGGCCCGCTTAAGGGCCCCGAAAAATTTTGGATTTTAGATGCTCTGTGGTGCAATCTAAGCCTTACTGGGCCATCATTTGAGCCAAAATATTTTGACAATTTTGTTATTTCTTTTTTTACTTTTGTTGCATTTTGTTTCAGTTCATCACCATCATCATTGATTTGTCACTTATTGGTAATTATAAATACTCCATGGTAATTAATAATAACCATTGTAGAAGCATAAAGAAATAAATAAAACAAGCTTATTCTACACAAATATTTGTTTTGCTTCATCCACAACAGAATGAAACATACCATCTTTGGAAGCACCAGACTAATCAGTCTCAATGATGATGTGCTTCGGGTGTTTCACATGGGATTCCCGTACGATTTTAACTTATAAGATCTTATAAGATTCTTATAAGAATCTTATAAGATTCTTGTAAATGAGTAAGAATTTTATAAGATTCTTAAAGATTCTTACAAGTGAGTAAGAATATGGTAAGATTCTTATAACATATTTTTAAGTCAGAATTTCTTCTGATCATCCTTCTTATTGTTCCTGAGGAATTCTTATAAGAGACCAAAGTTTCAGTCAGAATGTTAAAGAATTCTTATAAGAAACCCTTTGAGTAAGAACTTGGTAGGGGGTCTCCATAAGAAACTTTGTCAGGAAGTATTATGTAACATAAGCTGGCTGCTAATGGGCCACAAGTAGGTCACATGACACAGTGACCTTGCATTCCAGAGATAAACAGTCAGTGTGGGAAATTTGAAATTTGCAGTCAGTATTAAGTGCAGCAGTGTTGAGTGTACATATACTGGCTTGCAACTGAGGACAAAAACTGTATAAAACTGGGTCAAAATTGTGGATATATTCCCTGACATGGCCTTTGGACATAATTTTTTGTTCATGTACACACTTAACCTGTACATGACATCCAAAATACATGTGTGCTGGACCGATGTCTGCATGGAAGTCTCTGGAAAGATTGCTGTCAAGAATTGTCAAGAGTCAACGCTCTCACATGTCTCAAGCCGTTTGCAATTAAACATGATGTTGTGCACTGCAACTGGTAAGTCTTCATGTACATGTACATGTAAAGGCATGTATAATACATTGTGTACAATTAGGACATTATTTAATTCTTTATGTGTTAATAAAAATGTACTGCTTTGACTGCATTACATGAATCAGGTGTCTTTCAAATGACAAATTTAAACTTAAGCATGGAAAAGGAATTGAAAAAAAAAATAAGTCAACTTAATGACGCTTAACGCTCAGTTTATTAAGCAACTTCTGGTCATAAGCTAATACTCTAAAAAAAAATTGAAACCTTGTTTTTACATAACATTTGTATATATTAAATAATTCCAAGTATTCTGTTTGTCATTTCAGATAGAGCAAAATTGCAATTACATGATTGTGGTGGACGACATCCTTAGGCAAAGTCTGGATTGCATCCACGACAAAGGTCTAACCATCAAGCCGAAGAAATCAAGACATCATCAAAGATCAAAGCCTGCATCTCACTGATCTTGACTACCGTAAGTGGATCGATCTGGCCCTCACGGCTGATCATCTGTGTGATATGCTCAAGACCTGTTAACATCTCTCAAGAATGCTGCAGCCAAGGTCGGCCTGTTTCTTAATGCAAAGAGGACCGAGTACATGACCATCAATGAGGAGAGCCACTACCCAATATACACCAGTGACGGCACCCAACTTAGAGAGGTCAGTGATTTCAGGTACCTTGGGTCATAATGTTGCCGACAGTAAGAAGGACTTCTTCACTCGCAAAGGAATAGCTTGGAGTGCCTGTAACAAGCTTCATAACATCCGGCAATCAAGTATAGCACAATCAACAAAGCTGGCCTTCTTCAGAGCCTGTGTGGGGAGCATTCTTCTCTATGGAGCTGAAACCTGGACCATGAAGAAGGAGCTTCAAGATTGCCTTGATGGCACATACACCATGCTTCTAAGAGGGTGGAGAACATCTCATGGTGTGAGCACAGGACTAAAGAACAGATTTACGGAGACATTCCACCTACATCTCTGCTATTGTTGCTCAACGACGAGTTCGCTTTGCTGGCCACTGCTACCGTGCTGTAAACCAGGACATATGATCTGATGTATGAGATGTCCATGCCGCAGAGAACAAAGACCCTTCACTACATTGAAAGTTTTAAATCTCCTGCAATCGAGGACGCCTATTGTCTCTTTTTTGTTTGTACTCTGACTTTTCAGGGAGACCTATCTACCACATGTTTTGTACACGATTGTAAATATGGGACCTCTCGGGAATTGGTGGGGACCCTATTGTCCTCTATTGTTCAACATACCATATTGAATGCAGAAACGAACTCATGTACATGTATTTTGGAAGATGTTAAGTACCTTTTTTGGAATACATGTATTTTATAAATCAGATGACTGGTTCTGATCACTTTATTTAACGTGTGGTAAAACCAAATGAAAAGAATTATTGTATTTCAACTTTTCCTCTGAAAGCTGTTAATTATATGATCAGTTTCATGTGTTGTTTTGTCCTGAAACAAACTGTAAGTATTAAATTAACTCTTTTAGCCTACTTTTACTGTCCTAGCATCCATTAATTGTTGAGGTGTCATTTTTTTAAAATATTTACTTCATCAGCAAACACAAGATTTTTTTGTTAGTCATGGGTTTTCATAGATGTTTAGTAACGAGCATGTCTATTCATGATGTAGGTTTATAAGAAAAGTATAACAATATTTTTAAAATTTTATAAGATGTTTAACATCGTCTTGTCAGATTTTAAAAATTTTAAAAGATTTTTATAAGATTCTGTGACTATTCTTATAAGATTGTTATAAGATTCTGACAAGATTCTTATAAGATTCTTATAAGAGTATTTTGTAGGCCATGCAGGGATTCTTATAAGAATCTTATAAGAATCTTATAAGAATCTTATAAGAATCTTATAAGATCTTACTAATTTGCATATAAAATACTTATAAGAATCTTATAAGATTCTTATAAGATTCTTATAAGATTCTTATAAGAAGGTTCTCAGATTCTTATATGATTCTTACAAAATTCTTATAAGATTCTTATAAGATTCTTATAAGATTCTTATAAGATTCTTATAAGATTCTTATAAGATTCTTATAAGAGTATTTCGTAGGGGAGATTACAAGCAATTTATTTCCACTCGATGCGTAGTTGATAGTGTCGTTGCAAACACTGCAAAAAACCTTGACAGCGGTTGCTATTTTATCAAACACTCTTTAAATTCATGCTGATGCCCGTCAATAATAACGGAGTCCCGAAACCATTCCCACCGGAACTTATTTATCAAGCTCTCGCACTGATTTATCTCCCTGCGACAATATCGACTTGTTGGGCACAGCCATGTTGGAAGCATCCGTACACGCCGAGTACACAAACACTCGACGCACACTACAATGTGCATAATCCACACGATTGCACTGTACTGTATCCTGTTGTGCACGCTGAGCAATATTAGTCTGTACACCTGACCAGCCCAACGCGTGCATCTTGGGTACCGACACAGGAACTAGACCTAAATAATCACAGCCTCGGACCAGAGCGAAAAATCACATGATCGCACTAACGGCAATGCATGGTCTTCAACCTCGTTCTCCCATTGGCTATTCAATATGTGCATGCGTATCGATCAACGAAGTAATGTCTGTTAGTAAATTCGGATATTTCGGCAAGCAAAACTCATTATGAATAATTAATTAGCACATTCTACCCCCCTATTTTCTCAACGGATTCACATGATTCATGTTGGTGGACTTTTGAACCCCCAAAAATTGGATTTCCGGGGAAAAAAACGGAGAAATCACTTCCCTGAGTACTCGGCAGTACTCGGTACTCAGAAAAAAGTACTCGAATACAACACTGGCAACACTGCATCGGGCTGACAGATGGTTGCCTTAAATCTCAGCGCACAAGAGATTCAAATCAATGCTGTGGAAGATAATCATGTCTCACAGATACCACTGGTGCTGGAGGAACATCCAATTGTTACCAGCAGAAGGTGTGATCTACTAGTCACTAAAGATACCTGACTTCTTGGTGCGCAGAAAAACTGCAAAAGCCCCAAATGCACAGGAAAGGAAGGAAAAACTCCCTTAAAATGCTCCCAAACCAGATGATGTTACATATATTCTGGCTCACCATGTTGATCAGTTTGCGCTAAAGTTCAACTTGACATGAAGACATGACTGGAAACACCGCTAAGAAAGAGGAAATCAGTACATTGGTGGAGAGCATGATGAGGAGCCGCCAGTTAGTAGCGCTGCACTCTATAACATTACTCAGGTCAATACAACAATCAACAGCCACACAGTAGCCATGGCTGTTTGACAATGCCAGCCACTTGCATACAATACAATACAATCAGGTCACTACAACAATCAACAGCCACACAGTAGCCACAGCTGTTTGACAATGCCTGCTACTTGCAGACAATACTTTATCAGGTCAATACAACAATCAACAGCCACACAGTAGCCACAGCTGTTTGACAATGCCAGCCACTTGCATACAATACAATACAATCAGGTCACTACAACAATCAACAGCCACACAGTAGCCACAGCTGTTTCACAATGCCTGCCACTTGCAGACAATACTCTATAAGGTCAATACAACAATCAACAGCCACACAGTAGCCACAGCTGTTTGATAATACCAGCCACTTACCAATTGCTGACAATACCAATAGGCCCCCACCCAATAAGTTCTGCTTCCAATTACATGGCATTTGAAAACAGGGTACTAGGTAGGGTTTTTTTTTTTGGAGGGGGGAGGAGGATTTTTGACAGGGATCATGTTTCAGTCAATACCAAACACCAACTGTGGACAGCACTTTGTCAAGTCAGTCCTTCTGATTTGAGGCGTGCGATCACACCCCCACACCATCGCACACCTAAAAGCTTCCCGCGAAGTGTGAACAATTGCATGCCTGAATTTCCCTGGACCACAGATCACACACCTAGAAAATCACACACCTAGAAAAAATACACACCTAGAAAAGTCAAGGTGTGCCTTTTTCCACACGCCTGTGATTTTCAAATCAGAAGGACTGTCAAGTCAAAAACAGTCAACAGCAATTTAGCACCCACAGCTGTTTTGACAGGGATCATGTTTCAAACAGTCAATACCAGCAACTTACTGACTATGACAGTACTTTAACGAGTCAATAACAGTCAGCAAATATTCATTATCAACAACTGTTCTACGGGTCACAGTTGGTCAAGTCATTCTCATGGCCAGTTACTTAAGCAGTCAAAACGGGTCAATAATGTAGTTCTATGCATAGAATTCCATCGGGTCAAAAAACGGTCACTTGACTGATTTTGACCCGAGTAACAGCATGGCTGAGTATGCATGTTTGCATAGGAGGGTTCTAATGGGCCAATTACATAAGTTTATGAATGTTGCATATAAAGGTAAAGGATGAGCTAGTATAGGTTTTCCCAGACAATTTCGGAAAATGTGCATTTGAATTTGAAAATCATAAATTCAATTTGGCGCTGAGTTTGAGAACGACGTACATCCTGGTTTCATTTTCGCAATAACTAGCATTCGATTGCATTTTGCATCAATCAAATGAATGAATGTGCATAACGTTTCATTGAAGGGATTTCAAATACGTGATTAGGTTTTCGGATTGACGGATGCGTTGCCGATTATTACGAATGTGCAATCCATTTCGCAGAAAATCGATTGTCTATTGTGACACGGGCTGAATTGAACATTCTTTTTCATTTGTTACAATTTAAATTCGCATTTTCTGCATTCAATTTAAATAAATTATACGGGCCTATACAAATCATGATACAACTTTGATTCATTAATTAATCAAGGTATGCCTTATTGATCATTAATGTTTTTTTTCTTATAAACACAAAGGCCTATGCGAAATGTAGGCAAATGAAATGTGAAAATTATATAAATATGACCCATATGAAATCAATCAAAATTATCTTGTAGCCATTTTATTGAAACGATAAAGGGACACATCATGTGTCATGTTACATGGGATCTGCATGAGGACTTTTTGTTGGTTCTTTACCTTAATTGTATTTTAATTTCTTTATGTATTTCTTAAGCTTCTCTCTCGTTTTATCAGTTCGATTGTCTATCCTTCAATGACCTGTCTACCAAGACATCGAAGGAGATATGTCTGAGAATGGTTGCACCAGGCGGTGCATTTTCAGGTGTCACCTCTCCAATGTTCAATGTTGAGTGCAGCCACCTCCTGGAGACGGAGGGATCTCCAGACTTGCAGGTTTACACCAGCTTGGACTCTTGCGTCTTGGTCTCCAAATCTGTCCTGCGATTCAGGAAGCACCAGCGTGCGCTTCACTCCTGCCTTGAAAGCTGAGTGCGTCATTTCCGTTGGATTTAAGAATGGCGAGTATGGTGGCAGCAGCTTGATGGTGAAATTGCTGGAATCAGGGGGTAGTTGGGCTCGGATATGAGGACGAGCGTTGTCATATATCAGATCATACGTTCGCCTGCCGGGAATAACATACCACATTCTTGTACAGTCGTCGCTAAGAACTCCTCAAAAGTCGCTCTCGTCACAGTCTCTGATGATATTCTATGAGCCACAAGTCCAACCTCACCAGAAAAAAAATGGCAAACCTGATGTTGACTTGCTTGCCTCTCTGGCCATGGACGACACGCCTGCTGGCTCTCCACGAGGAGCGCGACCTTAAGACCGACGGGTCCATATGTTATACCCAGTCTCGTCAATGTACACAGTGTGGCCAAGGACACCAACCTGAAGAAACCAATTTCCAAATATGACTCCTGCATCTAATATGCGTGGCTCATTCCTCTGTTCTGTAACATCTTCCGCTAGTTTAAGAGTTTTAAGCATACCATCTAGAGTTCTAGCGATGGTACTAGTGGTCACGAAGGGCTTATTGGGAAATCAGCTCGCATGCAGTTGAGTATAGAGTTGACGCAAAGTTAGAAGGGGGTTGTCATCTAGATATCCTTGAAGGACATCTCTCATGTCGTCGTCAACCATCTGGTTTATGGGTCCTCCTTTCGGCAGCTTGTTACGACGACCATCCCGGAGATAAAGGCCTACGCCAACGATTGATCTGGCCGTTGAGTGCTTGATGCCCAGCGTATCTGCTACCTGCAGATAGTCAGCGTCGTCAGCCTCAAAGGCATCGATGAGGCGATTTCGGTCAACGTCCAAGATTTGTCTGTATCTCCCTCTTGCAGCCATTATTGGATATTTTAGGACTATGTGAACTGAGACACTAGGCTATATGATGCGATTGTGGCAAATTCTGAGCAGAAAAAAAGCGATTTTCTTCAGTTTTGGTTTTTATATAGGATTTATTACAATAGTTGGTTTGTTTCAAAAGACTACACCGCTAGGTTTTAGCTCAATCATCATGAATATTCAAAAATGCAATCATTCAATCAACCATTCCTCAACTGTTACTTGAACACATCAATGAATTCCAATGCTTGACCAGGCATACGTTAAATAACACTGCGAGGGAAATCGGCTGCACATTTAGCGAAAATGATTGATGATAAATTAAAAGGAAAACAGGATTGCGGATGTGCCTTTGATTTCGCACTAAAATGAATTGTCAATACACTAAATGCAGTGCACATTCGGGAAATCGTACGCTGATTTTTTACGACTGAATGCACCTTCATGAAAAAAGACTTATCATTTGTTAAATAGAAACAGAGATTTGGAACGTTCATTCTATTTCGCACGAAAACGAATGCTTTTTTTACAAATTCGTGTACACATTTTCCGAAATTGTCCGGGAAAACCTATATTATTTCTCTTTTTTTCACTGCTGGGAAAAGGGTGCTTAGGACAAATTCAGTTTCTAATAGGCACTTCCAGTGACATTATTAAGCCATTTTACATTGTTGTCAAACGAGAATATCAGTTTTCAAAATGGCTTCAAATTTATGATGTGATTAGGGTAATGGATAAACAGGGAGAGACATTTTGTGACAAATGTCCAGTCTGTATGTACGTTTAAATCCTCATTATAAAATATCAAATAAGCGAAGTTGGATTTACAGGCCTGGCTATTGTTTTTACGGCAATTTAATGGCAAGGCATTCTTTCTGTCAGATCAGTGGCTAACAAACCAAACCTTACATTTGTACACAGATGCCTTTGATTCATTAGGATATGGTGCAATTTTCGGTAGAGGTTGGTTTTATGGGCAATGGCCAGCATCATATATAGTCTTAAGAAAATATCACACTTAAAGAATGTTATCAATTGTAGCTGCGGTTTGTGTCTGGGGAAATCACTGGTCTAATAAAAGAATCCTAATCCATACAGACAATGAGGCGTTAGTGCACATCAGTAACTCAAATACAGCTAAGCAAGTGAAAGTTATGGCTCTGGGGCCGTATTCACAAAACGACTTTAGTCATAAAAAAGCAAGCACCCCACTTAAATATGCGACTTAGACTAGTTTTACAATTTAAGCAGTATTCACAAAGCATTTTCACTAAGCGCCCCACTTATTTTCATGACTTAAATCTAAGTGTGGTCGGACCTGTCTTAAGTCAAGTTAAGTGGGGCACTAGGGTGTCATGGCGGCTTTATTCCTTTCCGTTGGTTGGTATTTTTAGGCACAAAATTGGACTTTCTAGGGGTAGAGGGAAATATCGTCAATAACGAATGATTGTAAAAGGAAAGCCAAGTTGAAATTAATGTGTGACAACCCTAAGATTGTAGTTCGTCGACATTCTGACAGTCATTTTCGAACGATTTGTTGATTTTTATGCGGGCGGCACGGGTACGATTGACGAAACCAATGTAATGGCATGCACAGTCCTACCACGTGACTGCCGAAAGGCTATTAATTAAAATTAACTGTCTTACCTTCCAGCGCGTATGACATAAATCATCATGACAATTTGTTTCATACTCGATAGTAAATAAAATGAACAATTCACTTGTAGTTTAGTTGTTCAAACGACCGTAAAAACTATGGTAAATAACTACATGCACTGAGAGCATACGATGTGCATGACGAACTAGGTGGACGCGCGTGTGACGCAGATAAGTTTTTGTGTATTAAATTGAGCTTGGAAACTGCGTCGCAGAATACGCGCACGCATGATTATGTTAAGGAAGCACGCACATTATTGATTGAACTGCTGCTGCGTAGGAACGTTTGTGACGTACATATTTTGTGCATTGAGCAAGAGTGACTGTTTTGAACACTTAAGTTAAGTTGAGCACTAATATAATTGGGGTGCTTAGATCTTTCGTGAATACCATATTAAGCGTCCCACTTAAGTTAGTAGGGTGCTAAGATTTAAGTCTGGCTTAAGTTATCTCTTAAGTTTGAGTTTTGTGAATAAGGCCCCTGGTGTGTAGACTAGTAGTACAAAGAATGTTGTTTAATATTCAGTTTCGAGCTGTACATGTCCCTGGATGCATAAATACACTAACTGATAAACTTTCTGTTCTACAGGTGGAAGCATTCCAAAAAGCAGCCCCACAAGCGATGGAACATCCATTGTCACTGCCAGTGGAAATACAACCTCAGAGTTAGTTCCAGGATTACTAAACCTACTTTCAAAATCAATGGCTGTTTGCAAATGGAGAACGTACCAAAGAGCACAAATATTGATTCAGTTTATCAATAAGTACGGCTTAAGCACCTCATTGCCACTGCCACCAATCCTGGTAGCGCTATCTGTAACCCACTTATTCGAGGCTAACTATGCAGCTAGTACTATTAGTGTCAACAATTAATTTAATTCACAAACTTTATAATGACAGAGCCACGTCATGCGTTTATGGTACAAAAAGTGATCCAAGTTGTACAACTGGCCAAACCCAAGTTAGATGTACGTAAGATTGCCTATTAAAAGGGAATAAACAACATTTGCAAACATCGAAAAATGAAACTACCAAGTTTTTATGAAATACCTTAATAGGATGTTGATAAATGACAGTCAAAAGCATCCTGTATAATTATGGCACCTGGTGTGAAGTCATTTTCAAGAAATTTGTATTTTGTATAAATTTCCAAAAGTGGTTGGTTGACCACCGTTGGAAAACCTAACTATTTTTCAACTACTGCTCTAAATTCACCATTTTTTTCAGTCCAAATTTTGTTTGCTGTTGGTAAAATGTTCATGAACGGGTGCAGGCCAGCTAGACTGGTTCCCTTACCTCACAAATTTCCGGCATCTATAATTTGATCCACTTTATCTTTAGTGAAGTCAGGGAACCAGACTACCCCACCATTTGTGTTTTTCTTCGTTTTTCCACCTTTTTCGAACACAAAAACTTCAAACATGTTAGTGTAACAATATTTTATCTATCATAGTAACCCCTCAAATAGTTCATTTCTGAAAATTACAGCAAAAACCAATGATGTACATTCCCTTTAACATATTGTATAAGATGGTAGATGCATTAGAACATTGTTCACAATCATTCTATCAAAAAGCGTTGTATAAGAGCTTATATTTGTTGGTGTTTGCAGCGTTTTTACGCATTGGTGAAATTACAGTATCCAATAGGAACACAGAGAATATGCTAAAAGTAGATTGCGTTCAGGTTGGAACGGATGGCCAAGGTTTAAAGTTTATGTTCCGTTGTTTTAAACACTCGAATGGTGACAAATTTGTGTCACTTGACACATCTTTCGAAAATGACATCATGCAAGGTTGTCACCGGTTCCTGAATCCCCCAATTGCAAACCAAGTACAAATAAGAATGCATAGAGGGAGGGCCGGATTCACAGACATTTTCAAAAATGTGTCACTTGACACGTATTTGGAAATTGATAGCATGCGTGAAGGTTGTCAACATAGATATAGACTAATGATGTGCATCGGGTCGGGTTGACCAGGCCAAACTGACCCGAAGCATTAAAGATATAAACGAATCCGAACCGAAACCGATCTTAACTCCCTTAAACTGACCCAAGCCGACCCAACAAAAAATAAAGTAAAACCAACCCGGAAAAAAACCCCAAAAAACAACAACAAATACCTTGCTTTGACAAAATGATAACTTTTTTGTGCCTGCCCTTACCCACGTGGCATGAATTCTTTTGCAAAACCATCATCTCTCTCTGTCATACTCAGTGGGTTGATCGAGTGTAACTTCGCTTACTGAACAAAGTCCCATGGTATCATCACGGGTATCATGGAAACTGTTACAATGTATCTAATTCACTGTCAGTCCCAATTTCCACTGGAGAAATTAATACAGTGGCAACTTGATAGTGCGCTCGGTGGCCACACCACACAATGGGCTGCGGTCACAGTGACTGTCAATAATATTGCATCACCTAAATTTCTCAACTGTTTCAGTTTATTTCGGTTTATTTCGGTTTATTTCGGTTTATTTCTGGTTTTTCAAAAGATGGATAAACCGACCCGACCCGACCTGACCCAAAAATGAAAATGCAAAACTGAAACGGACCGGACCCGACTGAAAAGATGGTCAAACCGACCTGACCCAACACAAAGTCGGTTTTGGGTCGGGTCGGTTTTGGTTTCTGGTCGGGTTTGCACATCATTAATGTAGACTAAAAAGACTAGATTGGCAGTGCGTGCAGACGAACGTTCTGCCATGGGCGGCGCCATATTTTAGTGCAAGGGGCAAAAGTTGCGAGACGCGCACCTTTTTCCCATAGGTTTGTTTGAAAAAATGTATGTTTATGTCCGTAAAAGTAATATTTTTTACCTGTTGTGGGTTATCAATCTGCATGTTCATTTTGAAGTTTGGTCCATTTTATTTCTCGTATCTATTTCCCGTTTTCAAATGCTGGTGCGCGTTGTTTAAACAAAAACCTTGTATCCAGTTGTTTTAGTGTTAATTTCTTCATCAACAAACATAATAATGATCATTTTGATTCCGTAGTTGTTGCGCTGCCCTTTAATTTAAATTCACGGCAGCTTTTAAGGAACAACACCCAGATTTTTTGTTCCATTGTCCCTCCTCAGGGTATGACATATGCCATATTTAGATGCAGTTTTGTACTGCTGGATAATGGGGGGGGGTGCACACCCTAGCTCTACAGCCCTTCACTAAAATTGAACAAAATTGAACAAATAAATTTGTGTTATTTTGCTCTGGACCTCTAGTGGCGTGTTCAGCATATATTTGATATTTTAAAAAATATGTATCACCAAAAATAATAATGACTGGAAAGCCAATTTTAAAAGCTACTTTTAGATGAAAAAATTACTGAAATTGCTCAATCTGTCTAAAGAATAATCACCATTTAAATACAATGACCCTAAAACCTATTTTGTCCGAAAATGCGATTTCAAGAATCGTCGTCACAATTGACTTCAAACTTCACCAGCGATAAAACCTCAGTTTCAAAGTTAAAAATGATCAACATAGTCATTTTAAAGGCCTGTCTTTAAAAAAAGGGGGATTTTATAAATCGTATTGTTTACCTAACCAGGGTTGTTAATAAAGATATTGTGTACTACAGTTGTTGAAATATCGTTTCGGTTTGCGGTAACACCATGTAGTAATAACTACTGCTTAGAAGATATTAGTTCTGAAAAGAACTTGTCCTGCTTATAATCAACTCTGCTAAGTAGTTTTTGGTTCTGTTAAGAAGTGTCCTGCTGTAAGTTCTAAACAAACTTGTCTTTGGTCTCAATATCTTCTAAGCAGTAGTTATTACCACATAGTGTTACTGCAAACCGAAACGATACCGATACCCCACCATGCAAAGCCTCAAATCTTATAGCTGTTGAAATAAGTATTCTTTGTCATTTTCTTTGTTGTTCCAAACAGTCAGAATACACAATAATTGGCTTTAGGAAGATGAAATCTGACTGATTTTGACACTGCTGATATCTGATTAATGTGGGACATGTGGGGGTCAAAAGTGACACCTAGGTTGCGACACTTGTTGGAAGGATGGATGCGGGAATCTCCAATCCTAATGCTGGTGATATTGAACTTGGCAAGTTGTTGTTTTGAGCCACACAGGATAAATTCAGACTTCTTGTCATTCAATTTGAGACTGTTTGTCATCATCCATGTCTTGATCTCATCAATGCAAGCCTCAAGATTCTCCAGGGCAGACACAGCATTGGTTTGAGATGGATTAAAGGATTGATACAGCTGTATGTCATCAGCATAGCAGTGATATAGGTTGTGTTTCTGGATGATCTGGTCGAGTGGTAAAATGTAGATGGTGAATAACATGGGACCGCCAACAGATCCTTGAGGAACACCACAGTCAAGGGAGGCAGGGGCAGATAATACTCCATTGAAGTTAACAGACTGTTGCCGGTCTGCAAGGTATGAGTCAAAACACTGCAAGGCTGCATCGTGCACTCCCAAAGAGTGCAAGCGACTGATCAGGATGGCGTGATCTATGGTGTCAAATGCTGATGACAGATCGAGAAGCACAAGCGCCATTACTTTGCTAACATCCATCTGTCGTAGGATGTGGTCGCGGATAGATGAACAAGTAATGTTTCTACACTATGTTTCTGACGATTTGCAGATTGGCGACTATCCAATAGATCATTATTCCGTAAATGCATCGACAACCTGGAGATAGCAACATGCTCACGTAACTTTGAGATGTACGGCAAGTTGGAAACTGGGCGGTAGTTTTGGAGTTCTTTAACAATGCTGGACACACGTGGGCAACTTTGAAAACAGAAGGAACAACACTGCATTGCAGGCTGCGGTTGATAATCATGGTGATGGCAGGAACGATGGATTCAGAACATTGCTTAAGGAGCCAGGTTGGTATAGGGTTCAAGTCACATGATTTGGCTGGGGATTTGAAGATGACAGTGCAAACCTCATCTTGAGAGGCGGAACAGAGACTGGTCATGCAGTGTCTCATCTTGAGAGGCAGAACGGAGGCTGCTCAGTGTAGTTTGTGTTGGTGGGGTGGGGGTAGAAGTATCTGTATCTGGCACAAGGGGAGGTAGTGCATCACGAATCGAAGAAATATTGGACGTGAAAAACGGCTGAAATGGTCAGCCAGTGACTTGTCGGAATCGTACTTGTGGTAAAGAAGATTCCTTATTCCTATGGAGAAGCTTGTTGGCGACACAAAACAGTTGTTTTTGATCACCGGAACACTTGGAGACTATTTCTGAGTAATGGGTTCTTTTGGCCTTACGGATCAGCGAGATCACATGCTGGCATTGTTGGTGATGTAGTTGGCGGTCAATCTCGAGTGAGGATGCATGCCACCTGTGCTCAAGCTGTCTTCGTCTGCTTAGCTTGCAACACCTCATCAGTGTACCAACCGGTGTCGGGCCGAAAAGAAATGACGGAACTCGTACTCAGGCAGCAAAGTACTCGTACTCGAATAGCAGTACTCAAGGGAAATGGTATAGCTTGACTTTATACACCATGGCCTTATTTTATCAATACTTTCAGTTTGAAATGGTTGATTGGCTTGTGGAGAAATCAAAGTTTCCTGATTTTCCTCTGTGCACGTCCAGACAAACACAACAGCTAGCCGTGATTGGGTCTGCATATCGGTCTGACTGGGTCTGGGCCAATTATTACACACAATCAACCATTTGCCATATGGCTGTATTCGGAATACAACTACTTGTACTCGTACTTGGAAGTAAAGTACTCGTTCTCGGTTAAGTACTCAGGGATGTGACAAAAAACCCTGAAAATGTTATGCACAAGTACAAACTCTGGCGAGTGCGAAGCCATTACGGCGTAAGCGGGCCCCGAAAAATGTTTGATTTTAGATGCTCTGTGGTGCAATCTAAGCCTTTCTGGGCCATCATTTGAGCCAAAATATTTTGCCAATTTTGTTATTTCTTTTTTCACTTTTGTTGCATTTTGTTTCAGTTCATCACCATCATCATTGATTTGTCACTTATTTGTAATTATAAATACTCCATGGTGATTAATAATAACCATTGTAAAAGCATGAAGAAATAAATAAAAGAAGATTATTCTACACAAATATTTGTTTTGCTTCATCCACAACTGAATGGAACATACCATCTTTGGAAGCACCAGACTAATCAGTCTCAATGATGATGTGCTTCGGGTGTTTCACATGGGATACGAGCAATTTCTTTCCACTCAACGCGTAGTTGATAGTGTCGTTGCAAATATTGCAAAAAACCTTGCCAGCGGTTGCTATTTTATCGAAACACTCTTGAAATTCATGCTGATGCCCGTCAATAATAACGGAGTCCCGAAACCATTCCCACCAGAACTTATTTGTCACTTCTTTATCAAGCTCTCGCACTGATTTATCTCCGTGCGACAATATTGACTTGTTGGGCGCAGCCATGTTGGAAGCATCTGTACACGCCGCGTACACAAACACTTGAAGCACATGAAACAACGTGCATAATCCACACGATTGCACGGTACTGTATGCCGTTGTGCACGCTGAGCAATATTAGTCTGTACACCTGACCAGCGCAACAAGTGCATCTTGGGTACCGACACAGGAACTAGACCTAAATAATCACAACCTCGGACCCGAGCGAAAAATCACATGATCGCGCTAACGGCAACGCATGGTCTTCAACCTCGTTCTCGCATTAGTTATTCAATATGTGCGTGCGTATCGATCAACAAAGTAATAACCGTAAGTAAATTCGGATATTTCGGCAAGCAACACTCATTATGAATAATTAATTAGCATATTCTACCCCCCTATTTTCTCAACGGATTCACACGATTCATGTTGGTGGACTTTTGTACCCCCAAAAAAAACAGATTTCCGGGAAAAAAACGGAGAAATCACATCCCTGAGTACTCGGCAGTACTCGGCACTCAGAAAAAAGTACTCGACCACAACACAGGCAACACTGCATCGGGCTGACAGATGGTTGCCTTCAATCTCAGCGCACAAGAGATTCAAATCAATGCTGTGGAGGATGCGATGGATAACCATGTCTCACAGATACCACTGGTGCTGGAGGAACATCCAATTGTTACCAGCAGAAGGTGTGTTCTACACAAATATTTGTTTTGCTTCATCCACAACTGAATGGAACATACCATCTTTGGAAGCACCAGACTAATCAGTCTCAATGATGATGTGCTTCGGGTGTTTCACATGGGATACGAGCAATTTCTTTCCACTCGACGCGTAGTTGATAGTGTCGTTGCAAATATTGCGAAAAACCTTGCCAGCGGTTGCTATTTTATCGAAACACTCTTGAAATTCATGCTGATGCCCGTCAATAATAACGGAGTCCCGAAACCATTCCCACCTGAACTTATTTGTCACTTCTTTATCAAGCTCTCGCACTGATTTATCTCCGTGCGACAATATTGACTTGTTGGGCGCAGCCATGTTGGAAGCATCTGTACACGCCGCGTACACAAACACTTGAAGCACATGAAACAACGTGCATAATCCACACGATTGCACGGTACTGTATGCCGTTGTGCACGCTGAGCAATATTAGTCTGTACACCTGACCAGCGCAAGAAGTGCAACTTGGGTACCGACACAGGAACTAGACCTAAATAATCACAACCTCGGACCCGAGCGAAAAATCACATGATCGCGCTAACGGCAACGCATGGTCTTCAACCTCGTTCTCGCATTGGTTATTCAATATGTGCGTGCGTATCGATCAACGAAGTAATAACCGTAAGTAAATTCGGATATTTCGGCAAGCAAAACTCATTATGAATAATTAATTAGCATATTCTACCCCCCTATTTTCTCAACGGATTCACACGATTCATGTTGGTGGACTTTTGTACCCCCCAAAAAAAACAGATTTCCGGGAAAAAAATGGAGAAATCACATCCCTGAGTACTCGGCAGTACTCGGCACTCAGAAAAAAGTACTGGACTACAACACAGGCAACACTGCATCGGGCTGACAGATGGTTGCCTTCAATCTCAGCGCACAAGAGATTCAAATCAATGCTGTGGAGGATGCGATGGATAACCATGCCTCACAGATACCCCTGGTGCTGGAGGAACATCCAATTGTTACCAGCAGAAGGTGTGATCTACTAGTCACAAAAGATACCTGACGTCTTGGTGCGCAGAAAAACTGCTAAAGCCCCAAATGCACAGGAAAGGAAGGAAAAACTTCCTTAAAATGCTCCCAAACCAGATGATGTTACATATATTCTGGCTCACCATGTTGATCAGTTTGCGCTAAAGTTCAACTTGACATGAAGACATGACTGGAAACACCGCTAAGAAAGAGGAAATCAGTACATTGGTGGAGAGCATGATGAGGAGCCGCCAGTTAGTAGCGCTGCACTCTATAACATTACTCAGGTCAATACAACAATCAACAGCCACACAGTAGCCACAGCTGTTTGACAATGCCAGCCACTTGCAGACAATACTTTATCAGGTCAATACAACAATCAACAGCCACACAGTAGCCACAGCTGTTTGACAATGCCTGCCACTTGCAGACAATACTTTATCAGGTCAATACAACAATCAACAGCCACACAGTAGCCACAGCTGTTTGACAATACCAGCCACTTGCAGACAATACTTTATCAGGTCAATACAACAATCAACAGCCACACAGTAGCCACAGCTGTTTGATAATACCAGCCACTTACCAATTGCTGACAATACCAATCCAAGAAAGTTCTTCTTCCAATTACATGGCATTTGAAAACAGGGTAATAGATATGGGTTTGTTTTGGAGGGGGGGGGATTTTTTTTCAGGGATCATGTTTCAGTCAATACCAGACACCAACTGTGAACAGCACTTTGTTAAGTCAGTCCTTCTGATTTGAGGCATGCGATCACACCCCCACACCTAAAAGCTTCCCGCGAAGTGTGAACAATTGCATGCCTGAATTTCTCTGGACCACAGATCACACACCTAGAAAATCACACACCTAGAAAAAATACACACCTAGAAAAGTCCAGGTGTGCCTTTTTCCACACGCCTGTGATTTTTAAAATCAGAAGGACTGTCAAGTCAAAAACAGTCAACAGCAATTTAGCACCCACAGCTGTTTTGACAGGGATCATGTTTCAAACAGTCAATACCAGCAACTTACTGACTATGACAGTACTTTAACGAGTCAATAACAGTCAGCAAATATTCATTATCAACAACTGTTCTATGAGTCACAGTTGGTCAAGTCATTCTCATGGCCAGTTACTTAAGCAGTCAAAACGGGTCAATAATGTAGTTCTATGCATAGAATTCCATCGGGTTAAAAGACGGTTACCTGACTGATTTTGACCCGAGTAACAGCATGGCTAAGAATGCATGTTTGCATCGGAGGGTTCTAATGGGCCAATTACATAAGTTTATGGATGTTGCATATAAAGGTAAAAAATGAGCTAGTATTTTTTCTCTTTTTTTCACTGCTAGGAAAAGGGTGCTTAGGACAAATTTAGTTTCTAATAGGCACTTCCAGTTACATTATTAAGCCATTTTACATTGTTGTCAAACGAGAATATCAGTTTTCAAAATGGCTCCAAATTTATGATGTGATTAGGGTAATGTATAAAATATCATTATAAAATATCAAATAATTCTTCACAATGACTCTGAGTTTTCTAGGTTTTGACTGATAGCATTCCTCCAGGGTACATCTTCACAATGACTCTGAGTTTTCTAGGTTTTGACTGGGTTATCATTATTAAGAAATATATCAAAGGTAGATCAAGAGGTGGGGGGAAGAAATGTTCGAATTAACCCCACAAAGCAGTGCCCCACTACCAGCGCTCTTTATTTGTGGGAGAACATAGAAGAGCGCCAGATCACCCATTTTGATTATTTGTTTCTGCTTATTCTTTAGGTACATGTAACTAAAAACTAACCTCAAGAATCAGTAATGGGTAGCCCAGCAAGCAGGTCATCCGTTCATCTGTCGGTCCTCCTCCCTGCTTCCGGTTCCTCGGGTTTCTGTTTGATGAGGCTGTCGGAGCCCTGACAATGTCTTGAGGCAGGCTCATCCTCATCTCAGTAGAGCAATTCCCTCATCAGTCAGTGGTCCTCACTTTGCTGAAAGGATTCAAATAAAGAAAGGAAACATTTGAATTATTGAGCCGTTTCGTGCCTGGGCTTGGAAGGGGAAAGAAAACATTGAATTAACCCCACAAAGCAAAGCCCTGCTACCAGAACTCATTTGTGGATAAACATAATAACAGAGTCAGATCGCCCTATAGGCCTATACACAGCCTAAAAGCAGAACAGGAAGGGGACAGACCTCATTTATCCCAGGACAAACCAATAACACCAGTAAATAAAGATATGCTTCAAACCATGTTACAAGGCTATGATGGCATTAAGTACGAATTCTTAAACCATTGCTATGACGTCACACTATTGTTAAAAGTGTGGATTCGGATCTACGAATCTCTTACACTGATCACAAAGTGTGGATTCAGAATGACAAATCTTTAGTAAAGTGTGGATTCGGAATTACGAATCCACACTTTGAACGTCGGACAATTGTCTCCATAATGATAATGAGCATGAATAGAACCGTCTGCGTGAAAATTTGCTTTCCGAAAATTACCAATGCATCTTCACAGTCAGATTCTCTGCCGTCACTGCAAAAACTACTTTTAGTCAGAAAGGAATCGTCGTCTGAACTATCCATTTTGACGTAAGGAGCCTGTACACACAAGGGTGTGTAGCGAAAAATGTTGCAACCTGATGCCACTTCCGCGCTTGTGTACAAAGTCTATGGAGAGTCATTTCAAGTATTTCCTAACAAAATTGGAAACATTTCTCAGTCCCAGATTCATGACTTATTATCATTTTTAAAACGAATGACCTTCATGAAGATGATATATGAAGAAAAAAGTGGCGTCAGGTTGCAACATTCTTTCCAATACTTCTGTTGACGCAATGGTTCAAGTCAAAGAATACACTCGCAAGTGTGGATTCTTAATTTACGAATTCACTCGGCGCTTCGCGCCTCGTGAATTCTTAAATAACGAATCCACACTTTCTCGTATATTCTCCTTAACTTAATTCATGGTTTTACAATTGGTTTTTAGGTTTTACAGGCAATCAAAAATTTAGGACATCAACAAATTTAAAATCTGCTCTTCAAAATCCAAAAGTGGTTCCTGAAAAACTAGGGTTAGAGCTTAGACAAGATAGGCTCGCAGGGCCGTTCCAAGACTTGCCACTTGATAATTTTTGCATTAGCCCGATTGGCTAAATAGTTCCTAAAAGACAGCCTGGTTCATTTTGAATAATTCATCAATTGTCTCATCCTAAACACGGTTCCGTAAACGATGGAATACCAGATTGCAACGCAACAGTCAAGTATGCCTCAACGGAGGATGCAATAACAATTGTGAAGAAAGTGGGACCAGGATGTGTGCTATCTAAGCTGGACATAAAGTCTGCATTCAAGAATATACCGATTCATCCAAGTGACCACAATCTGCTAGGGTTTTCATGGGATAATTTCAACATCTCATCAACAGGGTGTGCATGATTTGGTCGGATTACAAACACTGAGTAATAAGCTGGGTATTAGTAAGTGGGACCAGGTTGTGTGCCATCTAAACTAGATATAAAGTGTTAACCATTTATTCTGCAATAGTCCATATTCTGGATGATTTTCTAAGGCCAAAAAAAAAAAAGTTCTGCTTCCGATTACATGCCTTTCAAAAATAGGGTCGGTCGGTCGGAATTTTTTTTTTTTTTTTGGCCATTTTTTTTTATGCAGATTGAATGGGGTATTCAATTATATGCGAAGTTTTAGCCTGAACTATTTCCATTGCACTACAAAAGCTATACACAAAATGGCCACAAAAAGTGAGTAAAACCTACCTTAATTATTGTCAATATATTTACGTTCGATAATTCGCAAAAAAATTGTGGAAAATTCAGGTCGTTCGCACCATAGGCACAACGCTAGTCAAGAATGGGAGCTGGCCAAAACTCTGAAGTGTGTGATGCACTGTACATGTACCCGGCCCGCGGCCAACGGGTCGAAAATTTCAGGAAACACGCTGCAATGTATCACTCCAAATACGAGTAGTGCGATCTCAAAATGAACTCGTGAAAACGGAAAATACATACACAGACAAGCTAGATCAAATCTGTGAGTTAACTTGTAAACATGTTCTTTCTCCATCGGTGTTTTCTTGGCATTTTTACGATGTCTTTCTCAGCATTTTTACGATGTCGAGTCCGACCAGTTGACAGAGCACGTGCCTGCGCCTGCTGCATAGCCATGCTACTGCTAGCGCCCTCGATCGCATAGCCGTGCACAGACTAGTTACCGCATTTTCATAATTGGCCCCTGCGCGGCGTGGCGGGAACCAGTCGTCGCCGCATTGCGCTTATTACGCACGTGTAGCGAAGTAGTTGAATCGCGCAGCGAATTTGTAAAAATAACGGAGGTTTCTTTTGAAAAAAATAGCGAATGTAAGTAAGAAAACAATAAATACAAGCATTTTTTGATGCAAAAGGGTTGTTGAGAGGTATTTTGTGAAGACAGACAAGACATAAGGTTTTTATTTTTATTTATTTAATTTTTTTTTTTTTTTTTTTTTTCAATTGCCGATAAAAAATTTAGGGTCGCAGCCTAAAAATAGTGTCGGTCGGGTAACCGGAAGCAGAACTATTCTTTTTTTTGGCCTAATCATTTCAACATCTCATCAACAGGGTGTGCATGATTTGGTCGGATTTCAAACACTGAGTAATAAGCTGGGTATTCCCCTTGCACCAGAGAAAACTGAAGGGCCTACAACCTGGCCAACATTTGCCAGGATCCAACAAGATACAATACGGTAGCAATGGCCGCACGGTTACCGGCAGACAAATTACAAAAAGCCATCGTTAAAATTATCAAAATCTATTATGTACACCAATTCATACTGACGTTTCAAAGACATACACAATCAGTTTTTACTGACATTTTCGAAATGAAATGTATAGCATTTGACAACGAGTTTAATGCAAACTGTGCATGTACATATTTTGATAGGAAATCAAGCACTGTATATTTTGCATGGGGGGGGGGGAGTTAAAATACCACCCGAGGAATCATATTTCTTCCTCTACAGGTCTCTTTTTGTTTCTAAAATAAAACTCACCACAAGAATTCCAAAGAGCATTCACGGAAGTGGTCACAAGGCCACGGGTTGACGGCTCTGGTCAAGTCCGTAGCTTGGCACCTCGGGTCAAGGCATGGTCGATGACTCGGGCCAGTCCGTAGGACGACACCCCGGCGCAAGACCGTGGGCCGACGACTCGAGCAAGTCCGTGGGACGACACCCCGGCGAAAGGCCGTGAGCCGATGGACGACTCGGGCCCGTTCCGAGGGCCGGCACCTCGGGGGTTTGCCGTGGGCCGCCGACTCGGGCCAATTCCGTGGGCCGCCACTTACTCGGAGCATGGCCGTTGGCTAAAGACTCAGGCCAATTCCGTCGGTCCGCACCATTGGGTCAAGGCCTTGGGGTCATCAACTCGGGTCAAGTGTTCAAGTGTTCAAGTGTTCAAGTTGCACAAGGCCGCGGGTTGACGGCTCTGGTCAAGTCCGTAGCTTGGCACCTCGGGTCAAGGCATGGTCGATGACTCGGGCCAGTCCGTGTGACGGCATCCGTCAAACCGCCACTTACTCGGAGCATGGCCGTGGGCCAAAGACTCAGGCCAATTCCGTGGGTCCGCACCATTGGGTCAAGGCCTTGGGGTCGTCAACTCGGGTCAAGTGTTCAAGTGTTCAAGTGCTCAATCCAATCGACATCCAGGCCTTAGAGTCTGCTGAAAACACTGCTAATATCAACCTCTCAAGAAGCGTAGTCACGGTGGAGTCCATTCATGAGGTGGGATGACGTTCCACACGGTAAATAAAGTTGTTCGCTGTTGAAGAGTGAGAAAAAGATCCATTAATGGGGGGCGGTGTGGATTCAGAATATAATTGAGTTAAAAGAAGAACGGAACGAACAAAATTCATCTGGAACACAATTTAAGTCAGTTAACGGTTGCAATGCATATGAACAGGATGCATCAAGAAAATGGCCATTCGCAAACCGATGGGCTAATATGTAAAGGTTAGGATCTTCAATAATGTCAAAGTGGCTCATATTTTTAGGTACTTCATTTGCTTTTAGTGATATCTTATTGACATCTCTTCGGTCACGGATGGCAGAGCATCATTGATTTCAAAATGATGGACAACATTTGCTGCATGAGTGGTGGACTCTCAGCTGTCCAAAGAAAGTGCTGTTGATGTGCAATGTGCATTGAAAAGAGGTACATTGGAGATGTTGTTGCTTTAACGTGGGTTCATCTCACCACTGACATGTGAACTTACATGTAAACTTGCAAACAGGGCTTTCAGGGTGTGAGTGACCACTGATAAAAATAGCTGAAAACAGCTGGAAAAAGGAGTACAAAAACTGAACTTTGGAAATCTCCTATACTTTTGTACACAGCAAGAGAGGGAAAAAGCTGAAATCCAAAACAAAAAGCTGAAATCATCTTTAAAGCTGAGATTTCACACCCTGGGCTTTGTTGGCCTTTGTTGTGAAATCACTCGTGCTTGGTCATCCCCGACTGATGAGATGCAGATATGGTGTCAATGCAAAGGTTATGGACTACCCTTTAAGATGGAGCAACTTTAACGTCTTGGTCATTGTACCTGCCTGGGGTTTTTTTTTTAAATACATCCTGTAGAGGGTTAAATAGTGAGGCTGAAAAACATAAATACCGTCACATGCACAAATGTCGCTGCATGCAGTCAATTCATCTGAACATTTTCTTCTGTTTGCATTGATCAATTGTCAGAATCTATTTATTACGCACACCATTTCATACTGACATTTCAAAGTAATGGACAATCAGTTCTTACTGAAATTTTCAAATTGAAAAGTTTCAATTTGAGAATGAGTTAAATGCAAACTTTAGAATTCATAATTTAATAGGAGATCAAGCAATGTATATTTTGCCGGGGGGGGGGGGAGGGGGCTGGAGGGGGTTAAAATACCACCCGAGGAATCATATTTCTTCATATACAGGTCTCTTTTTGTTTCTAAAATAAAACTCACCACAAGAATTCCAAAGAGCATTCACGGTAGTGGTCACAAGGCCGCGGGTTGATGGCTCTGGTCAAGTCCGTAGCTTGGCACCTCGGGTCAAGGCATGGTCGATGACTCGGGCCAGTCCGTAGGACGACACCCCGGCGCAAGGCCGTGGGCCGACGACTCGAGCAAGTCCGTGGGACGACACCCCGGCGAAAGGCCGTGAGCCGATGGACGACTCGGGCCCGTTCCGAGGGCCGGCACCTCGGGGGTTTGCCGTGGGCCGCCGACTCGGGCCAATTCCGTGGGCCGCCACTTACTCGGAGCATGGCCGTTGGCTAAAGACTCAGGCCAATTCCGTCGGTCCGCACCATTGGGTCAAGGCCTTGGGGTCATCAACTCGGGTCAAGTGTTCAAGTGTTCAAGTGTTCAAGTTGCACAAGGCCGCGGGTTGACGGCTCTGGTCAAGTCCGTAGCTTGGCACCTCGGGTCAAGGCATGGTCGATGACTCGGGCCAGTCCGTGTGACGGCATCCGTCAAACCGCCACTTACTCGGAGCATGGCCGTGGGCTAAAGACTCAGGCCAATTCCGTGGGTCCGCACCATTGGGTCAAGGCCTTGGGGTCATCAACTCGGGTCAAGTGTTCAAGTGTTCAAGTGTTCAAGTTGCACAAGGCCGCGGGTTGACGGCTCTGGTCAAGTCCGTAGCTTGGCACCTCGGGTCAAGGCATGGTCGATGACTCGGGCCAGTCCGTGTGACGGCATCCGTCAAACCGCCACTTACTCGGAGCATGGCCGTGGGCCAAAGACTCAGGCCAATTCCGTGGGTCCGCACCATTGGGTCAAGGCCTTGGGGTCGTCAACTCGGGTCAAGTGTTCAAGTGTTCAAGTGCTCAATCCAATCGAGATCCAGGCCTTAGAGTCTGCTGAAAACACTGCTAATATCAACCTCTCAAGAAGCGTAGTCACGGTGGAGTCCATTCATGAGGTGGGATGACGTTCCACACGGTAAATAAAGTTGTTCGCTGTTGAAGAGTGAGAAAAAGATCCATTAATGGGGGGCGGTGTGGATTCAGAATATAATTGAGTTAAAAGAAGAACGGAACGAACAAAATTCATCTGGAACACAATTTAAGTCAGTTAACGGTTGCAATGCATATGAACAGGATGCATCAAGAAAATGGCCATTCGAAAAACGATGGGCTAATATGTAAAGGTTAGGATCTTCAAAAATGTCAAAGTGGCCCATCTTTCGAGGTAGTTCATTTGCTTTTTAGTGATATCTTATTGACATCTCTTCGGTCACGGATGGCAGAGCATCATTGATTTCAAAATGATGGACAACATTTGCTGCATGAGTGGTGGACTCTCAGCTGTCCAAAGAAAGTGCTGTTGATGTGCAATGTGCATTGAAAAGAGGTACATTGGAGATGTTGTTGCTTTAACGTGGGTTCATCTCACCACTGACATGTGAACTTACATGTAAACTTGCAAACAGGGCTTTCAGGGGTGTGAGTGACCACTGATAAAAATAGCTGAAAACAGCTGAAAAAGGTGTAAAAAAGCTGAACTTTGGAAATCTCCTATACTTTTGTACACAGCAAGTGAGGGAAAAAGCTGAAATCCAAAACAAAAAAAGCTGAAATCATCTTTAAAGCTGAGATTTCACACCCCTGGGCTTTGTTGGCCTTTGTTGTGAAATCACTCGTGCTTGGTCATCCCTGACTGATGAGATGCAGATATGGTGTCAATGCAAAGGTTATGGACTACCCTTTAAGATGGAGCAACTTTAACGTCTTGGTCATTGTACCTGCCTGGGGTTTTTTTTTAAAATACATCCTGTAGAGGGTTAAATAGTGAGGCTGAAAAACATAAATACCGTCACATGCACAACATTTTCTTATGTTTGCATTGATCAATTGTCAGAATCTATTTATTACGCACACCATTTCATACTGACATTTCAAAGTAATGGACAATCAGTTCTTACTGAAATTTTCAAATTGAAAAGTTTCAATTTGAGAATGAGTTAAATGCAAACTTTAGAATTCATAATTTAATAGGAGATCAAGCAATGTATATTTTGCCGGGGAGGGGCTGGAGGGGTTAAAATACCACCCGAGGAATCATATTTCTTCATATACAGGTCTCTTTTGTTTCTAAAATAAAACTCACCACAAGAATTCCAAAGAGCATTCACGGTAGTGGTCACAAGGCCGCGGGTTGATGGCTCTGGTCAAGTCCGTAGCTTGGCACCTCGGGTCAAGGCATGGTCGATGACTCGGGCCAGTCCGTGTGACGGCATCCCGGCGCAAGACCGTGGGCCGACGACTCGAGCAAGTCCGTGGGACGACACCCGCGAAAGGCCGTGAGCCGATGGGCGACTCGGGCCCGTTCCGAGGGCCGGCACCTCGGGGTTTGCCGTGGGCCGCCGACTCGGGCCAATTCCGTGGGCCGCCACATACTCGGAGCATGGCCGTTGGCTAAAGACTCAGGCCAATTCCGTCGGTCCGCACCATTGGGTCAAGGCCTTGGGGTCATCAACTCGGGTCAAGTGTTCAAGTGTTCAAGTGTTCAAGTTGCACAAGGCCGCGGGTTGACGGCTCTGGTCAAGTCCGTAGCTTGGCACCTCGGGTCAAGGCATGGTCGATGACTCGGGCCAGTCCGTGTGACGGCATCCGTCAAACCGCCACTTACTCGGAGCATGGCCGTTGGCTAAAGACTCAGGCCAATTCCGTCGGTCCGCACCATTGGGTCAAGGCCTTGGGGTCATCAACTCGGGTCAAGTGTTCAAGTGTTCAAGTGTTCAAGTTGCACAAGGCCGCGGGTTGACGGCTCTGGTCAAGTCCGTAGCTTGGCACCTCGGGTCAAGGCATGGTCGATGACTCGGGCCAGTCCGTGTGACGGCATCCGTCAAACCGCCACATACTCGGAGCATGGCCGTGGGCCAAAGACTCAGGCCAATTCCGTGGGTCCGCACCATTGGGTCAAGGCCTTGGGGTCGTCAACTCGGGTCAAGTGTTCAAGTGTTCAAGTGCTCAATCCAATCGACATCCAGGCCTTAGAGTCTGCTGAAAACACTGCTAATATCAACCTCTCAAGAAGCGTAGTCACGGTGGAGTCCATTCATGAGGTGGGATGACGTTCCACACGGTAAATAAAGTTGTTCGCTGTTGAAGAGTGAGAAAAAGATCCATTAATGGGGGGCGGTGTGGATTCAGAATATAATTGAGTTAAAAGAAGAACGGAACGAACAAAATTCATCTGGAACACAATTTAAGTCAGTTAACGGTTGCAATGCATATGAACAGGATGCATCAAGAAAATGGCCATTCGAAAAACGATGGGCTAATATGTAAAGGTTAGGATCTTCAAAAATGTCAAAGTGGCCCATCTTTCGAGGTAGTTCATTTGCTCTTTAGTGATATCTTATTGACATCTCTTCGGTCACGGATGGCAGAGCATCATTGATTTCAAAATGATGGACAACATTTGCTGCATGAGTGGTGGACTCTCAGCTGTCCAAAGAAAGTGCTGTTGATGTGCAATGTGCATTGAAAAGAGGTACATTGGAGATGTTGTTGCTTTAACGTGGGTTCATCTCACCACTGACATGTGAACTTACATGTAAACTTGCAAACAGGGCTTTCAGGGGTGTGAGTGACCACTGATAAAAATAGCTGAAAACAGACCGAAAAAGGAGTACAAAAAAACTGAACTTTGGAAATCTCCTATACTTTTGTACACAGCAAGAGAGGGAAAAAAGCTGAAATCCAAAACAAAAAAAGCTGAAATCATCTTTAAAGCTGAGATTTCACACCCCTGGGCTTTGTTGGCCTTTGTTGTGAAATCACTCGTGCTTGGTCATCCCTGACTGATGAGATGCAGATATGGTGTCAATGCAAAGGTTATGGACTACCCTTTAAGATGGAGCAACTTTAACGTCTTGGTCATTGTACCTGCCTGGGGTTTTTTTTTAAATACATCCTGTAGAGGGTTAAATAGTGAGGCTGAAAAACATAAATACCGTCACATGCACAAAACATTTTCTTATGTTTGCATTGATCAATTGTCAGAATCTATTTATTACGCACACCATTTCATACTGACATTTCAAAGACATGCACAATCAATTTTTACTGAAATTTTCAAATTGAAAAGTTTCAATTTGAGAATGAGTTAAATGCAAACTTTAGAATTCATAATTTAATAGGAGATCAAGCAATGTATATTTTGCCGGGGGAGGGGGCTGGAGTGGGTTAAAATACCACCCGAGGAATCATATTTCTTCATATACAGGTCTCTTTTTGTTTCTAAAATAAAACTCACCACAAGAATTCCAAAGAGCATTCACGGTAGTGGTCACAAGGCCGCGGGTTGATGGCTCTGGTCAAGTCCGTAGCTTGGCACCTCGGGTCAAGGCATGGTCGATGACTCGGGCCAGTCCGTAGGACGACACCCCGGCGCAAGACCGTGGGCCGACGACTCGAGCAAGTCCGTGGGACGACACCCCGGCGAAAGGCCGTGAGCCGATGGACGACTCGGGCCCGTTCCGAGGGCCGGCACCTCGGGGGTTTGCCGTGGGCCGCCGACTCGGGCCAATTCCGTGGGCCGCCACATACTCGGAGCATGGCCGTTGGCTAAAGACTCAGGCCAATTCCGTCGGTCCGCACCATTGGGTCAAGGCCTTGGGGTCATCAACTCGGGTCAAGTGTTCAAGTGTTCAAGTGTTCAAGTTGCACAAGGCCGCGGGTTGACGGCTCTGGTCAAGTCCGTAGCTTGGCACCTCGGGTCAAGGCATGGTCGATGACTCGGGCCAGTCCGTGTGACGGCATCCGTCAAACCGCCACTTACTCGGAGCATGGCCGTGGGCTAAAGACTCAGGCCAATTCCGTCGGTCCGCACCATTGGGTCAAGGCCTTGGGGTCATCAACTCGGGTCAAGTGTTCAAGTGTTCAAGTGTTCAAGTTGCACAAGGCCGCGGGTTGACGGCTCTGGTCAAGTCCGTAGCTTGGCACCTCGGGTCAAGGCATGGTCGATGACTCGGGCCAGTCCGTGTGACGGCATCCGTCAAACCGCCACATACTCGGAGCATGGCCGTGGGCCAAAGACTCAGGCCAATTCCGTGGGTCCGCACCATTGGGTCAAGGCCTTGGGGTCGTCAACTCGGGTCAAGTGTTCAAGTGTTCAAGTGCTCAATCCAATCGACATCCAGGCCTTAGAGTCTGCTGAAAACACTGCTAATATCAACCTCTCAAGAAGCGTAGTCACGGTGGAGTCCATTCATGAGGTGGGATGACGTTCCACACGGTAAATAAAGTTGTTCGCTGTTGAAGAGTGAGAAAAAGATCCATTAATGGGGGGCGGTGTGGATTCAGAATATAATTGAGTTAAAAGAAGAACGGAACGAACAAAATTCATCTGGAACACAATTTAAGTCAGTTAACGGTTGCAATGCATATGAACAGGATGCATCAAGAAAATGGCCATTCGAAAAACGATGGGCTAATATGTAAAGGTTAGGATCTTCAAAAATGTCAAAGTGGCCCATCTTTCGAGGTAGTTCATTTGCTTTTTAGTGATATCTTATTGACATCTCTTCGGTCACGGATGGCAGAGCATCATTGATTTCAAAATGATGGACAACATTTGCTGCATGAGTGGTGGACTCTCAGCTGTCCAAAGAAAGTGCTGTTGATGTGCAATGTGCATTGAAAAGAGGTACATTGGAGATGTTGTTGCTTTAACGTGGGTTCATCTCACCACTGACATGTGAACTTACATGTAAACTTGCAAACAGGGCTTTCAGGGGTGTGAGTGACCACTGATAAAAATAGCTGAAAACAGCTGGAAAAAGGAGTACAAAAAAACTGAACTTTGGAAATCTCCTATACTTTTGTACACAGCAAGAGAGGGAAAAAAGCTGAAATCATCTTTAAAGCTGAGATTTCACACCCCTGGGCTTTGTTGGCCTTTGTTGTGAAATCACTCGTGCTTGGTCATCCCCGACTGATGAGATGCAGATATGGTGTCAATGCAAAGGTTATGGACTACCCTTTAAGATGGAGCAACTTTAACGTCTTGGTCATTGTACCTGCCTGGGGTTTTTTTTTAAATACATCCTGTAGAGGGTTAAATAGTGAGGCTGAAAAACATAAATACCGTCACATGCACAACATTTTCTTATGTTTGCATTGATCAATTGTCAGAATCTATTTATTACGCACACCATTTCATACTGACATTTCAAAGACATGCACAATCAATTTTTACTGAAATTTTCAAATTGAAAAGTTTCAATTTGAGAATGAGTTAAATGCAAACTTTAGAATTCATAATTTAATAGGAGATCAAGCAATGTATATTTTGCCGGGGGGGCTGGAGGGGGTTAAAATACCACCCGAGGAATCATATTTCTTCATATACAGGTCTCTTTTTGTTTCTAAAATAAAACTCACCACAAGAATTCCAAAGAGCATTCACGGTAGTGGTCACAAGGCCGCGGGTTGATGGCTCTGGTCAAGTCCGTAGCTTGGCACCTCGGGTCAAGGCATGGTCGATGACTCGGGCCAGTCCGTAGGACGACACCCCGGCGCAAGACCGTGGGCCGACGACTCGAGCAAGTCCGTGGGACGACACCCCGGCGAAAGGCCGTGAGCCGATGGACGACTCGGGCCCGTTCCGAGGGCCGGCACCTCGGGGGTTTGCCGTGGGCCGCCGACTCGGGCCAATTCCGTGGGCCGCCACATACTCGGAGCATGGCCGTTGGCTAAAGACTCAGGCCAATTCCGTCGGTCCGCACCATTGGGTCAAGGCCTTGGGGTCATCAACTCGGGTCAAGTGTTCAAGTGTTCAAGTGTTCAAGTTGCACAAGGCCGCGGGTTGACGGCTCTGGTCAAGTCCGTAGCTTGGCACCTCGGGTCAAGGCATGGTCGATGACTCGGGCCAGTCCGTGTGACGGCATCCGTCAAACCGCCACATACTCGGAGCATGGCCGTTGGCTAAAGACTCAGGCCAATTCCGTCGGTCCGCACCATTGGGTCAAGGCCTTGGGGTCATCAACTCGGGTCAAGTGTTCAAGTGTTCAAGTGTTCAAGTTGCACAAGGCCGCGGGTTGACGGCTCTGGTCAAGTCCGTAGCTTGGCACCTCGGGTCAAGGCATGGTCGATGACTCGGGCCAGTCCGTGTGACGGCATCCGTCAAACCGCCACATACTCGGAGCATGGCCGTGGGCCAAAGACTCAGGCCAATTCCGTGGGTCCGCACCATTGGGTCAAGGCCTTGGGGTCGTCAACTCGGGTCAAGTGTTCAAGTGTTCAAGTGCTCAATCCAATCGACATCCAGGCCTTAGAGTCTGCTGAAAACACTGCTAATATCAACCTCTCAAGAAGCGTAGTCACGGTGGAGTCCATTCATGAGGTGGGATGACGTTCCACACGGTAAATAAAGTTGTTCGCTGTTGAAGAGTGAGAAAAAGATCCATTAATGGGGGGCGGTGTGGATTCAGAATATAATTGAGTTAAAAGAAGAACGGAACGAACAAAATTCATCTGGAACACAATTTAAGTCAGTTAACGGTTGCAATGCATATGAACAGGATGCATCAAGAAAATGGCCATTCGAAAAACGATGGGCTAATATGTAAAGGTTAGGATCTTCAAAAATGTCAAAGTGGCCCATCTTTCGAGGTAGTTCATTTGCTTTTTAGTGATATCTTATTGACATCTCTTCGGTCACGGATGGCAGAGCATCATTGATTTCAAAATGATGGACAACATTTGCTGCATGAGTGGTGGACTCTCAGCTGTCCAAAGAAAGTGCTGTTGATGTGCAATGTGCATTGAAAAGAGGTACATTGGAGATGTTGTTGCTTTAACGTGGGTTCATCTCACCACTGACATGTGAACTTACATGTAAACTTGCAAACAGGGCTTTCAGGGGTGTGAGTGACCACTGATAAAAATAGCTGAAAACAGCTGGAAAAAGGAGTACAAAAAGGCTTAACTTTGGAAATCCCTTATACTTTTGTACACAGCAGGTGAGGTAAAAAATCTTAAATCCAAAACAAAAAGCGCTGAAATCATCTTTAAAGCTGAGATTTCACACCCCTGGGCTTTGTTGGCCTTTGTTGTGAAATCACTCGTGCTTGGTCATCCCCGACTGATGAGATGCAGATATGGTGTCAATGCAAAGGTTATGGACTACCCTTTAAGATGGAGCAACTTTAACGTCTTGGTCATTGTACCTGCCTGGGGTTTTTTTTTAAATACATCCTGTAGAGGGTTAAATAGTGAGGCTGAAAAACATAAATACCGTCACATGCACAACATTTTCTTATGTTTGCATTGATCAATTGTCAGAATCTATTTATTACGCACACCATTTCATACTGACATTTCAAAGACATGCACAATCAATTTTTACTGAAATTTTCAAATTGAAAAGTTTCAATTTGAGAATGAGTTAAATGCAAACTTTAGAATTCATAATTTAATAGGAGATCAAGCAATGTATATTTTGCCGGGGGGGGGGGGGGGGGGGCTGGAGGGGGTTAAAATACCACCCGAGGAATCATATTTCTTCATATACAGGTCTCTTTTTGTTTCTAAAATAAAACTCACCACAAGAATTCCAAAGAGCATTCACGGTAGTGGTCACAAGGCCGCGGGTTGATGGCTCTGGTCAAGTCCGTAGCTTGGCACCTCGGGTCAAGGCATGGTCGATGACTCGGGCCAGTCCGTAGGACGACACCCCGGCGCAAGACCGTGGGCCGACGACTCGAGCAAGTCCGTGGGACGACACCCCGGCGAAAGGCCGTGAGCCGATGGACGACTCGGGCCCGTTCCGAGGGCCGGCACCTCGGGGGTTTGCCGTGGGCCGCCGACTCGGGCCAATTCCGTGGGCCGCCACATACTCGGAGCATGGCCGTTGGCTAAAGACTCAGGCCAATTCCGTCGGTCCGCACCATTGGGTCAAGGCCTTGGGGTCATCAACTCGGGTCAAGTGTTCAAGTGTTCAAGTGTTCAAGTTGCACAAGGCCGCGGGTTGACGGCTCTGGTCAAGTCCGTAGCTTGGCACCTCGGGTCAAGGCATGGTCGATGACTCGGGCCAGTCCGTGTGACGGCATCCGTCAAACCGCCACTTACTCGGAGCATGGCCGTTGGCTAAAGACTCAGGCCAATTCCGTCGGTCCGCACCATTGGGTCAAGGCCTTGGGGTCATCAACTCGGGTCAAGTGTTCAAGTGTTCAAGTGTTCAAGTTGCACAAGGCCGCGGGTTGACGGCTCTGGTCAAGTCCGTAGCTTGGCACCTCGGGTCAAGGCATGGTCGATGACTCGGGCCAGTCCGTGTGACGGCATCCGTCAAACCGCCACATACTCGGAGCATGGCCGTTGGCTAAAGACTCAGGCCAATTCCGTCGGTCCGCACCATTGGGTCAAGGCCTTGGGGTCATCAACTCGGGTCAAGTGTTCAAGTGTTCAAGTGTTCAAGTTGCACAAGGCCGCGGGTTGACGGCTCTGGTCAAGTCCGTAGCTTGGCACCTCGGGTCAAGGCATGGTCGATGACTCGGGCCAGTCCGTGTGACGGCATCCGTCAAACCGCCACATACTCGGAGCATGGCCGTGGGCTAAAGACTCAGGCCAATTCCGTGGGTCCGCACCATTGGGTCAAGGCCTTGGGGTCATCAACTCGGGTCAAGTGTTCAAGTGTTCAAGTGTTCAAGTTGCACAAGGCCGCGGGTTGACGGCTCTGGTCAAGTCCGTAGCTTGGCACCTCGGGTCAAGGCATGGTCGATGACTCGGGCCAGTCCGTGTGACGGCATCCGTCAAACCGCCACATACTCGGAGCATGGCCGTGGGCCAAAGACTCAGGCCAATTCCGTGGGTCCGCACCATTGGGTCAAGGCCTTGGGGTCGTCAACTCGGGTCAAGTGTTCAAGTGTTCAAGTGCTCAATCCAATCGACATCCAGGCCTTAGAGTCTGCTGAAAACACTGCTAATATCAACCTCTCAAGAAGCGTAGTCACGGTGGAGTCCATTCATGAGGTGGGATGACGTTCCACACGGTAAATAAAGTTGTTCGCTGTTGAAGAGTGAGAAAAAGATCCATTAATGGGGGGCGGTGTGGATTCAGAATATAATTGAGTTAAAAGAAGAACGGAACGAACAAAATTCATCTGGAACACAATTTAAGTCAGTTAACGGTTGCAATGCATATGAACAGGATGCATCAAGAAAATGGCCATTCGAAAAACGATGGGCTAATATGTAAAGGTTAGGATCTTCAAAAATGTCAAAGTGGCCCATCTTTCGAGGTAGTTCATTTGCTTTTTAGTGATATCTTATTGACATCTCTTCGGTCACGGATGGCAGAGCATCATTGATTTCAAAATGATGGACAACATTTGCTGCATGAGTGGTGGACTCTCAGCTGTCCAAAGAAAGTGCTGTTGATGTGCAATGTGCATTGAAAAGAGGTACATTGGAGATGTTGTTGCTTTAACGTGGGTTCATCTCACCACTGACATGTGAACTTACATGTAAACTTGCAAACAGGGCTTTCAGGGGTGTGAGTGACCACTGATAAAAATAGCTGAAAACAGCTGGAAAAAGGAGTACAAAAAAACTGAACTTTGGAAATCTCCTATACTTTTGTACACAGCAAGAGAGGGAAAAAAGCTGAAATCCAAAACAAAAAAAGCTGAAATCATCTTTAAAGCTGAGATTTCACACCCCTGGGCTTTGTTGGCCTTTGTTGTGAAATCACTCGTGCTTGGTCATCCCCGACTGATGAGATGCAGATATGGTGTCAATGCAAAGGTTATGGACTACCCTTTAAGATGGAGCAACTTTAACGTCTTGGTCATTGTACCTGCCTGGGGTTTTTTTTTTAAATACATCCTGTAGAGGGTTAAATAGTGAGGCTGAAAAACATAAATACCGTCACATGCACAACATTTTCTTATGTTTGCATTGATCAATTGTCAGAATCTATTTATTACGCACACCATTTCATACTGACATTTCAAAGACATGCACAATCAATTTTTACTGAAATTTTCAAATTGAAAAGTTTCAATTTGAGAATGAGTTAAATGCAAACTTTAGAATTCATAATTTAATAGGAGATCAAGCAATGTATATTTTGCCGGGGGGGGGGGGGGAGGGGGCTGGAGGGGGTTAAAATACCACCCGAGGAATCATATTTCTTCATATACAGGTCTCTTTTTGTTTCTAAAATAAAACTCACCACAAGAATTCCAAAGAGCATTCACGGTAGTGGTCACAAGGCCGCGGGTTGATGGCTCTGGTCAAGTCCGTAGCTTGGCACCTCGGGTCAAGGCATGGTCGATGACTCGGGCCAGTCCGTAGGACGACACCCGGCCGAAAGACACTGGGCCGACGCATCGCGCAAGTCCGTGGGACGACACCCGGCGAAAGGCCGTGAGCCGATGGACGACTCGGGCCCGTTCCGAGGCCGGCACCTCGGGGTTTGCCGTGGGCCGCCGACTCGGGCCAATTCCGTGGGCCGCCACATACTCGGAGCATGGCCGTTGGCTAAAGACTCAGGCCAATTCCGTCGGTCCGCACCATTGGGTCAAGGCCTTGGGGTCATCAACTCGGGTCAAGTGTTCAAGTGTTCAAGTGTTCAAGTTGCACAAGGCCGCGGGTTGACGGCTCTGGTCAAGTCCGTAGCTTGGCACCTCGGGTCAAGGCATGGTCGATGACTCGGGCCAGTCCGTGTGACGGCATCCGTCAAACCGCCACTTACTCGGAGCATGGCCGTTGGCTAAAGACTCAGGCCAATTCCGTCGGTCCGCACCATTGGGTCAAGGCCTTGGGGTCATCAACTCGGGTCAAGTGTTCAAGTGTTCAAGTGTTCAAGTTGCACAAGGCCGCGGGTTGACGGCTCTGGTCAAGTCCGTAGCTTGGCACCTCGGGTCAAGGCATGGTCGATGACTCGGGCCAGTCCGTGTGACGGCATCCGTCAAACCGCCACATACTCGGAGCATGGCCGTTGGCTAAAGACTCAGGCCAATTCCGTCGGTCCGCACCATTGGGTCAAGGCCTTGGGGTCATCAACTCGGGTCAAGTGTTCAAGTGTTCAAGTGTTCAAGTTGCACAAGGCCGCGGGTTGACGGCTCTGGTCAAGTCCGTAGCTTGGCACCTCGGGTCAAGGCATGGTCGATGACTCGGGCCAGTCCGTGTGACGGCATCCGTCAAACCGCCACATACTCGGAGCATGGCCGTGGGCTAAAGACTCAGGCCAATTCCGTGGGTCCGCACCATTGGGTCAAGGCCTTGGGGTCATCAACTCGGGTCAAGTGTTCAAGTGTTCAAGTGTTCAAGTTGCACAAGGCCGCGGGTTGACGGCTCTGGTCAAGTCCGTAGCTTGGCACCTCGGGTCAAGGCATGGTCGATGACTCGGGCCAGTCCGTGTGACGGCATCCGTCAAACCGCCACATACTCGGAGCATGGCCGTGGGCCAAAGACTCAGGCCAATTCCGTGGGTCCGCACCATTGGGTCAAGGCCTTGGGGTCGTCAACTCGGGTCAAGTGTTCAAGTGTTCAAGTGCTCAATCCAATCGACATCCAGGCCTTAGAGTCTGCTGAAAACACTGCTAATATCAACCTCTCAAGAAGCGTAGTCACGGTGGAGTCCATTCATGAGGTGGGATGACGTTCCACACGGTAAATAAAGTTGTTCGCTGTTGAAGAGTGAGAAAAAGATCCATTAATGGGGGGCGGTGTGGATTCAGAATATAATTGAGTTAAAAGAAGAACGGAACGAACAAAATTCATCTGGAACACAATTTAAGTCAGTTAACGGTTGCAATGCATATGAACAGGATGCATCAAGAAAATGGCCATTCGAAAAACGATGGGCTAATATGTAAAGGTTAGGATCTTCAAAAATGTCAAAGTGGCCCATCTTTCGAGGTAGTTCATTTGCTTTTTAGTGATATCTTATTGACATCTCTTCGGTCACGGATGGCAGAGCATCATTGATTTCAAAATGATGGACAACATTTGCTGCATGAGTGGTGGACTCTCAGCTGTCCAAAGAAAGTGCTGTTGATGTGCAATGTGCATTGAAAAGAGGTACATTGGAGATGTTGTTGCTTTAACGTGGGTTCATCTCACCACTGACATGTGAACTTACATGTAAACTTGCAAACAGGGCTTTCAGGGGTGTGAGTGACCACTGATAAAAATAGCTGAAAACAGCTGGAAAAAGGAGTACAAAAAAACTGAACTTTGGAAATCTCCTATACTTTTGTACACAGCAAGAGAGGGAAAAAAGCTGAAATCCAAAACAAAAAAAGCTGAAATCATCTTTAAAGCTGAGATTTCACACCCCTGGGCTTTGTTGGCCTTTGTTGTGAAATCACTCGTGCTTGGTCATCCCCGACTGATGAGATGCAGATATGGTGTCAATGCAAAGGTTATGGACTACCCTTTAAGATGGAGCAACTTTAACGTCTTGGTCATTGTACCTGCCTGGGGTTTTTTTTTTAAATACATCCTGTAGAGGGTTAAATAGTGAGGCTGAAAAACATAAATACCGTCACATGCACAACATTTTCTTATGTTTGCATTGATCAATTGTCAGAATCTATTTATTACGCACACCATTTCATACTGACATTTCAAAGACATGCACAATCAATTTTTACTGAAATTTTCAAATTGAAAAGTTTCAATTTGAGAATGAGTTAAATGCAAACTTTAGAATTCATAATTTAATAGGAGATCAAGCAATGTATATTTTGCCGGGGGAGGGCTGGAGGGGTTAAAATACCACCCGAGGAATCATATTTCTTCATATACAGGTCTCTTTTTGTTTCTAAAATAAAACTCACCACAAGAATTCCAAAGAGCATTCACGGTAGTGGTCACAAGGCCGCGGGTTGATGGCTCTGGTCAAGTCCGTAGCTTGGCACCTCGGGTCAAGGCATGGTCGATGACTCGGGCCAGTCCGTAGGACGACACCCCGGCGCAAGACCGTGGGCCGACGACTCGAGCAAGTCCGTGGGACGACACCCCGGCGAAAGGCCGTGAGCCGATGGACGACTCGGGCCCGTTCCGAGGGCCGGCACCTCGGGGGTTTGCCGTGGGCCGCCGACTCGGGCCAATTCCGTGGGCCGCCACATACTCGGAGCATGGCCGTTGGCTAAAGACTCAGGCCAATTCCGTCGGTCCGCACCATTGGGTCAAGGCCTTGGGGTCATCAACTCGGGTCAAGTGTTCAAGTGTTCAAGTGTTCAAGTTGCACAAGGCCGCGGGTTGACGGCTCTGGTCAAGTCCGTAGCTTGGCACCTCGGGTCAAGGCATGGTCGATGACTCGGGCCAGTCCGTGTGACGGCATCCGTCAAACCGCCACTTACTCGGAGCATGGCCGTTGGCTAAAGACTCAGGCCAATTCCGTCGGTCCGCACCATTGGGTCAAGGCCTTGGGGTCATCAACTCGGGTCAAGTGTTCAAGTGTTCAAGTGTTCAAGTTGCACAAGGCCGCGGGTTGACGGCTCTGGTCAAGTCCGTAGCTTGGCACCTCGGGTCAAGGCATGGTCGATGACTCGGGCCAGTCCGTGTGACGGCATCCGTCAAACCGCCACATACTCGGAGCATGGCCGTTGGCTAAAGACTCAGGCCAATTCCGTCGGTCCGCACCATTGGGTCAAGGCCTTGGGGTCATCAACTCGGGTCAAGTGTTCAAGTGTTCAAGTGTTCAAGTTGCACAAGGCCGCGGGTTGACGGCTCTGGTCAAGTCCGTAGCTTGGCACCTCGGGTCAAGGCATGGTCGATGACTCGGGCCAGTCCGTGTGACGGCATCCGTCAAACCGCCACATACTCGGAGCATGGCCGTGGGCTAAAGACTCAGGCCAATTCCGTGGGTCCGCACCATTGGGTCAAGGCCTTGGGGTCATCAACTCGGGTCAAGTGTTCAAGTGTTCAAGTGTTCAAGTTGCACAAGGCCGCGGGTTGACGGCTCTGGTCAAGTCCGTAGCTTGGCACCTCGGGTCAAGGCATGGTCGATGACTCGGGCCAGTCCGTGTGACGGCATCCGTCAAACCGCCACATACTCGGAGCATGGCCGTGGGCCAAAGACTCAGGCCAATTCCGTGGGTCCGCACCATTGGGTCAAGGCCTTGGGGTCGTCAACTCGGGTCAAGTGTTCAAGTGTTCAAGTGCTCAATCCAATCGACATCCAGGCCTTAGAGTCTGCTGAAAACACTGCTAATATCAACCTCTCAAGAAGCGTAGTCACGGTGGAGTCCATTCATGAGGTGGGATGACGTTCCACACGGTAAATAAAGTTGTTCGCTGTTGAAGAGTGAGAAAAAGATCCATTAATGGGGGGCGGTGTGGATTCAGAATATAATTGAGTTAAAAGAAGAACGGAACGAACAAAATTCATCTGGAACACAATTTAAGTCAGTTAACGGTTGCAATGCATATGAACAGGATGCATCAAGAAAATGGCCATTCGAAAAACGATGGGCTAATATGTAAAGGTTAGGATCTTCAAAAATGTCAAAGTGGCCCATCTTTCGAGGTAGTTCATTTGCTTTTTAGTGATATCTTATTGACATCTCTTCGGTCACGGATGGCAGAGCATCATTGATTTCAAAATGATGGACAACATTTGCTGCATGAGTGGTGGACTCTCAGCTGTCCAAAGAAAGTGCTGTTGATGTGCAATGTGCATTGAAAAGAGGTACATTGGAGATGTTGTTGCTTTAACGTGGGTTCATCTCACCACTGACATGTGAACTTACATGTAAACTTGCAAACAGGGCTTTCAGGGGTGTGAGTGACCACTGATAAAAATAGCTGAAAACAGCTGAAAAAGGTGTAAAAAAAATGAACTTTGGAAATCTCCTATACTTTTGTACACAGCAAGAGAGGGAAAAAAGCTGAAATCCAAAACAAAAAAAGCTGAAATCATCTTTAAAGCTGAGATTTCACACCCCTGGGCTTTGTTGGCCTTTGTTGTGAAATCACTCGTGCTTGGTCATCCCCGACTGATGAGATGCAGATATGGTGTCAATGCAAAGGTTATGGACTACCCTTTAAGATGGAGCAACTTTAACGTCTTGGTCATTGTACCTGCCTGGGGTTTTTTTTTTAAATACATCCTGTAGAGGGTTAAATAGTGAGGCTGAAAAACATAAATACCGTCACATGCACAACATTTTCTTATGTTTGCATTGATCAATTGTCAGAATCTATTTATTACGCACACCATTTCATACTGACATTTCAAAGACATGCACAATCAATTTTTACTGAAATTTTCAAATTGAAAAGTTTCAATTTGAGAATGAGTTAAATGCAAACTTTAGAATTCATAATTTAATAGGAGATCAAGCAATGTATATTTTGCCGGGGGAGGGTGCTGGATGGTTTTAAAATACCACCCGAGGAATCATATTTCTTCATATACAGGTCTCTTTTTGTTTCTAAAATAAAACTCACCACAAGAATTCCAAAGAGCATTCACGGTAGTGGTCACAAGGCCGCGGGTTGATGGCTCTGGTCAAGTCCGTAGCTTGGCACCTCGGGTCAAGGCATGGTCGATGACTCGGGCCAGTCCGTAGGACGACACCCCTCCACAAGACCGTTCGCCGGCGCGTCGAGCAGGGCCGTGGGACGAAACCCCGGCGAAAGGCCGTGAGCCGATGGACGACTCGGGCCCGTTCCGAGGGCCGGCACCTCGGGGGTTTGCCGTGGGCCGCCGACTCGGGCCAATTCCGTGGGCCGCCACATACTCGGAGCATGGCCGTTGGCTAAAGACTCAGGCCAATTCCGTCGGTCCGCACCATTGGGTCAAGGCCTTGGGGTCATCAACTCGGGTCAAGTGTTCAAGTGTTCAAGTGTTCAAGTTGCACAAGGCCGCGGGTTGACGGCTCTGGTCAAGTCCGTAGCTTGGCACCTCGGGTCAAGGCATGGTCGATGACTCGGGCCAGTCCGTGTGACGGCATCCGTCAAACCGCCACTTACTCGGAGCATGGCCGTTGGCTAAAGACTCAGGCCAATTCCGTCGGTCCGCACCATTGGGTCAAGGCCTTGGGGTCATCAACTCGGGTCAAGTGTTCAAGTGTTCAAGTGTTCAAGTTGCACAAGGCCGCGGGTTGACGGCTCTGGTCAAGTCCGTAGCTTGGCACCTCGGGTCAAGGCATGGTCGATGACTCGGGCCAGTCCGTGTGACGGCATCCGTCAAACCGCCACATACTCGGAGCATGGCCGTTGGCTAAAGACTCAGGCCAATTCCGTCGGTCCGCACCATTGGGTCAAGGCCTTGGGGTCATCAACTCGGGTCAAGTGTTCAAGTGTTCAAGTGTTCAAGTTGCACAAGGCCGCGGGTTGACGGCTCTGGTCAAGTCCGTAGCTTGGCACCTCGGGTCAAGGCATGGTCGATGACTCGGGCCAGTCCGTGTGACGGCATCCGTCAAACCGCCACATACTCGGAGCATGGCCGTGGGCTAAAGACTCAGGCCAATTCCGTGGGTCCGCACCATTGGGTCAAGGCCTTGGGGTCATCAACTCGGGTCAAGTGTTCAAGTGTTCAAGTGTTCAAGTTGCACAAGGCCGCGGGTTGACGGCTCTGGTCAAGTCCGTAGCTTGGCACCTCGGGTCAAGGCATGGTCGATGACTCGGGCCAGTCCGTGTGACGGCATCCGTCAAACCGCCACATACTCGGAGCATGGCCGTGGGCCAAAGACTCAGGCCAATTCCGTGGGTCCGCACCATTGGGTCAAGGCCTTGGGGTCGTCAACTCGGGTCAAGTGTTCAAGTGTTCAAGTGCTCAATCCAATCGACATCCAGGCCTTAGAGTCTGCTGAAAACACTGCTAATATCAACCTCTCAAGAAGCGTAGTCACGGTGGAGTCCATTCATGAGGTGGGATGACGTTCCACACGGTAAATAAAGTTGTTCGCTGTTGAAGAGTGAGAAAAAGATCCATTAATGGGGGGCGGTGTGGATTCAGAATATAATTGAGTTAAAAGAAGAACGGAACGAACAAAATTCATCTGGAACACAATTTAAGTCAGTTAACGGTTGCAATGCATATGAACAGGATGCATCAAGAAAATGGCCATTCGAAAAACGATGGGCTAATATGTAAAGGTTAGGATCTTCAAAAATGTCAAAGTGGCCCATCTTTCGAGGTAGTTCATTTGCTTTTTAGTGATATCTTATTGACATCTCTTCGGTCACGGATGGCAGAGCATCATTGATTTCAAAATGATGGACAACATTTGCTGCATGAGTGGTGGACTCTCAGCTGTCCAAAGAAAGTGCTGTTGATGTGCAATGTGCATTGAAAAGAGGTACATTGGAGATGTTGTTGCTTTAACGTGGGTTCATCTCACCACTGACATGTGAACTTACATGTAAACTTGCAAACAGGGCTTTCAGGGGTGTGAGTGACCACTGATAAAAATAGCTGAAAACAGCTGGAAAAAGGAGTACAAAAAAACTGAACTTTGGAAATCTCCTATACTTTTGTACACAGCAAGAGAGGGAAAAAAGCTGAAATCCAAAACAGCTGAAATCATCTTTAAAGCTGAGATTTCACACCCCTGGGCTTTGTTGGCCTTTGTTGTGAAATCACTCGTGCTTGGTCATCCCCGACTGATGAGATGCAGATATGGTGTCAATGCAAAGGTTATGGACTACCCTTTAAGATGGAGCAACTTTAACGTCTTGGTCATTGTACCTGCCTGGGGTTTTTTTTTTTAAATACATCCTGTAGAGGGTTAAATAGTGAGGCTGAAAAACATAAATACCGTCACATGCACAACATTTTCTTATGTTTGCATTGATCAATTGTCAGAATCTATTTATTACGCACACCATTTCATACTGACATTTCAAAGACATGCACAATCAATTTTTACTGAAATTTTCAAATTGAAAAGTTTCAATTTGAGAATGAGTTAAATGCAAACTTTAGAATTCATAATTTAATAGGAGATCAAGCAATGTATATTTTGCCGGGGGAGGGGCTGGAGGTGGTTAAAATACCACCCGAGGAATCATATTTCTTCATATACAGGTCTCTTTTTGTTTCTAAAATAAAACTCACCACAAGAATTCCAAAGAGCATTCACGGTAGTGGTCACAAGGCCGCGGGTTGATGGCTCTGGTCAAGTCCGTAGCTTGGCACCTCGGGTCAAGGCATGGTCGATGACTCGGGCCAGTCCGTAGGACGACACCCGGGCGCAAGACCCTTGGCCGGCGACTCGAGCAAGTCCGTGGGCCGACACCCGGCGAAAGGCCGTGAGCCGATGGGCGACTCGGGCCCGTTCGAGGGCCGGCACCTCGGGGGTTTGCCGTGGGCCGCCGACTCGGGCCAATTCCGTGGGCCGCCACATACTCGAGCATGGCCGTTGGCTAAAGACTCAGGCCAATTCCGTCGGTCCGCACCATTGGGTCAAGGCCTTGGGGTCATCAACTCGGGTCAAGTGTTCAAGTGTTCAAGTGTTCAAGTTGCACAAGGCCGCGGGTTGACGGCTCTGGTCAAGTCCGTAGCTTGGCACCTCGGGTCAAGGCATGGTCGATGACTCGGGCCAGTCCGTGTGACGGCATCCGTCAAACCGCCACTTACTCGGAGCATGGCCGTTGGCTAAAGACTCAGGCCAATTCCGTCGGTCCGCACCATTGGGTCAAGGCCTTGGGGTCATCAACTCGGGTCAAGTGTTCAAGTGTTCAAGTGTTCAAGTTGCACAAGGCCGCGGGTTGACGGCTCTGGTCAAGTCCGTAGCTTGGCACCTCGGGTCAAGGCATGGTCGATGACTCGGGCCAGTCCGTGTGACGGCATCCGTCAAACCGCCACATACTCGGAGCATGGCCGTTGGCTAAAGACTCAGGCCAATTCCGTCGGTCCGCACCATTGGGTCAAGGCCTTGGGGTCATCAACTCGGGTCAAGTGTTCAAGTGTTCAAGTGTTCAAGTTGCACAAGGCCGCGGGTTGACGGCTCTGGTCAAGTCCGTAGCTTGGCACCTCGGGTCAAGGCATGGTCGATGACTCGGGCCAGTCCGTGTGACGGCATCCGTCAAACCGCCACATACTCGGAGCATGGCCGTGGGCTAAAGACTCAGGCCAATTCCGTGGGTCCGCACCATTGGGTCAAGGCCTTGGGGTCATCAACTCGGGTCAAGTGTTCAAGTGTTCAAGTGTTCAAGTTGCACAAGGCCGCGGGTTGACGGCTCTGGTCAAGTCCGTAGCTTGGCACCTCGGGTCAAGGCATGGTCGATGACTCGGGCCAGTCCGTGTGACGGCATCCGTCAAACCGCCACATACTCGGAGCATGGCCGTGGGCCAAAGACTCAGGCCAATTCCGTGGGTCCGCACCATTGGGTCAAGGCCTTGGGGTCGTCAACTCGGGTCAAGTGTTCAAGTGTTCAAGTGCTCAATCCAATCGACATCCAGGCCTTAGAGTCTGCTGAAAACACTGCTAATATCAACCTCTCAAGAAGCGTAGTCACGGTGGAGTCCATTCATGAGGTGGGATGACGTTCCACACGGTAAATAAAGTTGTTCGCTGTTGAAGAGTGAGAAAAAGATCCATTAATGGGGGGCGGTGTGGATTCAGAATATAATTGAGTTAAAAGAAGAACGGAACGAACAAAATTCATCTGGAACACAATTTAAGTCAGTTAACGGTTGCAATGCATATGAACAGGATGCATCAAGAAAATGGCCATTCGAAAAACGATGGGCTAATATGTAAAGGTTAGGATCTTCAAAAATGTCAAAGTGGCCCATCTTTCGAGGTAGTTCATTTGCTTTTTAGTGATATCTTATTGACATCTCTTCGGTCACGGATGGCAGAGCATCATTGATTTCAAAATGATGGACAACATTTGCTGCATGAGTGGTGGACTCTCAGCTGTCCAAAGAAAGTGCTGTTGATGTGCAATGTGCATTGAAAAGAGGTACATTGGAGATGTTGTTGCTTTAACGTGGGTTCATCTCACCACTGACATGTGAACTTACATGTAAACTTGCAAACAGGGCTTTCAGGGGTGTGAGTGACCACTGATAAAAATAGCTGAAAACAGCTGGAAAAAGGAGTACAAAAACTGAACTTTGGAAATCTCCTATACTTTTGTACACAGCAAGAGAGGAAAAAGCTGAAATCCAAAACAAAAAAGCTGAAATCATCTTTAAAGCTGAGATTTCACACCCCTGGGCTTTGTTGGCCTTTGTTGTGAAATCACTCGTGCTTGGTCATCCCCGACTGATGAGATGCAGATATGGTGTCAATGCAAAGGTTATGGACTACCCTTTAAGATGGAGCAACTTTAACGTCTTGGTCATTGTACCTGCCTGGGGTTTTTTTTTAAATACATCCTGTAGAGGGTTAAATAGTGAGGCTGAAAAACATAAATACCGTCACATGCACAACATTTTCTTATGTTTGCATTGATCAATTGTCAGAATCTATTTATTACGCACACCATTTCATACTGACATTTCAAAGACATGCACAATCAATTTTTACTGAAATTTTCAAATTGAAAAGTTTCAATTTGAGAATGAGTTTGATGCAAACTTCAGAATTCATATTTTAATAGCAAATCAAGCGCTGTATATTTTGCGGGGGGGGGGGGGGTAAAATACCACCCGAGGAATCATATTTCTTCATATACAGGTCTCTTTTTGTTTCTAAAATAAAACTCACCACAAGAATTCCAAAGAGCATTCACGGTAGTGGTCACAAGGCCGCGGGTTGATGGCTCTGGTCAAGTCCGTAGCTTGGCACCTCGGGTCAAGGCATGGTCGATGACTCGGGCCAGTCCGTAGGACGACACCCCGGCGCAAGACCGTGGGCCGACGACTCGAGCAAGTCCGTGGGACGACACCCCGGCGAAAGGCCGTGAGCCGATGGACGACTCGGGCCCGTTCCGAGGGCCGGCACCTCGGGGGTTTGCCGTGGGCCGCCGACTCGGGCCAATTCCGTGGGCCGCCACATACTCGGAGCATGGCCGTTGGCTAAAGACTCAGGCCAATTCCGTCGGTCCGCACCATTGGGTCAAGGCCTTGGGGTCATCAACTCGGGTCAAGTGTTCAAGTGTTCAAGTGTTCAAGTTGCACAAGGCCGCGGGTTGACGGCTCTGGTCAAGTCCGTAGCTTGGCACCTCGGGTCAAGGCATGGTCGATGACTCGGGCCAGTCCGTGTGACGGCATCCGTCAAACCGCCACTTACTCGGAGCATGGCCGTTGGCTAAAGACTCAGGCCAATTCCGTCGGTCCGCACCATTGGGTCAAGGCCTTGGGGTCATCAACTCGGGTCAAGTGTTCAAGTGTTCAAGTGTTCAAGTTGCACAAGGCCGCGGGTTGACGGCTCTGGTCAAGTCCGTAGCTTGGCACCTCGGGTCAAGGCATGGTCGATGACTCGGGCCAGTCCGTGTGACGGCATCCGTCAAACCGCCACATACTCGGAGCATGGCCGTTGGCTAAAGACTCAGGCCAATTCCGTCGGTCCGCACCATTGGGTCAAGGCCTTGGGGTCATCAACTCGGGTCAAGTGTTCAAGTGTTCAAGTGTTCAAGTTGCACAAGGCCGCGGGTTGACGGCTCTGGTCAAGTCCGTAGCTTGGCACCTCGGGTCAAGGCATGGTCGATGACTCGGGCCAGTCCGTGTGACGGCATCCGTCAAACCGCCACATACTCGGAGCATGGCCGTGGGCTAAAGACTCAGGCCAATTCCGTGGGTCCGCACCATTGGGTCAAGGCCTTGGGGTCATCAACTCGGGTCAAGTGTTCAAGTGTTCAAGTGTTCAAGTTGCACAAGGCCGCGGGTTGACGGCTCTGGTCAAGTCCGTAGCTTGGCACCTCGGGTCAAGGCATGGTCGATGACTCGGGCCAGTCCGTGTGACGGCATCCGTCAAACCGCCACATACTCGGAGCATGGCCGTGGGCCAAAGACTCAGGCCAATTCCGTGGGTCCGCACCATTGGGTCAAGGCCTTGGGGTCGTCAACTCGGGTCAAGTGTTCAAGTGTTCAAGTGCTCAATCCAATCGACATCCAGGCCTTAGAGTCTGCTGAAAACACTGCTAATATCAACCTCTCAAGAAGCGTAGTCACGGTGGAGTCCATTCATGAGGTGGGATGACGTTCCACACGGTAAATAAAGTTGTTCGCTGTTGAAGAGTGAGAAAAAGATCCATTAATGGGGGGCGGTGTGGATTCAGAATATAATTGAGTTAAAAGAAGAACGGAACGAACAAAATTCATCTGGAACACAATTTAAGTCAGTTAACGGTTGCAATGCATATGAACAGGATGCATCAAGAAAATGGCCATTCGAAAAACGATGGGCTAATATGTAAAGGTTAGGATCTTCAAAAATGTCAAAGTGGCCCATCTTTCGAGGTAGTTCATTTGCTTTTTAGTGATATCTTATTGACATCTCTTCGGTCACGGATGGCAGAGCATCATTGATTTCAAAATGATGGACAACATTTGCTGCATGAGTGGTGGACTCTCAGCTGTCCAAAGAAAGTGCTGTTGATGTGCAATGTGCATTGAAAAGAGGTACATTGGAGATGTTGTTGCTTTAACGTGGGTTCATCTCACCACTGACATGTGAACTTACATGTAAACTTGCAAACAGGGCTTTCAGGGGTGTGAGTGACCACTGATAAAAATAGCTGAAAACAGCTGGAAAAAGGAGTACAAAAAAACTGAACTTTGGAAATCTCCTATACTTTTGTACACAGCAAGAGAGGGAAAAAAGCTGAAATCCAAAACAAAAAAAGCTGAAATCATCTTTAAAGCTGAGATTTCACACCCCTGGGCTTTGTTGGCCTTTGTTGTGAAATCACTCGTGCTTGGTCATCCCCGACTGATGAGATGCAGATATGGTGTCAATGCAAAGGTTATGGACTACCCTTTAAGATGGAGCAACTTTAACGTCTTGGTCATTGTACCTGCCTGGGGTTTTTTTTTTAAATACATCCTGTAGAGGGTTAAATAGTGAGGCTGAAAAACATAAATACCGTCACATGCACAACATTTTCTTATGTTTGCATTGATCAATTGTCAGAATCTATTTATTACGCACACCATTTCATACTGACATTTCAAAGACATGCACAATCAATTTTTACTGAAATTTTCAAATTGAAAAGTTTCAATTTGAGAATGAGTTAAATGCAAACTTTAGAATTCATAATTTAATAGGAGATCAAGCAATGTATATTTTGCCGGGGGAGGGCTGGAGGGGTTAAAATACCACCCGAGGAATCATATTTCTTCATATACAGGTCTCTTTTTGTTTCTAAAATAAAACTCACCACAAGAATTCCAAAGAGCATTCACGGTAGTGGTCACAAGGCCGCGGGTTGATGGCTCTGGTCAAGTCCGTAGCTTGGCACCTCGGGTCAAGGCATGGTCGATGACTCGGGCCAGTCCGTAGGGCGACACCCCGGCGCAAGACCGTGGGCCGACGACTCGAGCAAGTCCGTGGGACGACACCCCGGCGAAAGCCGTGAGCCGATGGACGACTCGGGCCCGTTCGAGGGCCGGCACCTCGGGGTTTGCCGTGGGCCGCCGACTCGGGCCAATTCCGTGGGCCGCCACATACTCGGAGCATGGCCGTTGGCTAAAGACTCAGGCCAATTCCGTCGGTCCGCACCATTGGGTCAAGGCCTTGGGGTCATCAACTCGGGTCAAGTGTTCAAGTGTTCAAGTGTTCAAGTTGCACAAGGCCGCGGGTTGACGGCTCTGGTCAAGTCCGTAGCTTGGCACCTCGGGTCAAGGCATGGTCGATGACTCGGGCCAGTCCGTGTGACGGCATCCGTCAAACCGCCACTTACTCGGAGCATGGCCGTTGGCTAAAGACTCAGGCCAATTCCGTCGGTCCGCACCATTGGGTCAAGGCCTTGGGGTCATCAACTCGGGTCAAGTGTTCAAGTGTTCAAGTGTTCAAGTTGCACAAGGCCGCGGGTTGACGGCTCTGGTCAAGTCCGTAGCTTGGCACCTCGGGTCAAGGCATGGTCGATGACTCGGGCCAGTCCGTGTGACGGCATCCGTCAAACCGCCACATACTCGGAGCATGGCCGTTGGCTAAAGACTCAGGCCAATTCCGTCGGTCCGCACCATTGGGTCAAGGCCTTGGGGTCATCAACTCGGGTCAAGTGTTCAAGTGTTCAAGTGTTCAAGTTGCACAAGGCCGCGGGTTGACGGCTCTGGTCAAGTCCGTAGCTTGGCACCTCGGGTCAAGGCATGGTCGATGACTCGGGCCAGTCCGTGTGACGGCATCCGTCAAACCGCCACATACTCGGAGCATGGCCGTGGGCTAAAGACTCAGGCCAATTCCGTGGGTCCGCACCATTGGGTCAAGGCCTTGGGGTCATCAACTCGGGTCAAGTGTTCAAGTGTTCAAGTGTTCAAGTGTTCAAGTTGCACAAGGCCGCGGGTTGACGGCTCTGGTCAAGTCCGTAGCTTGGCACCTCGGGTCAAGGCATGGTCGATGACTCGGGCCAGTCCGTGTGACGGCATCCGTCAAACCGCCACATACTCGGAGCATGGCCGTGGGCCAAAGACTCAGGCCAATTCCGTGGGTCCGCACCATTGGGTCAAGGCCTTGGGGTCGTCAACTCGGGTCAAGTGTTCAAGTGTTCAAGTGCTCAATCCAATCGACATCCAGGCCTTAGAGTCTGCTGAAAACACTGCTAATATCAACCTCTCAAGAAGCGTAGTCACGGTGGAGTCCATTCATGAGGTGGGATGACGTTCCACACGGTAAATAAAGTTGTTCGCTGTTGAAGAGTGAGAAAAAGATCCATTAATGGGGGGCGGTGTGGATTCAGAATATAATTGAGTTAAAAGAAGAACGGAACGAACAAAATTCATCTGGAACACAATTTAAGTCAGTTAACGGTTGCAATGCATATGAACAGGATGCATCAAGAAAATGGCCATTCGAAAAACGATGGGCTAATATGTAAAGGTTAGGATCTTCAAAAATGTCAAAGTGGCCCATCTTTCGAGGTAGTTCATTTGCTTTTTAATGATATCTTATTGACATCTCTTCGGTCACGGATGGCAGAGCATCATTGATTTCAAAATGATGGACAACATTTGCTGCATGAGTGGTGGACTCTCAGCTGTCCAAAGAAAGTGCTGTTGATGTGCAATGTGCATTGAAAAGAGGTACATTGGAGATGTTGTTGCTTTAACGTGGGTTCATCTCACCACTGACATGTGAACTTACATGTAAACTTGCAAACAGGGCTTTCAGGGGTGTGAGTGACCACTGATAAAAATAGCTGAAAACAGCTGGAAAAAGGAGTACAAAAAAACTGAACTTTGGAAATCTCCTATACTTTTGTACACAGCAAGAGAGGGAAAAAAGCTGAAATCCAAAACAAAAAAAGCTGAAATCATCTTTAAAGCTGAGATTTCACACCCCTGGGCTTTGTTGGCCTTTGTTGTGAAATCACTCGTGCTTGGTCATCCCCGACTGATGAGATGCAGATATGGTGTCAATGCAAAGGTTATGGACTACCCTTTAAGATGGAGCAACTTTAACGTCTTGGTCATTGTACCTGCCTGGGGTTTTTTTTTTAAATACATCCTGTAGAGGGTTAAATAGTGAGGCTGAAAAACATAAATACCGTCACATGCACAACATTTTCTTATGTTTGCATTGATCAATTGTCAGAATCTATTTATTACGCACACCATTTCATACTGACATTTCAAAGACATGCACAATCAATTTTTACTGAAAATCAAAGTCCTGCCCTATGCACACAAACTTAAAACTGCAAATATTGAAGAAGTCTTCTTTACCAGCTGTTCAGATGGGAAAAAAATATCAGATAGTCACTTTCGAGTGTCATTTACTTTTAGTCAGCTGTTTTGGGTGAGTGCTATCTTAATATAGGAATGGGGTCCGAAACTACACAAACGCTAACAGAGCAATGGTCACTCACCACGACGGTGTTGTTGAATGTTGGCTTGCAGACTGCTGACCTCCAGCACCAAACTCCCAAATTGTCACAAGATGAACTCACAAAAGTCATAACTGCACCACCAAGTCTTTGCAGCTCAGACAAGACCAAGTGAAATCAAGACAAGACGAAGCGTCAATCTCACGTCGAGCACTGGTTATTCCCGCCCGTGAAAAGGCGCGGTGGACGGTTGACGTTTTCAAAAGTGCAGATTGCGGCACGCGTTCCTGGAGTCAATCCATTCGAGAGATGATTTGTAGGCTTGTTGTAGTTTTATAATACTTTCCACTCGCCAAGATGGTGCAGAAGATCGCTAACAATGCAATACTCCAGTAAATACGATTGAAATCCTCGCCGAAGATCCTCCAGGCAGACTCGAAAATCCTGCCTAATTCCCCGCTACACAAAAAATAACAAATAATGTGTCAACTGTCAACTTCAATTGCTTGTCAAAAGAGGGCGCGCTACACAAATTGTGGTCATCATATTAAGGTAGCAGACCAGTAAATAAACTTCCATAGACCCCAATGGTAAATGCTCCCAATTCAAAAATTCGGGAAAAATACTCACAACTCTCCAAGGTGTTCGAGACACACACCAAATTAAAGCTTATTTCATCATCGTTCATTTTCTTTTCAATTTTTGGGGAGTCAACTGATGACTTTTTGGAGAAATTTCCATCTGAAGATGATCACCCCTGAAAATAGTCCTGAAGCCCATCGCCATTTTGAAAAACGATGCCTACACTCCATTGCAAAGTAGAGCGCTTTTAGGGTCCAAATTACATCAAAATTACACAGAACTGCAAGCTCCAAGTCCTTTGCACGGTTTCCACCCATATTTTTTACAAACCCTCAAGTTCATGGCCCACAGCATGCTCAAATACCGAAGATTTTGAGGGCATGCAAATCGTGATTTGGCCGGCGCAGGCAATTTCGGACCGATTTACTGGTCTGCACCCTATTAAGTCGGACGCCTCACAGGGTTGCAGACCAGTATAAACCCCAATGGTAAATGCTCCCAATTCAGAAATTCAGGGAAAATACTCACAACTGTCCAAGGGGTTCGACACACACATCAAATTAAAGCTTATTTCATCATCTTTCTCTTTTTTTATTTTTTTTGGGGGATTTATTAATGACTTTTGGGAGAAAATTCCATCTGAAGATGATCACGTTCCCCTAAAAGCAGGAAACTGCGTAATAGTCGTAGCCTTGTTGCCATTTTGTGATTCGACAATTATTAACGACGTTGAAGTACATGTACGGGCGCCGCATATACATGTTCATCGTACAAGACCAGATTCTGCAGGTTTTTCTGTGACACATTTCGTTCACATAATGATACAGATCAGAAATGGGGAAAGAAAAAACTTTAGCATTTCACAAAACCCTACTGTGTATATATCTCGATATTCAAATGAACATTGCAAGCTATCTGCAAGTGGACATTAATTTAGTTCATAAAGTCTGGGAATGGAAGAATTACTTCTCTCTTAAAAAAACTTATTTATTCATCTATATTCATGCTTCCTTTAAACAAAATATTTTACGAATGTAAATTTATTAATTTTATGTACTATTATGCGTATTAAATTGATCCCTGCTTTTCATTATAATCATTGTTTTAATCTTAAAATAGTTAATACGTCTTTTAAAATATCACCTTAATAACAAATAGGACTGATGATGCGACCGACAGAACCATGGAAGAACTAATTACTCAACACTCCGTATTCACTTCATGAGTTTGATGGGGATGCGTCTGAACGATCTCAAGATGTAATTATAGATCATTTGGAAAATGGGAAATCTATTTTCTTTATGATGTTCATTTATGAAAACAAACCGTTTTTTATCTGAAAGTATACTGAGTGCGGATCCCGGGTTCGTAAGCAGCGCTACTTGCGACCGCGCTTGCAGCTACTTGCACTGGAGATATGAAGACACCATCAAACGAACGTCGTTCATCGTCCAATCACAAAATGGAAACGAGGCTACGAATATTGCGCGTCTAAAATTCCCATAGACACTAGTGCTAAATGCCCATACTTCCAAATTCTTTAAAAAGTACTCAGAGCTCACACAGTAAACTGATAATCAGCATGTCATCTTTCATTTTTATTTTCATTTTTTTGTGGGTTGACCACTGACTTATCGAGATATTCTCACCCAAAATAGACGACCAATATAAAGCGGAAAAGTAGCCATCTTGAAAAACGATCCCTCCACAACATGGCAAAGGAGCGCCACTTTCGGGCCCAATTGCATCCAAGATGCTCAGAACTGGACGCGCTCCAGGTCCGGGCCAGAGGGTCATTGCCATATCTCTTCAATTTCCCAGTTTTATGGCTCTGGGAACTCTTTAACACAGAATATTTTGAGGGAATCACTTTTATTCACGGAGCTTGGTGGATGCATTTAGGCCTATATTTACCGGTGTGCACCCATAGCCATAATAAGATAAAACTGCCTAATACCGAAGCCAACTTTCACGGGAGAAAAACAACATCGTGGCGTTGTGGGGCAGACAACTCAAGACATACAGGTATCACAAGTCCTAAGTTCCCCCAAACATTATTCTTAATTAATGAAATAGAAATGCACGATTTCAACAATATCCCAAATGCAAATGACAGAGGACACTCTTCTGCCCATCTTGTGAGAAAATGATAGAAATCCAATCACGCATACTAACACGAAGCTCATTTGAATGAAAAAAGTGCCAATAAAAAAGTTGCAGTAAAATAGCATTGCTCCAGTGTACTGGTTTGAGTGATCCTGCAAGGCAGGGTAGACTTTCATTAATTAATAACTTTACCTTACAAAGGTTTCCTTGTTTAAAAGAATGTTTAACTAAAACAAGACGCAATCTTGGTAATCTAACAGATAATTGCAGACCTTTTAATGCAAAGATGACAAGGAAAATGCTGTGTAATCCTATTACTTTTAGATTAGATACAAAAGGGATTAACATCCTACCTTTTAAAGCATGATACATTGGAGCAATGCTATTTACTGCAACTTTTTTATTGGCACTTTTTTCATTCAAATGAGCTTCGTGTTGGTATGCGTGATTGGATTTCTATCATTTTTCTCACAAGATGGGCAGAAGAGTGTCCTTTGTCATTTGCATTTGGGATATTTTTGAAATCGTGCATTTCTATTTCATTAATTAAGAATAATGTTGGGGGAACTTAGGACTTGTGATTAGTGTATCATTATATCTGGTGAGTGGTCGTCATAACGTACTCCAAATGCTCAAAATTGAAGAAGAAGTCGTCAAATAAAAATAATAAATTAACTTGCTCGTTGTGGGGATAATAACTCCAGGAATATTGGTTGAATTAATTTATTTAGTGATTGGTTAGCAAACGTTTTTGAAATTGGAGCGAAAATGACCAACCATTAAAAAAACGCGAATAGATATAAGGCGAACTGGAGTCAATTTTATTACACGCCGAAAGCAACGCCCGGTTTCTACAAGATAACTCCAGTATCTGTTGCATCGAATTGAAATTTCACGTTAATTCAAAGTAACATGATTATGTGGAATATCGAAATAAACTTCACAAAAAAAATGCCATGCAGTAAAAAAAAAACCTGCCTTTTTAATAATACTCGTGTCAACCAGTTCAATTGTTATGTCAAAAGAGGGCGCGCTACACAAATTGTGGTCACTGCCGTAAACAAAATGCAAGCCACGCGCCAGCCAATTGGAGTTGACTTTACTAAATCGTGACGTCATTTCATTCCAAAATCAGGACTAAAATAGTTTGATTGGTCAATTTGAATGCAGTGCTTTTGAATAACAGACAGCCAGCTCCATATCGCGTAACATAATACAGAACGCGTGACATGTGTGTGTGAGTGTGTGTTTTTAAATCCATTGTCTATTTGACGTGCAACGGGCGAATGACCGACGACCCAATATAGAAAGCGCCCGCTAATTGGTCAAAATCTAGGAGGTCAAGAGGCGGGGTCTTGCCTAATTAATCAGCAACTACTAATCGGCGACTACAATAAGGGGGGGGGGGGCACTGCACAAGCCGGTGAATAATGCGTTTAGCCTACGGAGACGCTTTACGTAGACGCTTAGTTTCGAGTTCACTTATCAGTAGAAGCGTACATTAGGCCACAAAAAAAGTCTCCGGTTTCTGGTATGGAGCTTGTCCAAAAAGTGGTGCGGCGACGCGGCTTTTTTTTTTTACCCGACTTTTTTTGCTTTACATGTCGGCTGATGACTGGAAATGGTGCCCGACTAAACTTAGTGCAAATATATGGGAGTCCAGAGAGGCCACATAAAGCTTATTCTCGATCATAACCCCATCTAAAAACACGTTAAAATAATGTGCAGCAGCAGGATGCCAGTAAAACCAGTGAGTTTGGCGGTTTTGAGACATTATCTTTCATTGAAAAAAATATCTTTTTCATTTTGCCGACGCGCATGGCTACGGCTGGTGTGGCAGGTAATTCTGTCCCCCCCCCCCTGGTAAATGTGTCCCCCGGACAGATTTACCGGGTCGTGACCCGGTAAATCTGTCCGGGGGGGACACTAAAATTTTACCTAGGTAAACCTGTCCCCCTCTAGGTAAATCTGTCCCCCTGCACGACGTTAAATGTGTCCCCCCTGGTAAATGTGTCCCCGTGCAAAGTCACAAGTCTAGCACCCAGACTGTATATTACTAAAGTTATTAACTGTTTTTGCGCGGCGTCTTGCTAAATTTTGATGACGACTTCGGGAGCGAGCGATTTGCATGCCTTGTGGGCGTGCACGCGAGTGTACCGCACCTACGGAGGGCGTGCGCGCTAGCGATAGGTTGAGTATTACTACGCGTGCCTTTTCTGCTTTCTTGCAGAAACATAGATCGGTTGATTAACATCTAAACGTTAATTTCATTTTGATAATCATTGATAAAGGGTGGAAAAATCTAAAAAAGGAAACCCTGTGCGCTGAATTCATTATAATAACATCAATATAGCAACTTATGCGTGCAAAACCAGGGGGACAGAATTAACTGGAGGGGACAGAATTACCTGGAGGGGGACAGAATTAACGGGACAGGGGGGACACTTTTACCTAGGTAATTCTGTCCCCCCGGACACTTTTACCAGGGGACAGAATTACCGTCCACACCGGCGACGCGCGCGCATACCAGAAACCGGAGACTTTTTTTTTTGGCCTTACTTTTTTTTATTTTAATGTATTCAGGCAAATTATGTGTTCCAAGAGACCCGAGTCCCTGCAAGTTTCAAGGAATTTCCATTTTTAGGGCCAATTGAAAACATTGCAAACACCATGATATAGTTTTGAAGAGTTCAAGTGGGCAAAACTAACGATTGTTGATAAATACTAAAGGTTAACATTTTGGAGTAATCCCCCCCCCCAAAAAAAGAAAATTAAGGCAATTTCCATTGTAGGTTTGGTCAATGCTGTCGTCGTTATTCGTCCCGTACACGGTAATCAGTCGGCGGCATATCCACGCGCGCTATGCAGGGTGCACTGAAACGAGCCCCACTGAAAACAGTGTAAAATTAACAAAGCTCAGGGCTAAATGACATGCAAGCCGACATCACTGAGGTTTCTCAAACAAACAATTAATTATTGTCTTGTCCATCTTTTCAGTTCTTTTCAATTGTGGGTGGACTTACTGATTACATTTTAAATATTTAAAATATTCACACCAAAACAAAATCACTTCCCGAAAAGTTCTTGCATGTAACCATTTTGCAAGTGGCGTCCTTCCAATTTCACAGGCAAATAGGACCAATTTTTCAACCGTAATTTTATCAAGCCTGCCCTCTGTTGGAAGCCCAAAACCAGGGAGTTGATCCTTGGTTATATTTACACAATTCCACCGTTTTAAAGCCAAACGGTCTCATTTTAAAAAAGAAATGGGGGGGGGGCACTTTTTATGCTAATCAGCTGGCGTAGAAATTCTCGCTTGAATAAGTTCACGGCACCCTGCCGTGCATGTAAAAACTACAGCGCGAACAGCGACCTCATGCGGCCACTATTTTTATGCAACTCAGTTGGGGACGATTGAGAATCTGCCAGATTCAAGCAATTTCATGCTCAACTTCAGCCACAATTGATAGAAAATGCTAGGGTTTGACCTTGACATACCTTGACCTATGGCGTTCATTCCAATTGGAGTGGTGCCGGCCATTTACTTCATGATGTCCCACGCCCATTCTCTTGTGGTTTGTGTCATCTTAGCAGAGGCCGATGCATTTCATGTCGGCTTTCGAACAGTCTCTTTGGTAGTCTTTCCCTGCATAGGTCTGCTGCCTTGCATGCGTGTCTCTACAGGGTGACCCAAAAATCAAACCCTGAAGCATTTGCTTTCTTTCTCAAAATAGCGATCTGTGAATTGTTATATTTTAGGTATCCGATTAATAGCAACAGCGGCGAAACGGGTTTCAAACGTGGGGGGGGGGGGCATCGCCAAAATGGGGCACTTGCTCAATATGTTGCGTCGGAGCGTGGCAAGCAATATTTGGCGCATCCATGCTAAAATGTCGACACGTGTTTAAACCGGACACTTGGCCTCCGTAAAATCGAATCGTGGGGGACATGGGGGGGACCATCTTTCAAAATAGAAGGCACTCTTCAAGACCGGCCATTATATGTACCCATTTTCAGGGCGCATTGTAAGGGTTTTGGGGCTTTCATATTCCTCGTTCAACCATAACTCTCAATACCATTTCGGGAAATCAGAAAACAAATTATTCGACATTTTAGGGCAAGTTTTGTTTCATCTCGAGGGGGCACATTTGATGCTAGAGGGGCCACATTTATGTCTTAAATGGTCACTTGTCTTGGGTATCTGTGGCAAGTGCCCGTCCCCCTCCCCCAGTTCCGCCGCCCCTGGCATTTTGCTTATACTGAACAGAAATAATGAAGACAGTACATGGTCTCTGAGAAAATGCCAGTTATGTATTACGAAGTGACTTTTGATCATTTGCAACGGTGCTTCAAACAGTGATACATGTTACTATAATCGTGTGCAATTTTTAAGATAAGATCGATACCTATATTCATGTGGAAAATATAAGGTATTTCCATCAAATTTATCGGTACTCTTGCCCTCATGCACCCCCAAAAGGCCCTTTGGAGGTGTACATAATTTTCTTAATTTACGGGGGAAAAAATAATTCAAAATCAATGAGCCTAAACATGGTTCTTTCTTGTGTGAGCTTTTTGGTTGATCAGGTTGAGTGGTTCGTCAAACAAAGGCCGTTGTAACCAGTCCATTTCGCTTCCTTCTAAGTTGGACAATATTTTGAGAGCATACACAATGTGTTTCTGTTTTCTTAGGCCCGTCCCTGCCTGAATGTCCTGAATCACTCTGAACTCCTTAGTATAGTGGCTAGCCTTTCGCCAAGTTCATCGTGGTTTACTTTACCGGCATTAGACAAAGCGGCAAAGCCACTGGAGCGGGAGACCACACACGCGAGGGGCGAAGCAGGTGTCATATGAAAATCGGACTCGACGATTCGTTTTTCCCTTGTATTGGAGAAACCCTCTGAGCGGTCCTTCTCCTAATTATATATGCTTGAGCATGCGCAATACCACCAATACAACGGCCCTCCCTTGCTGTTTTTTATGAATGAATTGAGCGTCCAATGACGTAATGGTGAAGAACCAATCAGGTGCTGTGAAAGTACGACCTATGCGGATGTCGTCTTGGCTCCAGTCGCTTCGTGTATTTCGCAGCTCCGATGGCCTTGAAGGATTCAATAATAGTGGCAGGTTCAATGCGACCATGCTCCAGTCAGTATACAATTTGGGTCCCTAACTTTGAAGATACCAGGTTAATATTAGTCAAAGATTTCTGACAGAAATACATGTTGCCGAGTCCGGCGCACAGTCTAATCCGTGGAAAGAGTTATATATTTCAGGGTTGTCCAATATCCCCTTATCTCTTTCTTTTGGTTATTGAGATCTTGGCTACTGCTAGACAGAACCAAAATATTCATGGTATTCTTGTGTGAAGATGATCAAAATGCGAAAGTTTCCTTGTTAGCTGATGATACTCTAATGTTTAATTATTTTGATAATTTATTTGCTACACTTGATCAATTTGCCAATTATTCAGGTTGCAAAGTTAATGTTTCCAAATCTGAAGCTATATGGATTGGCTCAAAAAAGCGGAGCCGCGATAATTTTCCTTTTCAAGAGATTGGTTTAAAGTGGAAAGCTATACCCAATTTAAGACTTTGGGCATTAATGTCTCTTTGAACTCAAAATCTTTGTTTGATTTGAACTATAAAATAAAACTTTAAAGTATTGAGCAGACCCTCAATAGTTGGCGATCAAGATATCTGTCCTTAATTGGGAAAATTTGTGTAATAAAAACCCTCCTTTATATCATCCCGACGCAAAATTCCATCATATAAAACCCTCCTTTATATCACCCCGACGCAAAATTCCATCACATAAAAACCCTCCTGTTGCCTCAGTTATACTCTATCTTTTTTCTGTTCTGTGTATAAAAATCCTTTTTTTTTTAAGAATTGGACAAATTATTTTTTAAATTCATCTGGAACCATGGAAATGACAGAGTGAAAAGGACAATCATGCACACAGACTACTTTTTCGGGGGGGGGGGGTCTTCGTATGATAGATCCTTATATTTTTTGTCAAGCTCAGAAAATGACTTGGGTTAAAAAAACTGCTTGATGACTCCTACACTAGTATGTGGAAAACAACTGAAGTTGCTTCTTTGTCTGCTTTTCACCATAAACAAGATATAATGTGGAAATCTAATCCTCCTGAGAATCTCCTGGGTCAGCTAAACAATACACAGGTAGCTGACTCTATTAGGACTTTGCACTTCTTTAAGGAAAAGGCTATTATTGAATTGGACCACGAATTAAGTGATTTTTCCTTTCCAAAAATTCTGTGGTTCAATAGACATATTTGTTTAAAAACTAAGTCCTGCTTTTATTTGCAAGAGTGGTATGAGAAAGGTATTATTTCTGTGTGAAGGATCAATTGAATAAACCAAAACCCAATATTTGATTATTTGAGGAACTAATAATTGAATATGATATTTCTTACAAGGACAGGAGAAAGTATAACTCCCTACTTAATTGTATCCCTCAGGAATGGTTTTGTGATAAGCATATAGAGGGTGATGATAAGGTTATTCTTTACAATAATTATTGTAAAGAATAACTTTATCATGGCCAAGAAATTAGTATACTTACAACATTAAGATTGATAAATTCATGTCAGAAAAGCAAAAGACCTTTTGGAATAGTGCTTGAATTATCCATTTGGAGAATGAAGACTTGGAGGTGATTCATTCGTGCAATATTAAATGTACAATTGAAACTAGACTGAGATCGTTTTATTTTAAGAAGTTCAATGGGGCCATTGCCTTTAATTATTTTCTTTTCAAAACTTGGCAGAAAAGAGTCCCCGAACTGTTCTTTTTGTGAAAAATATCCTGAAACTTCACTTCATGTGTTTTATGGTTGTGAGTGTGTCACACCAATCCTGTCAGACCTCCTTTATTACATAAATAAAAAACTAAATGATTCTGTACAAATTGGGAAATTGGAGATCTCATTTGGTGTTCCCAATAACAAATTTTTGACTTCTGTTTTGCTTTGTGCTAAATTTCATTTTCATAGGTGTGAATTTCAAACTCAATTCCCTCCTTTACTGGGTTAAGATTATTCTTGAAAAAAAATCCGATATGGATATGGATTGCAATGAAAAAATCAAACCCTAACTCTTCATTTTATGAAATGGAAATTTAAATTTTCATTTCATTATTTATTGTGTAATTATAACATTTGCTTGCCACTTTACTTTTCTCCTTGGCTTCTCTCTTTAAATATGTGTCTTTTTTGCTAAGTATTTCTCCTGATTTTAGTATATTGTTCTTCAATTACCTTATTTTTTTCGTGATTCCTGTTTTTGTTTTCCAATGTATACTGCTTTTGCAAATCAATAAAACAGAAAGAAAGAAAGACAAAGTCAAATACCGTTGTGTTATCTTGTCCGTGCCGATATTAAATCATCCACTTGCAAGTTATTGGCCAGACGAGGTAAGTTATTAGATTTAGTATTAATTTGCTTGTGGATCTCCGAAGGCGGAGGAAGATGGGTTCCGGGCATTATGATTGAAGTGCAAGTTGAAGAACCACGAAAGCCTACAATCCCCGAGCAGCACCAAGACTAACTCTCTAAAGTGAAAATTCACTCCATTCGAGTGACGATTCACTCCCACAGTCGGAAACAAGGGACTAGACATTTTAGAGTGAAATTCCTTCAATCGTAAAGATGGAGTTTTTACTCGACTGCGACTGAAGTGGCTCTTGTTCAGACTTTTTCAATCTAACATGAGAGTGATTTTCACTCTAAAACGTCTAGTCCCTAATTTCACTCGTTGGAATTTAGAGAGAAAATGGTAAGTTTTGCCGCAAATTCCTTAACGTTTGTAACCTTTGCATTTTATGATTTCATTTAACAGCTTGTAAACCTAAAAGAAAAACCACTGCAACTTTGAGGCGGTGACAACTGATAGAGTGGACATTTTGATCCTTGCTTGTCGCTTTTAAGACAGTTGCTTGAAATGGTCTTTTCATTCAAACCTGTTTTTACTACCAAAGTTTGCTGGGAGGAATATTGATTGACATTCCGTGCACATGTTGGACATGGATTACTTTTTGCTAATCCTAATCAAATGTGCCACCATGTAAAGTGCAACTATTTCTATCAAACTCAAATTGTAACTCAAAACAAAAACAAAAACACAGCTGAACATATCAACACAATGCAAAGGAAATTTCCACAATAGAAACATTTAATGGTAACATAAAGAAAATAATGAAAGAAAACTGAAAACTAATGAAAACATTAATTCAACATGTCAGAGGCCTAGAAATGCTGAAGGTTGGCAATCCATGTAAGTGTTGGTGCATGGCTGCACGCTGACAGCATGTGGGTTCTGGAGTTGATTTACTCAGTAAGGCTATCCTGGCTAGCTAAGATGCAAATTATGTCACACATGTCAATTTTGTGTGCACGCATCTATGACCTGACAAACCCATTGGAAAAATGAAGTTTGAATTTAGCATCCTGCGTTTGGGAGATATGGCCATAATTGTCAAAACCTCCAAAATTCGTACTATATCACATGACAACATCATCATGACATCATCTCAATTTTCATCTCTAACACATCCCTGTCAACATACGATACAAACTTTGAACCCAATCTGACTTGTATTTCTCAAGATATTGGTTTTTAAAATATGCACCTTTAGTGACATCACAGTACACATGGTGTCGTCATGAGGACGCCACATCACTATGCACAACTTTACTACATGGTCTCTGTCTATCTCAATATGACTATGCTTTATGTCCAATGTACCGGGCACAAAAAAACATGAGCAAAGTCTAGGAGATTTGGGATACAACAAAATGAAGTAAACAAAAAATCTTCGCAAAACTAAGGCTTTTCTGCAACTTTGTGGAAAAGTCTAAAAAGGAATCTGTCCAAGGCAGTACATACTGTTTTGTGGTTGAACTGCACAAGATCCGCCAACTGTTTCTAGGACTCCTTGAGCAGATGAAGAGCAGACAACTGCAGATCATATTCCCGAAAGGTCTGAACCCAGCGATGAATGTACCGACAGACAGCTGCACTCAGACACCCAACCTGGTATCAAGATCAGAGAAATCAAACATTAGCACCTGTATTACATTGTATTACCATTTTTGGCCACTCCACTCAACTCGAGTCGAAAGGGTAACAGACTCGACTCAACTCAAGTCACTGCAAGCAAATGACTCGACTCGACTCGACTCCTTCCTGGTTGGTATGAACACGGAGCTAGTGTGGTTTTCGCGATTCAACTGCACAATAAAACACAGTAATACACCAGACGACGAAAAATCCAAAGAAACGTAAACGTGAGCGTTAATTTCGTTCCGATTTAGACATGATAAAATGTCACAATCAAATTATTTTTTTCGGAGGTGTTTTTTTCATCAAGTGTCTTGCCAAAATTTCACAGTCCTATCTGATAAAAAAATGATAGTCCTTTTTCTGTCGATTTATTGTTATATCTCCAATATCAAGAACATATTTGTAACATAAAAAAGAGATTGAAAAGACGTCCTCCGGTGAGCTGTTTTTACCCTAAAAGAGACTGGATACAATTCGGCCACAAGAGGGCGTGTTGTACGAGCTAAAGCACGGACATGCGCACAAACCTAATTGTCTCGTCATTGGTATACGTACGGTGGTTTGGTCAGTATCAAATCAGGGCATGAATGATTATTGTGCGCATGCGCAAGATATACCGCCCCTAAAGTGGTAACAAGCATTTTGATGGACATTTGGAAGAAAAAAAAACCCAGGGTGATAACACCCTAAAAGCTGCCACCGCTGCAATGCTATCACATACTTTCCAACTCTGGAGGACTGGTGTATACATTGCCAAAAATCGCAAACTGGTACCGTACCGGCGGCCAAAATGTTGGACCGAGGCTGATGGCGTAAAGGGCGTTGCCGACATAATTATCACAGTATGCCATTATTTTGTGCAAGTTCCGTCGAAAAAAATGATTGTGCACAGGCTAGGCCCAAAGATCCTATAGCGCCGCAGATGTGAATATACGTACCGAATATATGCTTCAATTAACTGATTATCATCTTAAGATTGCAACCTGATTTCCCACAAAATTATGATGAAAATTTGTTGTCAAGTTGTTGACTTTTTTTAACCACGATAAGCTATGCGGAAATTCACGTGAGGGCGTCCTGAACACCGCGACTCAGCACTCTAAAATGGCGGCGGCTCGGCTCCGTGACGAACATAAACACGGCATTTGTGGGTCCACTGTATAATGTACTAATTCAAGACCCATTGAAAACTGTGTAAAATCAACAAAGTTCAGGACCAAGTAACATGCAAGCCAACATCACTGGGGTTTCTCAAACCAAAATTAAATTATTGTCTTGTCTTTCATCTTTTCATTTCTTTTCAATTTTAGGTACATTAGCCAATTACATTTTTAAATATTCACACCCAAATAAAATCACCGCCCGAAAACTGATAGTTCCCAAGCCTGCATGTAGCCATTTTACAAGTGGCATCCTTCCTCTTTCATAGGCAAATAGGACCCATTTTTCATCCGTGATTTTGTCACGCCAAATTAACTTTGGTCTTGAATGTCAAGTTTTGGTTGAATTTAGCAGCATGATGTTACATTTGCTGGAGTTAAATTTCATTCCCCAGTATACATGTATACATTTTTGGTTGTGGGTGTTCGACAATACCTCGAAATCCGAAAGGGGGGGGGGGTCGATTCAATAGCCCATTACCTTTTTCAAAAAGGTTTATACCCCCATCCCCCGGGATTTTTGCCCCTAGTCTTGGACCAGTTTCCTTGAAACGGAGTGAAACACACAAAGGATGGGTCATTATGGTTCAGTTTATCATGTGAATAAAGGATTTTTGGAAGAACAGGAGATATAATTTCAGACAAAAATGGCTTAAGTGGTTTTTCAAGTCCCGTTTTGCTGTACTATCTTTTGAACAAAACATCTTACAATGAAACCAACTAAAAAGCATTTGGAACGGTCCTCAGCAACAATAGACATCAAGTTTGAATACTGCCCCCACTTTAAAAACATGCCCAATTCGACGTTATGTATTTTTTTTTTGTGGGACAGACAACCTGTACACAATTTCTTCCGCCTAATTAAACATGTAAAACAACAGTCCTGGAAATTTGGGGAAAGGGATCAAGACATGGAAAAATGGGGTGAGCAGACTCTCCACCGCTGTTCCAGAGACTCACATTCGTTTGTCCCCCACCCCTCCGATTTTTTCTCCCAAACGACATCTGCATACATGGTTGTTTAGCGCCCTATACGATACTTTCACGATACACACGCAGGTATATAATTATTTGTTTCCCTGATTGGTTTACTGAACACGGAGCTAGTGTGGTTTTCGCCATTCAACTGCACAATAAAACACAGTAATACGTAAGACGACGAAAAATCCAAAGAAACGTAAACGTGAACGTTATTTTCGTTCCGATTGAGACACTGATAAAACGTCGCAATCAAATTAGTTTTTTCGGAGGTGTTTTTTTCATCAAGTGTCTTGCCAAAATTTCACAGTCCTATCTGATAAAAAAAATGATAGTCCTTTTTCTGTCGATTTATTGTTATATCTCCAATATCAAAAACTTATTTGTAATATAAAAAAGTGATTGAAAAGTCGTCATCCGGTGAGCTGTTTTTACCCCAAAAGAGACTGGATACAATTCGGCCACAAGAGGGCGTGTTGTACGAGCTAAAGCACGGACATGCGCACAAACTTAATGTTGCCCTGAAAACAGCGGTGGATTTGGTCAGTATCAAATCAGGGCATAAATGATTAGAGTGCGCATGCGCAAGATAAACCGCCCCTAAGGGTGCAGACCAGTAAATCGGTCCGAAATTGCCTGCGCCGGCCAAATCACGATTTGCATGCCCTCAAAATCTTCGGTATTTGAGCATGCTGTGGGCCATGAACTTGAGGGTTTGTAAAAAATATGGGTGGAAACCGTGCACAGGACTTGGAGCTTGCAGTTCTGTGTAATTTTGATGTAATTTGGACCCTAAAAGCGCTCTACTTTGCAATGGAGTGTAGGCATCGTTTTTCAAAATGGCGATGGGCTTCAGGACTATTTTCAGGGGTGATCATCTTCAGATGGAAATTTCTCCTAAAAGTCATCAGTTGACCCCCCGAAAATTGAAAAGAAAATAAAAGATGATGAAATAAGCTTTAATTTGATGTGTGTCTCGAACACCTTGGAGAGTTGTGAGTATTTTTCCCGAATTTTTGAAGTGGGAGCATTTACCATTGGGGTCAATGGAAGTTTATTTACTGGTCTGCTACCCTAAAGTGGTAACAAGCATTTTGATAGACATTTGAAACAAAACCAGGGTGATAGCACCCTAAAAGCTGCCACCGCTGCAATGCTATCACATATTTTCCAACTCTGGAGGTGTATACTATACATTGCCAATAACCGCTATAACTTATGTTTTTCTTGTTTGGCACCGGTGGCCAAGTGTTGGGACCAGGCTGATGCCCTAAAGGGCGTTGCACACATAATGATCACAGTATGCCATTTATTTCGTGCAAGTTCCGTCGAAAAAATTATTGTGCACAGGCTAGGCCCAAAAATCTTATAGCGCCGCATATGTGAATATACGTACCGAATTATGCTTCAATTAACTGAATATCATCTTAAGAATGCAACCTGATTTCCCACAAAATTATGATGAAAACTTGTCAAGTTGTTGACTTTTTTTACCACGATAAGCCGTGCGGCAATTCACGTGAGGGCGTCCTGAACAATGCGACTCAGCACTCTAAAATGGCGGCGGCTCGGCTCCATGACGAACATAAACACGTGATTTGTGTTCAAATTTCCGTAACTTGAAAAAGTACATGAGTTATTTGGATGATTCTTGTACATACAAGACCAAATTAAATTTGGTGTCAAGTTTTGGTTGAATTGAGCAGCATGATGTTACATTTGCTGGAGTTAAATTTCATTCCCCAGTTTACATGTATACATTTTTGGTTGTGGGTGTTCGACAATACCTCGAAATCCGATATTGTGTCCTCATCCGAAAAGGGGGGGGGGGTCGATTCAATAGCACATTACCCTTGTCAAAAAGTGTTGGGGGTTACATACCCCCGTCCCCCGGGATTTTCGCCCCTGGTCTTGGGCCACTTTCCTTGAAACGGAGTTAAACACACAAAGGATGGGTCATTATGGTTCAGTTTATCACTTGAATAAAGGATTTTTGGAAGAACAGGAGATATAATTTCAGACAAAAATGGCTTATTGGTTTTCAAGTCCCGTTTTGCTGTACTATCTTTTGAACAAAACATCTTATAATGAAACCAACTAAAAAGCATTTGGGACGGTCCTCAGCAACAATTAGACATCAAGTTTGAATACTGCCCCCACTTTTAAAAACATGCCCGATTCGAAGTTATATTTTTTTGTGGGACAGACAACCTGTACACAATTCGTCACCATTTTCACGAAGAGCCACATATTATGTCAAAAATTACAACTTTTTCGATTTTGTTTTTTTCACTGTTTCGCATTGAAACAATGTACTTAACCATTTTGACATGTTTCTGAAAGCAAAACATCATTAATTTCTAAGTTACATTAATGTTGCAAGGGACAAAAATCTTGATAAATGCATTTTGCGTTTTCACGAAGAGCCACATACATTTTTGCCCTTTGAACGCGTACAAAACCCATTGCACGGAAATACGTAAAAGTAGGGAAAATGAGATTTGCGTTTTCACGAAGAGCCACATATCTTTGTTACATTTCAGCTGCGCGCGTGCGCTCACGCGCGCCTATTAATGGAAATACACGTTGAACAGAAAGGGCCAATATCTCGGAAACCTGAATTTGCGTTTTCACGAACAGCCACATATCTTTACTAATTAATTTTCACTAATTAACTGCTGTATTAAGTCTTATAACCGGGTTCATGTAAAACTTCAGCTCTCGTAGAATCGTGTGATGGTTTTCTTGCTGCACAAAGTTGTTGCAAAGTGGTATTTTTTGCAGTTTTAAAATATGAGAAACTTCTTTTGCGATTATCTCGAAAACGCCTTTTCTTTAAAATCCACATAATATGTGGCTCTTCGTGAAAACGGTGACGAATTTCTTCCGCCCAAATTAACCATGTAAAACAACAATCCTGGAAATTTTGGGAAAGGGGATCAAGACATGGAAAAAAATGGGGTGAGCAGACTATCCACCGCTGTTCCAGCGGCTAACATTCGCTTGGTCCCCCCCCCCCACCCGCCAGCGATTTTTTCCCTCCCAAACGTCATCCGCATGCATGGTTGTTTAGCGCCTTATACGATATTTTCACGATACGCGCGCAGGTATATAATTATTAGTTTCCCTGGTTGGTTTACTGAACACGGAGCTAGTGTGGATTTCGCCATTCAACTGCACAATAAAACACAGTAATAAGCCAGACGACGACAAATTCAAAGAAACGTAAACGTGAACGTTATTTTCGTTCCGATTGAGACACTGATAAAACGTCGCAATAGTTTTTTTCGGAGGTGTTTTTTGCATCAAGAGTCTTGGCAAAATTTCACATTCCTATCTGATAACACAATTATAGTCCTTTTTCTGTCGATTTATTGTTATATCTCCAATATCAAAAACTTATTTGTAATATGAAAAAGTGATTGAAAAGACGTCCTCCGGTGAGCTGTTTTTACCCCAAAAGAGACTGGATACAATTCGGCCACAAGAGGGCGTGTTGTACGAGCAAAAAGCACGGACATGCGCACAAACCTAATGTTGCCCTGAAAACAGCGGTGGATTTGGTCAGTATCAAATCAGGGCATAAATGATAAGAGTGCGCATGCGCAAGATAAACCGCCCCTAAAGTGGTAACAAGCATTTTGATAGACATTTGAAACAAAACCAGGGTGATAGCACCCTAAAAGCTGCCACCGCTGCAATGCTATCACACATTTTCCAACTCTGGAGGTGTATACTTTGCCAACAATCGCCATATCTTTTGGTTTCCCTTGTTTGGTACATGGTACCGGTGGACAAACTTTAAGACCAGGCTGATGGCCTAAAGGGCGTTTATTTCGTGCAAGTTCCGTCGAAAAAATGATTGTGCACAGGCTAGGCCCAACGATCCTATAGCGCCGCATATGTGAATATACGTACCGAATATATGCTGCAATTAACTGATTATCATCTTAAGATCGCAACCTGATTTCCCACAAAATTATGATGAGAATTTGTTGTCAAGTTGTTGACTTTTTTTTAACCACGATAAGGTATGCGGAAATTCACGTGAGGGCGTCCTGAACACCGCGACTCAGCACTCTAAAATGGCGGCGGCTCGGCTCCGTGACGAACATAAACACAGCATTTGTGGGTCCACTGTATAATTCAAGCCCCATTGAAAACTGTGTAAAATCAACAAAGTTCAGGACCAAGTAACATGCAAGCCAACATCACTGGGGTTTCTCAAACCAAAATTAAATTATTGTCTTGTCTTTCATCTTTTCATTAGCCAATTACATTTTTAAATATTCACACCCAAATAAAATCACCGCACGAAAAGTGATAGTTCCCAAGCCTGCATGTAGCCATTTTACAAGTGGCATCCTTCCTCTTTCACAGGCAAATAGGACCCATTTTTCATCCGTGATTTTGTCACGCCTGCCCTCAGATGGAAGCCCAAAAACCAGGGAGTTGATCCTTGGGTATATTTAAACAATTCCACCGTTTTTAAGCCAAACGGTCTCCGTTTTCAAAAGAAATTGTGGGGGCATGAATGATTTGGATGTTTCTTGTACTAGAAATGTGTAGTCATACAAGACCAAAGTAAATTTAGTCTTGAATGTCAAGTTTTGGTTGAATTGAGCAGCATGATGTTACATTTGCTGGAGTTCATTCCCCAGTATACATGTATACATTTTTGGTTGTGGGTGTTCGACAATACCTCGAAGCCGAAAAGGGGTGGGGGGGGATCGATTCAATAACCCATTACCCTTGTCAAAAAGTGTTATACCCCCATCCCCCGGGATTTTTGCCCCTAGTCTTGGATCACTTTCCTTGAAACGGAGTTAAACACACAGTTTATCATGTGAATAAAGGATTTTTGGAAGAACAGGAGATATAATTTCAGACAAAAATGGCTTAAGTGGTTTTTCAAGTCCCGTTTTGCTGTACTATCTTTTGAACAAAACATCTTACAATGAAACCAACTAAAAAGCATTTGGAACGGTCCTCAGCAACAATAGACATCCAGTTTGAATACTGCCCCCACTTTAAAAACATGCCCAATTCGACGTTATGTATTTTTTTTTTTGTGGGACAGACAACCTGTACACAATTTCTTCCGCCTAATTAAACATGTAAAACAACAGTCGTGGAAATTTGGGGAAAGGGATCAAGACATGGAAAAATGGGGTGAACAGACTCTCCACCGCTGTTCCAGAGGCTAACATTCGTTTGTCCCCCACCCCTCCGATTTTTTGCTCCCAAACGACATCTGCATACATGATTGTTTAGCGCCCTATACGATACTTTCACGATACGCACGCAGGTATATAATTATTTGTTTCCCTGGTTGGTTTACTGAACACGGAGCTAGTGTGGTTTTCGCCATTCAACTGCACAATAAAACACAGTAATACACCAGACGACGAAAAATCCAAAGAAACGTAAACGTGAACGTTATTTTCGTTCCGATTGAGACACTGATAAAACGTCGCAATCAAATTATTTTTTTCGGAGGTGTTTTTTTCATCAAGTGTCTTGCAAAAAATTTAACAGTCCTATCTGATAAAAAATTATAGTCCTTTTTCTGTCGATTTATTGTTATATCTCCAATATCAAAAACTTATTTGTAATACAAAAAATTGATTGAAAAGTCGTCATCCGGTGAGCTGTTTTTACCCCAAAAGAGACTGGATACAATTCGGCCACAAGAGGGCGTGTTGTACAAGCTAAAGCACGGACATGCGCACAAACTTAATGTTGCCCTGAAAACAGCGGTGGAATAGGTCAGTATCAAATCAGGGCATAAATGATTAGAGTGCGCATGCGCAAGATAAACCGCCCCTAAAGTGGTAACAAGCATTTTGATAGCCATTTGAAACAAAACCAGGGTGACAGCACCCTTAAAGCTGCCACCGCTGCAATGCTATCACATAGTTTCCAACTCTGAAGGAGTATACATTGCCTATAACCGCTATAACTTTTGTTTTCCTGATTTGGTACCGGTGGCCAAGCGTTGGGACCAGGCTGATGCCCTAAAGGGCGTTGCACACATAATGATCACAGTATGCCATTTATTTCGTGCAAGTTCCGTCGAAAAAATTATTGTGCACAGGCTAGGCCCAAAAATCCTATAGCGCCGCATATGTGAATATACGTACCGAATTATGCTTCAATTAACTGAATATCATCTTAAGAATGCAACCTGATTTCCCACAAAATTATGATGAAAACTTGTCAAGTTGTTGACTTTTTTTACCACGATAAGCTGTGCGGCAATTCACGTGAGGGCGTCCTGAACAATGCGACTCAGCACTCTAAAATGGCGGCGGCTCGGCTCCATGACGAACATAAACACGTGATTTGTGTTCAAATTTCCGTAACTTGAAAAAGTACATGAGTTATTTGGATGATTCTTGTACAAACAAGACCAAATTAAATTTGGTGTCAAGTTTTGGTTGAATTGAGCAGCATGATGTTACATTTGCTGGAGTTAAATTTCATTCCCCAGTTTACATGTATACATGGGTGTTCGACAATACCTCAAAATCCGATATTTTGTCCTCATCGGAAAAAGGGGGGGGGGGTTCGATTCAATAGCACATTACCCTTGTCAAAAAGTGTTGGGGGTTACATATCCCCGTCCCCCGGGATTTTCGCCCCTGGTCTTGGGCCACTTTCCTTGAAACGGAGTTAGACACACAAAGGATGGGTCATTATGGTTCAGTTTATCATTTGAATAAAGGATTTTTGGAAGAACAGGAGATATAATTTCAGACAAAAATGGCTTAAGTGGTTTTCAAGTCCCGTTTTGCTGTACTATCTTTTGAACAAAACATCTTATAATGAAACCAACTAAAAAGCATTTGGGACGGTCCTCAGCAACAATTAGACATCAAGTTTGAATACTGCCCCCACTTTTAAAAACATGCCCGATTCGAAGTTATATTTTTTGTGTGGGACAGACAACCTGTACACAATTCGTCACCATTTTCACGAAGAGCCACATATTATGTCAAAAATTACAACTTTTTCGATTTTGTTTTTTTCACTGTTTCGCATTGAAACAATGTACTTAACCATTTTGACATGTTTCTGAAAGCAAAACATCATTAATTTCTAAGTTACATTAATGTTGCAAGGGACAAAAATCTTGATAAATGCATTTTGCGTTTTCACGAAGAGCCACATACATTTTTGCCCTTTGAACGCGTACAAAACCCATTGCACGGAAATACGTAAAAGTAGGAAAAATGAGATTTGCGTTTTCACGAAGAGCCACATATCTTTGTTACATTTCAGCTGCGCGCGTGCGCTCACGCGCGCCTATTAATGGAAATACACGTTGAACAGAAAGGGCCAATATATGGGAAACCTGAAATTGCGTTTTCACGAACAGCCACATATCTTTTCTAATTAATTTTCACTAATTAACTGCTGTATTAAGTCTTATAACCGGGTTCATGTAAAACTTCAGCTCTCGTAGAATCGCGTGGTGGTTTTCTTGCTGCACAAAGTTGTTGCAAAGTGGTATTTTTTGCAGTTTTAAAATATGAGCAACTTCTTTTGCGATTATCTCGAAAACGCCTTTTCTTTAAAATCCACATATGTGGCTCTTCGTGAAAACGGTGACGAATTTCTTCCGCCCAATTTAAACATGTAAAACAACAATCCTGGAAATTTTGGGAAAGGGGATCAAGACATGGAAAAAATGGGGTGAGCAGACTATCCACCGCTGTTCCAGAGGCTCACATTCGCTTGGTACCCCCCCCCCCGACCGCAAGCGATTTTTTTTCTCCCAAACGTCATCCGCATGCATGGTTGTTTAGAGCCCTATACGATACTTTCACGATACGCACGCAGGTATATAATTATTTGTTTCCCTGGTTGGTTTACTGAACACGGAGCTAGTGTGGTTTTCGCCATTCAACTGCACAATAAAATACAGTTATACGCCAGACGACGAAAAGTTCAAAGAAACGTAATAATAATAATAATAACTGGATTTATAGAGCGCCAAATTTCCAAAGGATACAAGGCGCTGAAACAAAGAAAGAAGAACTACAGAAAGAACAACAGAAAAACAACAAGGGCGTACGACCAGCTATGGTGTGGGGAACAACTTGAACGTTATTTTCGTTCCGATTGAGACACTGATAAAACGTCGCAATCAAATTAGTTTTTTCGGAGGTGTTTTTTTCATCAAGAGTCTTGGCAAAATTTCACAGTCCTATCTGATAAAAAAATTATAGTCCTTTTTCTGTCGATTTATTGTTATATCTCCAATATCAAAAACTTATTTGTAATATGAAAAAGTGATTGAAAAGTCGTCATCCGGTGAGCTGTTTTTACCCCAAAAGAGACTGGATACAATTCGGCCACAAGAGGGCGTGTTGTACGAGCTAAAGCACGGACATGCGCACAAACTTAATGTTGCCCTGAAAACAGCGGTGGATTTGGTCAGTATCAAATCAGGGCATAAATGATTAGAGTGCGCATGCGCAAGATAAACCGCCCCTAAAGTGGTAACAAGCATTTTGATGGACATTTGAAACAAAACCAGGGTGATAGCACCCTAAAAGCTGCCACCGCTGCAATGCTATCACATAGTTTCCAACTCTGGAGGTGTATACATTGCCAATAATCGCTATAACTTTTGTTTTCCTGATTTGGTACAGGTGGCCAAACGTTGGGACCAGGCTGATGCCCTAAAGGGCGTTGCACACATAATTATCACAGTATGCCATTTATTTCGTGCAAGTTCCGTCGAAAAAATTATTGTGCACAGGCTAGGCCCAAAAATCCTATAGCGCCGCATATGTGAATATACGTACCGAATTATGCTTCAATTAACTGAATATCATCTTAAGAATGCAACCTGATTTCCCACAAAATTATGATGAAAACTTGTCAACTTGTTGACTTTTTTTACCACGATAAGCTGTGCGGCAATTCACGTGAGGGCGTCCTGAACAATGCGACTCAGCACTCTAAAATGGCGGCGGCTCGGCTCCATGACGAACATAAACACGTGATTTGTGTTCAAATTTCCGTAACTTGAAAAAGTACATGAGTTATTTGGATGATTCTTGTACATACAAGACCAAATTAAATTTGGTGTCAAGTTTTGGTTGAATTGAGCAGCATGATGTTACATTTGCTGGAGTTAAATTTCATTCCCCAGTTTACATGTATACATTTTTGGTTGTGGGTGTTCGACAATACCTCGAAATCCGATATTTTGTCCTCATCCGAAAAGGGGGGGGGGGGTTCGATTCAATAGCACATTACCCTTGTCAAAAAGTGTTGGGGGTTACATACCCCCGTCCCCCGGGATTTTCGCCCCTGGTCTTGGGCCACTTTCCTTGAAACGGAGTTAGACACACAAAGGATGGGTCATTATGGTTCAGTTTATCATTTGAATAAAGGATTTTCAGTGGAAGAACAGGAGATATAATTTCAGACAAAAATGGCTTAAGTGGTTTTCAAGTCCCGTTTTGCTGTACTATCTTTTGAACAAAACATCTTATAATGAAACCAACTAAAAAGCATTTGGGACGGTCCTCAGCAACAATTAGACATCAAGTTTGAATACTGCCCCCACTTTTAAAAACATGCCCGATTCGAAGTTATTTTTTTTTTGTGGGACAGACAACCTGTACACAATTCGTCACCATTTTCACGAAGAGCCACATAATTATTATGTCAAAAAATTACAACTTTTTCGATTTTGTTTTTTCACTATTTCGCATTGAAACAATGTACTTAACCATTTTGACATGTTTCTGAAAGCAAAACATCATTAATTTTTAAGTTACATTAATGTTGCAAGGGACAAAAATCTTGATAAATGCATTTTGCGTTTTCACGAAGAGCCACATACATTTTTGCCCTTTGAACGCGTACAAAACCCATTGCACGGAAATACGTAAAAGTAGGGAAAATGAGATTTGCGTTTTCACGAAGAGCCACATATCTTTGTCACATATCTTTGTTACAGCTGCGCGCGTGCGCTCACGCGCGCCTATTAATGGAAATACACGTTGAACAGAAAGGGCCAATATCTCGGAAACCTGAATTTGCTTTTTAACGAACAGCCACATATCTTTACTAATTAATTGTCACTACTTAACTGCTGTATTAAGTCTTATAACCGGGTTCATGTAAAACTTCAGCTCTCGTAGAATCGTGTGGTGGTTTTCTTGCTGCACCGAATTATGCTTCAATTAACTGAATATCATCTTAAGAATGCAACCTGATTTCCCACAAAATTATGATGAAAACTTGTTGTCAAGTTGTTGACTTTTTTAACCACGATAAGCTGTGCGGAAATTCACGTGAGGGCGTCCTGAACACTGCGACTCAGCACTCTAAAATGCCGGCGGCTCGGCTCCATGACGAACATAAACACGGCATTTGTGTTAAATTCCGTAACTTGAAAAAGTACATGAGCACGGAAGACGGACAGTGCCACTCAATAAGTGTGAATATATTTTGTTGGTACATGTGAAAATATGTTTTTGTACAACGGCCGCCACTTATTATCTGGCGGCTGGCACTTATTAAAAGTACAAGAAAGCGGAGCTTCAGAACCCAATAGAGCAAAGAAGAGGGTGAAAAGGCAAAGGTGGCTGATGGGGTGGTGGTGGGTTAAGTTTCATGGGCAAACAAAAATGCTTCTTCCCCGGTCAGAGGTGGAATAGAGAATGACGCGCCGCCAAACTATTGCGTGCTATCTACATGTACGCGAAAGAACTTTCCACCAATGACCACCAGTTATTCGCGCATTTAGCGTGTGACGTAATCGTAAACTACCACATCAGGGATCTTCTCAAAATTCTCGAGGTGTCCGCGCGTCCATAAACACGATTAAACGGCGCTTAATCATCATTTATAGTCAATGGTATTGGTTTCTAATAGGTTAGTGGGGTTTTCTTTCCAGGCAATACCGAATCGTCCCATTAAGTGCACCGTTGCCGAAAGTCCGCTATAGCGGACCCCATAAAAGCGCGTCTTTTTCTCAGTTTCTTTATTAAACAAATGAAGATCGACGATTATTGGACTTTGGCAAAACTTAATAAATGTCAGTCAGTTTCTTTAACGCATTCAGCAGAGCAGTCTTTCCCCTAATTCAAATTAAAATATAATTTGGAGAGTCATTCTTGATGTAAGACATCATTATGTCCCGAACAAAATTTAATCTGAAGGGGAAATGGTGAACTTTTGACATGTTTGGCTATAATTTAAGATATTTCAAAATAATACTTGTCTTTTATTGGGTTGGATGTCTAATCATAAAGAATCCGCTAAAGATATTTCCAAAAACAAAACTTCCTCCAAATGTCCACGTTTTCTGAACATCAATTTTTTTTTTTATACAAAGCACAATATTGAACTACCTTTTGTTCTGCACCTCCACCTTTCAATCACAACCATGTCATATTATAAACCTACGCGCAAAGGACAGACGCAAGGATGCACAGCACTTTAAGTACATTTTGAACCAAACGTGCACTTTCAATGCATGTATTTTAAACAGGGCCAAACTGTACACCCTGGGTGAAGTTTTTACATTTTTTACAATTACTTTTGTTTTAATTGTATGTAATATGGCATGATCGATCGCATGTACATAGGTTAAATTGTGTGGTGAATAAAATAAAATCTCTGCTTTGCAGTGTAGGGATGCAACCCTGCAAATAAATTTCCATAGACTAGTGCTAAATGCCCATACTTCAAAATTCTTTTAAAAATACTCAGAACTCTCACAGGTATTCAAGCTGCACAGAAAAATGATGATCAACATGTCATCTTTCGTTATCTTTTCATTTTTTTGTGGGTTGACCATTGACTTTTCGAGATATTCTCACCCAAAGAAGACGACCGCTATTTTCCCCAAAGCGGACAAGTAGCCATCTTGGAAAACGATCCCTCCACAACATGGCAAAATAGCGCCACTTTCGAGCCCAATAGCATCCAAAATGCTCAAAATTGGAAGCCCCAAGTCCAGGCCAGAGGTTCATAACCATATCTCTTCAATCCCCAATTTTATGGCGCTCAGAACTCTCTAATATAGAATATTTTGAGGGTATAACTTTTATTCATGAGCTCGGCGGATGGATTTTGGGCCAATTTACCGGTGTGCACCCGTAGGCAAATTTAGTGTCTCCTTACAATAGATCAAAATATGTAGGAAACACTGTATTTAAAATAATGATTTGAGCTAATCTGCGTATTTTTGCACAAAATGTGTTACTTTTTCAGTATCTATGTAGCTTCAATTTAATCAGTGACCCTGCAAACCATGGGTTTGGATTGACACCTCATTTGATAGTATTAAGCAAATTCATGAGGAGATAGGGATATAAGTTTGATCGATAATGGCGGATTCTAATTTGCATATTATGCATAAAATAAATAAATTATTGAAAAACAGTATTAATATTTGTTTACCCCCAAACATGATGGGCACCTCCAAGTTTGGATGAAGTCTTGTAGAGATGAATGCAAAACTTATTTTATATTTTATTGTTTAAAGGGAATGTACAACATTTGCTTTTGCTTCAATTTTCAGAAATAAATGGATTTGGAGGACTGGTATGTTATAGAAAATATTGTTGAACGGACTTGTTTCACGTTATGGGCTTGTAGATGCTGGAAAAACCAAGAAAACCTATCATATACTTGCCGTCTAGTTCCCTGACCCCACTTAAGATGAAACGGAGCAATGGCAATTGTAAGGTCAGAGAATCAGTCTAGCAGGGCCAAGCAGGCTTGTACCCCTTCACAAACATTCCGTCTAAAAAAATCCTGGATCCGTGCCTGATTATCATTATCGAGGGTTGATTATTATTATCGAGGGGCTTCCGCCGTGCGCGCGTCACGGCCGATGGCATCTTTATAGCCCGCCAGTCGACCAGCAAGGTAGCCCGATCAGGGGATGCTTCGTGGACTTGCGGGCGGCATACGACCACCTACACCGCCCCACCCTGTGGAAGATGCTGCGTGTGAGGCTAGGCAAGGAGGTGGACAAGATCATGGACATCATCGAGGCGACCTATGAGCAATCGGAAGCCAACCTTGACGGCGCGCCCAGCCCCGATCCACTGCGGCGTGCAACAAGGAGCCGTAGAGTCATGTGTGCTATTCAATTATGTGCTTGACCTCGTAATGCGCGTGGCACTACACCAGATCGAGCGCGAGTACCCCGGAGCAGGAGTGCAACACCGATATGACATCACCAACGAGTGTACAAACAGGATGCAGCGGGCAGAACATGCTGCGAGAGGCGAGGCTGTGACCACCATGATCACCTATGCTGATGACATACTTATGCTGGGACGAACACGCGAGGAGTTGCAGGGCATGATGAATGTCCTTTACCTGACGTTCAAGAACTATGGGCTCACCATGGCAGGGGACAAGACAATCAGCATGTCCTGGAACATGCCCGAGGAGACGCACAACAGCAAGAGCTTGATCACAGTCGGAGGGGAGGACCTGGGCAATGTCCGGACCTTCAAGTACCTCGGGCACGTGCTAGATGACGACCCAAACAAGCCGCAACACATCACCCAGAAGATCAGCTCTGCATGGGCAAATTGGGCGGAAATAAAGGACGTCCTGATGGACAAGGAGGTGAAGATGACAACACTGGTCCGGATGCTGGAGACGATGGTGTAAGTGACAGGTTGAGTGCGCGCGGGCTTACCTTTAAGCATGCACGCGCGGGCTTGCCTCCAAATATGCGCGCAGGTTGTTTTTACGATGCGCACACTGAACATTCCATATGATGCGCGTTCGTGTACGTTACTTTCACTTTCACTTTATAATCCTACACAAGAGTTACATAATCGCTAGCTGCTTATTTCTTCATCCAATCGACTGCTTTAGGTAAGAAAATGCTCTTTTCTGTTATGTTATACAAATGAGCCATATACCTTACGTTATTTCTTATTATTTCTTAGTCCTTTGCTATTATAATAGATCTAGGACATTTAAGAGTTTTGTTATTTGTATTCTCATTCAGCTTGGGCCACAGAGAGTATCCTGACGATTAACCACAGCCTCATATACATGTACGCTGGTCTGAAGGCGTAAACGGTACGATATTTGCTATTTCAATCACTTTATATTAGCTACTTTATATTAATGCCTATCTTAGTATTTTGTTATAGCGCAGACACGTCGTTCTGGTTGAGAGAGTATATGCGCTCACATTTTTCATTTCATATGAGTGGTTGTTTATATAGTCAATTGATTTCATTGTAATTCTCTAATTAATTGGTGCTCATTGAACTCTATATCTGTATCTATCTTCTTTCAGTTTTCACGGTGATTCAATAAATGCCAGTAATCATCAGTAAGAATCCGTTGCATCATTCATGACCAGCCCCCTAGAGCGCTTCAGCGCGCCTACAGATGGTGCGCAGCAGACTAGTCTATGCAGTGCAAACCGAACGACTCTGAGCCTCGGAACGAGACAAGCTAGACAGCCTGTGGGTGAATTTCTGCAGAAAGCTAGTCAAAGGCAGGTTCAGCAAGAAGAAGAACATGGACGGTGAGGACACCTACGTGTACAAGTATAACGCCAGCGAGATACTGAAAATCTGCCGGACATCCCGAGCGAGCGAGTTTTGTCTAAAACAGCACGTCAAGTACAAGGCGCACATTACTCGCATGCCCAACTCGAGCGAGCAGAAACAGTGGCTGTTCACCAAGGCTGAGCATAAATACACCCGAAACCAGTGGATAGCCCTCGGCCAGGACCTAGGCGGACTGGACGAAATGCAAGTTAGGCGCATGCTCTTCAACCGGGAAGAGCTCAATGCGTGGCTTCGGCGCCACGAATCACAATGGACGTAAAACGTCTGCGAGTGACAACACCCATAATGATGATGATTGAATATTTAGGGAGCAAACTCACCACAAATCCAAAATGTCTTGGGAGATTTTGGATCTCAATCTTGAAGATCTCTGAGGTGAAGTGCTGTTGCATCAGATAGTGATAAGGATCCGTTATGGCAGCACCAGTCACCGTACGTCAGAGGTGCTGGTGGAAGTCAAGATCTGATGCACAAATGAACAGATTAAAAAAATTGATATGGCTAGAGCTATATTGTCTAGGTCTTCACCCATGACAATTACATAGCAACAATCTGACGATAGCCGTAGCCATAGCTCTAGAAGCCCGTTTCAGACACAGCCTAAGTAACAGATCAACAAACTTGCAAGTTATGCATTATGCATCTGATTCCAAATGTATACCAATCTTTGTGCATACATGTTGGGGTTTGAACCCCGGACAACTACAAAGTTAGCCAAGTAGCATCACATAACTCAGTTGATAAGCGGCGGCCCCGCCAGATAATAATAGTAATAGTGGGTCCAGATAATAAGTGACGGCCACCACATAATAAGTGGGTCCAGATAATAAGTGGCGGCCACCACATAATAAGTGGCGGCCAGATAATAAGTGGCGGCCACCTCATAATAAGTGGGTCCAGATAATAAGTGGCGGCCACCACATAATAAGTGGCGGCCAGATAATAAGTGGCGGCCGCCACATAATAAGTGGGCGGTCGCTGTACAAAAAAATATTTTCACAAGTACCAAAAAAATATATTATATATTATTGGGTGGCACTATCTGTCTTCCGTACATGAGTGATTTGGATGATTCTTGTAGTAGAAATGTATAGTCAAACAAGACCAGACCAAATTAAATTTGGTCTTGAATGACAAGTTTTGGTTGAATTTAGCAGAAATTCTAACCCAAACAATTGGTTATAGAACAACCCAAGTTTGGGTACCTAGTTCCAGTTTTCACCCTTTGTTGGGTAAAATTCACCCAGGCAAATTTTCAGTGTATTCTCCCTCCTCATGCTAATGCATTTCTTCTGTTTACACAAAGGTTAGTTTGATGATGCTGCGAGTACGGCGCTTCACCTCGAGTATTAACAGTCTGAGATACATGCAGTCGAAATGTTCTCTTTGAAGGCATTTGTGATAGTGATACGGTCACAGTCCGCGTTTGATACCTTATTTTCACTCGTAGGTATCAGGGAGGTTATAGTCCGAGAGCCCAGTGAGGTTTAATTAGATATTGCGCACAAAAGGTTTGATGATGGCAGCGAGTAGGTGGTGGCGTCTAACCTTCGAAACCGTCATTCTTAAAGTGTAACACCCCATGCATTTGGGAGGGGACACCGCCTAAAGACCCCCCAAAATTGACTTTTAATTAGAATAGTGCGCACAAGCACGATTCTAACGCGAAAAGATAGTATTCGATTAACTTATCAATAACCAATAGTTTAAGAATGAGAAATCCCGTGCATTACATGCTTAAGAATGGCCTAATTAGTGCTAATTATTCACCTTTAATTAGAATTTTGAGCACAAGAGCGAAACCTTCACTAAAAGCTAATTAACGGCACCAAAATGCAAGATCCGCAACTTAAGAATGGATTTTCCCGTGAATTCCCCCCCCCCTCCCACAGAAGTGTGGGACGAGTCTACGAGTGATACTTACCCAAATAGCTACTACATATGCATATTTATTCAGCCGACAGGCTCAAACGCTAAAAGATTTAATCAACCAACGAGCGCCTTCTCGGGGCCTACCCATTATGCTACGTCATGAATCCGCCATTATGCTTCTTCTTTTTTTTTGCGCACTAAAGGTGAAAAACCATCGTAACGCGAGCCGAGAGTGGGGAGGAGGGCGGGAAGCTATTTGGGTAAGTATCACTCGTAGACTCGTCCCACACTTCTGGGGGGGGGGGGGGGGGGGTCTACTTCATTCACTTACCCAAATAGCTACTACATATGCATAGAGTGGCACCGACAACTGGTGGCCGGGTAGGCGAGACGCCCTTCAACCAAATGGTTAAACAACAGTATATATATATATACATCATGATTTAAACCATTTAGGTTGAATATACATGTAATGTATTACCTGCTTAGTTTGTCTCCTGGCCAGGCCGGGAAAGACTACTGTGCAGGGTAGGGTTCTTAGACGAGGACTGGTGAAATATCAGTATCGTCTTCCCCATGTTACCTCCAGTCTGTAGTATGTCACGTAGGTTGCAAGATGTGAATGTCGAGGCCGACTTTCAGCATGCTGCTTGTGAAATTTTTGTGATAGGGACCCCGCTAAAAGATGTCCAGGACGTCGCTACGGCGCGTGCGTCATGGGTCCGGACAAGGCCTCGGACAGGAGCATCCCATTTGGATGGCCAGTCCGAGGTAGCGAATTTGATTGCTGTGTCCCTTGAGTCGGGGTCATGCGGCTGCATTGTTGTAATAAAAAGCCGCATGCAATCACCCCTGAGTGGTTTAGTGCGTGCCAAATACCATTTTAGGGATCGCACAGGACACCATAATTTGTTTGCGGGGACACAGGGTGTCTGATTTTCCGTCAGAAAAGACACTTTTGGGATCAGGCGGACCCCGCCTAGCCAGTGAATACGTCCCGGATCTAATGTCAGCGCGTGGATCTCGCTGCTACGCCTAGCAGTAGCCGTTGCGAGCAGAAAGGCTAGGTTTATTGACACATGAATGAGAGGTGCCTGGCCCAAAGGTTCGTATGGAGCCTTGGCCAAAATGTTCAGGACCGAACCCAGATCCCAGGATGGGACTAGATTCCGGACTGTTAGCCTCTCATTGAACATTCCACGGAGTAGGTGAGTGATCGCCACATTAGAGGAAATGGATGAGCCATCAGCGCAGCCGTGTGAACTGCTGCTATGGCTGATTGTTAATTTCGCACCATTCCTACTGACAAATTGGCTCTGAACAATGACAGTAGAAATTCTGAACAATGGTTTAAAGAAGCACAGAGTGAATCCACAGCCTGTTCTTCGCACCACCTACTATAATGTCAAAGTCGACTGTCATAGATTCGCCGTGTTGAGAGACGACGTCCCTTTGCGGCCAGGGCTGCCGCGTCTTCAGAAAGACCTGCTGATCGGTAAGCGCGCTTGACAGTGGCCAGCACGCTAGGTGGAGATCTCCCGGAACCGGGTGTCGGAACAGGGATTGAGGCTAAAAGAGTAGGTCATGACGATCTGGGAGGATTAGAGGGGAGCCCACTAGGAGCCGCACCAGTCGCGGAAACCAGGGCTGGCGCGGCCAGAAGGGGGCGATCAGTAGGATCTTGCACCTGTCTCTCTCCAGTTTCCCGATGACCTTTGTAAAGATTGAGATCGGAGGGAAGGCGTAAGAGAACATGTTTGTCCAGTCTATTGATAGTGCGTTCGAGGCCCATGCCTGAGGATGATGGGATCTCGAGCAGAACACCGTGAGCTGAGTGTTGATTGCGGAGGTGCACCAGTCTATGTGTGGACGACCTAGGATCGAGAAGATCTGACTTACGATTCTCTTGTTCAATGACCACTCCGTGGAAATTATTTTGCCCCTGGAGAGAGAGTCCGCTATGTCGTTTTCCGCACAAGGAACGTGAATGGCACGTACATCTACTTTGTGTCTGGTTAGCCACTAACACATTTCCCAAGTCAGGTAGCACAGCTGGGGTGACCTTGTACCGCCCCGTTTGTTAATATATGCTACCACTGTCGTGTTGTCGGTCTTGATTAGAACAGACCGGCCCACTGCGTCTGCTTGGAAGTGGTGTAAGGCGTTGACTGCAGCCTAAAGCTATAGAACATTGATATGTAGGGACCGAATGTTGTGGTCCCAAATTCCTGCAGCTTGTCGAGGGGGAGGGGAGGCTCCCCAGCCCTCGTTGGAAGCTTCAGTGGAGATTATGGCGTGAGGATCCCCTCTGGGGAAACTCCATCTGCACCGAATGTTTTGTTCCAATAGCCACCACCGAAGGTGTGGCCGAATGACTTCGTCGATCGAGATCACTAGAGAGATTGGATCTGTCTCAGGTCTGTCGTGTGCCAGAAGATGCATTTGCAAAGGACGCATCCTCAGTCTGCACCAGGGGACCAGGTCCACTTAGCTGGCCATGATCCCTAGAAGTTTCAGCCAAGCTTGCGCTGGAGCGACTTGAACAGATAGGAAGTTTGACGCACTTCCGCAGGCTGGTAACGCGTTCCCCGGTGGGGACGGCTATGCCCCTGCGTAGATCGATCTCTGTTCCCAGAAAAGTGATTTCCTGGGACGGGATTAGTTGGGACTTTTTCTCATTGATGATGAAGCCTAGCCTCGTTGTCAACGTATAAGTATCTCTCAAATTTTGAGCAGTTTCGTCTTTTTATTTTCCCACTATCAGTCAGTCGTCGAGATCCATAAAAATCATTGTTTTCTCGATGAAGACATGATGCAACTGCCCGCACAACCCTGGTAAACACTCTTGACGAGGTTGATAACCCGAAGGGAAGGGCAGTGAACTCGTAAGTGCGCCCCTGATACCGGAAACGTAGGAATCAGGAGTGCTGTTGGAAGATGGGGACATGTAGGTATGCGTCTTTTAGCAACGACTCTAGAACTACATGGAGTGTATCCATTTGGAAACGCTTGTGTCTGACAAACCTATTGAGCAGTTTAAGCTAGCCACCTTCTTTGGTGTTAGAAAGAAGGACAGGAAGCCTGTGAATTGTTCCATTGGTGGTACCAAGCAGACTGCTCTATTCTCCATAAGGGATGATATCTCTTGTTCGAGAGCTAATCGTTTGTCTGTGTTTGTCGGAACCAGTGTTTCACGAACACATACTTTCGACCAAGGGGTGCTTGTAGATTCAAGTTGATAGCCGTGGCTGACTATAGAAAGCACCCTTGCGTCGCAGGTGATCTCTCTCCAGAATTTCTGAGACGACACCCAACGGGCCTGAGTGTGGGGGTCGGCTCCGTGGGGGAGTCACCGCCGCCATCCGAGGCGGGGGGCCAATGGCCCACCGCCACGTCCCCGGCCGCTGGTTTGTACATACTGTCGCGCAGGGGCAGAGTAGGGGCGTGGAGCTGAAACCATTGCACCAGCTGATGCCTTGGCCGTCTGTTGGCGAAAGGGCTTGAATGGTTTCTTAGGGGATGGGCGAAACAAGGGAGCACCTCTCGTTGCCTTCTTCCCAGATAACTTGGGCTTGTCAGTAGCTGAAGGCTTCTTCAAGCTCAGTTTGTCCGCTGTTTCGATTCTTTTGGCTTCAACTTCCAGAATCTCCTGGAATCTGCCTCCGAAAAGGTCTTTGCCCATAAGAGGAAGGTCTTCTAACTTCCTCTTAGCGCCTTCGTGCGGTATGTAAAGTGCCTCCATCACGTTAGTCCTACGTGATTTGGCGGACAAGATAGAGATTCTCATTAACTGATCTAGAGAAAAGCGGAGTATTTCGTCCAGACATCGGAAGGCTACTGCTAACATATCGGCTGGAATTTGTGAATCTTCCTCACATGCGCAGACGATATATTCAGATAACAAAAGTAAAAAGGCGCTTGTTTGTGAGCCAAATCTAGCCGCCTCAGAGACTTTCTCCATTGTATCCTCCATCTTTGCTCTAGTCTGATCGACAAATATTGACTTGGTTGGGGCTTTGCTGCTATCTCCAGTCAATTTGTCCTTGGCTGTATCTGGAATAGCAGGAACTGTAAAGAAATCATCTCGGTCCTTTTCTGGAAACTGGAAATAGGCTGCCGACCTTTTGTTGAAAGCAGTCCATTTCTTTGAATCGGCGATCTGTTGGATGCGATCGGCGCATAAACGATCCACCGGCATAGCTGGGAAAGGTGGATCTCGAGGTTCCTCCACACCAGTCTGGCGTTTGAAAGAACGACGGGTGGTCCCTGGCTTACTGTTCTCTGGTAGTTGCAGTACTCGAGCCATATCTCTTTGAACCAGCCTCAGCTGAGTCTCAAATGGCGAAAAATTGCCAGGGTCAGTGGCCTCTTCATCCCCAGGACACCCATCTTGCGAGTGAGTGGAAGAGGGGTGAGTACTGTCGACATCTATGTCAGGAACATCTTGAACAGAAGTGCCCAAATTCATAGATGGGTGTAAAGAAATGCCCACCTGTGATCTCGGGGGCGCCCAATCGCGGCCCGGAGTAGGTGGATTATCTGAGCAGACACTGATGGCAACCCCAGGATCTGGGGGCCCAGTGTGTTCCCCTCTCATCCCGCCCGAAATCGACAGGATTGCGCCCGGATCCGGCTGAATTAAGCCCGGATCCGGCCGGATTGGAGCCGGATCAAGCAGGATTAGACCCGGATTTGGGTCCGGAAATGTGGCCGCCGGGAGTGACTTCTCAGTCACCGCTGGGGCCGATCTCCATTGTTGTTGTTTAGTGAGGGCTGCTAGCGAAACGTTGATGTCCTGGAAAGCTTTTAGAAAGATTTCCATGGATACACCTTTGTTTTTCTTTTTCCGATGCGTCGACTTACGGGGGGAATCCCCTGAAGAAGACGGCGCTGCCTTGTGTTTCTTTTTCTTACTTGGGTGACTTGATTCACTGAATGAAAACTCTGATAATATCCTGGGAATTCCGGAGCATTGATCAAAGAACGACGTTGACTGCGAGTCCGTGGCCCGAATTTGGGGAGGAGGCAAGTCAGTCACCGCGAGTCCTGCTCATTCCGCACGGGTGGAAGCAGGAAGCTCGGAGCGCAATGAACGCGCAGACGGGGCCGGTGAGGATTGAATCCTTTTACCGCTCCGTGACTGGTCGTCCCCGAGGGTTGCTGGAGCCAGCAGACCGGGGGGACAAGGCGAAGAAATTCCCGTGAAACCACGGGAAATCGACGCCGGGTTGCTAGGTGACGCCGATGGTCCAGAGACCGGTGGCGTGATCGAGCGACTAGTGGTCCCTTTTTGGGTCTTGCCCTTGGGACCGCTGGTGGCCTTTGATGCGGCCTTTTTAACCGCGGGACCCTTACGGCTGGTCGCCTGGGGGGCCGTGGTTACACGGGGAGTTTTATCCCCGGTATCCTCACAGTGTTCCATACCTTAGGACGTATGTTTGATGCCGGTCAAAATGCGTAAACACGGGATGACCGTAACAGACTACGGCGATGTCCCTGCGTGGGGACTCACTGCTATCTCTTTTTTTCGTACTATTGTACTACTGAGATAAATGCAGTTGAGAACGGCCGAGGGGAAGGGAACGACCGCTGGTCGCTGTACCCCACGTAATTTTTTTCTTTACACGCCAGGCGAGGCGGCCGAGGGAAGGGAACGGCCAGCAGCAGATATACCCACGAATATCTCGCCGATATCTCGTTTGTTGTCGCACTATCGAGATAGCTTAGGACGGCCGAGGGGCAGGGAACGACCTCTGTCGATATACCCAACGAAACGTCCTCTCCTAGCTTACTAGCTCCCCGAGCTATCTGAAACGGTCAGGGGGGAAGGGAACGACCTCTGTCGATATACCCCCACTGTACTCGTCTCGCTAGGCCCTAGCTCACCGCGAGCTTAGGGGAAACGAACGGAGAACAGGGAACGGCCGAAGCCGCTGTATTCTTCGAAACGTTTCGCTAGTCCCCTGAACGGCTGAAAGTCTGACTTCCGGAACAGGGGCCCCACGTGTGGGGCGACTAGCAGACCTTGTGGAGAATAACCGCACTTTCTCTCCGGGGATATACGACGCACTGTCTCCCCTAAAGGTCTTTACGGATTTCTATGGAGTCATAAACTAAATGCACTGTTTTGTTTTTTTGGGGTTATTTTTTGACAAAGAAATATTATTATTAGATAACTGTACAACAGAAATAATAATAATAACTCAGGAAAGCCGACTCGGCTAAAAGGGGATTGCACTTGATCCCAAAGGGAGAACCCACGATGCCTACCCGGCACTGGGCTAGTCCCGCGGTGCCGATCTGGCCCGCCGCACGTGGTGACAGACAAAGGCTGAAAAACCTGCTACGCTACGTGCAAGAAAAACGAAAGCAAAATGACTCCAAAATCACTCCAAATGAGAACTACTTAACTCAAACCAAACTCTACAGATTCTACACAACTCACTTGGTTGATAAATTCTATAAAACAGAAACTCTTAAAGCGAAAATCATACAAAAACTCGTCAAAAGGCGAGAGCAAAAATATTTGCTTCTGCACGATGCCGTCGCTAAGAAAAAAGAGGAAGTATAATGGCGGATTCATGACGTAGCATAATGGGTAGGCCCCTAGAGGGCGCTCGTTGGTTGATTAAATCTTTTAGCGTTTGAGCCTGTCGGCTGAATAAATATGCATATGTAGTAGCTATTTGGGTAAGTGAATAAAGCAGACTCTATGATTTCATTGAGGGATTTTAATTCAAGAAAAGGGGACAGTTTCTTATTGTTCAATGCATACTTTTATGCCGATATAACATGCACGTATGCAAAATAAATTTTACTACCCCTGTGAGTAAATTATCACTTGCAAATATCTTTGCTTTTATTTTTGGGACCGGAGTCTTATTAGCATTCCTCGAGTCCAGTTGAGGCATTCTGATGAGGGACTCGAATCAAGTAATTTGCTTGCAGTGACTCGAAGCAAGTCGAGTCATTTACCATTAGGGACTTGAGTCAGACTCGAGTTGGGTCATTGACTCCAGTGGTTACAACTCTGGGGCACCAAGGCAAATGATGTAACACCGAGGTAGATGTAACACCAAGGTATATGAGAACACAAACAAGCAAAACAGTACATACTCTGTGTGTACAATCCAAGCTTGGATGTAGCAAATACAATTTTTTTTTAAATGCATCACCGCACCAATTCCAGATCTGTGGTCTGACCAGAGACCCACTATTTTTTTTTGGCCTGACGGCCTGTGCCCAATTCTGTCTCATTTTGCATAAATGCCCCATATATTATTTCGGTGTGCAACTATTAGACCAAAGTGTGAGTTTTCATAGCCACAACAGAAATGTACATGTAGAGCATTATAATTCAAACCCAAATATTAGAGGGTGAGGGTGGTGTTCTCTCAAAATGACTGTCTGAACAAAGGCAAAGTGGAAGACAATTGAAATGTTTTGGGATCGCCTGTGTTGGATAACTCACCAAGGCAAGGAGGTTCACTGTTTCTCAGCCCTCACAGTGTGCTCCCTCAACTTGTTTTGACAGTGTGATCTGAAGTGACTTGAGATGAGCCTAAGAGATGCCGACTGACGCAATGATCTGATTGGCCTTCTCATGGGTAAGGTCTGCGCTCAGTAGGCAACGATGGAGTCCTCTGGTGCTGGCGCCCTGAAGAAGTAGGGTAGGAACCAGTGAAGCTGAAGTCCTACAGGAATGAACAAGGAAGGAAAGCTCGTAGTCAAAGTTTGCACAACATGGGCAATTCCACGGTTACTCATGTTACGTTTTTGATGTACTTTTGAGTTTCCTTGCGCTGTAATTACCTTTGAAAAGGTTTAATAACTGCTATCTCCATGGTAGAGTAGAACTAGACCCAGCGGCGGCGGAACGGGTTTGAAACTGGGGGGGCATCACCAAAAAGGGGCACTTGCAAACCCGTGCTGAAATGTCGACACGTTTTTTTCACCGGATACTTGGCCTCCGTAAAATCAAATAGTGGTGGTGGTGGTGGGGGGGGGGGGGTTACCATCTTCCAACATAGGGGGCGCTCTTTAGAACCAATGATTATATGCTAAATATTCATTATGTGCCCATTTTCAGGGTGTCTTGTATGGGTTTTGGGACTTGGTTTTCATATTCCTCGTTTATATCAAAAATATCTATACCATTATTGGGAGATGGTTACTTCTAAGAAATAGTAAGATACTTTAAGGGAATTTTTTTTTATCTCGAGGGGGCACATTTATGGCCGCAAAAGGGGCACTTGGGAAAATCTGGGGGGGGGGGGGCAAACGCCCCCCAGTTCCGCTGCCCCTGACTAGACCTACCTAAGCACCAGGCCGGCCCAGATAATTCACAGGATAATCGTTGCTGGTGGATTTCAATACTCCCTTGGTGTGCTTTAGGGAGGGGTGTGGAACTTTTAGGGGGGGGGGGCTCAGATAATTTACAGAGCAGAGTAGTTGTTTGGTGGATTACAATACTTTCTTGGTGGTTTTTGTTTGTTGGGGATGTTTTTTGGGGGGGGGTTCAGATAATTCTAAGAGAAGCCACAATTAACTGTTTTGACAGGGATCATGATTCAAAAAATAACAGCCACTATTGTTACCAACTGCAGACAATACTTTACCTGGTCAACGGCCACTAGACAGCCATTCAACAGCCACAGCTGTTTGATAATACCAGCTACTTGCAGACAATACTTTATCAGGTCAATACAACAATCAACAACCACACAGAAGCCACAGCTGTTTCACAATGCCTACCACTTGCAGACAATACTTTATCAGGTCAATACAACAATCAACAGCCACACAGTAGCCACAGCTGTTTGACAATACCAGCCACTTGCAGACAATACTTTATCAGGTCAATACAACAATCAACAGCCACACAGTAGCCACAGCTGTTTGACAATGCCAGCCACTTGCAGACAATACTTTATCAGGTCAATACAACAATCAACAGCCACACAGTAGCCACAGCTGTTTGACAATACCAGCCACTTGCAGACAATACTTTATCAGGTCAATACAACAATCAACAGCCACACAGTAGCCACAGCTGTTTGACAATGCCAGCCACTTGCAGACAATACTTTATCAGGTCAATAGAACAATCAACAGCCACACAGTAGCCACAGCTGTTTCACAATGCCTACCACTTGCAGACAATACTTTATAAGGTCAATACAACAATCAACAGCCACACAGTAGCCACAGCTGTTTGATAATACCAGCCAGTTACCAACTGCTGACAATACTTGCTGGCAATACTTTGCCCCCCCCCCAAAGTTCTGCTTCCAATTACATTGCATTTGCAAATAGGGTAGGTAGGGATCTTTGGGGGGGGGGGATTTTTAGACAGGGATCATGTTTCAGTCAATTCCAGCCACCAAATTTAGACAGCACTTTGTCAAATCAAAAACAGTCAACACCCATTCAACAGGTACAACTGTTGCGATAGGGTTCATGTTTAAGTCAATACCCAAGACCAACTGCGGACAGCACTTTGTCAAGTCAAAAACAGTCAACAGCAATTCAGCACCCACAGCTGTTTTGACAGGGATCGCGTTTCAAACAGTCAATACCAGCAACGTACTGACTATTACAATACTTTAACGAGTCAATAACAGCAAATATTCATTATCAACAACTGTTCTACAAGTCACAGTTGGTCAAGTCATTCTCATGGCCAGTTACTTAAGCAGTCAAAACTGGTCAATAATGTAGTTCTGTGCATAGAATTCCAACGGGTCAAAAACAGTCACTTGACTGATTTTGACCCGAGTAACAGCATGGCTAAGAATGCATGTTTGCATCGGAGGATTCTAATGGGCCAATTACATAAGTTTAAGGATGTTGCATATAAAGGTAACAGATGAGCTAGTATTTTTTTTCACTGCTAGGAAAAGGGTGCTTAGGACAAATTCAGTTTCTAATGGGCACTTCCAGTGAAATTATTAAGCCATTTTAAATTGTTGTCAAATGAGAATATCACAATTTTCACACTGGCTTCAAATTTATGATGTGATTAGGGTTATGTACAAACAGGGACAGACATTTTGTGACAAACGTTCAGTCTGTTTGTACGTTTAAATCCTGATTATAAAAAACCTCCAGGGTACATCTTCTTAAATAAGTCAACATTAGGGGATCATGAAATTTTATGCTTACTTTGTGAATTTATCTAAAATGTCTGTCCTTCGTTACGTATGTAACACTTACATATTTTCTAAAATACGCAACTATCTTTATCCTTTGCAGGTGTAGATATTTGTTAGAAGCTTGCAATGTTTACAGCAAAAATTGAGAGACCAAGATCGCAGTTTTATCATCAAAACTTTAAGGTCTTCTCAAATGTCACACTTTTGGGCTCATAAGTGTGGAATTGCCCAATTGTATTTATTTGTGAATACTGTGAAATAAATTAACTGCACTGAACTGAACTGAACCTGACGTAGAACTCTCCAAGAAAAACCAATACAAATTGCCAATGCCCTCAGTAAAGTAGGAAAGGATCTCATTAAGAGTGTCTCAAAAAACAATCAAGGAGGGATCACTGTAAGATGTTACACTTCTGCCCAAGCTACAAAACTCAAGGGTATCACCCAACTAGGCCAATGGACTGTCGAACCTCAAGCAAAATCTCATAACTGATATTACCACAGATATCACAGAGCTATTTTACACAATCTGTGAGGAAGGAGTTATTGCAGTTAAACGACTGATGAGGAAAAGGAAACTTGAAAAGAGCCTGTCGTTTGTCTCACATTTAACTCCCCAAATCTCCCTGATGAAATTCATGTTGGGTATGAACTGTTCAAAGTGAAACCATTCATTGCCCCGGTAATTCATTGTTTAATTGCCAACGGCTGGGTCACACGGCTAACAACTGCTGCAGTTCCACACGATGTGTGCGATGTGGGGGCCCTATCCCTTTGAAGATTGTGAACAAAAAGATCACGTAAAGTGCTGTAGGTGCCGAGAAAGTGACTCTTCTGCCCATGCAGGCTGTAAAACTATAAAGCAAGAACAGAGAATCCAAGGCTTTAGAGTCACCTGTAACATATCAAATGCCGATGCAGCAAAAGTTATTAAGACTGACATCATCAATATCCACCCCTGGAGATAACTCACCAACCCAGCAAAGTCCAAAGCAACAACCCTCCCAATGACCTCCGCAACCCTCAATGACAACAAACTTCAACAAAGAGCTAGTGAAAAAGCTGACAAGTTTGCAACCACTGGTAGCCCCCAATCACTACTTATAACCAGTGAAAACCACAAAAGATGCCACCACCCAAAACACAAGAAACGGCAAAAATGCAAACTGAACACACAGGGTGCATCAGCAATGAACAATACTGGTACCCTACTGAACTCCTTATTGGTACCATGCAAATTTGGGATACAATGAAATCAAAGAAGAAAGGATGTCGGCAGTAAAGAGTCTCAACAACCACGTAACCAAGCCTTCTCCTTTACCTAGGATCAAACAGAGAAAATTAAGAACGCACTCCCAGCCATGCACAAAGAAAGGAGATACCCATCGTAGTCCGTCTCCAAATATGGACCAAACACCCACCACTCAAACAAGCACCGACTCACTCGAAGGGAAAAACTCAACACTTCACTATGAATCTCCTCATCATGGTTCTCATCTGACAATGGAATGCTCAGTCTCTGTTGGCTCATGGAAAAGAATTTAAAAACTCTATTAACACTTGGAAAGACAAACTGGATCTCACTTGCATTCAGGAAACCTGGCTTAAAGAAGGCAAGAATATCACCTTCCCTGGCTACAACATTTATAGAAGTTACAGAAACAATGGCTCTACAACAAAGGGTGGTGGATGTGCTTTCCTTTCAAAACGAGATGTTGCGTTCAACTACACCTAAGGCGTTTCCGATTCCATTGAATATCAAATCAGCGAACTCTACCATACACAGAAAAATAACATTTCTGTCGTCACATGTATATCCCTTGTAATAATTTAGAGACTAAATCTCTTAAAGGGACACTGGGTCCTGGAACAGCCCAATTGGGCTACAAAACCCACTTTGAATGAGATGATGTTCACCGGAAAGAACATTTAAAACTAAGGATAGAAACATCCACACAACTATCCTTTAAAAACTGGGCGTTTATGTGTTATTCCTGTATTATGCGTGTGAGAACGAATTGCGGGGTCCACTTTTGCGACCCCATAAATTCCAGCCGTTGGATGCTAGTTGTGATTTCATTCGTACGCCTAAAGTGTTTGCGGACGTTGAAGAAACCACAACTGTTTTGCATTGGTGATTGGTCACCGCTATTCCCGAGACACACGACGTGTATATCGTACACTGTATGAGAACAACACGAAACATGTATTCGTACTCCGTCGTGTCCAATGTAAACAACCGGGTTTTTTTTCGTCTTTTCTCGGGAACGGTAAGACATTAGGTTGGTTTCCTTTCAACGACATGTTTGGAAAAGGATAAGTAAACAATCCAAAACATAAAATTTTGGGGGATTTCAGGACCTAGTGCCACTTTAAAGATATACTTGATCGCAATGGTACAATCATTGAAGTAGTGCTTGCTGATACCAATATGGTCTGCATCAACTCTGGTGAGGGCGCAAGAGTTGACACGACAATAGGACATTGTCCTGTATTGATATCACTTTTGTTTAGGCCTAATATATGTACATGTAGCTGCCAAAAGTAACTGGAAAGTTCTAAATGACACATGGGGAAGTGACCATTGCCCAATTATTACTGAGGTCAATCATCCAATCCACAAAAATCTGAAGAGAAAAAACCCAAATTATTCCTACAAAAAAGCAGACTGGAATAAATCCGAGGATGCCTGCAATCAATATGTCACCCAACCAAACGAGCTGGATACTAGTCATGAAATTTATGACAACTTTCTACATCAAATTGATACGGCTATGCTCAACTCTATCCCCAAAACCAACCCTAACCATTCTAAACCTCCCTCCTCATGGTGGAATGACGAGTGCCAACAAGCCATCCTCAATAAGAAGGAAGCCTTAAAAACCTTAAGAAAAACCCGCCTCCTGTTAGACCTCATCGCATACAAGAAGGCCTGTGCCGTAGCGAGGAAAATGATCCATAATGCTAAACAAAAAGACTGGCAAAACTTCTGTAATGATATTAATTTCAAAACCAACACAAAAACTATTTGGATATAATCAAACAAATTGAAAAAACACGTATTACCAATGGTATCCCTGTCAAAACAACAACAAGAACGCTATCACCGACGAGGAAAAAGCGGAAGTGCTTGCCGATAATTTCACCAAAGTCAGCAGCAATAATAACTACCATTCTTCATTTATACCTAAGAAAGAGATTGGACGTATGGTTTCGTGGCAATCGGACGTGTTTTCTGGATGCTTGTGAGCCTGCAAAAAAGTTTTGATTCTCTGAAAAACTTAGTGGCTGTTTTTTTTTGGCTTTGATCTTCGGTATTGAGTACCAGATCTTGCTGGCATCGTTTTTTGGTAAGTGAAATCTCAATATCAGGAGGCTGTAATTCAGGTTTTTCAGATTTCTGGGCCAATCCAGGCCTGGATTTCAACTAACAATGGAGGATGACATGGAGTCTGAAACTTCATGGGATCAAATGTCACAATCTAACATGTTTAACCCATCCCCCCCCCCCCCCCCCCCCCCCACTTATGATGACCTACCTAGATCAACACTTGACAGATTAATAAGTCAGGCACAAGATAGCTCTCAATCCTAGACTAAGAGCCGCAAACGGCACATAACATACACCGATGTATACTCTGACTCAGACAGCGATACTTCACAAAACCCCCAACCTAAACGGCGATTCACAAAAAGTCAAAACACCAAGAGCCAACCGACACTTGTCATCATAAATTCCCCGGATGTTAAGCTTGCTAAAATTAACCCAATTAAAAAAGCAAAAGCCCTGAACAACCTAGGTGGTTATCTTGTAAAAAGTGTCACCAAAAACAGCCGAAGCGGAATTATGGTTAGGTGCCATACCCCAGCCCTGGCCAAAAAACTCAAAGCCATGTCGCAACTTGACAAATGGGCAATAACTACAGAATTTGCGAAATCAGAAACTCAATGTAAAGGAGTTATTACAGGAATCCCCACTGACATTGAAGAAAAAGAAATCCAAGAGACATATAAGAAAGAAGGAGTCCTGGATGTTAAGCGTCTGATGCGCAGAAAGGATGGCAAATTGGAAAAAAGTCTTTCTGTCTGTCTAACCTTCAATACACCCACCCTACCCAAAACTTTCCAAACCTTTTGTCCCACCTGTAGTACGCTGCTTTAATTGTCAACGACTTGGGCATGTTGCTAGTAACTGCCGCAGCTCAACCAGATGTGTTAGATGCGGGGATCCCATTTGTATGATCAATGTAAACAAAAAGACCAGGTTAAGTGCTGCAGATGTGGGGAATAACATTCATCGGCACATGCAGGATGCAATACCATCAAACAAGAAAGACGCATACAAAAATCAGAGTATTGTATGATACATCTTACTCAAATGCAGCAAAAGCCATAAAAACAGACATCTCATTCAGCCCTGCAGTGAACAAAACATCCTAGAACTACTCACTGGGGTGATGCAAATCTGGGACTCCATCAAGAACAAAGACAACAGAATACATGCAACTAAGTCTCTAATCGAACACCTCCATCTCCCTGAACAACCAAAAAAACCCAAAGAAAACCACGTCGCAGTCACCAACTGGCACAAGGAAAACTGATACTCAGAAAACACAGCAAAAGAAAACCGACTCTCAACCAACTAACCAACAAATTGGAAATCAACTCCCCAAAGGCAAACAAAATATGACTTCTTTATCATGAATTTCTCCACTATTATGACTAGTCTTCTTATTTTACAATGGAATGCACAATCTCTGATAGCACACAATAAATAACGTAAAGCGGCTATCAATTCCTGGTCCACTAAACCTGACATCATCTGTATTCAAGAAACATGTAAGAAACATTTCAAAATGCCTGGATACGATGTCTACCGATGTGTCTACCTCTAAGTGCACCACCCCTGGTAAAGACGGAATTAGTGACATGGTCATCAAACATCTCCCCATCAAAGTTTGTGAATACCTGCTCATTACCTTCAATATAATTTGGCACGCTTCCCAATGTCCCATGCAGTGGAAAGATGCATCCTCAAACCAGGGAAAGATCCTGCCAACCCTTCATCCTACCGACCTATAGCCCTCACCTCCACCTTATGTAAACTGATGGAACTAATGGTTAATTGTCGTCTTCTCTGGTACATTAAAACAAATGATCAGTCAACAACAGAGTGGATTCAGAAAAGGCCGCAGCACCAAAGACCACATTATCAATCTGGAGTCATCGATCAATAAAGCCCGGGCGAACAAAGAAAGCACCCTTGTGGTTTTACTAGACGTTGAAAAGCCCTACGACATGCTATGGCTCAAAGGGGTTATCATCAAACTTCAAGCCATGGGCATATATGGTCGATTAACAACTGGATTAACAACTTCCTCAGCGACAGGAAAATTCAAGTGAAAACTAATGACACCCTCTCCACAGAAAGAATTCAAGAAAATGGCGTCCCTCAAGGCAGTGTCATCAGCCCCCTTTTGTTCAATATTGCCGTTAACGATCTTTCCCACCGAATACCTGATGTTCACGTGTCCCAATATGCCGACGATATAGCGATCTGGAAGTCAAACAGAAACATCCCATTCATTCAAAAGAAAATCCAAAAAAGTCTCAACAATATCCTTTCATGGTGCGGAAAATGGGGCTTCAAGCTCTCTCAACACAAAACGATAGCGATCCTCTTCACAAACAAACAGAAAACTAGAGATTCGCGTTTGTTGTTACAAACGCAGAGTGGTCGTGTAGACAACTACTTTATGAAACACTGTCCAGTTAAGTTATGAATATTTTTATGAAAGAACAAAGGATCACGAAATGAAATCCTTTCCAGGACAATCAATTATTTTGTTTAAAAATACATCTTTAACGGTGTGATAAATTTCAGTAAACATTCTTCGTACACATACAAGTTATTTCTTGCTTGATAACGTCAATAGTCATAACACGAAGTGAATACTAATTTAGTTCGGAGTGGATGTTCTTTGTGAAGTTAAATAACGTTTGAAAATATGGAAAATATAAGTGTATGTATTCATCACACCGAACTTCCGGTTTGATGACGTCACAGTGTTTGGAAGCAAAGGTAAACATTGTAATGGTATCGTTATTTGGGCTAAGATGTACGACATGGATCAAATGATGGAATTAAAAAACACTATTTTATGTGCAGCTAGGGGGCGCCCTTTCAGATGATGACGTCATCTCACTGTTTTTTGTGTCTTGCATTCCGCACTATAAAACACTTTCATAATATATATGCTTGTAGTAAAATGCTTCCATTTTTTAGTTATATTCAGTTTTTATTGCACTTCCGGTAACAACGGAAGTAGAGGTCAAGCGGTTTTGTGTCCGGGAACACGAAATGTTTCTCATGGCAAAGTCTACAACCTCACGAAAAAATGAACACGATACTCTATTTAGTTCAAAAGATATAACGCAAACTATTTTGTCAAAATTTGCCCTTAAATCGCTAGTAATTTGATACCTGATGACATCATGATGCCGTAACAAAATTTATAACATCTTCGTTACATGGTTCAAGTTCATACAAGGTTTTGTGATCATACCATTTGGAAGAAATTTTGCTTTGTTTTGATTTCAGGCTAACGTCTCCATTTTGAATTCACCTAACTTTGACCTTCCGGTAGATCCGAAAGTAAAGGTCAAGCGAGTTCACGTATAGGACAAAAAATGTTTATCAATTAATGGTCTATCTAATTACAGAATACAAATATCATTGATTAGTTTGTTCAAGAGTTATAGATGAACGTAATTGGTCACTTTTTCAGCTAAAATCGCTTGTAATTTGACACCCGATGACGTCATAATGACGTCAGAGTAATATGCACCACTTGAGACGAGGGTCGATATATATTGAAAGTTACATGTTCATATCATAAACCGTTTAGGAGAGAAAACCCGCGGAAACGTGCTGTGCAGAAAAAAAAAAAAGAAAGAAAGAAAGAAAGAAAGAAAGAAAGATTAATCGCAACAAATCCAAAGAGTGGTCGGGTTGTGCCTGACCACTCAACTAATACTTTTCTCCTCCTTCAAGACCACAATATCCAAATCCTCCAATCAGCTAAATTCCCGGGTGTCACTTTTGACAGCAAGTTAACCTGGAAGCACCACATTAACAATATTGTCTCTAAATGTAAGAGAAAACTCAACCTTTTGCGATGCATTAGCGGAACTACATGGGACGCTGATTGTAAGACACTTTTCCAGTTATATAATGCCCTCATTAAACCGATCCTTGAATATGGTTGCGAAGCTTTTGATTCAGCCTCAGCCACTATCAAACAGAAGTTGGACAGTATCCAATATTAGTCTCTCAAAATCTGCACTGGAGCCCTCCAAGGCTCACCTTTATATAAACTTCAACTTGAAAGTGGCGACCCCCCACTGAATCTTCGTCGCCAATTCCTAAGTAATCTGCACAATATCAAAATAAATGCCCATAAAAATCATCCTAACCACCATCTCCAACAGGATAATTGGCAGAAAAACTACTTCACAGAGAAATGGAGACTAACTGTTCACAAAACCCCCTTTGAAGCCAGAATTACTCAATACCCTGGTTTCCTTTGATCAACACTTTCCCCTTTTAGCATTATTATAAACCCATTGTATCAACAGAAATCGTTTCCCAGATCTCACATGTAAATGGGCAATTCCACGGTTACTCGCGTTACATTTTTGATGTACTTTTGAGTTTCCTTGGGCTGTAATTACCTTACTGAAAATAACTGTTATCCCCATGGTAGATAGAGTAGACCTAGACCTACCTAAGCACCAAAGATGACATCCAGAAAAATGTGTTATGTATGATAAACAAGACGCACAAAATCGGTTACTCACGTTACATTTTCGTAATGATCTTTATGGTTAAGTGCAAAAATTACAAAGTCCAAAGACAGTTCCTCCAGAGGGCACTTGGCTATTCTGATGCTCAAATGACACTCAAACATCTTTTTAGGTCAGAAACATAATTGTGACGAAATTCTACGATATATCCACAACTGCAATATTAACATATAATTGTTTTGCCACGCCTCCGTTACAACTCTAATCTATTCCGCTTAGCCACGCCTCCTTGATATGCTGGAGAGGGAAGCGTCAATGGTTGGCTGGACACAGTGTTGTTCTCATCACCGGAAGGCGTTGCGGACCTGCGACGAACCCGGCGGGGCCCGGGCCCTTAAATTGCAAGGTGAACGGTCCGGCCTTGTAGGGCACCAGCGACACTGTATGTTCGGCGTATCATTGGTGCTCCCCCCACTCCTGCCTCCACGCTTTACCAAACTGTCACTGCTTGTTTTTTTTTTTTGGCATTTTCTTTCCTTTTGTCTTTCGCAACTCTCACCAAGTATCTTCAATTGCCCTTTCATACGTTTTGTTTTGCCTCATTTTTGCTGAACAGCCTACTGATCTGTGACGCAGAAGTATTGTTTATAGCGCAAAGGGCACTAGAACGTGCCATTATTCACAACAATAACAACAACATCCCTAATAAGAAAGACAAAGCCGAAAAAGAACTTGTCGTCGACAATTATAACGACAGTGTTATCAATAAACCTTCCAATACAGGAATGACATCACGCTATTCACTCCTCCAGAGTGGCTTCAGGAAAGGAAGAAGCACCAAAGATCACCTTCTCCACCTGGAGTCCTCCATCAATAAAGCACGCTCCAACAAAGAAAGCACCTTGGCCGTCTTTCTTGATATAGAAAAGGCATTAAACTACAATCCTTGGGCATTACTGGAAGAATCACAAAATGGATCAACAACTTTCTCAGCAATAGGAAAATACAAGTCCATGTTAATAACACCTTATCCTGAGAAAGAACCTTAGATAACGGCGTACCCCAAGGAAGTGTTATCAGTCCCCTCTTATTCATCATAGCTGTAAACGACCTTGCTAATGAAATTACTGACATCAACGATATCGCCATCTGGATATCCAATCAAATAAACTCTACTTACAGAAGAAAATTTGACAAAACCTTGATAACATCAAAAATGGATGTGGAAAATGGGGTTTCAAACTATCTGCCCCAAAAACAATCACAGTCCTCTTCACAAACAAATTGAAATACCCGCCTATTTCTCTACGGATTCAAAACCTAGCGATCCAGACTAGTTCAGCTGCCAAGTTCTTAGGATTAATTTTTGACAGTAAACTTACCTGGACAAATCACACTGACAGTGTCAAATCAAATGTAAAAAGAGACTCAATATCTTACGATGCATATGTGGTAATTCCTGGGGAGCTGACTGCAAAACACTATACCAACTATACTCAGCACTTATCAACCCATATTAGAATACAGCTGTGAAGCTTGTGACTCTGCCTCTCAGATAGCCCAGGTGGACTCCCTTTCCTCCCTACGTAACGGAGGGAGTCCAGGGTATAAAGTGCTCAAAACCGGTCGAAAAAATGTATGACCAATATTTTCAATATTTTTACCTTGTTGGAGAAGCCAAATTTTATGTTGTAGTATTATAGTATGTGTCCTTATCTATTGGGCCGCTGGGTTCAGGAATTCCATATGTGATGCTGACCGACCTTAATCAGGAAAATAAACTTGAAAGCAACGTTAAACTTGTACGTGTTTGTAGACTCTTTTCATCACTACACCGCCGAGTCTATTCTAGTCGTACATGACGTACGCCCGTGCAGCGTGTAGTCTGGTTCCCTAGACCTCACCTGACAAATATTCTCGGCGCTCATATCACGTCTGGTCTGGGAGCCAGACTATGCAGCGTGAATATGCAGTGCGCACGCGCGATTCGCTTAGTAACCACCCTCATACGCACGCGCACTTACTTGAAGGCGCGGTCGCTAATCCAATGACCGAGCGTGTTTTTGCGCCAGTTACCAGAAACGTGTTTCGGCTTTGGTCGTTGGTTGAGCGTTTTCGTGACGTCGGTTGGCTGGAGTGACGTCACTGTTCCAACCAAAACTAAACAAATGAGGGCGCTAGCGTGCGTGCGCGTTTTCGTCGTGCGAATAATACTGATGAAAAGAGACTACAAACACGTACAAGTTTAACGTTGCTTTTGAGTTTATTTTCCTGATTAATGTCGGTCAGCATCACATATGGAATTCCTGAACCCCTGGATCAATAGAGAAGGACACATAGAAAATGTAGGCGTGAAATAAGCTTCTGTAACGAGGTAAAACGTAACAAAAATCTGGTCCAAATTTTGGGTGGTCTTATGTAGAGAATTCTCTTCCTGGACGTTAGTCGTAATGCAATGAAGACTTCGTCCAACCTGGGCTACCTCTCAGACAACTTAACAAAGTCTCGACAGCATTCAATACCAAGCTCTAAAAAATATACACAGGAGCCATTCAAAGTACACCGCTCTACCGACTTCAAACCGAATGCGCTGATCCTCCCCTTGCACTACGCCAACAGTTCATGAGCAACTTATACAGGAGAAATTCCCTCAATAATCACCCAAATGACCACTTTAACCTCGATAACTAGCAAAAACATTACTTTGCAGAAAAAATGGGATTCCTCCACCCATAACATGCCGTACGAAGCAAGGACCAGGCGCGGTTCTAGAACCAATATTTTGGGGGGGCTAGCACGGTGGATCCAGAATTTTTTCAGGGAGGCGTGCTGAAATGTTGACCGGTTATTTTTTCCAGACACTTAGGGCTCCGAAAATCAATAGGGGGGGGGGGGAGGGGGGGGGGCTCATGCCATATTTTCAATGGGGAGCGCCAATAAAATCCTACAATCATTCACACTATATTAACTAATGCACCCTTGTCACGGCTATTTCTTCTTTAGGGGGAGACCGTTCGCATGTACATCACAATCCTTCTTTTTGCTAATGCATTTTTTTTTTTACGGAATTTATTTTGGGGGGGGCAAGACACAATTTTGGGGGGCTACAGCCCCCGTAGAACCGCGCCTGGCAAGGAACTCAGCTAAATATCCTCTGACCATTTTTCCCTCTACATGAGCCTTTTCCTTATTGACATTACTTTAATGCTAACATCTCCACAGAAATTCAATCTCTCGTGGCATATACTGATAGCATACATATACACAACAAACAAAATATAAGTCTGGAAATTATCAATACCAAATGGAATAATTGTTCACACATCTACCCAGACGGATCAGTTAACCCCAACCACAATACGATAGGCTGTGGAATCTACATACCACTATTGAACTACTCTAAAACATCCCGACTCAATAATGGAGTGTCTATCTTCAATGAAGAACTCTTCGAGGATTCATATTTCTTCATATACAGGTCTCTTTTTGTTTCTAAAATAAAACTCACCACAAGAATTCAAAAGAGCATTCATGGTATTCATCAGACCGCGAGTCGCCTACTAAAGGCTGTGGATCGACAACTCAAAACAATTTCAGTTTGTCGTTTTATTTTGTCTTTTAGGCCCCCCAAAAAATGTCGGTCTCTGGTCAGCGCACATCGATTTGAATCAAGCGCTTCAATCTTTAATTTTTTTCCAAAATGTTCCGTGGTGGCTCCAACAGCGCCCTCTATTGCCGCACCTCCTCAATTTTTGTTTTCCAAAGAGCACTAAGGAATGAGAAATTGCACCAAGGCAAATGATCGAGGGCACCAAGGCAAATTATGGAGAACACCAATGTACATGAGGACACCAAGTAGCAAAATAGTACCCCACCTTGTCTGTACAATCCAAGCTTGAAGAAAAAGAAAAAAAAAGCCAAAAAAAAAAAAAAAAACAAGCTGCGTCCCCGCGTCAATTCCGGAACTTTGGTCTGACCAGAGACCAAATTTTTCTCTTTTGGCCTTATACCCCGTAATCTTCCTCACAAATCATAGTCCTGCCCTCTGTACACAAACTTAAAACTGCAAGTGCAAGAAGTCGCCTTTACCAGCTGTTCAGATGTGAAAAAATATCGGAATGTCACTTTTGAGTGCCATTTACTTTCAGTCAGCTGTTTTTGGTGAGTGTAATCTTATTATAGGAATGGGGTCCGAAACTACACACACGCGCTAACAAGTAACAGACCAATGGTCACTCACCATGGCGGTGTTGTTGAATGTTGGCTTGCAGACTGCTGAGCTCGAGCACCAAACTCCCAAATTGTCACAAGATGAACTCACAAAAGTCATAACTGCACCAACAAGTCTTTGCAGCTCAGACAAGACGAAGTGAGCCGCAAGCAACTCATGTTGTCAAAGTTCGTCAATCTCACGTCCATCAGTCACTGGTTTTAGTCCCGCGCGTGAAAAGGCGCGGTGAACGGTTGAAGTTTTCAAAAGTGCAGATTGCGGCACGCGTTCCTGGAGTCAATCCATTCGAGAGATGATTTGTAGGCTTGTTGTAGTTTATAATATTTTCCACTCGCCAAGATGGTGCAGAAGATCGCTAACAATGCAATACTTCAGTAAATACGATTGAAATCCTCGCCGAGGATCCTCCGGGCTGAAGTAGAAAATCCTGCCTAATCCCCGCTACCGCTACACAACAAAATTACACACGTATGTAATGTGTCACGTCAAACTGTCAACTTCATTTGTTTGTCAAAAGAGGGCGCGCTACACAAATCGTGTAACCATTCGGGGTCCGCTCCAACCTCGTCCCCAGTGCTTACTTTATTTCCAAGTCCCCAGTGCTTACTTTATTTCCAACCGCGTTTCCAATAGTAAACCCTGGATAGGAAACTTTCTTCCTGTATCCTGATTGGATACCGCGATTGGCTAGTAATGGATTTTTATCGTGTACTTGGTGCTATATATTCACAACGTGCAGTACGTGTTTTCGCGATCATTCGTCCACGCCTTCTCGAAAATACTAATTTCCTTTCCAATTTGCTCATATTAATATGAAATATGATACTGCATGTTGTCTTGATAAGATTGTAACAGTTTGATTTCAAAAATCGTGTTTTCGTAACTCACGCCGTGCTCGCGCTGCTACGAATTGACTCTGTTTTTACCCCAGACACCGCATACAAAAACAAACGCTAATGTGTAACGCATATCCAGGCACCAGACTGTTCCTCATTTGCATACGTGTTCACAAATCGTGCACATGCAAATGATCCAATACCAGGGTGAGAGAGCAGGTAGTGGTGGGCGCGTACTGCTCGACACCCTGGGGACGAGGTTGGGGTCCGCTCATGATACAAGAGTGCACTGAACCAAATCAAGCCCCATTGCAAACAGTGTAAAATCAACAAAGTTCAGGGCCAAATAACACGCAAGCCGAAATTACTGGGGTTTCTCAAACAAAAATTAAATAATTGTCTTGCACTTCATCTTTTCATTTCGTTTCAATTTTGGGTGGGCTAGCCGATTATTTTAAATATTCACACCAAATAAAATCACCTCCCGAAAAGTGATCGAGTTCCCAAGCCTGCATGTAGCCGTTTTACAAGTGACATCCTTCCACTTTCTCAGGCAAATAGGACCTAATTTTCAACCGTAATTTTATCAAGCCTGCCCTCAGATGGAAGCCCAAAAAACAGGGAGTTGATCCTTGGCTACATTTACACAATACCACCGTTTTTAAAGCCAAATTTCTCTGTTTTCAAAAGAAACTGTGGGGTCATTTTTTATGCTAAACACGCTGGCCTAGAAATTCTTACTTGAATTAGTTCACTGCACCCATAAGTCCGACGCCTCATCCTAGGTCCGACGCCTCATAACAGTCCAACAAACTCGCATCCCCTGACCAAATAAAGGCCCATAAGCACATCATAGGTCCGACGCCTCATAGGTCGGGGGGGGGGGGGGCCACAAAAAAGGGCTCTTGCTCAGTAAAAGGCATCTTCCGTCGTCAACTTCCAGTTTAGTCCCTGGTGGACCGTTCGGGAGTTTGATAAACAAGGTACAGGGGGAGGGGGGGGGGCTAATATTGAAAATGAGAACTGAAAGGGGTTAATCTTAAATTGTTGGGGGGGGGGTCAAAAAAGGACTTGGCTGAAACAACTTGGAAACACTGTCTTCGGGATGCATGATCAATACATTTCAATACTCATGTGCTGGCTAGTTTCGACATTTGATAAATATAAAGGACCAGAGAAATAGGTGTCAAATCAAGCTGAAGATATATTTATACATTAGTTTATTTTCTTTGCATGTACATGACCCCTGGCATTAGCTGTTTGACTTCTAGTTGTGAGCGCACACATCATGCATTTTAAGTAATTATTCACACAGTCGGCACGGACATAACGACGTAGTATACAGTAAGGTGCACTGGTTACTTTCTCTTAAAAAATGTTTCGTTTTTGCAAAATAACAGTTTTGTAAATTAAACATTGTTGCAAGACACACCAGCTTTCGCTTGCCAACTTCTGAGCAGAATGTTCGTGAAGCTGTATCAGGAAACGTAATTACACAGTTTCCTTCTGCTAGACAAAATAAGATTGAACAATAAATAAAATGGCAAACTAGTGAAGGGAAAGGGAGTTTAAATTTCCAAGTAACTGAATGTGCCAATATTTTGATAAGTTTGTTAATATTCAAACATAATAACTATTTTTAGTAAACCAAATACCAATGCCAGCACAATGCTCGCATGACTTGCAAACGTAAACTTGGCAGTGCATAAAAACAATACATAATTAAATCGAATGTTAGTAAATGTTTTACAAAAGTGTTAAATTATATAAAACTGATAACAAGGTGTGTATTGCAAAAAAAAAAAAACCTTGAGTAAGGTTGCCTTAAACAAGAAAAATCAGCATGATACAAAATAGTCAACACAAAACAAGCTTCATATGGCATCTTACCATTGCAATCCCTAGAAACATCCTATCATGGAAATGCACGGTAATTTGAGACTGGCCTTAAAAAAAAAAATCTGCATTTCATTTTTTCCCTTTTATTCATTCACTCTCTCAGATGTAGCGCAAGAGGCGTTTTTGATTAGTTGTAGTCTGGTTCCCAGACCAAATGATTCTGACTATTCCTGATGAATCTTAGGTCAGGTCAACCTCGTCCCCAGGGTATCGAACAGTACGCGCCCATCACTACCTGCTCTTTCACCATGGTATTGGATCATTTGCATGTGCAAGATTTTTGAACACGTATGCAAATGTCTGGTGCCTGGATATGCGTTACATTAGCGGTTTTTCCAAACCTCGGTCTTTATTCGGCTCCACCTTCTAACAGTGCTATTTGGGTGCATAATTTTGAAGATTCCAGATCAACATTAGTCAATATTATCCAACAGAAATATCAAACTCTATTATCATTACTGTATATTATAAAGCCCAAGTGATTTATTTACAAATTCTATCAGAACATTAAAAGCTATAAGTGATAAAGCGAAATCAGTGTTGTCCTTTTAATTTTAGCCATGGAGGCTGCCTGACCTCAATCTCGTCCCCAGTGCTTACTTTATTTCCAACCGCGTTTCCAATAGTAAGCCCTGGATAGGAAACTTTCTTCCTGTATCCTGATTCGATACCGCAATTGGCTAGTAATGGATTTTAATCGTGTACTTGGTGCTGTTATTCACAACGTGCAGTACGTGTTTTCGCGATCATTCGTCCACGCCTTCTCGAAAATACTAATTTCCTTTCCAATTTGCTCATATTGATATGAGATATGATACTGCATGTTGTCTCGTTAAGATCGTAACAGTTTAATTTTAAAAATCGTGATTTCATAACTCACGCCGTGCTCGTACTGCAACGAATTGACTTTGTTTTTACCCCAGACACCGCATACAAAAACAAACGCTAATGTAACGCATATCCAGGCACCAGACTGTTCCTCATTTGCATACGTGTTCACAAATCGTGCACATGCAAATGATCCAATACCAGGGTGAGAGAGCAGGTAGTGATGGGCGCGTACTGCTCGACACCCTGGGGACGAGGTTGGCGTGGCGAGGACGACGTGAGCGTCGGGAATAATTGTCAGGTCTAGGGAACCAGACTAGATTACTTGTTGTCCGATAAGTCGGCAGCATCTTTCGTTGGTATACGTGACACCTAATTTCTTTAAAAAAAACCCAAAAAACAAAAAACCAAAAAAAAAAAACCACTTCGTTGTCTTTGAGTCACATTGGTTTGGTGGTTTTTAGCTGGGTCTACTGGTTTTCCAGTTATTCCATATTACTTTTACAAGACTTCTTTTCGAATTCGTTCCAACTACATTTATGCTGACTACAATGTGAGATTCTTCACTAGAGGTTAACAGACATACATGTAATCTACCCATAATGACATTATAGTTTCACATAACTGACTCTGGACGATTACCTAAGATGAATCTTGCTAACTAAGCATTGTGTTTAGACTGCACTGAAGCACATACAGCTGGATGAGGTGTACGTAACATTGACACATTGTGTGTTCATTAGTCTTAATGCAATTTAGCTGACCAAAAACCTTAATTAATTTCTAATAGGGCGGTAGCGCCAAGCATGGCAAGAGCATAGTTGGTCAAAACATGACATAATTCCCGGTTTTAGTTAAACAAAGAGTTGTATTCATATGTGTCATACTTTGTGTCATTTGTTTTGCTAATTCTTGTATTTTCTTCTGGCAATTCATAATTTCCTCTCCAATGTTCCTTGTTAATTGGTTCATATTGCCAACACACCTTACATTATTTTATATGATAGCCTTACATTTGCTTCTTTTTTTTAAAAATGAACCCAGCACGGCACATACATAAATGTCATTCACTACATCATTGTTACATAGTCCTATACATTAATACTACAGTAAGAAAATAAAATTTTTACTTTTAAAACGTGACGGTGAGACACACAACTGTTACATTCCAGTATTTAAGTAATGACATTTGCTACATTCCCTAGATTTTTTATTTAAATATTTAAACAGATGAGCATTGCACCGATATATTTGTCACTTTCATTGCTTTTACGTATAAATTGCTACTGCTTGCAATAATACTTACAAACGCTGCATTTAAAAAAAAAATCAAGTACGTGGCAGCAGTGTTAGTTGAATCAGGCAACATTACACAAAAAGAAATAACTTATTTGGTTCATAACATATAATACAGTTTGTAAAATTAATCCAAAAAGGCTCCCCAGAACAAAACAGTCAGTGTGCGTGGCAATTGAAAATCATTAACAAATTCTTTGTACAATTATTTTTTTTCTTCATAAAATAAAAAAAGATGTACAATGCAAAATATTAAAGGGAAATGGAACAATCAGTGAAACTTGCAGAAAGACAAAGTGATGTGATTAGTTTGTAATTATTCTATACGTACTTATCACGCTATAAGCTAAAACATCTAAACATTCTAAAGGCACTACTGCACTAGAAGGAACAACAAAGCACACGGAAATTGAGCTTGAGTTAGGAATCAAAGCCACATTCAGAACTTGGCTACCGTTCCTATTTGTAAACCATTTCAACCCCCCCCCCCCTTCATTTTCTGTTCCTAACCTTGTGCTCGTCTGTAATTATCAATCCTACATTGTAAACAGCCGTTTGTAAAATGTTTTCTTCCAAACTTTTAGTTTCCTTCAATTTTTAGTGAAATGTAAGTTGTGTGATGTTCAATTTCCCTCACGTACACAGTACAAGGCCTTTGTTTAGCTTTGTTAGGTTACAATCATCTTTAAAGTAACTACAATTCTATTTTCTACATCTATGAAACTACTACAGCCTAGATTAGCCATCACACTTCCGCTCAGTCAAGTTGTTTTTATATATGGCAAGCCAATTTGCATAAAAATACTCATATATATAGATCACAACAAAAACTGCCATTAATTCTCAAGTATTTTACCATTTCCTATGTGATATTTACAAGTACATACTACACCTACTCATGATGACACTTGATTTTTTTTAATAAGTACGATACGCACTATGTACACTGCATTTTTTAAAGTCTGTGTTCCTCCACAACTGCATATTCATTTATGTAACGCATGATAAAGTTCTGTTTGACTTGAACAATACTGACCATTTTACTGTAACATTCAATACATCCACAGCATTTAACAGGTCAAATTATTCCTTTCAATTGTTTTTTTTTTTTTTTTTTTTACAATTGCAGAAATCTGCGTGACAGAGAGACACATAATTGTAATTGTGATTCACTGCTTTGAAAGCATACAAAGTAGCCTTGAATTTAAAAACAACAAACTTAAAAGAAAGAAAACCTTCAGAAAATTCCAAATTGTACCGACCTTTGGTTTTCATTTGTTACCTTCCAATAGAATCAAAAAGATTAAACACAAAACAGCAATCCATATTATATCACAGAAAATCCACCATCACAAACCCCCCCCCCCTAAAAAAAAAATTGGGGAAAAATAAAATCACCAATCTTTCTGTATATGTCTGTAACTATTACGGTTCAGTCAGCATTACATACATCAAACAAAGAATTAAACGACCCAACAATAAAAAGAGAAAACAGGACTCTCAATGACACTCTCCAATCACAATCTGCACAATCTGTACCATCAGCACAGAATTCCATCAGTGAAAGACTTGAATATAGTTTCCCTACATCTATCCCACACAGGTCTATATCTACACGTAATATAGGTACATTTACTATGACATTTCCACTGGACAAATACAGCACAGTCAGGCTAGTATGTTGGGATTTTCCAAGCTAACAGTATGCACAAACATATTCTAAAAGTTGTAATTTATACATGAAACTTACTAAACCAAACATCTGCAGGTTCTCTCTAAGCTACAGTGTAAGTTCCCTGACTGAATCCTTCATAATCCAAAAACCGGCTCATTCCATCAAAATCAAATAATATTAAAGCACATCAATTCCAACAGAACCCATCAACAAGTGTAAACCCTACTTTAATCCAACAGAAATCCTACATGTTCCAATAGAAATCCTACCGGTACTTAATCCAACAGAATTCCATCAGAGATCCATCAGTAAATCCCGAGGCAATTAGAATCCAACAGGTGCAGAGCAAGCTGAATCCAACTGAACCAAATCCAACAGAAACAAAGAATAAAGCACAAAGCACCTTAATCCAACAGAATCCTTGAACTGCATGACCATCCAATCAAACTGAACCAAACAATAGTGGTACCTGTAGTTTTGAACCCAAAGAATCTGACGGGTTTGATGCTTACTGATTTCACATGGAAGAGTGAAGTGGACTGAATCTGACAGATTCCTACAGCTAGATTAAAAGTTCTTGAACTATGACACCACCTCATTCAATTCAAATACAATCCGAACACAAACAGGAAAACAATTGTTTGGAACACTGAAATAGAAATCTGAACACTACGCAATTGCGCGTATACCCTGAAGTATGGACCCTTGTAACGACCCTGCCACTAGTTTTTTGAAAACCAACCCTGCATTGAAATAATTTCTTCAACAAAACTGTAGGAGGTGGATAAAATAAAGGGGTGGATGAATAAATTAAAAATGGAGGAATGAGGAGCTAAAAGTTTCCGTAAAAAAAATGGCAAATCTTAAAACATGATGTTGAATCGATTTGGCAAGTTTACGTAAATGATTCAATAAAATAAAATGAAACAATTCCCTTTTCATGAAATAATTCCCTTTAAGTTTGAAGGCAACTTTCTAGCCTCACGGATACCTGCACTTGCGGTTGAACCTGAACCTTTAACGTCACTAATTCATTTTTTGATATCTAGATCACCACATGACAGACATTTTTGGTCAAGTTTCACATTTACTTTGCTGAAACTATTAATTAAAACACTAAACACTGAACGATTATTTACATTTGACCGGACTATTTTTACGTTAAGACAACTTGCAGGATATTAATATACAGTATTTGAACATGAGTTGTCTATGGATTGGAACATGTGCAAGTTATAGTTATACTATGATTCTAACTTTGGCAATATTCTGAGTTGCGGTTTACCAGACTTGAGGGAACTGGAGCTTGACTGCTAGTTGACAAGAGAGCTTTGATTGGATTGGTCCAGCCAGAAGTACGCCAAGTGCAAACAACCAATCAAGAACATTCTTTCAAAGCTGGGTTTAACAACAACACTGCTGAGATCTGATTGGACCAGCCGAGGCTTGCTCTCTGGTGCAGCAGCCAATCACAGATAGTCTTGTTTATACCTTGAGCTGGGTAGCTAGACGACGAGAGAGCTTGGATCTGATTGAACCAGCCAGGAGCGGGTTGAAGGCATACAGCCAATCAAAGACATCCTTATCGCCGATGGTTTGCAGGAGGAAGCCACGGTATTTGGTGATGACTGAGAAAGTGTTTGGCGTCTGTGAATCAAAGAGAACAAAATACCAGTCTTTAGTGTTTAGGAGTAGGGACCTTGAGCTTAACTCAACTCAAGAAGGGAGTTCCAAAGAGAGACAGGATAAATGTGATTATTCATACATGTACATGTAGTACATTTCCATGAGCTTGGCACTGGTTTTCTCACATCAAATCATACTAAACGTTTTGCCTTTGCTTTTCCAAATTCATTCTAAGAGTCTACTAATGTTTCAACCTTGATGTCAAAAGTAGACTGTGTGACTGACTCCCTATTTTCCGATGGGATACTTTTCTTTTGGTATAATATCGCTGTTCCATTGTGCTCAATATCATTTTAAGAGTAATCGTAGAGTTGGGATGGATGCAAACTTTAACAATTCATTAATTTTCCAAATTTGATGTTACAAAGAACAATGCAGCAGTTTAGCGTACTTGACCTTTGGCCCCTAACCTACCCTGAGCATTGCTTGCTGGTCTTCGCTGTATTCTATCTGCGCTGTGGCTAAGTTGATCAAACTTCTCTCAATGGGGTCTTTGTCGTTGTCGTAGATGAAGACATACGGACGACGCACAATGACGTAACGCATCACCCACCCTGCTGTCTTCTCCTCAAGGAAGTTAAGGTAGCCTCGCCTTGACACAACAGGACTGGGGGGAAAACCAGATAAAGGAATGTAAGGTGGCCCCTCCCTGACACATGAGGATTAACACAATCAAGGAAGTTAAGAAAGCCACTTCTTGACACATCAGGACTGAAAAAAAAAATCAAGGAATTTACAAGTAAGGTAGCACCTGACACAAGGGGTTAAATAACAAAATCAAGGCCTCTTCTTGGTAAAGGTTTCAGACATGACCTCGACTAGCTTGAATTGACCAATCAATGAGGCCCATGACTGCTAGACACAGCCCATGTAAGCAACAACACATGTGCCTCTCAATGCCACATGTCAGACACACACGTCATACGCGGGTGCGCATGTCTGACTTGTAATCACTGCTGTAATTGGTCAACATGTCACAGGGGAGGTCTCTCTTAAGGCCAACGAAGGTACAGATGCCGCACATACCTGACTCGGATTTCTTCAACCTCCGGCACAAACATCCCCTTGCCACCTTTCTTCATCTTGCTGGCATCCCCTGATGCGCCTGCCATGTCCTGGCCTTGTATCCCCGGCAGATCCGTCGGGATCGGCAGCTTACGCGTGCCGGGACCCAACAGCTGTAAGTCTGGCATGGAGCTGGAGGACGACATGGGTTCATCGGGGGTCATGACCTCCTGACCTTGGCTGCTGGTGGCCACCGAGGCTGATGCAGTGCTTTCATCGACGTCTTCAGGTCTCTGGAGAGTGACAGTGGGTGGCTCAGAGGTCTGGATAAGGGGGTAGGGGTGTTAGCAAAACAGAAAACCACCAGCATGTTAGTATGTTAGTCACTTTATGTTACATGCAACTATTATATTAACATTGTTAATCTTGTAACACCACTGTTAGATTAGTAACACTACTCATTTTATAACACCAAAATTAGTTTTATAACACTAGTAGTATTTTTGAATCACCACAACCAGTATACATTTGTTAACACCAACAACAAAAGTTTCATTTTTGTAAGGTTTATTTTAGTACATTGGGATTAGTTTGGTTGTTTTAGTACATTGAGATTAGTTTTGTTTATTTTAGTACATTGTGAATAGTTTTGCGAGACTACTGTCGACACTTTTGCAATCCCACTTGGTATATCTGCACCACTGATCATATACAACACCAACCTCAGTTTAGAAGCGTCACTGTTAATTGTATAAAAGCTGTTATTTTGTTTATTATTTGTGTAACATCATAAACAGTCCACTTTGGTTGATTTGGCTTGAAAATATCAAATCTCTGTTAATGGTAAACAGCATTATAAAGAAAAGGAAATGTCTGTCAAGGGCAGATCCAGAACATTTTTTTTGGGGGGGGGGGAGAAAGAGGGCTCAATTTTTTTTTAAAGATCCTATTTTTGGGATCTCTGTAATCTCCTTGACCATTTATGGCGGATGTATAAGAATTGAAAAACATATTTTCAGGTTTATACACTGAGCTATGAAAGCTCTGTCACACACAGTACATGTACATAACATTGGCATTACCATAATGTAATGAGCAGCCACCACTGATCTCTATATAAAGACCGGATAACGTACATAAAGCCGCAGAAGAAATCGATAAAATGCGACCCCACACAGTTTCATTAGTTTATTTAGATCAAAAATAGCCAAAATCGCCGACCTCCTATACAATTTAGTCTTTTATCTGCAAGTGATTATTTTGTTCTGTATTATCCAAAAGAAAATATCATGGTCTAACGTCAGTGAGTTTACGTATACTTTTCAAATAGGTACGTTGTCACATACTCATCATTGCAACGCAGTTTAAAAAGTCTGATCAGTGTGTCTCATGTTCCTCCGTATGTATGTGTGAGTGCTTCATGCATGTTCTGTGCTAGCTGTAGCTACAGCAGCGCGGTATTGCGTGTCAGGGGAAATCCCCACGGCAATGTCTGTGCCCAACAAGCAATTCTATTGGTTGACAGGGACTTACACGGCCGCACAGACTTTCGAGCCTGGGGACGCCATGCATCGCGGAAACCAAATTTTTGATGAAACTTTTGTTTGAAATTGGAAAGAGAAATCATGTAAGCAAAGAGTCCTAACGAAAATGACATTCAAGGAATTCTTTGTAAAAAAACATGGGCAAGTCGTCGACAATTTTTCAATTGATATACAAGAGGCCAACCTGACGAACCACTGAGAAATGTAGAGAGCGTCGACACAACAGTGGTTGGACCCATGTTCCGTGCTCTATGGTTGAACTTATGAACTTCTTACGATAAACATGTCTCAAAAATCATCCCAAACACTTTGACAGTTGACCACTTAAACATGTTAGTGGAATGTGAAAGACAGCGTCTGTGTGAGACTCACTTTGAATGGCGGTGGTGACAGGACAGGCGGCTGGTTGCGCATCATCAGCTTGACGCAACGGTCTAGCAACTCATGCTCTCTATCCATACTGTCATTGGACAGGGTCGTGTCCAGGGAGCTGTCTGTCTCAGACTTCGGCATGCCCTCTCCACGCGTGTTGACCAGCTCCTGCTGGATTTTGTCTCTGAGAAGGAGGTTGTGACGTGCTTTCTCAACCTGCAACAATAAGAATTGGCAATCAACAAATTGTTCCCTTGGACCTGCGTCTATCAAAACTGCTTATTTGTTCAGGAGTCAATATTTCTTCGTATTGATGTCCAAACATGCTAGATTTAATCAACTGATTTTAAAAATAAACCAGCATGCTTTTAAGAGGTATCCGACTTCATCCACAGCATATAATTGGTGACAAATACATGTACATGATGAACTTTAATAGCAGATTTCACATTTATGATGGACGCTCATGATCATCTATAGATTAATATTTTGAAATTTCTTCGGTGATTAAAAACTGTTTCTGTATAGAAGACTTTTAAATAAATTTTAAACTAGATGCTACTAGATGTTCATGTAATGAACTTGAAAAGTGGCCTCTTCGAGACACACTGTAGTGTGATGTGATCCTTTATGAGGTATCTATAGACTCCATGCATTAGTACCCCTCAACAGTTACAAATATGAAACTCGGGAGGGACAATGAACTGTGTTAGAGACTCTAGAATGCATTGCCAACAGCGCCTGATGCTCATGCCAAGAGGGAAGATCTATAGACTCCATGCATAAGTACCCCTCAACAGTTACAAATATGAAACTCGGGAGGGACAATGTACTGTTAGAGACTCTTGAATGCATTGCCAACAGCACCTGATGCTCATGCAAAGAGGTGAAGATCTATAGACTCCATGCATTAGTACCCCTCAACAGTTACAAATAGGAAACTCGGGAGGGACAATGTACTGTTAGAGACTCTTGAATGCATTGCCAACAGCGCCTGATGCTCATGCAAAGAGGTGGAGATCTATAGACTACATGCATTAGTACCCCTCAACAGTTACAAATAGGAAACTCGGGAGGGACAATGTACTGTTAGAGACTCTTAAATGCATTGCCAACAGTGCCTGATGCTCATGCAAAGAGGTGAAGATCTATAGACTACATGCATTAGTAACCCTCAACAGTTACATAAATGAAACTTGGGAGGGACAATGTACTGTTAGAGACTCTTGAATGCATTGCCAACAGCGCTTGATGCTCATGCAAAGAGGTGAAAATCTATAGACTCCATGCATTAGTACCCCTCAACAGTTACAGAAATGAAACTTGGGAGGGGCAATGTACTGTTAGAGACTCTAGAATGCATTGCCAACAGCACCTGATGCTCATGCAAAGAGCATTTGTACACATGTGCGCTTCTTGCCACATGTACATGGGCAAACCAGTGAGCGCACACAGTGTGTCTTTCCCACTTTGGCTCTTGTGAGTGTTGAAAAAAGCGCCCTCTATTATTAATGAATGTCCAAAGAAAGTTGCTGCACGTACCTCTTCAAGTCGGCCCAGTTTCTCTAGTTCCCACTGATGATCCAGCAGCAGTGAGTCAGCTCGTGGGCGCCAGCCCTGAAGGTTCTCCTCTCCTCGGACATAGGTGCCTGAAGTGTCAATCACTTTGCGTAAACGACGCTGAGTGCCTAATTTGCAAAAGACAATAAGAACATTAACGGCAGAACCCATCATAGAACCATACCATGATTTCAAAACTATTGCAGCCTAACACCAACTCCTTGGACAGTGTTTAGGAACAATGTTTTTTATCAAACTTTACACGGGATATTGAGCCACACATGCAAAGTTTGAATAAATGGCTAGGTTTCATCTTCCTCAGTACTGCAAAATCCTTCAAAATATGATGGGTCTGGCAGGGATTGGGTTAACTGAGCAATTTCACAATTGTTCGGAGACTACTTTAATGTGTAGATGGGGAGTCAGGTTAGCATAGTGGTTCTTTCCTCGCGATCACCGCTGTGACCAAGGTTCGAATCCCGCCCGGGCCAATAATGTGGATTGGATTCTCAGTCCCTGTCGATTCCATGAGGTTTCTCCCAGAATGCTCTTCTGGGGTTTTCCTCCCACCTCTAAAACTGTAATTTCTTGTCACTGTCTTCTCTCTCCAGGTTTCTTCAGGCTTGCGAGCTACAGTGCCTAGGGCGCTATTGAGGAATCCTTGGTTTTGTTGCCAGAAATGGTTAAAAATAATAATAACAGTAATGTTCCCACCTATGCAGTACTGTGCCCATTGTATTCTCCATTCTGAGTGAATTAAAACAAGTGTACCCAATTTAATCAGAAGCGATGTTTTCTAAATTGATAGGTTTTCTATATTTGTAATCAACATAAATTCCGATTGTGCTACTCAGAAACACAAATAAACAGGAAGAAAAAAGAAACAGGAAAATATTTACAGTAGAAGTAGAATGTTTCAACACACAAAACAAATAAAATGGAATGCCAGCCTAACATATTGTTGTGCTGTCTTCTCTATTTTCTCCTTTTTTTATAGGTCAAGCTGTAAGTCTGTATATGTTTATCAGAACTTCAGAGAAGACAAAATCAAATAAGATTTTGTATCTTGAAAGTATGGATGAAAAAAGATATTCAACAAATTTGAATAGATCACAGACAGACCATGCTGAATTTTGCATCTCTCATAATGCACTGTTCTATAGTCTAGTTTTCATTCATTTCCCCTAACTTCACTGTTTGGAGTCATCAGAAATTCTTGATCAGAAACAAACATGCGGGAATCTTCAGGAATCTAAAGAGAGTTGTACATACCGAAAATTAATCTGACTCAGCTTACCAGCTGTGTTCTCAATCAGAGAAAGTTATAATACAGCACATATCGTCCACTTAACTTTGTTTTATTACTGTAAAAATCCATTAACACTACAGGAACGTTCAATGGGTAATCACGCAAATTCTCTTGACATTTGCAATTTTGTTCATCAGTTATCGTGCAGAGCCAGATATTGATGTCTCTTCCAAGATGCCACAAGACAAAATATGACTACTCTACGAAGTAAACTCTACAGACAAGCAAGACGACCAGCAACTACGACAATTCACTCGGCAAAGAAAACAAAGTGACTACTCTAGAAGCCTACCTCCTACAAACTGACTGTCACAGGTCAACAATGATCTGAACACTGTAAATAAACATCAATACACATCAACACAACTCTGCAATCATTCCAACCGGTAACCCTTGTCATGTCATTCCTAGTCGTGGTTCCCAGACGTCCTTAGTGGTGCCATGTTTCAGCGCACATGGGTTACTGGACTCAGCAGCAACCGAAGAGGGCGCCAACAAGCCGCAAAGGACATCTTGGGAATCTTATATTTGTGCTTGCAAAATTCCAAGCAGAGGTGCGTGTGCATTTGCATACATACATGACGCAGCATGTCTGGTTTCTGTACTTACTGCAGTTTTAGCACCTAGTCATATCCAATGAACGTGTACATGTACGTTACGTCACCTGACTATCGGTTTTTATATCAGCTTTAGTGTTTCCACCATTGCGCACGCGCTGTTATTTTGCATATAAAGTCACGCTCAATTGCAATGCAAAGATTCCCAAGACGTTCTTTGCATGCGGTTTGTTAAACGTGTCAGGTTCATGGATGGCCCTATGGGCAAGGACTATACATGCTGCTACACGCAGTACAAAGGCTGTGCCCTAGCCGACACTGCGTTATGGAAAGTTTTCTATTGTAAGGGAAATTCGGACTGGGTTATAGGGACTTTCTGCTGTCCCTGTAGTGTCTTCCTGTTGAACTATCACTCAACAGGCGTGACTGGTCCCCACAACCGTGGAACAAGATTGTGTGGGTTTCATTGTGCAAGTATGACACTCAGATTTCCTTTACTCGGTGGTAACACTTGGTCTCTGTATTAAGAATAGACACTCTTTTCAGGTCCTTCAGCGAACAAAATCACACATTTTACCTTGAAAATTAACATTTTTGTATAAATGGTACATGCAATGAGACATGGGTACAGTAACATATCGTCTAAACACACACACACAAATACCATCCTATTCTAATATCACTTCTTTATGAACTGATTGGGATTACACATGTGCCTATGTGTGTATTAGGATGTGTTTGGGGGTATTTATCAGGGGTTCTGGTACACGGCATGCTACATATACGGTATACCACATATTGAGCGCTTCAGGGAGTCAAAAGTTGGAAGAAAGGTACTGAGAAGTTTGAAGAAGTCTTGAGGAAGCATGAGTACATTTTTAGAACAATATCTTCGCAATACAATGTGCTTAGGCAAGGATACACAGATGTAAAGAAAGAGTATTTCTTTCTAAAATAACAAGATGACATCAATAAAATCTATCTTAAGCACATTTTACCCCGAAATGTGATAGAAATGACAAAAATGTCAACATAGTCATGATTTTTTTTGCCACATGTATGAACTCAAAGTCAACAAAAAAGCAAGTTGCCATGACATTATTTTGGCCATGCTTCAAGTCAACTTAAAAAAAAATAATCCCACTTTACAATCTGAGAGAAGTCATGCAGAGAAGCAAACTTTTTGTGTTATTCTCAGCCAATGAAAACAAAACTTTTTAAATAATAGAACAAAAATATCCATGATGTGTGAATATACATGTACTCTTGACATGTGCAAATGACATATTCGTCTCATAGAAAATTGAGATATGGACATACCTAATGCTGCTTCAATATTTATACAGAGTGAAAGAGTGAGAGTTAAAGAGAGAAACACAGAAATGCTATTTTTATCAAAACAAGTTTCAAGTTTTTTTGGACACAGTTTCGAGAGGAAACAAAGATTCATAACACAGACTGGAAAGAAAAGGCAATATCTACATGTACATCAATGTCATTGGTCATTCATCGTGAGTCATTTGATTCAAGACTATTTTTGCCTGCATCCCTCCAACTTTTGACTCCCTAAGTCGGCCCTGAGTTGCTGGGGTGTTACATTCACTCGTACCCATGAGCTCTTCGCTGAGATTTCCTGGTACAGGCCAGAATCAAACATCACAATAACTTACTGATGGAAACACAAAGCACTGTGGATGAACCTACCGGTACACACAACTGACTTGAGAGTACAGCTAGCCTTAGGCGCTGTCAAAGCCTTCATGATTGTTTAAAATACTGGCATATATAATGTTGCCGTTACCCAGAATACACTGCATACAAATTTGCCCAATGAAACACTTCCTAAAATCAGCCTGTACCAGGCCCCTCAGTTTTGCATGTCTTGGGTACGAGCATCGAGGAGGGGCCAGAGATAAGTCTTACCACTAGTCTGGGGAGTGTTAGCCCCAGGCGAAGTCGATTCCAGTAGGTCTCTCAGATCATATTGACTGAAAGATAGCCCTGCTGGATCGGGCCACAGAAAGGCAATGAGTTAGACAAACAAACAAACCAAAAATCATGAGGGGGAAAATAATACAAGCAAGTACACCAACGCGACAGAGATAAGACAAGAGGTGCAGGAAAGAATGGCGAGTGTGCTGAATCAATGAGAACCGCATAAAAATCTGTCATAATGTAGGGCAGTTTAATAGGAAAAATCACAACACAAAATGAAAGTCGGGTTTTCCATAGAAAACAACGTTGAGACAGTTAGGAAATTACATACATGTATGTGAAGGCACAGGTGTTAAATAGTTGAAAATACTATGTCTAAGGATAAGAATTACAAAGTCATGTGGACAAGTTTGCCAAACTTGAAGTTACTTCAGCCTGAAATTTTACCATACCCCCGGTACATTGAAATTCTTCAAGATGCCAAAAAAACCTTGCAATTTCAACTTATTCTCCAACACGTATAATGGCTCTTTTGATCATGCTTCTGGAAATCTTCCAAACTTCTCTCAAATCCGCCACTGCAAACATTCTGTGAGTGTGTCCGTTATTTACTACAAGTTGGTACAATATCATTATAGTGTAGAATAACTAGAAACATACACTGTACAAATACATAAGTTGACCAACACACAGACTACAGAGGGGACAAACAGAACAAAATGAAAATACAGATCTATCGATGAATTATAGAAATCGAAGAAAAGCATTTTACCAAAAACAAAATAACAAAAGGCATAGACTATTGATTAAGAGAAGAAATTTCATATATTCTGGATGACCAAGGCAATAAAAAGGTATTTAATGCAGGAAGACGTAAATTATGTAAAAAAAGAAAGAAATTCAAGAAAACAAATTCAAGAAATGAGCCCAGCTATGTGTACTGTATTTTAATGAATGCAGCAAAGCAAAACGTGAAAAATAAACAAAAAAATTTAGACTTGAAATCAAGTCGTTAGACACTGTCGTGTTTTGTTAAGCACTGCTGTGTTTTGTCCGTGATGCATGGATTCCAAACGATCAAGGAATTAGCTTGTGTTGCATGGTGAACTAGAAGCATTCACCACGCGCGTCAGTGACATATGACACCCATGGGACCGGGATCGGCGCTGCACCGAGCGAGACGGGTAAACAAAATACATATTCATATCCTCCTGATTCTTAGCCAATCAGAGTGCTCCGTCCAATTTTGGTAGCAAGCTCCATATACTTGTGCACAAGGGCTTTCAGATGTTTCAAGTCGGTAATTGGAATCGACGCACACACATATTGGGGCTGAAGTTGCACTGAACGTTCCCGCACGTACTGTGTCAACGCCAGTGCAGGTGGTACGGTATGATACGCGGCGGCCCCGGCAGACTAAACCCGGCCAATTACCGGCTTGATTTCAAGTCTAAAAAGACTTAAGCTACATAAACATATATGTACTTCTGGAAAAAAATATTGGAAGCCTGTGTTGCTTCCTTTCCAAAAAATCTTTGACGAGGAGCCGAAAGTTTCCGAAAGAGCAGAAAATGGTCTTTGGGCATGCACTGCACTAGTTTCATCACTTCATAATTTTGGGCCTTATTTTTTCAAAATGACAACAAAATCACAGTGCAGCGAAATTTTACACACAAATTTTTCTTTTCTTAAAATATTGTGAAATGTTTGATGAATGAGTTGAAAAGATATAGAATATGCCTGATCATGCATTTAGAACATGCAGTCCAACAATTAAAAGGGGCCAACATTTTTAGAAGCATCGGCGTCTTTTACTTTGTAAAGACTGGAATGCCTGGAATAAAGAAATAGTTTTTGATTGCAACAGCCAACCACAAATTAACAAATTCAGACCAGAAAAATCACTTCAAAGCAAACGTAGAAACAGAAATTGAAATGAATAAAACAATGTCACATCCATGTCATACATAGGCACATGTCTAATCTACCAGCTGGCTTGAACTAGCAAACCAAAGCATATGGGTTGAATTCAGGGCCATGTCCATAATATGGCAACACTCATCAATACAGTGCCTTTAGTGGGGTTTGATTGTCATTGTGGCAATTTGAGTTTCACAGGAACCTTCAGGACAAAAACAATTCTATCTTGATTTAGAGGAGCTTTAGAAAACAGTTTGAGATAACATTGTCAAATTTCAGACTTCATACTACATGAAGCCAAAATGCACAAGTTTAAGGTAGAGTAGATCATTTGGCATTTGTGTATTTCTTTTCTGTTTGAAGCAACAAAAGTGCTCAAAATCTACAGACAGGTGCTTAGCAACTAACCTGATGAACTTTTAGCTCAATGAATGCTGTATATTCCAAGTAAACAATTTTCTAGGAATTTGATTGCAATTTAAAAGGTGCAGAGTCATGTTTTGAACTGCGCCCGAAATCAGCGTCCGGGACACATTCTCATTCAGCCGATAGCAGCTACGCGATGTCACACACTGAACTGACAAAAAATAGCAACCGCGCGCGTGTGTGCATCGTCTCAACACTTGCGCACACCCATTCACGAATTCGCCAAATTACAAACCAACTACTAACAAAAATTTCCAAAAATGTGTCAGTTGACGCATCTTTGAAAATGGCCTTCTTTCACTGTTTTCTTCAAAATGACAGCATGGCAAAAAGAATAAATTCACAGAGAGTGTATTGCCATTACTATCTTCATACTAAGTTAGCTTTTTAAGAATAATTTGGTCAGTTACTTTTTGGAAAGCCACAAATGCTCTACTGTACCTTTAAGGCTGGCATAAATGAAGCACTATGCGCATTTCCGGAGCCAAGTATGAGCATTTCATTTTAAGACCTTTAGGTATCAAAATCAGCAATTTGTTTTAAATTCAAGATAGAAAACACCACCAACGTCTCCACTTCTATAGGTATTGAGTCTCATATTAACACAGGCCAGACTTTAACACACGCCAATTTCCCTAAGATTGAAATTGATTTTTCAGTTCAATTCAAATACTTTTCTGAAGTACATGAATGCAGAAATTAATACAAAAACTGTAAAGTTAATAATACTCTCACTAAATCATACCTGGGCTCAGAGCTTCCGCCGAACGACGCAGCGATAATTCATATACCCCGGTCACACGGCTGCAACCAAAAACATAACAATTATAGTGTAATTTACAACAAAATAAATTTTGAGTCCAAATAACATTAAATGATTTTCATTTGTCAAAGAAGATTTGCTTTCGAACATAGTGTATGCCTTGAATGGCTATTGGCAATTTAACATATTCAATGGAAATTTATTTTCATTTATTAATTTAACATCATTTGGTTTAATTTTTAAATTTCAGTTTCAAGTTTATACCACGGTACTTCATTGAAGTGCACCGTAATTCATGAATGCAACATTCGAATCAATCATACATGTAATTCTGAAAATTGATGATGATTTGAAAAAGCATTTTTTTCGGGGGAGGGGGGGGGGCATATTACCTGTCGGATGCCTTGTAGTAGCCACTACCGAAGAGGGTACGCAGTGAGCGAGCTGGGCTGATACGAGCGTCACGTTCATACATCTGCAGACAGATGTCTTTGGTTATACAGGCAGACTGGGTGCAATTATCCAGCTGGTAAACCGAGAACAAAATAAACAAATCTTAGTCTTGTACCTTGACTATCCAAGGTTATGTCAGCATGATCCCATGTAGTCGTAATGGACGAAGACCTAGACAAAAGTTCAAGACAAGCAATCCAGACACGGCCTTACTCACAATCTGAAGCCAATTGCTTAGAGCTTGTAATTCCCTTTTTCTGATAATGACATCACTAACGGGTGCTGTGGATCAAATTTTGCGGTGTTCGACTCGTGTGCCATGGTCTGTTGGTTTGACCCAGGCTGACAAGAAACACTGCCCTTGCGTTCTTGGGCAAGACACTTTACTACAATTGCTTCTCTCCGCCCAAATGGGTACCTGTGAAGGTAGAGACCAGATTGCGCTGATCTTGAGCTGCTGCAAAAACATTGTCTCATTCCTGATGAACAGGGATATTAATTGTGAAGCGCTATATAAGCACATTATTATTTTTTCATATTATTATTAAAAACGAAAGAAGTAAAAACAAAGTATCTGGCAAAAAATATAACAAAAACAGAATGAAGATGGTTCCAATGATTATCTCAAATTAAAGACGAGGGAAAAATAGAAAAGGAGAAGTAAAGATAGAAATCAAGAATATAACAAAAAATCTTGTCGTTACCACGTTCCTACTTACCTCCAGGTAAGCAGAGAGTGTAAGGTAGACCCGCTCACCATAGGGGGTCATTCTGTTTAGCAACACCGAATTGTGTAGGGAGGTGTCCCATGCCGCCTCAAAGCGGAAACAGGTCCTATACAAAATACACAATAGTAATGGTGAGGTAAATAAAAAATGACACGCATACTTTTCTACCAGAAATCCACTCGGGTTATTAGCGATGCTTACCTGTCGTCTCCTGGTTGTTGTATGTACATCGCTGGCAGCAGATTGAGAGACAGGACTGACAGCTCATGATCTGGTTCTGTCACTTCCAAGGTCGTCCGAATACGACCTGAAAGAAAGAAAAAAACCGAATCACATTGGTGTAATTGTGCTTCTCCACCTTCCACCTCTGTGACCAAGGTTCAAATCCTAACCTGATCAACATGTGGGTTTGTTTATGCAGTCCCTGCCTGATTCCTCGGGTTTTCATGGAACATTCTTGAGTGTCTCCCCCCCGAGGTTTCTTTCTGCTTCTAAGCTTAATATGGGTGGCATGGGTGGCAAGAGCTCGCCTCTCACCGCTGTGTCCCAGGTTCGAGTCCTGGCTCAGACAGTAAGTGAGTAGTGTTGTTCATTGATCCTCTCCTGTGCCACAAGGGTTTTTCTCCGGGCTCTCCGGTTTACCTCCCTCTGCAAAAATCAACACTTTCGATCTCTGGCTGTGCTCTGTAATCAGACATGGGGCATATGGCGGCTGCCTAAGGCGCCTTTACATGCCTGCGGCTTGACCACGTCGTAGCCGCGTCCTTCGCAATTCAGCTTCTCAGCTGTGAGTAAGGATGCTTATCTCCCCAAATTATTATTATTATATAACAGTGCCTAGGCACTGTTGTGGCTCACTGTATCAGGTACTAGTTGCAGGATTCTGAATTACTTTCCCAGAATCTTTCAGCAAGTTATCGGCCGTTTGCAAACTGATGACTTGGTTACAAGGAAGTTTTTTAGACTTCTGCTACTAATTCCCGATATCGCAGACCGAGTGCAGATAAACGAGTCCACATTTTGTCCTGGATATTTAATCGGATTGACTCCTTACCGACCACAAGTTCCCTGACATCTCTCCAGATGAGCTCGTTAGACGATTCATGGATGACGGTGATGGCAATACGTCGTTGGATACCCTGATGTAGGAGGTACACACCGCTACATGGCAACTCATCACTGTGATCTACCACGGCTGGAAGATACCTAAAGAAACGGAGATATACAGCAATCTTGTTGGAGTGGCGTCCATCACAAGTTGAACACAAGTTCAGTTACAAGAAAGGCACAAGTCAATTCACAAAGCCAATCACAAGTAATTGGGGATGAACAATAATAAAGGAATGCCATCGACATTGACATGGGACTGGATAAATTGATACTTACCAGTAATGGACTTTTTAAAGAATTTAAACAGATTCGATACTAGAACACAGTTAACATGGTTAATGCAGTGCGTCTGTGTTCCATAAACACTCGGCCATTGGCTTCAGGTCATATAGGCCACAAACACACTCACACACTAGCACGTTTGTTTATGGTGTAACTCGAGGATTTTCTATTGTTCCTCTTCACTTTTCCTTTGTTTATACTCTTAATTTGTTTGCAACAGGTCTCATTGATTTTGTACACGTGTTCTAATCTAAGGCATCCTCAATTTGGTTCCTGTCCTCGATTCACCGATGATGTTGCATGTGTGTGTCCTCGATTTACACCATACACAAACCACATGCTTGTGGGAGTAATATGAGGCCAGATTTATCCACTTTAAAACACATTTTGAAGGAAATTTCTGAAGTAACTTACTCTCCAGACGGTGCGAGTTCACAGATCTCGAAGAAGACCAGTAGATCATGTCGTGAGTGAAGATGACTGGTACTCGGCGTGCTAACCAGGCCAAGCTTAGGCGATGGAACTAGTTGGTAAACAACAGTATCAATTACTATTGAAGCTTCATCCCCATCAAAGATTTGCAAATTTGCTTACAGGTTTGCAACTTTGGTTGACTACAGAACTAAAGGTTATTATCCACCAGTTAGTGTTTGATTTCATCATGTTTTGGCTTGTGCTGCAAGCCAGTATCCATTCTTCTTATGGGTGACTATATTCAGTTGAACACAAGCTAGTTGATCATAAGTCAGTCATCTAGTTGACTATTGGGGCCTTAGCCAACCAAAGATTGGACACACTTCTGGTTATCGTAGCTTTTGCCAAACAGTGCTTGGCAAACTATGAGCAGCCATCATTGCAAAACAAAATGATAACAAAACTTTTTTTTTATAAATTTAAATGTATGTGTCCCATGTGATGCTTGGTAAAGTTTTAAATAAACTATAGTGGAATCCAGCGACCAGAATTAGAAGCTTTTACCGCAGTTTTGTCACACTCACACACATGCTGCACACGTTCTTAAAGACGAAGTGCACGCGCATATCGGTATTCCTATTGGTCGAAGGAGCATGGAGTGTGTGCGTAAAACCTGAGCACGACTCGCGCAAGCCTGTCGCCACCATAGAAAATGGGGCCGTATCATAAGTCCGACGCCTCATAGGTCCCACGCCTCGGGTCCGACGCCTCTTAAGTCCGACAATGGACAAACGCTGTTTCGGACTTATGAGGCGTCGGAGCTATGAGGCGTCAAACATATGCGGTGTCGGACCTATGACGCGGAATAAATAACTTGTATGTCTCATAAGTCCAACGCCTCATAAGTCCGACGTCTCATAAGTCTGACGCCTCATAAGTCCGAAATTTCGGACTTATGAGGCGTCAGACCTATGAGGCCTTGGACTTATGAGTGGACCCCTAGAAAATGGCTGCTGCCAGATTTGTCTTTACAACCAAAATCCAGATACAGATTCTTCCTGCTCTAGTGCAGAATCAGATGGCCTAGATGTGTCATTTTGAGCCAAATAAAAAAGGAAATTTATGCAACTAATGGCCGTGAAAACAAAATGGCACCAACGATTATAAACAGAAGAAGGGTCGATAAGCAACTGGAAATGCTCCAAGACCTGGACTGGGGATAACATTTGTACCTGGTCTGGCAAGAGGAAGGCTGGGAGGAAAGTTCCGCTTCATTGGTCGCAATCTGCAAAAACATATTTAAAAATATAAGTCTATTGACATCCATTTCAAAGTTTATTTCAGAGCCCCTAACTTCAACAGATTTGTTCTTGTATCACCCCAAAGCTCCCTGTCTGTTACTCCTTATACTGCCCCAAACTGCCCCAGTACTCTATGGTTGGATGGATTCATCATGGAGTATATACAGTGTAGTACAATGTAATACAAGAGCTAATGGGTTCATCATGGAGTATATACAGTGTAGTACAATGTAATACAAGTGCTAATGGGTTCAAGTAGCACTGGCTGCTTCTGCATCACGTCCAACATCAGATCGCATTTTATGACACATTCAATATGTTAGAGAGCCCATGTAATGTAATTGTTTTAATGCTGTCCTACTAAATGCACCTTTGTGTCCCATTTTTTTCACTTGACTCTGAGGGTTAATAACCCTCAGAGTCGAGTGACCAAAAAAATCACACCGTGAAACCACATGGAGAATTTTATCACCACACTGTTTCTAGGTCAATAACCCCCTCATGCACAAGATATAGGCATGTCACATGGCCTTTGTGTGGGCCTGGATTGTTTAGGACCTGTCTGAGCTCTGGGCGGCACGAGGGGTTGACACAGAGAGATGGCCACTAAGATCTCCAATTACTGCACAAAGGCATTAGGCGCCTCTTGGGGCTGCTGTCTTCCAACACTCCTTACTCTGCAGTGGTTAGGGTCTGGCCAATGGGAGTCTACAGGCTTGTGGTGTATATTAGGGGTGAGGATTACATGGAATCTTGGCCTTATTGGCCCATTGAAAAAAAAGTTAGACCATATTTGGAAAATGTGGAGAATTTTATCACCACGTGGCCACACCGAGGGTTAACCCTAATAATTCATTTTCATTTTGCCATTTTTAAGGGCATTTTGGCGCTTTGTTGACTTTTATGTTAATACAAATTTGCATACTTATGAGCAAAAGTGTGATGTCATTTCAGGCAGAAACCTCAATGTTACAGCTATATCAGCATCAAAATTTGCCAGAATTTTGGTCAATTTTTTTTTTCTTTGGTGATTTGAGTTGTTTCAGTACATGGCAGTAGGCAAATGAGCAAATTTTCTCACAAATGTTTTTAATGAACTAATTTTGGGTTCACAATTTGAACAAAAAACCCTTAATCTGAACAGTGTCTTCCTGAAATGACATCACAGCAACAGCGCCCTCATTAGTCAGAAAAGCATGGACAATTTTAAATGTTTAAAGAAGTGCACTTTAAGAGGAGGAGAAAGTTGCACAAAATATGTTCCCAAGTGAAATTCATGTCATAGGCCCTTGAACTGCTTTTGTACCTGGTAGTTTCTTGGCTCTGGTGATGCAGAGGATGGGCCTGATAGTGGCCAAACACCTCAAAGACAATGGGCGAAGTGCGGACGTAGTCAAGGAACGCTTTGGTCACAGTCACGGAAATCTAGAAGGTGGAAATAGTATGCAATGATGCGATCAAACTGACGAGGGTCATGCAGTGGTAAATCAGGAACAACAAAGCAGTGTCATTCAGCCTTAAGTCAAGTCACAAACTATTGAAATAAACTCAAGCGTTCCTTTGCCACTGTCTGCTGATATGAAGGCAATACTTGTAATTTCACTTGTGTGATTGACGTGTGATTGACTTGTGACTGACAGGACTAAAAATCGTCACCCAGATTTCAGCAAATCAGAAATCCACCAAAGTGATGCGAATAAAAGGTCATACTTCACTCAAATGTTTAATTTTTTTTTTTGCTTTAAAGGTTCACTTGACCCTATGCTAGTTATTCAATATAAAATGCAGGCTGAACTGCAGTTTTGCAATACGTCCAATACCGCATACAAATAACGTTCATATAGCTTAGCCAATAATGAAAAAAAAAGTGCAAGAAATCTAAAAAGCATCTACAACCAATGCTATACTGCACAGAAATTACGGGTAACAATGACATCTACACTACTTCTGTGGCGGGTTTAGAATATGTGTGGTATATTCTAAACTCAATACATGAAAACGGGAGGCCTTTGTCTTGACTGACTGATGTAAGTTTAATAAAAAGCTATTTTGCTTTTTAGAAACTTTGACGAGGCACAAATGCCATGGGAAAGCTTCACGGCAATCAAAATTTTAGGAAGAATCAGCTTCAAAAATCAAACTGGAAATAAATCATAAATGCAGATTGGTTGTCATTTTCAATGCAATCACTTTTTGGTAACTCCATTTGTTTCCTGAAATATAACAGAATGCAACCTCTCGAAAAATGTAATGTTAACGAATCCATCAACATGAAGTTTACAATGGAATATCATGAATAAGACAACGGATGTTTAGGATGCTTCAAATCAACAACAAACAAAAATCAAATAAAATGAACATGTATAATGTCATAAAGTATAAACTATAAAGAAATGAATTTCATGGGGAAAATGAGGAGAAAGTCATGAGAAAAATCTTTTCAATGGGCACATAAAAAAAACCTCATATACATGTACAGTACACGTAGCAAACACAAATGGTAGGAACTTTTAATTCTTGTATTAAATTCATTACTTCAATTCCCACCATCTTGGTATATTAACCAAGATGTCAGAATATGGATAACTCCTGTTATTTCTTTCTACCTTACGTTGATCCCCCAAAACAAAAAGGCAGAAGCAACATTTGCGTTTGCTAGAACATGTGCATATACGAGGAAAACTAAAACACTGTAAATTTATACACAAAGAGCAAAAAACTACGCACAACCGAAGTGAAGCCTGATTGGTTTCTAAGAATGGTTTATATCTATTCTAAGTTCTGCAACAGCTGCCAGCGTTTGTGATTTATGCCCCAATAACAATAATGTACCGACTTACACTTTGAACAAAGTAAAACCCGAGTGGTGCCCCGCCCCCCTGCACCTTGTTCTGCACAGGCTGTGTGACAAAGGCCTCGCGCCCATGAAGCAGACTGCGGAATTAAAAGAAAAGAAAACTAAAAGAACGAAATAGCGAAGAGCCGTGCAGGGCAACAACGCGGTCATTTACTGGTCTTTAGTTTTTGTCAAAACACATTTTTTTTAGGGGGGGGGGGTTTTAATGAGCCACTGTGAAGCAAAAACAATGAAAGGGTGTCAAAATGTTGAAAAGAAAAGTCAACGGAAAGACGTGACGTGGTGACAATCGTACATGTGCAGGTGTGTTGGCCGAGGGGTAACAGAGATTTTTTTTTTTTCATGGAGATTTCTTTTTGTTTTCAAAGTATCACAAGATTTTTGAAAATAGGTTTTTGGTCTTTTTATCACTAATTTTGTGTCACTTTATGTAGTTTTGGATTGGAGTGTGAATCTGTGGAATATTTAGCTGATTTCAAACTATTTGTTGAATGCCAAACTCTTTAAACAGTCAATGCAACTTTGTCATAATGCACAGTCATGTGATCAATGAAAATGCTGAGCCATGTTTAATGGACAATCCTCTGGTCAGATCCCCACCCTCATGCCACATCCCCAGCCACACACAGCCACAAACACATGTACAGAGAGATGGTACACCAAGTGGCTTTGCAAGCAACAGTTTTATTTATTTTCATTCCGTAGGGTGTATATGAACCCACTTACATTCTGGACATGGTAAAAGCCCAGAGGAGGGCCTTTGCCCGTGTTCTTCAAGGGTTCCGTGGAGAAGGCTTCGTCGTGTCGATGGTGGAAGCTGACACCGATGGGAATGGAATTAGAGGCAACAATGGTTCCAAGCATGCCAGAGTTTCAGATTTATTTTTTTGTTATCTGGCTTGCGGTTCGGTCATTTTTATTATAAGCTGCATATACATTACATGTACATTTTACCAACTTGACAAGACAGTTTGCCGAGTGGAGCTGGACCCAAATATGGAAAGCAATATTTACTCAGAGTCAGTCAGTCAGTCAGTTAATGACTCAGTCAGTCAATCGGAGGACGACATACTAGACCTTTTTGTCCAGCAGAAATAATGATGTTATAAGCAGAACTGGTGATTTCAAGGAGGGTATGATCTACCGGTACATTGCTTTGGTACCAATGAAATGAAATAAATAGCCCCAAACAAAAACATTTGACATGGCTACATCTACGTACCCTTGAAATATATAAAAAAAAGTACCAGCTCTGATGGTTTGACTACACAACTCAAAGCTCCAGAGTCAAGGCTGGTTTATACCTACCAGTATTACTGCCCTTGTAGTTGCAAAGCAAAATTAATGCCACAAATAATACAAGATCAATTTTGCTGGAGTTGAAATGTTTCCAAGTTTAAAGGTAGAATAGACCATTTGTAGCAGATCATTTTTCTTTCGTTTCAATCAACAAATTAGTGTTTAAAATCTAAACAAGGATGCTTAACAACTAACCTGATGAAGTTTTAGCCCTATAAATGTTGTATATTTCAAGAAAATCGAACAAACATAAACACAATATTCTGGATCTCAAATTCCAAAGTTGCCAAGTCAAATTTTGACTTTTTATGACACATTCCCCAATACATGATTCTCATTCAGCCGGTTGTCACCCATTCGTGGATTCTCCAATTGCAAACCATGAACAAAATTAGAACACATTGGGGGGGGGGGACAGATTCAAAGACATTTCAAAAAATGTGTCACTTGACACATCTTTGAAAATTGACGGCATGAGAGGTTGTCACCCATTGGTGGATCCCCCAAAAGCATGAATCTCCCAATTGTAAACCAAGTACAGATTAGAATGCATGGGGGGGAATCACAGATTTTCCAAAAATGTGTCACATGACACATCTTTGGAAATGATCCGTTTTCTTAAAATAGACATCATGCCAGAGGGTTGTCAACCATTTGTGGATTCCGAAATGGCACACTAAGTACAAATTAGAACGCATTGGAAAGGCGGATTCACAGCAATGTCCAAAAATGTGCCATATGACACATATTTAAAATTGACAGCATGCGAGAAGGTTGTCATCCTCCAATTGCAAACCAATTACAAATTAGAAAGCATGAGGGGGAAGCAGATTTACAGAACTTTCCAAAAATGTGTCACATGACACATCTTCTGAAATGATCTTCTTTGGTTTCCTTCCAATTGACCTATCGTGGTAGAATCGCGTTAAATTTGGGTAAACACAGCTTGTTAAATCTTGTCCAATTACATGATATACAAATGGACGTGGAATGCGCAAAGTCTGAGACCAGATGCCGCCCTCCCCCTACGATCGCGACCATCAAGTGACGAAAAATGTTGAAACTCACTACATTCATAGAGTAACTTATCATGAACATACCCAAGAAATTTCATGACTATAGGTCAAAGGGTTTTGGAATTATGGCTAATTAGTTATTCATATGCACGAATGGTAATTCTGCTCCGAGTACACTACATATTTGGAAAATTCAGGAGAATTTTTCGCTGCGCGGCTACCCGTGATCCGATTATCATGTTTTTGGTTGGTTATTTTAGCTGCAAATGGTCTACTCTACCTTTCAATAGTAACAATTGTATTAACAAAGCGCTTTTATCTGCAAATATTGGTACTCTAGGTGCTTATCACTCCTCCTCATCCCAAAGATTCCACAAACCACCTCAGCTCCCTGAGACATTCAACACTCAGTGCTGCAATTGTGGCTTTAAATAGCTCCAACACAACCACCTTGTGAAAGCCCTTCTGCCCCTCCCTGCCTCCCTCTCTGCATTAGCCCATGGTTACTGTATCGCCCCAAAACATCCTGCCTGTTACTCCCTGTACCGCCCCAAACCACCCTGCCTGTTACTCCCTGCACCGCCCCAAACCACCCTGCCTGTTACTCCCTGTACTGCCCCAAACCGCCCTGCCTGTTACTCCCTGTACCGCCCCAAACCAACCTGCCTGGTACTCCCTGTACTGCCCCAAACTACCCTACCTGTTACTCCCTGTACCGCCCAAACCACCCTGCCTGTTACTCCCTGTATTGCCTCAGCACTCTATGGTTTTATTATACAAGTACAATGTTGTACAGGGATGAATGGGTTATAATGGACCCATCTTCATAGATGATATTTACTAGACGCCAAATATGCGTCACTCGCCTTCCAACCCAAAACCAAACTTACTTGAACTGGCAGAAGATGTCTGAATATTCTGTGGATATACCCGAGGCTTGTAGCACAGTGACACGGAACGTGAACGTAGACCCTAGCTTGAGTGATTCATTCTCTGGAACGTCTACCGTTGAGATTGACGTCATACTCTCCGTGGTGCTCATTGCCTCAACGTCTTGTTTCTCAATCATATCTGAGAGAGAATTATCTAAGGATGTGACGTTTACGCATTTCAATGAGAATTTTTTTTCCAAAATGTGTGAACAGAACCCAAGTTTGAAAAAGGATTTGATATTTTATTTTAAGGTGATATACAACATTTGCAAACATTAACAAAACTACCAAATAATTATGAAATACCTTATTTCACTGTAAGTGAATAATAGTCTCAAGCATCATGTGAAATCATGGAACCTGATGTGCTGTCATTTTCAAGAAAAGTGGAATTATTTTTCTTGGGGGGGGGGGGAGGAAATGACTTCTTTTTTTTAATACTGCCCCAAATTTACACATCTGGGAATTGGTACAAGCTAGCTAGTCTGGCTCCCTGACTTGACAATTCCTTGATGTCTATAAATTGCACCGCTTCGTTTGAAGTAAGGTCAGGGAACCAAGCTACAAGAACAACATTTTGTCTTGGGTTTTTCCAGCATCTACAAACACAAAACTTTAGATAGGTCAGTGTAACATATTTGCTATAAAATAAAAATCTCCCAAAACCATCAATTTCTGAAAATTACAGCAAAAGCACAGGTTGTATATCACTTTAAAAAAATAATCAAGGATGCCTCTTAGCCTATTGAACAGATCACATCCAAGAAACTGTCATTGATACACAAATTATCAGCAACTATCTATTGTATCAGATGTGTAGAATGAATTGTGTTATATTTCTTTTTGATACACCATCGTGGAAAATCAGCGGAGTATTGCAGGGGGTTAGGGAGTCTGTACATAAAACCCCCTCAGTGAACTCTAGAGTATTCTAGTTCCCCTCAGCTTCACCTCGGGAAAATGTAGGGCTCAACTACGTAAGTACCTAGGTTTGCAATACATGTGCAACTCAATACAGTCAGTGTGCATACTGTTTGACAGATTCATCTCACCAAGATCGGAGTTTTCTCTCTGTCCCTCCACAATCCTGACTTCATCCTCGGAGATCGCCGATTGGCTCACATTAGTAGGACTACGCTTGAACTGAGTTTTTAAAAAGTAAAACAAATCACGTGAAGAAGAGGATAAGTATGCCGGGGTTTCTGGGAAATATGCGTTCAGGAACAATCTTAAACCATCGCACACCTACCTTCCTCTGGAAGTATTCGTCATCATTGAATGCTATCTTGGCTGTCCCCGATTGGCGCACGCCCGAGCCATAGTCTGGTGCCTCCTCGTCTGGTGCTACATGTTGCACAGCAACGCGCAGGTAGCCCTGCACGTCTCCCTTCTCATTGACGATGGCCACACGGTGGACCAATGGAACAGGGTACAGCAAGTTACTCAGATACACAAAAGATCTGCCACATGAAAAAAGATCAACGTCATCAGCCAAACGTTGCCAGAAATAGGACAACTTGATTTTGTTAACTAACAAAAGAAACAGCGCTCCTACCTTCCAACGAGTCGGAACCATGGGAACCGATCGTAGAAGGGGTCACGGCAAGTCACGGCACTGTTCTCAAAGCCGAGCGGTTCAGGGGTGGTGGGAGTGGCATCGGCTGCGTTATCGTACATCTCACGCATTAACTCCAGACGTTTCCTGATTGACAGAGGAAAAAGTCGCAGCGATTAACAGCAATCAATGCAAAAGTGTTTATATCCTAAGCACTTTAACCAGTTCGCACCAGGATTATGTTTCCATTGACCGGACCCAGGCGTGCGATTGTTTCACGAAGCTCAATGCCAGATGGGTTCAGGCCTTCATCTCTGGGTAGCACACCCTGATATTTCCGGCCTCGCTTGCTGCGAGTGGGTCGCTGACAGATATTTCCAGCTTTGCTCATTGCGTGTTTATCTGTCATCCGTTCCTAATACCGCAAACCCTTTGCGAGTATACAAGTCAACCGACGTGAAATGGTTAAAAACATAACTAAGTGTGTGGAAACCAGTGAAATATTGACCAATAAGAGCTGCATAACTTAATCACCCTAATGTTTGTTTGTTTTTCCAGTTGACAGGGACACTTTGAGAGAAGAGATAACAAACCTTAGTTTTTCCAGGGACCAGTAGTGCATAGCTCCATTTTTCTTGTCTGTCACCTCCACAGCGACCACGGTGCGTGGGAAGGGATGCTCCAAGATGTCTGTGTTGTCTGAGCTGGACAGGAGGTCAGGTGACAGGGGGGAGTAGATGGTGTCCGTCAGCAGCACAAACTGGAACTCAACCTAGAGAACACGGGGAACCAAACATCATTGATTACCGTCCCTAATCAACCTCGTTCCCATGGGTACGAGATCTTGCTGCGCCATGTTGTTTCCCATCATGCCTTGCGCGATCTCAACCCCTGGAATTGTGTCATTTAAATGTGTCAAAATATGGCACATTATAATTAGGCTGCAGTTAATCCGTTTTACACGCCGACGCCATCTTTAAAATGTTGAAAGTTGTGTTTTTGAAAAATCAATGCTTTCAAACATAAGGTTTGGACGTTGCGTTATTTAGCCAAGATTTGTATTAAATGTACGTACACTTTTCGTCCCTTTACAACTGCAGATACAAGGTTTTTTTAGCGAAAAACGAGGCTGCCATAATCAATATCGTACAGGCATCGCGCAGTTTTGAATATTCGTACGTGATGTGACGTGCAAAGCACGTGAGCGCATTATGGGCGTGCCCGGCGTGCAATCTTCAAAATGCCCGCGCAGTACGCTCTGAATAGCCAGTCAGCATCGTTTACGTGTACATCACGGCCAGGGGTTAGTGAAGGAACGCACACGCACCCATGGAGTCGAGGCTGGAACTAACACAGGGTCTATGGGTAGTGGCTCTAGCGGCTTCCATAGACACGTGTGATTGCAAGCCGTAGTTAGAGACCACACGCTCTCAAAACAGCAGCTTGTCTGTATTCTCAATTTCTAAGCACAAAACAAGATTTGATCAACAAAAACGGGCTGCCCATGTAAATGTTAATGTTCTGAAACTAATTCTCAACACGATATCCTGAACGGAAGAATTTAATGAGTGGATTTTAGATGAACTGGCTGACGAACCTTTTTCTTGAGTTCCACACTAATGGCATTAGCCTCCTTCAGGAATATAGCGTTACCCCACAGATCATCCTGAGAAAGCAGAGGAAAAGACAATCATCAAAATATCACCAAAACTGTTATTTGACAATTGTAAGAAATACACACAGCGGCATAAATAGGGTTAAACTTTTAGGGGGGGCCTGGGGTGGCACTAGTTTGACAAGGGGGCACCGAAGGCAACTGATATACTGTTTTAGTGCAATTCAAGATTTTATATGGGAGGGGGGGGGGGGGGGCACGGCACGTGCCGTGAGTACACATTTGCTAAAAACCAATAAATATCAAAACGCAAACCTAAAAATCTCAAAGGGCTGTAAAACGAGGCATGTTTCACTGTATACATTGTGTGCAAACATCCGTTTGAAGCGGTCAATATTTGCATATTATAACACACTAAAAACATCCGACTGAACATGTATCCGTTGAAGCAGTCAATATTTGCATATTATAACACACTAAAAACATCTGACTGAACATGTATCCGTTGAAGCAGTCAATATTTGCACATTATAACACACTTAAAACATTTGATTGAGCATACCCTGATTGAAGTGAAGCGATAGAAACGCCACTTTCTGACCACCCAGCTAGCTAGGGAATACTCCCTCGGTGTCCACGGATGACCTGGTGAAGAAACAACAACATACTTGAAAGTGATCGAAGCAAACTTCACAAACAACAGCATAATCACATCTTCGGACGTATCGGAATTGACAAGCCCAATTCACAAAGTTCCCAATGTGTAATGAAAAAAAAAATGCAACAATTAAAGAAGGCCACACTTACAAATCAAATTCATTTCCAGTTCTTTGTTTTTGCTTTTGGTTAGTCTCAGTTTTGTTTTTGTTTTGTTTTCTAGAGAAATTCATACCAAATCCATCCAAATTTCTCTACCTACACTTTATTTTTTTTACATTACACTAAAACAGTAGTTTGTAAACCCACGAAAAACAGTTACGCCAATCAACAGTTCCTCTAAAAGTTTAATGTACCTGCATGGAAGACAAGAAATTCCACATGCATATTTTGACAAAACATAAAGATAACTAAATATTTCCTGTACAAAAATAAAAAAAGAAAGAAACAACTCCATTACTGGAGCAAACAAAGAAGGAGCAAACAGCTTACCTTCTCCCCCACAATGCACTAGGATAGACACATGACAGCCCAATGTTTGTTACCATGGAAACTGAACTAGCAAGATGAATGCTCCCTCTTAAATTTGCTCCTGGACACAAGCAACATTCAAATGAACGCAAGACACAAGCATCTACATGTACAGCTACACATACAGGTATATTGCAGCCATATTGGTCTGGTTACCTGACCACTCAATTACAAAGTGTGATTAATTAACCAACAATTCTTGCACCAGGTTCACTTTTCCTGTCGTGCTCTTGCCCTTGACTAATACATTGTTGGCTGCTGTGTTAAAGTCAAACCCTTCCCAAAGCCTACTCTTGTTTTGAGGAGGGAAAGTTCTTGATTTTAAGATCAAGTTTTTAGTTTTGAAGTTATCAAAGCACAGCCAAAATTAAGAGCCTTATATGTAAGTCATAAAAAATGACCTTTGTTACAAATGCATACGCAATGAAATGAAGAGAACATTGTTACCATGTACCCGTTGTTAAGAGGAGCTGAATGTTAACTTTGCACTAAAGCAATGTTCTAGAACTTACCCCTAATGTTAAAATTAGAATATGAACATTATTAGTAGGTACCGTACATTTGTATATGAAAACCTAATGTACATGTATATTAATTGTTTACTAATACAAAACATGACAAAGAGTAAATATCTGGACAGAAATGACAAACGAGAAATCATCTTGCATTAGTATTACATGTATATGTACATATACATGTACCGGTATGTACATTTTTATATTGGCCAACAATTTTAAATATTTAGGTAACCAGGCAAAGAAAAAGATAGAGGTTTCATTGCTCAGCAGACTCAGTAATGTGATTGGACAGTACAGGTCAGCTGACCATAATAAGCCCTGGTGATAGGACAAACATGGCTGAATAGTAATATACTCTTTTTGGCAATCATGTAAAAGTAGTATGTATGTCAAGAAAGATACCGACCAATTAAAAAAAATTCGTGAAAAAAACAATTTGCATTAAAATAATAATAAAAAAATCAAAAACCCATTATGTTTGCAGAAATATGAATATATCGGAAGCATAGTTGCAAGAAAATGATGGTCATGGTTATTTACATGAATTTCCAAATGAAAGATGATAAACCATGGCACCATGACAAAATAAAGATCTTTATTTTCCATTCTAAATGTATTTTGCAGAAAAAAGGTTGACAAAATTGTTATTATTTATTGATGGCAAGGGAGAAAGTTTAGATTGCTAAAATGACAAAAAGCATTAGTACATGAACATATGTACAAGAAAAAGAACCAGCAATAGTCAGTGACATGTTATTGAATTTATGCTACATGTAAGTATCCAGGAGCAAATGTTAGAGTGGGACGTCAACTGCTGAATTCAGGTTTCCATGGAGACAAACAAAATGGCTGCCTCTTGCATGCTCCAGTCCTTCCTCCAGCGGTCCAATCAGACGACTTGTTTCATATTGCTCAGCTTTGAGAATCACGGAGGCAACTTGATGAACAGTTTGCAGGGTTGATTAAATGCACATGCGGCAAAATAATGTCATGATCATAAAAAACCTTCACATTCAAAATTTCCTTCTTTTTCTTTTAAACAAACCAGCATAGAGATGATTTTCAAGTGCACTCAAGTCATTTTTACAGAGATAAGTCAACGGAGTAAAAGAGTAGCGTACCGTGACTGGACGAACACACAAACAACCTTGTGCTCAATTTCACTGTGATCGTACTAATATCCCCTATAATTCCCTGGGTAGAAGGAATTTCTTGGGCTTTGGGTAAATCTAAATATAAACAAGGTTACAGGCTGAGCAGCAGTAATTAACTGGTATGCTGACCGTTATCCAATGGGCAGCCTTGCTGGGCACCGTGGAATTCTGGGAAATTCCGGCCCAGTGGTTGTTGGACAGGCCTCCCTGGAGAGGTTGCAGGATTAAAGGGGCACACCACGCGGACATGTTATGTGTAATATGCATCACAGTTGACACATGGGGTTTAAAAAGTATATTGTAGCCTTTAATTGTCCTTATCACATTTTGTTCATCTATAGAAGATATCCTAATGCCTTTCAAGAACCCAAGATATAATTCATTCAAAAAAAGGAAAAATTTAAAACAATGAAATCTACCTTATCCAGATGATATTTAAACAAACAAAATATACGCAAGAGTTTAGATATGACTTTGGTCTCATCGTGTGATAATATTTATTTCTCAACATAAAATATAACAAAACATAAAATCTTTTTCTTTGCTGGTGAAACGATGATTCACAAGTCATGATTCATATCATTTTTGAAAGTCTCTTATTTTGGGGGGAAATTCAACTCCTTAAGCCAAAATTTCTGACATGAATGAGCGCATTTTGGTGTTTTTAGCCCCCTGCAGAAGTTTTGACGAGCATTTCAATACATGTACAGCATACACAGGCAGTATAACAAGGCCCAAAATGCTTCCTCTAAAAACGCAGACGCATTACATTTTCCCTGTTCCATGAGTGCGAGTGGGACAACAAATTTATCTTCAAGCAAACTTGACGCGCAGTTAAGATGAACACGCACGCTACACAAACTTTTCAGCAGTTATCCTATTACATGTGCATTTGTACGGAATGGTGCGTGCATCTTAGAATAGCGCAATACGCGGAGTGCGGTATGGACCGTAGCCGTGCTTCATGGTTACATGGTTACATGTAGCACGGCTTGTTGTAATGGATCGACCAATCAGGATCGAGGATTCACGTTTACTTGATGATAATTATAAATGCCTACAAACTTTTGCACTACGAGGTAAAAAAAACACCTAGGCTAGATAAAAAGTCTGCCGTGCTGTTATGAAAAAAATGTCGTCAAATCCATGTCATAAGTTTTAAATCAAAACTTCCAGAATCATTTGACGAGATGGCATGTTGAATTATGACTTGTGTATCATCCTATGACTTAAGTACTGACAATGTGTAGAGCGCAAGGCGGGTTAACAACAAGCTTGATACAATACAATAAATTAAATATAATTATAATGACAGCTGTCTACAGTAAATACATGTACAGGAGCAACTTTATATGTGACCACTGTTTGGAGAGATGTACTGAGTTTCTTCAAACTGAAAGTATTGATATAACTATTTACACTTTTTTTGGTCTGGTTAATAACTTATTTCAATTCTGTACAAAAAATATATACATGTAAAAAAACAAGGTCAACTTTTGACGGCAACAAACAAAAAATAAGGTACTGTTAGATGACTTTATAGAGTTGAAGAAGGAATATCCGATGAATTTCTGTCAAACCCGTTAGCAAATTCTTTGTGTGTAGTCCCCAGACTACCCCATTCTACAGTTTGTCCAGGTGCGAAAGGAATGCTTGCTAATTTTTGACTTTCATCAAATGGTGCACTCAAAGAGTTTAAATATTTTGATTCAAATACTTATAATATCAGTAAAAAGTTTCTTTTACTTTGGTAACATTTACCCTGACTTTCCAGATGCTTATTTGAGTCAACGAAATGTAAAGTTAGAAGTTAGTTTAAGTTTCCGGAAAGCATTCCGGCAAAAATGTTAAAATTCACGTACAAGTACTAATGTAATACAGCACACCAATTGGTTTTGAATATTGCAACGTCACCTCAACTGGCTGTGTGAATTTCAGTTTTTCATTCAAAGTGAAATAATAAATTATAACATACAGGGGAAATTACTAGGAATATCAGTACCTTATATCTAAGTAATTTCAGTGGTTTTTATGATGGTTGATTTGGGAGAAATTCTCCTTTATGCAACAAATAAATTTCTTTACTGCAATTACTATTGTATTAATTTTTTCGGAAGTAAGACACAAAATTTGTTGTTGACTTAAAAAAAAATCACAAATTGTAATTTCGTCAAAAGATCTATGTGGTACAAAGAGTTTAAGCATTCCTTCCTTGCATTAAACACATTTGCATATATGGGGTCAGATTGCAGGAAGCTTCATGATTGGAGAATGCATTGTATAAATTTGCATAACTTAAGTAGGTAGATGTCAATCAAATGTCACTTCTTTCTCGTGTCTTAAGAAATTGCTGGAATTTTGAAGATAGGGAATCAAAGGCTGCCTAAAAAGAGGCACTGCACCACAACGCTGACCCTGTTTACACTAATTTTAAGTTTGCTTAGAAAACAAATGTGTTTAAAGGTAAGATTTGATGGAAATATTCTGCATACTTCTGTATACTGATGCATTTTATGAGAGTAAGTTGTGTAGCAAATTGTAACAAGCATAGAGTGTCTACTGAGACAAGGCACTGCTTAAAGAATTCACTGATTTTAAAGAAAGTATCAAATATCCAAAAATTACAAATACATTCCATCTTTAGAATTCAAAGATTCACAAATATCAGTGGCGTATCAAAAGATGTCAAAGGAAGAAACATCCTTTATTATGGAATAATAAACTTCATCGTTTCGCAAACTCAACATTGTTCTCTCGCGTCGGTACTTTCACATGTCGACAACACACTTGGAATGCAAATCATTTTATGAAAATATAAAAAATTTACCTCAAATTATTAAATCTGCTGTTAAATTATAAAAAAAAGCCGGCATGGTTCATTTCAATTGATATAAATTCTGAGGTCAATATCTTTACAGTCAGTGATTATGATTGATTTCAAATCAATCAATGATCAATCTCTGATTCGTCAACTTGACACCGAACTTTGTCATTATACATGCACGACCGATATTGCACTTTTTACACGTATGACATATAAAATAGACAAGTATTAACGAGAAACAACACACGAGTACAAGCTGATATTCCAATCATATGCTTTTTTACATAAATATGTTACTTTAAGAAGTTTTAAAATCAGCACTGGGCAAGTTTTGACATTTAATATTAAAATTCGATACAAAAAACAACAACACTGAAAAGCCGTAAAAACACTGGAAGCTCTGATCAGTTGAACTGATCTAACAAGCCAATCTCATGAGGTGATAGACACCACAGGTTTATATGTAAAGTACAATGGATCTGATTGGCTGTTAAGCATTTCCTTTGACCAAAATAGTTTGGTACCAAGATCCAGTGGAAAAGTGTATAATGCATTCACGTGAGGTTCTTGGGTACAAGACAAGACATCCAGGTAAAAGATTGTGAACGTGAAAACTTGTCCACGAATTGCATCTTAAAACCAAAGACAACGGCAGATCTGACATAATCCAAGCACACTGAAACAAGGAACATAAAACTCTACAACTATTTACTGTCTTACAGTCATGAGGAAAACAAAACCAACACAAACACGAAACAGAAGCAGAATCATTCCTTGGATCATTCCTAGTTTGATTCACTCCTTTTGGGACAGTAAACCTCACATTTACTAGTGCAGATGTGTGTTAATTGCTCAATCACGGAGCTTATCAGATTCTGAATCAGCCAGCAAGACTCAGCGAGCTCGATGGTTGGGTAGTGAAGATGTCTGCATCAGGGAGCAGGAGGGCGCTGTTTGACTGCCACCCAGGCAACTTCTCAATATTTTGTTCACAAGCTCTGCATGCACTCAGTATACAGTGCTGACAAAGTAATGTCAGTATTATTCATAAGATGGAATTTGCATCGGGTGATGTAACTCAAAATTAGGTTTTGCCTTTCACTGACGTGTAAACACTGTATACTCAATCTTTTGAATGGTTAAATGCGGTACCCGCTGCTACATGTACATCAGATTCGAACCAGCCAACTGATTCCGCAAGCTCGGTGGTTGAGTAGTAAGATGTCTGCACTAGAAAGCAGGAGGTCGTGGGTTCGAGTCCCATCCGAGTGATTTTTTTTTTCCAACTTTCACTCGGGAGTTAACACACTGAGCATACAGTGTTTACACGGTGAATGGCAAAACCTAATATTGATGTCAGTATTACAGACCCAGGATCAAATTCGCATCTCCCAGGCACAATAATTGACTCCTAAAAATGTGATTAAAAAAATGGTTCGGGTCCCCAACCGACTGTCACCTGAGCTCCACAATGGCCACAAAGTAACAGCTGACTAGGAACAAGAAAGACACGATAACGACCGAGAAGCTGTAGATATTCCAGAACAGCATGGCCAGGAAGACAATAGTCAGGAACTTACTTTCCAAGTTGTCCTCATCATCACCGCTCAGGTCACCGGGGGTCGTGTTACCAGACAAGAGGGACTGCTCTTCTACCTGACGCTGGAGAGCCTGCAGCTTGCTCTCGTAATCCTGGGAAGGTTAAAAAGGAAGGAAATCAACGAAAGATGTCTTGAAATCAATTAATAATCCAAATTTTCCCCAAAGGTATGAAGTCTACAATCAATGACTTACATGTACAGCAACCCTCCTCCTCACAATGTTTTTTTTTTACAATTCCATGTATATTAAAAAACACAGAAATACTAACTTTAAAAAACATTATTTCAATGAAGTATATTACTACTATGAGCTCATTTCATTCATGCAACACTGTGTCTCACCAGCCTCTGTTGTTCCAAGAGCTGGTCAGCCTCTTCCTTTTCCTTCTTGTACTGCAGTTCCATGGCAAGCAACCTGCGCAATGGGACACATGGCAAGGTGAATTACAATCTGACATCCTGACATACCATATTCCAATACAGTCGTTAACCCTTGTTTGTAGTTCTCAAAAAAGAAGAAGATAATATTCCAAGTAATTAGAAAGTTTCAGCGTTTTTCCGATGGTTACTGTCGGTAGCATCAATGGTCTTTTCCAGTTTCGACTGACAAGAAAGTGGTAAATCAAAGAATTGAGTTATTTTTCTAACCATGACAAAAACTCCATTCTTGGTTTCCCAGACGATTATGTACTATTCCGCAGGGGACAATGCCAGGGGATGCTGTAGTGGCGGTATTCCTCCAGGCCGTTTTGTTTGGAGGATGTAAAAATTAAGGCCATATGCGCAAAAATAAGAAAGTTATGTTTGTTCACCACATGACCAAATGGCACTCCATATCTCAAATTGTGCGTGGATACTTCTGAAGCATTTTTCTCAAATGTTTGTAATGGTAGCATGGTACTACCATTAATATTAAATTACACCTTTAGAACAATCGGAAAACACTCTTTCAGTTGGTATATGGTTGATGTATGGGCGGCCAAACATATCACCATGTCAGCTTGCTGAAAAGCAGTGAATAAACCTGTGTTGAGGGTGTTCTGTGTGTGGTTTCCTGGTCGACTAAAGTCCCCCATGGTAAGCAGCAGGGGTAGTTCCTTGTCGACAAATGTCGCCCAAGGAAAGACTTAATCTCCCAGTGGGGAGTTAATAAACAACTAATATTACAAAATGCCTCTCTTCAACTCAAATTCTTTGATACAAATCACCCCTACTCTATACCTTCTCTCCATCTCATCCTTGATGTCAATGCCTTGCTTCTGCAGCAGCTCATTCTGAGCGAAGGACCAATCCACCGGTTCCTTCTCAGCTGCCAAGGTGGTTTCCACCTGAGGCGTCTTCTCTCTCTCCTGACGGGCCAGCTCAGGGTGGTTGTAACGGAACACGTGGTACTTGCCCAGGATCACACGACAACCTGGTAGGGTTCAGACAAACAAATTCAACAGCTATTTTCAGAAGACAGTCTGCGGCTGTACCACGGAAACAAGTATTGAATACAAGAAGGCAGTATGGACTTTGTGCAAAAGTGCCTCTTAATAACTAAAAGACTTTTTTTTTAGGGGGGGGGTCATACCTGATCGTAGTAGTAGCGGATTGGACACTTTCTTTCCGTTGATGTAACACATACTCCCCTCAAATGGTACAATCTTGACTAGGGAATCTTCTTTGGTGAATAAGCAATGCTCCTCCTGTATATGCGAGCCTCTGAGTTGTATGTCCTGGGTAATGTTAGCGTCTGAACGCCCAACTCTGCAAAACAAAACAAGTATCTGTAAAAAAGACAGGCTCCCTATATTTGGACTCCATAGAGGGAAGAAAGCTGCATGGATAAGACTTTGTTTTCCTACAAATTTGCACCGAACACAGACATAGATTAGCTATTCTGAGTCGATCAAAAGTCATTTTTTTCTTTATAATCATTGATATTGGGGCCATTAATTTGCACATTTATTTCAATTTTGTTGTTCAAGTGTAATAAATGCATAACATTTATGTCCATCATTTGAAAAAAAAAAAAAACAATTGTGGATTGTCGCTAAGGCTTGACTTTTAACAGGTCGCCTTTGATTTCTGACGACTATTTCTGTACACACTCATTTATGACTCGCACACTTTTAGCTTCCAAAGTTTATAATAATTTGACACCCAGTCAAAGCCTTATTTGGCACTCAATTCTTGTTTGTCGCTTTTATTACTGTCAAAGACAAACATTAAAAGATTGATAGTCTCAAGTAACAAGCCAGTTACCTGGTGACGCCATCCTTGATGTAGTAGAGTAGGCATTCTGACATGAATGGATCCTCATTCAGATTGACAAGGTGAGGGGTCTTCTTGGGTGAGAACACGCCCACCGTGTTGCCGTCCTCCCTGATAGCCACGCCCATCTCAGCTAGCATCTCCTCCCTACACAAAATAACACAGAAATATTAAAGGTGCACTACTGTAAAGAGATCGCCGTGTGCTCCAGGGCGTTCTAAATGAAAGCATTTTTCAATTTAACCAAATAAAGAACAAAATGAACCTTAAAAGCTAATATACAAAATATTTGCAAACATACCATACTTGACTGTAAATTATAATAGTCTCTTCTGTGAAATCATGGCATCTGGTTTGCTGTTATTTCTAAGAAAAGTGGAATTTTGGTATCAATTTCCAATGATGGTCGGCTGACCATCGTTGGAAAAAAAACTGGCTTTTCAAATACTGCCTCCATTTACCAAGTTAAGAGCACATTTTGTTTGCAATCAGTTACACATCCCTGAAAGAGTGCAAGCCAGCTAGTCTGGTTCCCTGACCTGACAATTCCCCGATGTCCATCACTTAATCTATTTTGTCTTAAGTAGGGTCAGGGAACCAGACTACAAGAACAGCATGTTTTTTTTCCAGCATCTATGAACACAAAACTTTAACATTTGCTATAAAATGCTGACCCTCAAACTCATCCATTCATGGAAATTACAGCACAATAATGTTGTATATATTACCTTTAAACAAATAACCTAACAATCATTACGGGCCTAAATCATGGCTTCCGAAAACATGCCTGCCGACGCCACTCAAGCCCTACCTACAGCAACTCAGTTTCATGATGTCAACCAATAGTTACTCTAGCATTTACTCTAAAAATCTAAAAGTTTTGGAGTGAGCGAAATCTGACCTCTGCAGTCTGATGGATTCTGTCTTCTTCAGTTTTTCTTCCCATGTTTCGTTCAGTTCAGCGATCAGCTTCTCTGATTCCTTGGGAAAAAAACAACACATCACATTCAGTGACATTGATAGATGTGCCCCTATGGAGAAAGTTTACAAGTCCCCCCTCAACAGTTGCAAAGACAGTTTGAGGTGGTCTTGTGCACCTGGTGTTAATAAAAATACACTGCTGGTTATTTTATTTCAAAATAAATGGTGCACTCCACGCCATACAGTATTGAACCAGTGTGTGATGTGTCCTTCATGTGTAACTCTCACAAGTGATCCCCCAGCATCATCTTCTGGTCATCCATGGAGTAGGTAAGACAAAGTCACTAACCTTCAACCTATCAAGTGCATCCTCCTTCATGGGTTGTACAGGAATGATTCGTTGCTGCTGCTGCTGTCCGCTGCTCTCCGTGCTGCCAGAGTGCAGCGCGTTCATCTGGATCCCCTCGGCTATCAGCAACTCCCGCAGTCGCTGCACTTCCTCCTTCAGCTCTCGGATCAGCTTGGCGTTGGGGTCTTCATTAACGATGGCTTTGCAGACGATGTTCTTGGCTCTGTCTGCGTATCTGTCAAGACCAAAGAAAGAGAGTCCTATCAAACATTCAATCCAACAGTCTGTCTGAAGTCATATCTGCCCAAGTTTGAAGGATGTAGAATAATACTGTAATAGTGCCCAGACTCTACCTCCCTCGTTCCTACAAAACCCTTTAAAACCACTGTTTAATTTTGAAGGATCTGGGATAATAGTGTAATAGTGCCAGGGCTCCACCTCCCTCATGCCTACAAAACCCTACAATACCACCTGCTTGAGTTTGAAGGATCATGCAAGGTTAGGATTTACAATGACCTTCTCCCCTACCTGAGTGTACTGAGCGTCTCGTCATAGTTGATATCGGCCGGGCTGAGCGCAGCGATCATGGCCGTCTTGGAATTACCGCCCAGGTTCTCTCTGAGCAGCCAGGTGAGTACTGAATCTCTGTATGGAATGAAATCTGCTTTCTTCTTCTTCTTGCTTGCCTGGGATGCAAAGAAATAAAGCCAAGATGTCTTAGAATGTCTGCTGAGCAATCTACGGTAGAACCTCCTAAAAACCTTCATCACTTGGGATTTGAAAGTTGTGATAACAGAACATTTGTTTTGTTTTCTTGAAGACGAACAAGCATACAGATGGCATGCTTCTACTCAGCTGGAAAATATTCCTTCAAAATAGGATCCCTTACTTTCAAAATGTGGAAGAAATATTTTATTTGAACAAATAAAGCTCTGATACATGTACATGTGTACCGACAGGTATGGTACATGTACATGTATGTGTACATTATTACTGTTGGAATTACATGTATGGCAGTGTGATGCTCATACATGTACCGGTAATTCATGTTTTGACACTTAGTTTTTCAGCTGCAATTGGCCAAATTTATATTTTTTGAGAGTGTATGATTCCGACTGAACAGCTAATAATTTAGCTCACACCTCAATTACTGCATTTATTTTTTGGAGTGCCACACCGACAAATCAAGAAGATACAAAAACATTTCCAAACCATGCAAATGTACTCACTAACAAAAATAATACACATAAATGTAGATGTTTACACAAAATGAAGTCTTCTTCGATATAAAATATGAAGTACTGCACACAAAATATTTGCCGCAAAATAAGCATGTGAGGCATTCTAGCAAAATGAGACTGGGCAGAGGTCGAAATAAAGGTTTGCAGATATTAGGAACAAGAATAAAATTCTACTTGAAATCTAGTTTGTTGCACTTCAATCGGACATTCCATTGACAGTTACGGCTGTTTAAAGTTTGCATTTATCAACATGTCAAAAAAACCAAACGCTGATGAGAAAAAGACCTCCCAAATTTCCAAATTTTGTTGTAGTCTTGAAAATGAAAAATGCCTATTGTTTTTCCTTAAAAGCATTTAAAAAAGTTGTCTCCACTACGGCCTGTTAGTACGGCAGATAGGTGATAGCGCCTTTGATACAAACATGGCATTTGGCACACAGTCAGAGTATGTCATGAGAAAGATATTTGGCTATAGGGTTATTGCAGATTTGTCCTTTGAATAAATATAGGTAGAATAACAAGCAAAAGTAGCTACTTTAAAAATTACTTGTTATTCTACTGGTACCTATGTTTTTTTTAAGGACAAATCTGCAATGGCCCCGTAACCAAATATCTTTCTTAAGACATACTCTGACTGTGTGCCAAATGCCATGCTTGTATCATCAAAGGCCCAATTCCCCCAAATATTTGTCCTATCTGCCCCACTAACATGACTAAAGTGCCCAACTCAATCTCATTTTACTAGAGCGCCTCACACATTACTTTTGCAGCGGTTGGGAAACACTATTTACTACAGTATAAGGACAAACTTGACGACGCTACAACATTTTCATGTATCACTCATGTCTCTAAGGTTTACAACAAAATGGTTTGGAACTAATCACACCCATACATACATGTACAATTAAAGTTAGTGTGCATAGGAACCAATATAAATATGATGTTTAACAAATACATGTAACATGAAAAATAATGGGGAAACGAGTTCAAGGTAATCAACAGCATTAGTTCTGTTAATGTGAGTGATATGTACGTTAATGCACGACAAATGTATACATCATACATCATCAGAAATTAAAACGACACATGTCTACAACGACACGACAACAAGAAGACTTTGACTCCATTCTCACCTGTGATAATTGCATTTGAGACTGGGGGAGAGTAGTTGGGAAAAACAGAGCCAAGTTAAGAATATTGTTAGTGGGAACAAATGCCGTACACACGGCGAGAAGTTATAGGAGTTTCAGGAGTTACAAGTGAGAAATAATGTGGGTAAAAAGTGGTCGAGACCAAGCAGAAAAACACATGTACATTTGCTCACACTCAACACAAAATTACGAAGAAAATCTTTTTTTTTTCATAACTGGAATTGTTATGTGGATCATTCTATAAATTTTGTGCCCAGAGTGTGACCTTTTTCCTGTCCCTGATACCTCTGAACCTTGCCATTTGCCAGTCACGTGTCATTAATAAGAATGACTTCAAATGACTTTTCTTATTTGTTGAGAAGGTTGTTTACTATATTCATAATCACTCTCATCGGTTGATGTTGGAGGAAGCATTGTGTCGAGTTTGTAGACTGTACCCAGCATTGTTTATGTTCAGCCATGCATAATTGAGCCCTGCATTATGCTCCATATATCATCCGCACTGCTTCTGAATGTCATCAACACTGCCTCAACCCATGAACAGTGATTATTGAAGGATTTCAAAGGATTGAGGCAGTGGTCACCCCTCCACTGAACAAATTCAAGAAAATAACGGATAAGTTCGGAGGATTGAGGCTGAATCCAATTTTTACATGGTTGCAATTGGAGGATTATGCAGGATTGAGGATCGTTCCTTACCAAAAGGGCCTAGGGTTTAGGGTTAAGCAATGCAAACTGTACCAGGCCAAGCTTATAAGCAAACACGGTGTAATATGCTTACCACTTCTGCTAATGCTGATATGACCTTGCCGAGCGTAGTCAACGATTTGTTGATGTTAGCTCCCTCCTAATAACAGAAAACAAAAACAAAAACATTAATAAATCGTCATACAGTTTTAATAAAACAATCGTCCTAAAACAGAAATTGATATTTCAAATCTTCCTTTTTTTGTTCTAAATGGTTCTTGCAAATTTTACAGTTATTGGTTAGAATCACAATGTGACCGATATTTTTTATTGAATGAATCCAATTCTTTACAGTAAGCATGTAAGTGAAAGTGATCTGATCACAGCTATTCAAATTTCTACGTTAATTTGACCTGTGACTGACCTTTAACCTGACCCCCTTGGCCCCCGTTGAGTCAGCCCTTTCACTTCCTGCCAGGTCAACCAAGCTGACCTTGCTGACCTTCTCCGTGCACAGATCCGTCTCGATATCGTGACGTTTCTGGGTGAAGACAATGGTGAAGACGGCGTGGGAGCGACTGCTTGTCTCGTTCATGTTGGTGGAGGCTACCGTCCTAGCAAAGAAGAGAAAAATCAAAAGAAATTTAACAACAAATATGCATTTAACCTGAGCTGTCTTTGTGACTAGGGCCAGTCTCATGGCGCTACTGAGAACAATTTACCAATCCAGAAGCAGGAAGACTAAACAAAAATTACAAAAAATGTCAGGACTATTGTTTTAGTGAAGTTCTGCATGTAGACCTTTCAAAATCCAGGACATGAAAGCCCAATTCATAAGCTTTCGTTTAGTACAAGAATCATTCAAATCACTCATGTACTTTTTAAATTACAAAATGTTTAACACAACCACCGTTTTAAAGTTCTGTCCACTGATCACAAAAAAAAGGTGTGCATTCTTTCAGTAAAATGAAAATAATTCACACACATCCCTATGTGATTTGTTTTCGCTTTGATAAAAGAACTCTGAACTTTTTTGTTGTGTTTAAAATTCTGTAACTTGAAAAATACATGAGTGATTTGAATGATTCTTGTACTAAAAGAAAGCTTATGAATTGGGCTTTCATATCCTAGATTTTGAAAGTGCTACATGCAGAACTTCACTAAAACAATGGTCCCAACATTTGGGTTTCGTTTTTTTTATTCACCCTGTATAATCAATCATGAATAATTTGCTAAGTAATACCCACAAACGGAGTAATGGGCTCCATGCGCCAACAAGAGAAGGTGCTGTTTGACCATTTTGGGAGCCCTGTGGACAGGACGCACTGTGTACGTACTGGTTCAGGCACATATTGTGCAATGTACGCACAACTGGCTTCATTTTGAATGTGCACAATGCCATAGTGTCTTCATGTGAGCGCAATGCATCGTCTGCAATGCGTTCGAATGTCTCTCCCTGTGGTCTCCCCTAACTCTCCCTTTCTTGCCGTTGAGGGGGTACTACCGCACGAAGCCCATACTAACCTCGCTTTGTTGCCTTCATCCATCAGATCTGATATATCACTAAATGACATAACGGCCAGCTTGGACAGGTCTTCCACGTAGGGGCCCAGCAGTGGATGCTCCCGTACTCTCAGGTTCTTGTTGTTCTTTGGGTTGAGCAGGTCTCGGACTCGCTCACAGTAGATCTCCATGTAGCTGACTTCTACTGAGTACTGCATGTTGGGTTCCGGATGGTTGCTGACTCGGTCAAAGAGCTCCTTACATAGCTGAAAATTACCACAAAAAAGTTGGCAACGATTATTCAGTTATTAATCAAAACTTGTTCATTTGCATTATTCGGTACAATTTATCCCCCCCCCAAAAAAAAACCCCAGTGTAAACGATAGCTTACTTTTAGAAGGTGCAAGAGTGTCAATGGGTTAAAAAAAAATTGAGAACAAGGTACTGTAAAGCTGACAGAATTATTGGTTATTGCGTGCATTGTCAACAGCATTTATGATATTCAAATGACATGAAATAGCACTCAACCAGGCTTGTTACTTTTGTTACTCAGACTAATAGTCTGAGACAATAATGGAAAAGGGAAGTACATATTTCAAAAAGCATGAAGGTTTCCAATAAGATTTCACAAGAAATCTAACAGAAGTCTACCAGATTTCATAAGATCAGTCATTACATTTCCGAGATCACATTTGGTGAGGTTTTAAAAAAAAACACCCTTTGGGGGGGTTATACATGTCCATTCCTGTACAAGAATCTTGACACTATCTTCACAATTTCAATTTTGATTTTTCAGTTTCCATTTCAATTGATTCAAAAGAAATATTCCTCACAAACTAAATCTGGTCATGTACATGAGCCTATCCACCCCCACCTTAAAAAAGCTTTTCCAAAATAGAATTTTCTCCTAATGAATTTTCAATTTTTATGTTTTGAAGAAACAATATTTTCAAATTTTGGGTGTCTGCAACCCTCTTACAAAGGACTTTCATTTTGTGCACAAATAACCCACCCTGCGAGAGCTGAATTATTGTCCAGCAAGCCAATCATTTGAATTGTGTGAAGAAATCCTTCAATAGCTAAACGTCGGTGGATTGTTTTGTTCAAAGTCCCAATCAAAAGTAAACTTAACGAATATTGCTAGGAAACTAGGGACTGCAAAACACCCTATTTTATGAGGTGAAACTCAAAAATAGCAGGCGGAATACATCTTTAAACCGAGTGATCCCAATGCAAATAAGCCCCCAAATACTGCTATATCCAGATATCTAGGTTACAAAAGTAAACATGTTTTGTTCTGGTGCCCACATTATGCTATTTTTAATGTGAAAAGCCTGGTTTTGAGGATGAATTAGCCTTTGAGGCTATGAGGAATATTTCTAAAGGATTATCTCTGAAATGCGACACTGTGGAGTCTTGATCAAATGTCTCGGAGCACGACACAAGGCGCTCATAACCTATAAACCTAAATCTTTGGTCTCCGGACGTCAGGTAGCCGTGTGAAAAGATAGGGTTACAATGTGAACTAGAAGGTTGAAAGAAGACACAAGTCACTTCTCTCTCATGATATCCCTTGTGGGTTACAGTCTGATTCAAGATTAGTGGTGGCATTAAATCCAGATTTTTTAATATTCGGTTTGAATTCAACTATTCGGTCTGGATTTTGGAAAACCAGACATTCGTAACGAACCTTAAAAGATAAGTTTTCTGTTGTTTTGTGACACAGGCTGAAGAAAACAACTGGAACATCGCCTCATTTGCTCCAGGGTCTCTGATTGTAACCGCATTCACTCGCTAGTCTTTTTGGTTCACGAATGGCTAAGCTTGACCATCTGACTGTTCAGAGTTCCCGCCCATTATTATTACAACATTACAGCTCTGGAGTGTTTTTGTTAAGGACAAGTGGTCACTGAATCCCACAAAATCCTCCAAAATCAATCCCACAAAGTGGAGGGCATCGCACTCATCACCTTACTCGTCACTTTTTGTTGGCATGAGCTGTACTTGTAGCTTCTGGTGGAAACAGATAACCGTTATTCGGTTTGAAACAAATTAGGATAACCGGACTTGCAAACCTCAATTTCTCCCATCACATAGTCAAATATGAAAAATGTAGCTTATAAATATGATTTCCTCAACTTTCTAATTTCTACAATAGAGTCGGTAGAGTTGATAAATGTACACTATAATGTACATGCAATTTAATGAAAAACATGCACACAGATTTGTATCTATGAAATGTAAACAACATTTGTTTCGTTTCCTTATTATTGTTATGATATGTCCATCTAGTGTAAATATGCAAGTACAGTACGAAGATGCATTATTTGTATAGTGTACTCAGAACAGCATACAATGTACATGTACATGTATGTCAGTAAGTGTACACTTAACCGACACGCATGTATATTTAACAAGGAATACAAGTGTGATGGCGCAGTTATTAACGTTTGGTTTAAAACTGAATTAGGGGTCTGGTCGCTGTAAATTTCCGGGGCAAGAAGTCTCCACTGCAAGGCCAAGGTGCTAGGAACTTTGGATCTTACCAAAGGTTCCAATGTAAGTTCTTGGTTCTTACAAGTGGTATAATGCTTTCCAGGGATGCCACTTGTTTGCCCATCATTGTGTAGGAACTTTGGATCTTACAATATGTTCCAATGTAAGTTCTTGGTTCTTACCAGTGGTATAATGCCTTCCTGGGATGCCTAATACCCATCATTGTGCAGGAACTTTGGATCTTACAAAAGGTTCCAATGGAAGTTCTTGGTTCTTACCAGTGGTATAATGCCTTCCTGGGATGCCTAATACCCATCATTGTGCAGGAACTTTGGATCTTACAAAAGGTTCCAATGGAAGTTCTTGGTTTTTACAAGTGGTATAATGCCTTCCTGGGATACCCCCTATTTATCCATCATTGTGTAGGAACTTTGGATCTTACCAAAGGTTCCAATGTAAGTTCTTGGTTCTTACCAATGGTATAATGCCTTCCTGGGATGCCTAATACCCATCATTGTGCAGGAACTTTGGATCTTACCAAAGGTTCCAATGAAAGTTCTTGGTTCTTACCAATGGTATAATGCCTTCCTGGGATACCCCCTATTTATCCATCATTGTGTAGGAACTTTGGATCTTACCAAAGGTTCCAATGAAAGTTCTTGGTCCTTACCAATGGTATAATGCCTTCCTGGGATACCCCCTATTTATCCATCATTGTGTAGGAACTTTGGATCTTACCAAAGGTTCCAATGAAAGTTCTTGGTTCTTACCAATGGTATAATGCCTTCCTGGGACGTCTCTTGTTTCCCCATCATTGTGTAGGACTTTCCAGACCCTGTCTGTCCATAAGCAAATATGCATACATTGTACCTGCACAAAATAAATAAGAATGAAATCCAGAAATCAGGGTCTTATCTTCATGTACCGGCAGAATTGCAAAAATGTGTGTCCTTACATGTACTGGTACCATGGGGGATAAAAAACTGAAAAAAGGGAAAGCATCTAATCAGTGTTTTATAAAGCAAATATATACTAGTTTATACCGTACAAGTAACACCTATCATATCCTTTACCATGTCTACCTGCATTTTAGATTTTTTTTTTTTGTGGCGACTTTAAACAATTGTCAGTTCAAAAGAACACTTGAGCTGTGCAATTATTTTAACTGTCAATTTTTGAAATATGACTGTCCCAAACTCCACAGGACGGGTGGACTGGTCGCAAGATGAAAACAAATCAACAGATTTGGGAAGACTTTGGCAAGTTTGAAATAACGAGAAAACTAATAAACAAAAGCTGACCACGTACCCTTCAAACGCATGCGTAAGCATCTCCTGCCCCAAGTCACTGTAGACCTGTTTCTGGGAGGCATAATCTGGCTCTTCAGGCTGGAGAGAAATCAAAAAGGGAAGGTAAGCATTATCCTGACATACTATAATAATGTAGTGTACAAAGGTAACTCTACAAACCATGAAACCAATGCCGCCCCAAAATAAATACCCCTTTTACTGGTCTATGCCATGGGCGTCAATCCTGGGGACATGGACATGTCCCCCCCACTTTGAAGGGTGGGGACACAATATCAAATGTCCCCCAGATTTTTGAACTTGTGCCTCATTTACAGGGCCCTATTGTCCCCCACTTTTTGAAGGGTGGGGGACACAATATCAAATGTCCCCCCCCCCCAGATTTTTGAACTTGTGCCTCATTTACAGGGCCCTATTATGTACTACAATGTATTTTTTGCTAAGAAAATATTGGTTGAAGTGGTCAGAAGTTGCCTCAGATCGCACCACAGAGCATTTAGAATCCAAAAATTTTCGGGGCTTTGCACTTCGCGCTCGCATTATTTCTGATCAAGGTACATGTACATGAGAAGCGATTGACGCCCCTTGTCTATGCATACCGGTATGTCCTTCATGTGAAGTCAATAACAGTGGTGGGAGGAATGGTATATTTCAAAATCCAGTTATCCAATTTTTTTTTAACCGAATAACGGTTTTCTGATTTCACCGGAAGTGATGAGTGAGGTGCCGCATGAAATGCCCTTACAATGACTGTGCCTATAGTTGCAGGATTCAATGACCACTGGGCCTTTACAAAAACACTCCACAGAGCTGTAATGTTGAACAAATCGGTGGGAACTCTCTGATCAGTCAAATTGGCAGGCTATTCATGAACCAAGAAGACCACTAGCAAGTGAATGCAGTTACAATCAGACACCATGGAGGAAATTGGGAGATGTTTCAGTTGTTTCTTTAGCCTACATGTACGTGCATGTACATGTACACGTATGTCACCAAAAAATGGAAGGCTTAATTTTTTTTAAGGTCGGCTTAAAATATCCAGTTTCCAAAATCCAAACCGAATAGTGGAGTTCAAACCAAATGTTAAACAATCTAGATTTAAATCCCACCACTAGTTAATCATGCCCTACTCTCTGCCCATGATGTTGTCAAATCCTAAGATTTGCACACATGTACATGTACCAGTATGCATGTATTCTTGATTCATCTGCAGAAACACTCTTTTGTGTCAAGCTAGCCATGCAATGTGAGAAGGTGTGAAAGTCCATTGTGACACCCCTTGATAGGTTTTTCCTTCTTACTTAGGCCAATTAAAAAAATAAACCAGTTTCTCTTCCAAGCTCCTTTTTTTGTACATTGCTGTACATGTATGCATGTATTATGTACATGTATGTAACAACAGGGCATAAGATTTAATATCCATGTACATACATGTACAACCAAACATGAATGTATTTTAAAAAATTGCAGGGAAAAATATTACAGATATACATATAATGCTGCTACATGTACACTGTATTAAAATGTGAATGTATATATATGCAGGTTTTGCAGCATTTCAAAATAATCTCATGTAACCTGGTGTACATGTACATGTACAAGGATGTTGTACATTATAACATTCATGTTTATGTACTGTACAGAGAGGGAGCAATTTAACATTGTAAATGATACACATACATGTACAGTAGGCCTATTCATCCTCCAGGTTCATGTACCAGTACGTGTCTTTTTATGGCATCATTTTTTTTTTTTATCACAGGCTATGCACTCATAGCTCCTTCGAAGCTTCTTCCATTTCATATTCTCACATTACGAATTCTGGTCCGTTGTGACCACGAGAGGGTCAATATTGCAGATATCAATGCAGGTACACGAACTGCACGCGAACGTGTGCAAAAATACACATCTGCATATTACATGCATACATTGTACATGTACATAAGTATGGTATGCAAGACGATATTGCCTATTGTTCCTAATGAATCCACTGTAGAATCAATTCCTTGAATATTGTATATATTGAACTTCAACGTAAGGCAAGCACTGACAAGAAATGTAAGACAAAACAAGAAAAAGAAAAAAAATCCTTGCTGAGACGCAAAATAAAATAGGAAATAATTACAGGAGCCTGCCGGCGCCACGTTGATTTAATAAATGTCACCTTTCAGGAAGATAACAAAGAGAAAGAAAAGACGGAAAATCTGGCAGGTGACGTAGTAACGCAGATCGCAATTGACAATGATTTTGACCGTGGATACCTTTCACTGCTGTCTACCGTAACCTTGGGCAAAGGAACGCAGGAGGACATCAAGACGACAGGCGCCACAGCGTTTAGAATATTCACCTTATTGTGTATGCACAGCCTACATTATTTTGCAGCCCGCGTTGCAATAAAAAAAATCACTTGCATATTCACACTTTGCAGGTATAATGCCACGGGTTATATTTCGTAGAAACTGGTAATTTTTCCATTCCTGCCTCTGCTTTATTGTTTTGTTTTTTTTTAGTAGCAATAATTTCCATTGGAACTTGATTAGGTTGTGAACAAAGTGATGAATTTTCAGAAAGTGGCCAATAGTTTTTGTTTTTCACAATCAGTGTTAACAACTGCATTTACATTTGTAATACATGGCCATGAAATGTACAACAAATGTCTCTTGGGAAAACAACTTGGAGGGCTCAATTCAGATTTTTTTTAAACGGAAAATGAATTTTGTTCAATATTCATAATGAACATACAGCTGAACAGGACCTTCTTCTATGAATGGATTTTAATTAATAATTTGATTAAGGTGGACAGTTTTAATACGTAGGTACATGTACACAATATCTTGGAGTACATGTACATGTTTTTTGTTAAATTATTTATTTCGGCAACATCAAACAGGTGGACAGTTATAATACACGTACATAATATCTTGGAGTATTTATGTATTTTGTTAAATTTTGGCAACATCCAACAGTGCAAGAGTCGGAACAGGATGGAGGGCGTACCGATATTCCCAGTGGGGTCCCTTGGTTGAAGATGTGGAAGGAAATTACAGTTTTAGTGGTGGGAGGAAAACTCCCGAATGATAGTCTAGGGAAAACCCACGCCTCAGCATGCTCAGAAGGATTAAACCTTCACAATGGTCATGCTGGTGACCTAATTCTCTAGTCAAACATGACATACGTACATGTATGTATGTAGCCGGTTAGCACTCTGGTGTACTTGTACATGTGCGGTACTATTCTTTCAAGGGTTGACATACATGTAAATGTGCATCTGATACAATCTGAAAATTTGGTACTAGTACTTGTCCATCAATGTCCATTCCATGTACGAACATTTATGTACATGTACATTTGTAGATACAATAGTAAGTATCATCATCCCTCTCCTTTCATTACAGCATGGAGCTATGAAAAGGATACAGCAAATGGCTCTTGCGATGCAAGGTCAACTGGTAACCATTTCTAATTCATGTACATGTACCATATGGTATGTACCGTTACTGGTACTTAACAAAATTCTCACAATAGGCCTACATTTCATTTGTTTTAAATTACTGCATTTTTGGGCCAATTTTCCTTATTCAATTCTATAAATACAAATTTATAAAATATGACTCATCAAGTTTGCATTGCAACATTCATTAATTAATAACAATATGGTTGATTGCACATTATCACACATGTGCACGTATCGGTACAACACGATGTGTCCAGAAAAAGTGACATGAAATAATATGTAGTGAGACAATGTATGACTTGAATTTTCTAATTTTCTTCACATAATTTAATGAGCTCGTTGAACACAGAATTTGTAATCTGTCGATCAGACTAACATCTCATTTCGTCTTGTTTTTTTTTATCGTGATCTTGAGATGAGAGTGTTTTGCTCCAGAAACCTGATCCTGTACATTAAGAATGAGTCATCTTTGGTGCATCATCACATAATGCGCTACTTTGCACCCTGCCTCTGTGTCTAGTAACCGGCCCTCTATTGTTAATAATCAAATGTGATGAATTTGATGTGATGACTAATTCCTGCGGGCCGTCGGGCTTGTACTGGCTTGCTACTTAATTATATGGACGGTGGCAACGGCCACAGATACGTGTAGCTCCTGGATCCTCCATGTGATTGGAGCATAGCACTGCTGCACCGCATTTATCATTCAGTAATGGATGATATCCGGCAAAGGCATCCGCAAAAAACAAACGCCGATACGAATTTCATCAGGTGTGCTGATCGAGGTCATGTCTGAACCAGTTAATATGTTGTGTACATGTACATACAGTGTAGAAAGACAATTTTTGCACAAAACATTTGGAAAAATCACAACACATTACATGTACAGTAATGTATGTAAACTGTCAGCATCAGCAGACAATGCTTGTTCTTCGAGACACAGACATTTGGTTCCAACTTTGGGAAAATTATAAGAATAATAAAATGCACACTGTATAGCTGACTACCGGTATGTGATAATTGAGGATCACAGTACATGTCTACGTACGTACATGAACTGTAAGACAATAATCTGTTAAGTGTGAAGCCATGATGTCTCTACCCTGCTGTGTAGATCATCCCCAAAAACACCTCACTGCACTGATAGCATGACAGGATTAGTCTGGTTCACAGCTCCGGACCATTTCAAAATAACATTAACTTGTGACAGGAGAGCCGTGTATGTTCCCAAAAAGTACATTATAAGACAACAACCGGGAAAGGAGGACAGTGTACTTTGATATTTGGAACCTGAACTTACAATGAACTGAGTTTAATCGTGCAAAGAGTCGCTAAACAGACCATGTTACGTCTGCCCCCCCCCCCCAAAAAAACCCTTGAAAACGTCAATATTCCAGGCAACTACATGTATTTCTGAACTTCGTGAAGGGAATTTTATTTTTACTTACGTCAGAAAAGATGCCCCGCCCCCAACCTGCCAGAAATATACAACGGCCGAGGACTAAGAATAGCTGTTGCCCTTTTGTGTGTGTTTACATGCATAGTGCGGTTGTGCAGTAGCGGCTATAATTGTCGCGACAACAGCACCTCAGCCAATCAAATCAGAACGTAGAGCTCCTTGATTTGCTCGGCGAATTTACACAGACAAGAAAAAGCTCTCCAGCAAATGCGTCCCAGAGGCAGCCTGCAAACCCATTGATTAATCAAATTTCAGCAGTTAGTGTGAAATGTGATGGGCCAGTCGTCACTGCTCGCACCATTTATCTAAATCTTTTTCTTTTTTTTCATTTTCAATTTTGTAAGATATCCGGGATGATTGATTTCGCTGGGGCTGATTTCCTCTGAAGGGAAAGCTGTGATTAAGCCGGGCATAAACGCGGCAATAAACCAACACGGGTTTATTGTTAGGCTCACGTTTAGTTGAAGAGAGACCAGCACGGAGGGACCGCTGAGTTTATTAAAATCAGTCAAGGGTCTTGAAAATGAACTCAGTTCTAAAATATAGTGACGAGTTTCTTAATAACTGAAAATGCTCTGTCAAAGCTTTACTTGTGTCATTGTGTTTGGTTTTGGGTTTTTTTTATCCTTTCTTTTTCCTTTGATCGGATTTACTCACTTTGTTCATTAAAAAAACAAGGATAAAAAATCTGAATTGCTTATTTGACCAGAGTCCAACAGTTTGGACATTGAGTTTACCATATCATCAGGCCAGTGCAACAAGGTCGTACCTCGATGTCCATTGAAATAATGTTGTTGGAATTTGAGTGAGGAAGGTTCCTAGTAAATCACTCGAAGGGTTAGATTAAAGCTAATTATTGATATCATTATGACACACAATAAAGAGCTGATGACGGATCCACAACACATCAATAAAACTAATTTGATACCAATGCCAACAGCTGTTCATGAGTGTATTCTACATTCAAGGGTAAATTTCTCTTCTTGTTTGTTCTTTTAGAAAGACCATATGTCACCTCTACAGTCCCCACTCACTCTACACTTGCTCAGACATTCAGTATAATCATGCCTTCAATCACCGACGGAGGCTGTATTGCTCGTTAAAGCTGCGTTCTCCTAGTCTGGGTGATGCTCGTTAAAGCTGCGTTCTCCTAGTCTGAGTATCACCCGTTGTCCAACGGAGCCCTCTCCGTAACCAATGTCTGATAATGTAAGCATGTGTGCATATTTTATGAGACACCACATGTTAGCCAATTGGAGTCGACTTTAGAAATTGTGACGTCATTTCGATCAGAAATGTGGACTAAGCTGTTGATTGGTCAATTTGACTGCCATGCTTCTGTAATACAACAACGGGTTACCGAAAGACCTAATATGTTGAAGGCGCCCACTGAATGGTCAGAATCTGAAAGTCAAGACGCAGTCCTGTTTTGCATAATTAATCACCCAATCTGCTTGCATATCATAGGCCATGCATTGCTGTGTAAGGGGATATTCCGTCGACTAGCGTTCCCTGTGCTCTTAAAAAAATACAATTTCTTCTCTATCTCTCAATTTCGACTTCTATGTTTTAATTTATTCCAACCAAAATTCCTGGGTTTTCTTTCTTCTCTTTTTTGGACGTCTGCGAGCCTGTTTGTTTTGGGCTCAATTAGATCCGCTTTGCGAGCAGACTGGCTCCCGGTCAGTACATTATACTGATTGTAAGGAGGGAACCAGCCTAACCAACAAAAATGAAATTACTGTCTGACAGCCAATAATTCCATCTTTGTATAGGCCTATACTTTATGCAGTGGATGTTTAATTCAAAACTGAATTTATTTGTATTGCTAGACAAATAGCGCTTCTGAAAAGGAATCCATTTTTCTGGAGGAAACTCCAAAATAGCACAGGATGCAACTTTAAATTTTAATGGCCACCCTCAGCTTGCTGGCCAGGGTTTAGTATAGTTGCCCTGGCGGTCGTCATTCACTTGACCTGACTATACAGGGACACCGAAATTAAAAAACATGAGCGCCAAATGTGGTTGTGGTTGGCGTATGTTTATCTTTTAAAAATAGAAATTTTTTACCTCCCAAAAATAATTTTTTTCTGGGTTGTTTTTGCACCTGTACACAACAAAAGATCAGTCAGAATTAATTTCAGGCGGCAATAATTTGAATTTGATCAAGCTGTACATACATGTATCATGTCTTGTTAATATCTCATTTATACGTACTTGTATACATGTACATGTACATGTACACTGTAGATTAGTAATGTATTATTCATAAGATGGAATTTGCGTCGGGCTGATGTAAATTTAATATTAGGTTTTTGCCCTTCACCAATGCATAACACTGTATACTCAGTGTGTTACCTCCTGGGTACAAGTTGGAAAAAATCACTTGGTGAAGATCTCCAATTAAAAAACAAATGTACTGCCAAGATTTTACAAATATTAATTACATGTAAAGTGCAGAAATATTAGTTTCCTTCACATTCACATTGATTTGCTTCCATATGGATACAACATTTTATCTTCAAGACCCAGGATTGATCAGGAATCAATTGTAATCTTCTACTCATTCCAACCCACTCAGTTGCGCTCCATTCAAAATTCTCGTCTCTTCTTTCCGGCCTTGAAGACAAGATGGAAAAAATAGTGAAAGATGGAGAAAGAAGGAAAAGAAATGACAAGAATTCTGCCCAGACCTCGCCACTTACGACGTCTGATTCTGCTCGGGCAAACACTTGGGCTTGACGTCTTTGAGACTACGTCATCCAACTTGGATTGGAGCAGATTGGCATTTATTACCGACTTATCAGCCAGCATTTATTATGTCTCCATGTTCGCTGTACATGCACCGGACAAATGCACAAAACTGTCATGTATACATTCATGCATGTACATTTGTACAATGTACCGGTCGGTACATGAATGTACACGTATGTACATGTACCGGTATGTATGTTGCAAATGTAGGGTACTGTATGTTTTGGTAAATTGTAGCAGTCTGCTATATTATGTACACGTACTGAATGTGCCATACATGTATGTGTGCAGAGATGAGCAATCGCTGTTTTGAGAACAAGAAAAATGCCTGACGAAATTATGTACCGGTATGTACGTGCATAAAGTATGAAAACATACAAATCTCGCAAATTGTGATTGTACTTGGCCATATTGCTGCAATGGCAAGTGAATCACATTACATGTATACACTAACTTTGCATTCATGAGTTGGACCTTTTAACCATAAATTGCCCCTGCCCACCATTTTATCATAAACCACCCAGCGTCAAATCCAACCTACGGTAGCAGCCCACGTTACCCCAGTTGCCACTCCTTCCCACACTACACGTCACTCTCCAGCACAGCCTCATGATGATCATCATCACTCTAGATCATTGGCTGGTCGCCCACGGTCATAAGCATGCTGATTCACCATGTCTATGCAAGAATTCCCAGAATCCCGACCCACAAATCCCCCATCCAGAATTTGCAGATAATTACAGCGAAAAGAAAATAAGATGGGTGTAGTTGCTCACCCATTCTCATTAACACAAGGGCTACCGTACCTTAGACATTGTTTCCATTGCCAACCCTTAGGTTACCATGGTTATTAATGATTAAATTGCCTGTGAATTATCCCGTGCCTGGTGATGTGCTTGTTTATGAGGCTCTTTCCAGGCAAACTTGAAGGGGCTATACTGAGGAATTCTCTTGTTTTCACAGCATCCTAGACTGTGTATAAACGTGCAGTGATGTCTGTTGGGTTTTGTTGATCCATCAAAAAAAAACCAGCATCCTGTTTATAAATTCAATGCTGGCGTTTCTGTATTGTGAGCATTTGATCAGACCAATTGAAAATTCCCCTCAATATTATTTCAACATTTGCAATAAAAAAAAATTGTTTTAAGTGTGATGCCAAAGATTCACATTCCAAAATAAAAAAAATAAAAAACTGAAATAAATTATTAATGTATGGAAAAATTATTATTCAAAAATGATGTAATATGTGTTAAAACTGATACAAAGGTAAAACAAAAACAAGTCTTTTTTTTAAAAGCTCACTTACATGTAAGTACCGGGGTACAATGCAGACCAATCCTTACTATATATATGTACACTTACTATATGTACATGTACCGGTACATGTACTCGTGCAGACCCTCACATCTTTACTTGTTTATGTATGAGCCTCAAATGGGCGTTGCCCTCAGTGTCAAGCTGAATATTCATTGGAAACTAATGCTTCTACAATGCATGTGACCAATAAGGAACATGAAACTTTACACATGTACGTACATTCATGAATTTCCTCCCATCTTTACCTAACAGGGGCATTTTCTCAAGCTCATAAATACAGCCGGTCAATTCGTGAAAAGCGAGGTCACTATCAACAAGATGAATCAAATCCGGTCTTAGCAATATTGGCAGCGCTAGCCAGGAAATCTGAGCATACCTCACGCCCTGTATAATGCACGTGCGTGAGGTATGCTTGGAATTTCCTGGGTAGCACTGCCAACATTGCTAAGACCAGATTTGATTCATCTTGTCGACACTTCCACCACCGCGGCAACTGAATCGCGTTTGTCACAGAACTGGCTGCAAATAAGGGGAATAAAAACCCAATCTTGGACTAAGGCTAACTGTTGATTGGCTATACTTACGGTGGTGTGTGACCAATAGGAATGGTCAAAGTTGAAACTCTTTGGTTGTTCCTTGTTCTGTGCTTTAGGATTTGCGATAGCTGCAAAATAGGACAAATAAAAAACAAATTACCAACTTATACAAATTTTTACATTTCTCGGAAGTATTCTATTAAAATTTACAATGAGCCACGCTGCACTGTACGTACATTGGTAGTGAATTTCCAGATAGTCAGAAATTCTATTTCTGGTGTGCAGCACTGCTGAAAGCCTTCCTGCGTTAGGCGAGTGGTTCTCAATCAACACCTTTCATCTCCGCTGGATTATGAGTGGTATTACTGATTAATCACAACATGGATTTACAATTCACATGAAGCACCCAGCTTTAGTCTGCACAGGTTCCAATTAATAATGCAGACCTGTGGCTCAAGAGAGGAGTCCTTCCTTTAAAGGTGCATGTCACTCCTACGAATATGTTAGGCATTCTGACATTAACAAAATCAGACAGAACTGGGCAAAGGTCGGACGATGGTCAGTGGGTATTAGGAAAGAGAATTTAACCTTTTCCTTACAATACTGTTGCATTTCAATTGAACATTCCGTTGACAAATTACAAGCATGGCCATTTAAAAAACGAATTTATCAACATGTCATAAAAGTCAAATAATGAGAAAAAGACCTTTTAAGTTTCATGTTTTGTAATCATAAAAAAGAAAGATCCCAAATGTTTTTCCTTAAAAACACTTTTTTACTTCACAATTTTTTTTTATACCTTTTCCTTAAAATAGGCCTACCGGGTATGTGTAGCAGACGACAAAGATAACAAATGTACATCTGAAGAATTGAGAAAAAAATAATCACCCGTAGTTGGGTTTCTTGCAATTTTCTCCACTGTGGCCTGTGCCAAATTCTGTCTCATTTTGCCAGAATGCCTCACATAAATGTACATTAATGTATTTCTTACATGAATCTCAATTCCATGAATTGGGAACATTTGTACATGTGCCATTTACAAATATTTTTTATTATCAAAACAAAAACGTGATTGCTACATATACCGGTAGGCTATGTAGTTTTTTTTAATGAAACTTTCAATTCAATTCAAAATCTACCGGTACCCCTGCCTGAGAGAAAATCATTTCAGAGAAACCTGCGGCAAAACATGGCTGTAATAACCAAAATAGTTCTTAAGAGCCAGGATATTTTCTCAAAGACAGCGGAAACTCTCCATCTGGAGACTACTGTCAATATCATTAAAGCCCAGGCTTGGGCTCATGCACGTCACAGAAGCGTCAATGCACCGTCTTCCGTGGGTCTTACACTGAGCTGCGCAATCTGCGTGTATGTCATGAGGCAATGCAAATGGTGACGCATAATGGGCTACATGTCGTGTGGACCCTGTATTGGCATGTAATGTACTTGTTAAGTACATGTATGATTCATATTGCTCTGTTTTTGCTTGAGAAAATAAACCCTGAAGATTTACACACTTTGTACATTTGGGGGACCATACAATGTCACTTTTTTAACCCTGAACATTCCCAAATCCTCCATCTCTTTGCAAAATGGAGGATTTCGCAGGATCGAGGCCTATGGCAAAAGTGTGTTGCTGATTTCGGAGGATGCACTGTGTCAAGGTCTTGGGCCGCACCTTGTGTTGTTCATGCTCAGCCATGCATAAATTTAGCCCTACATTATACTTGAAATCCTCTGCACTGCTCCAGAATGTCACTGGCTCTACCGACAGTTATTGCATAGGATTGAGGCAAAGGTCACCCCTTGAAGGACCACATTCAATAAATAACGCAGGATTTTGCAGGATTGAGGATGTATTTTTACATACCCGGTAGAGGCAGTTGGAGGATTTTACAGGATTGAGATTACATTAGGGAGTTAGGGTTCAAATTAATCTGCACATCATTTCGCATACATGTACACATGTAATGTTGATCGTTGTGAAAGTGAAACCTAAAAAAGTATCAAATGACTGAATGTACGTATGTATCATGTCTATACTGGGTATAACTATAAAGCATATGCGCTGTGTACAATGTACAAACGTACATTGGCAATCTCTACGGTATTTCCGAGCTCCATTAGCATGCGTCTTTCATTATGTATCTTCATTGCAAAGGCTGTATGAAAGCAGCTGTCAACACACATTCACAATATGACGATTGAAGTCTTAATGCAAAATGACGCACTTTATTAAATGGAGAACTAGCAAATTGGGCTTGGCATTTTACAGCGCATTGAAGCTCTGCATTATTGTACCAATATAGTCTCAGTCTAATGCCAGGCAGTATTTTGATCTGAACAGGTTTTATTTATTTTCAAAATGTACATGTAGGCCAACCGGTATCTTTTTCTGATTTTAAACTGGGTAGCCTATTCAGTTTAATCCACTGGTCTCTCACGGGGCCGAGTCAAGAGAAGACAATGTTTAGAAATTACAGTTTCATACAATGTAGGTAGGAGGTAAACCACCTGATATTCTAGGAAAAACCCAAGGAACCAAGTACGGGACTGGAAACCCAATCCACAGCCCAGGCAGGAATCGAACCCGGGTCACAGCCCGGTGGAAGGCGAGGAAAGTACGGCTACGCCAACCTGACTCCCCAAGGTTTGCGGTTGAATCTCAGGTTTAATATCAGTAAGCAGTGGGGGCTGATCATCAAGTGCAGATCATGGGTTTAACACTTGCCAGAAGAGAACGACATTCACAGACGGGCATCTGAGAAAGCAAATCTGTCAATCATACTTCCTCCCTCTGTGATGAAGGTCGACTCACATGACCAGGAGTAATCAGGATTGCTGAAATATCACATGACATCCAGGCTGTGACCTTCGCCCACTTTCCAACTATTCACTGGTTCATCTTTTTATGTACTGGCACATGTACCCTACAGTTATAATTTACTGGGTCATTATTTTCACACCACATTGTCTGGTGAAGTTGGCCTGGCGGTTGCTCATGCATGCAAGATACGGTACATGTGTTTGACAAATTAAGGTGTATGGGCACATTAGCATTGATATTATAATAACTACCGTACATGTATTTCGCTGGTGTTTTCACGAATTTAATTTGTGGATTTTGAATTGTGCTGGCCATTTTATTACATTTGACACAAAGAACAATTTGACAAAGTTTCAAAGCGAACTACATGTTTTGTTTATTTTCTTAATTATAAACAAACATTTGACAAAAAGCTTGAAGTCTTTTTTTAATTTCGTTTTCATGAAGTGACAAAAAGTCACCTCGTTAGAAAGGCCAGAGTGATCACATTTAGGAAACCTAAGACTTAACGCCGTACATGTACATACATGCGTTTATTTTTGCTTGCCACAGACCATGCCTGTCATACAGCTTGACCTCGCTGTGGACTTCCTGAAGAAACTTTTATGTAACCAGCCTTGAATTAATTACATTTCAGGATGATTACTGAAAGCTCTTTTTCACAATGTTTTTTTTTGGGGGGGGAGGGATTGTATTAGTGCTAAGATTGTTTAGGTCATGGGGGTTCGGACTCCCCTCCCCCTCCCCCTGGCCCTCCAACAATACTGATACTAGGACATGTACCAGTAGAAAAAAAACAATATGCCAAGTTACTTCCCACATGTCGGTATGCTGCTTTCTGTTTGTTTTCCTGACCAGCCTGTCCCCAGCTGACCTCTACATAACCAGGTCAGAGGGCACGATAGGGTCAGTCTGTCTAGTCTTTGGAATGTGCTAGCCACAACAATGAATGGAATGTCAACTTGAGCCTGTTTGTCATCAGATCAGCATCAGGCATGCAGGTAGACAGCATTGTTTCTATGGAAAAGTACATACATGTACGGCACATATGGCAGGCATAACACTCTTGTTGTAAGCGGACATACCCATCCCCATGTACATGTACATGTACGTGTAAGTTTACATGTATACATCTAACTTATGTTGATGTATCTTCAGATAATTTTGAAGATTTTTTTTTCCCACACGTACATTTGTAGGCCATCAGAAATACACAACTTGCCGCCGGAACGCGTGTACAAACCCAAGAAATATATTATTTTTTTTGGGGTGTTGAAGTGAACATTGGAATAATCTAGTGTTGAGACTTTATCAGGCAGTGACGCACGCAGCTCAGGCGCATTCATTAAGTGCCTGGTTCTATCCAATGCTCCTTAAAAAAAAGATGACATTTCATGTAGAAGCATTTGACTATTTGACATGTTTGATGAAGATCCATGTACAGAGAGGATTATCAGGCTGGTGAGGCCACAATTAATTGCTTCCTGTTCATGTCCTATGAGACACTCACATATAGCCCAGACAATCTGGGGATCAAGTCACTTGTAGGCCTAAATGTCAGATATTTATTACAGCTGAAAGAGGAAATTGTGGTTTAGTATCTTTTTATTTAAAAAGCTGCTTTCCTGTGCTGTTCAATGAACTCAAATTTTTTCTCCAAACATACTCTCACTCTGAGCCTACAATGTACATGTTTAATAAAAACAAAACCTCTTTTCTATTTCCAGTGTCTAGCTTTAACCCTAAAATATAGAAAAAATAAACCCTTAAGGCCGAAAACAAGTCTCCGGTTTCTGGTATGGAGCTTGCCCCAAAAGTGGTGCGGCGACGCGGCTTTTTTAAATTTTTTTAATTTTTTTTCCTTCAAATGTCGACTGATGACTGCAAATGGTGCCCGACTAAATTTAGTGCAAACATATGGCAGTCCAGAGAGGCCACATAAAGCTAAATACATTTGTAGGCCGCCTACTTGATCGTTACCCCATCTAAAAACACGTTAAAATTGTGCGGCAGCAGAATTCCAGTCAAACCAGTGAGTTTGGCAGTTTTGAGACATCATCTTACATTGAAAAAAACCTTTTTCATTTTGCCGACACGCATGGCTATGGCGACGCGCGCATACCAGAAACCAGAGACTTTTTTTTTTTGGCCTAAATGTGCGTTGCTGAATTATTTAAAATTTGTAATTAATTAGTCTACACAAAACAAAATGTGTAAATGTGGGAGACATTTTGTTTGATTTCTCATTCAAAAGTGAAGTATTTTAACAACTGTAGGCCTATTAAAAATACAATTAAAAAAAGTTATATTTTACTGGTCATACCGGTACAAATGTAACTCATCACTGCAGATCTATGTACAGCGACATTAATGTACTGTATTATGTTGCAAAAATATGGTACAATGATACAGTAACAATTAACGGATGTATGGTGCAATAAGGCCCAACAAATAATAATACTTCTGCTTCCGGTTACCCTACCGGTACGGGGGGGGGAGGGGGGAAATTAGGAATAAAACCTGAAAACCATCAATTACTACCTTTTACCCTTGACTACACGCAGACACCTCCAGATACGACCGTACACAAAAAAATTTGCCCCCCCCCCCTAAAAAAATTGTCCTTACCTATCGGTACCTTTCATGTACATGGGGAATTCCACACTAATGGGCCCAAAAGTGTGACATTTGAGAAGACCTTTAAGTTTTGATGATAAAACTGTGATCTTGGTCTCTCAATTTTTGCTGTAAACATTGCAAGCTTCGAACAAATATCCTCACCTGCAAATGATATAACTGGTTTTGTATTTTAGAAAATATAGTGGACATTGTTTTAAAAAGTGTTACGTACGTACGTAACGAAGGACAGACATTTTAGATAAAGTCACAAAGTAAGCATACATTTTAATGATCCCCTAATGTTGACTTATTTAAGAAGATGGAACACCCTGGAGGAATGCTTATCAATCAAAACCTATAGAAAACTCAGAGTCAGTGTGAAGAATTATTTGATATTTTATAATCAGGATTTATACGTACGAACAGACTGGACATTTGTCACAAAATGTCTGTCCCTGTTCGTACGTAACCCTAATCACATCATAAATTTGAAGCCAGTGTGAAAACTGTTATATTTTTGCTTGATAACAATGTAAAATGGCTTAATAATGTCACTGGAAGTGCCTATTAGAAACTGAATTTGTCCTAAGCACCCTTTTCCTAGCAGTGTGTCTGTCCACGTTACATACGTATCACACAGAAAAGATGCCTGTTATTTTCTCAAATAAAACAAGGTATCATCTTTTGTCTTGTCTTGTCCTAGTCACTTTCAACTTAGCAAGGTATAGGAAAAAACTGAAGAAAATAGTAGCTCATCTTTTACCCTTTATACGCAACATCCATAAACTTATCCAATTGGCCCATTAGTGTGGAAATGCCCACATGTATTTGCAAATATGCCATGTAATCGGAAGCAGAACTATTTTTTTGTTGGCCTAATTATGCATATGTACATGTAATACCGGTATTGCCAGCCATTGGACCTTACATTGTACATTTTCACACCCTGTTCTACCGATAGGCCTACATGTACGTACGGTACGTGTATGTATCAATCAATGTGTTAATTGTTATTAATGAATGTATATTGCACACTCAGTTCATTTAAAACACCAGTATACAAAATTAATTTGTAGGCCTTTATATGCAGACTGCAAAGTAGGCCTATATAGCGCAATCATCATTTCTCAAGCCAAGGTACACTGTATGGCAAATTGTATTCACCTTGCTCTATGATTATGCCCACTCGAGTGGACAGGTCAATAAATTAATAGGACCAGAAAGAGAAAAAACAGAGAAAAGAAATAACGAGAGAGAGCAGGGGGGACATGGCAGATACTCCCCTTGCAATTTGCACCTCACACGCCATCTGTGAATCACCTGTGGAGAAGGAATGGTACGGCCCACAAAATGGAACATTCCATGCCCAATCCATCTCTTGCATATTCACCGGCTGGCCGTGCAGGGAAAAAAATGCATACTTGTGGGTAAATTAACCATTTCGTCACATTGACGTTGTTTCTTCGGAGGCCTGAGGTTCTTAAAATACTCCCGGGCAGCAGAATTTAGCCCTTTTGATCAGCAGACAAGGAAAGATTTGAAGACTACATGTAGAGCTGGATAGGGGAATAGTGGACGGAAATACATGTGTAGTTCCCACAAATATAAATAAATATTCTGCATTTATATTAACAAATCCTGGAAACATGACATGTCAATGCTTCTCATTTTCCATTTTTTTTTACAGCTTGAAATTTGTGCAGAACAAAAAAGTGTTTCATGAGTAATTCATAATCTATACATTATAATTTGAATATATTTGTTCTTTTTGAATTTTCTATTTGCATTTAAACGCAAATTATTCTGACTTTTCTTGCCATTCACATTTTTAGTATCAACCAAGCGATAACAAAATAAGCCACTTTGGTGGTTTTTGGGGGTTTTATGGCAAGGCCATAATGGGCAAATTCATTTGAATTGGGCTGATGTCTCCAAACTCATACATTTTTAAGCTAAAAAGCAAACTGAAATAAAAGCTTAGATGTCAAGAAAACACCAGCATTTTATTTACCTACAAGAAATGAAAACTACAAAAATGTACTTACTTGTTGTTTTGCCGGTCATGCTGATGACACACTCAGCATTTCGGCCGATTTCTCTGGAGTTAAATGGACGGACTCGAACTGCTACTTTCACCGACGACATCTCGAAGGTTGTTCACTTTACAACTGATATCCAGAAATTTTTTGTACAAAATCAATTTTCTCCCTCAATCCGTTGGCCAAGACAGCTTGTGGAATTGGCGTAGCAGTTTGTCAAAGTTTTTCACGATGCTTTCTTTCGTCCGCAGCCATCACTGGAATTTACAGTTGATTTGTTGCCGGCCGCAAGTCCTAAAAACATCTTTTGAGGGGTAGAGGATTCCCGACACAAAAGTGGATTTCATGGCCGGATGCCGCATCACAATGCCACAATATGCTGGCGAAATTGACTCGGGACATCTTGGGCACACAAGAGCAAGGACGACTATCTGTGGGCACACTGTGAATTCCCAGTCTGGCCCCCTTAGCGTGTGAGTGAGTTAATGTGTCTGTGTCATGCGTTGTACGTTCAGCTGTTGCTGGCTTGCCAATGACTGCACCGTGAATATTACAAGCTGTGTGTGGAGAGGGCAAGTGCGTCATCAGTGGGGCCCCATCGCTGCCTACGCTGGTGGAAATGCCGGTGCCCTACAGACAGCCCCTTCGCCCCTGCATCTCTTCCCGTATGCTCGCCTTGCTTTCCGCTGCTACGGCACTTGTCAGAATAAAAAACACGGCTGCATTTGATTCCTGGTGTCTCTCTCTCGCCTTTTTTTTTTTACATCACATATGGTTGGCTGCCCACGGCTAGTTCACGCAGGCAGCTAGGGCAAATTAGCCTCAGATACTAGCAGTCCTTTGTTGCATGTTGTGATGAAGACAACAGGTCATTTTTTTGCTCTTTTTTCGCCGTTGTTTTCCTTTTTTTTAACCTGAGGAATGGAAGAGACACAAACAAGGGAAATTGAGTCCACGCTGAATAAACAAACAGGAGTGATAAACAACCTGGCATAACAATTCAGCTGAGTGGTTTCACTTTAGCTGAAACAAACAATCTGACACAACACTTGCACAAATTTTGTCATGAACACCTCCTTGGTAATTCATTTTGAAGTGAAGTGATCTTATGTTACACATACAAATTATTCAGGTTTTTAAAAACTTTTTTAAGGTACATGTGTAATGTTTATCCTGCATGATTATCATGTCAGAAATTTTATATTAACATACATATTATATAACTATGCACACAATGAGATTAGGATGAGTGTTATGTGCAACGTATTTTGTTGATGTCAACATTAAGGCCAAATAATAAAAAAAAAAGTTAGCGCCCTCGCCCGCTTCCTTTTTGGAGGCCCCTCTTTAAAAAAAAATTCAAAAATGATACACTTTAATCAGTGACATCATTTTGGCCCCTTTCTCTGTCGCATTTAGCCCATGTATAGCTGGTACGTCATTTCCTGAGTCCAAGTGGAGGCCATTTTTTTTTTAAAAGCTGACGGCCATATCTTAAAAAATAGCCCGGCCGGTCATTTTTTTGGGGGAAAAAAAGGGGCCTCCTTCCAATTTTTCAAAAAAGCAGGATGCTACATGTAAACAATTTTTTATTTGGCTTGATTTGATTTAAAAAAGGAAAAAACTGACAGTAAATTTTAGTACAAACATATCAATCGTCCAAAAAAAAAAAAGAGGACTGGATTCCAGTGGCACAGGTATGTGTAATTTACATAAACTGTATGTAATTTCGTACTCACTTTCCTTGACATTTACACTTAAAAAACAGGACTGTAATTTTGCTGAGAATTACAAGGATCACACTTCAACTAATATGAAGATGTGTGTATGCATAAAGAGAATTAATTACTAGTAATTCATGGGCCCACTGAATTTTCTCAAATGCTCATGTATGATGTAGGCCCCCCTATTCTTCCAAATGTCCCATTCGATTTTTCCAGTTTCTTGTCAGAGCCCAGCGCTGCATGCAGTCTGCCAGTCACTGGAGGCAAGAAGCTTGCACACATCAGATTGACTTCTGACATTTCAAAGTCCCCAGCCCTCTTATTACATACATGTATGCTGGGTACAGGCAACCCTGTTCAAAGTACGTATGCTCATGCACCATATGCAAGGATTGAACACTGAATACTTCCTTTCTTTTTTAATTGAATGGAAAATGGTATTCAAAAAGATCAAATCTGCATCTAGCCCAAACAAAATGCTTTTGTGTGAAATAATTAAACAATTTGGACAACAGGTTTCCAGACCAATAGACATTGGCCAAATTTCATGGCACTGCTTAACAGTTAGCAGAAAAATTAGCCTTGACCATAGATAAGTCTTTTACTAAGTATTGGACCAAGTCCGCCAAAATTCATCAATCAAACTTCTTGCAATGCATGCTTTGCTTTAGGCCTCCAGGCCCAAGTCCATCATACTCCATCAATATTTAGCCAAACCAGACCTGCAGGACCTAGTCCCCCAAAATCCTCCAAAATGGGGGATGGATTTTGATGGAGTTGGGGAGGTATGGGTTAAGCGCTATTTCATGGCGTGGATGTGCCAACGATTGCACATGCATGGAGATTTCTGTTGTTATGTCATTGATTTACATTGTAAGCAACTTTTTCCTCTAAAAGGTACATGGCGTGCATTTCATTATGCTTACTGCTAAATGGTCTCCATGAAATAGACGCAAAATCTGTTAGCAGAAAATGGTGTGCTTAGTGCAGCGCCATTAAATTGGGCCCTTACGTCAAAAGGCGGACTCTGAGGGAAATTGATTTGTATGCTTGGACAGGCTTGAAAAATATATAAACTTTTGTGTTTTTATTTGTTACTGAATTAAACAATGAACGCCAGAGACTCGCAATGAATAAGGTCTATTGGCCAAACTCTTACATCTTTGAGAAATAATTTAAGTAAATAAAATCAATTATCAAATTTAATCGAATAAGCTTGAACTTCCTTTTTTCCAAATACGGCATTTTCTTTTTGTTGACGTTATTTTTTTTTAGCATTATACTAAGGACGTGATGTGTACATAAAAATGTTTTACAAAATTTGTAAATATATCTTTTTAGCTTAAATATTTGAACAAAACCTGTATTAATTACAAAAAAAGGAATCTACATTCACGCAATCTTCCTTGGAGTTAAAGTTAATGGCACAAATAATTGACAATGTTTTCAAACCCATTTAATTGGTATACACAGAGTTTTACTTTTTGAATGACTGCCTGTTATTTATTTAAATAACAATCATTATTGATTGATCATTTCAATTACGCCGATCTGCAGAAATAATGGTAGGCGTCAATCTCAGTGAACTGACTAAGCGTTTAAACAGTATGTAAAATATTTGCTAAACGTTTACAAAATTAAACGGAAAGTCATATCCTTACAATATATTGACAGAGTGATTGTATGAGCAACAACAAAATATGTGGTTTATTTTGTTCAGCTGATGGGTGACCCTCCAAAGACTACATGCAATCTGTCAAAAATAAATTATAAAAGTCTTTATTCATGGGGTGCCAGCATTTGCACAAAGGTCACTTGGCGTTCCCCAAAGTTTTGGCAACCTGATAATTAGTCAAAGGTGCCGAGTACAACCTACGGTATGAATGGTTTGTTCACGATGGACCGTCGTTGTTTTGCAACACACGCGGGTAAGGCTATCGAGAGAGGATGATGATTGATTACGGCAGCCATAATGCATTTTTTCAACTGCTATCAAAATTGCTTTGCAAAAAACACTATTGCGAATCTACATCTCATCTATAACTACCCTTCCAGCCCGAGCATTTTGGTAGCTCTATTGGTTAAACGTTGGACTACAAGCTGTAAAGCACTGTCAATATCAGAATTTTCAATAATCGATCGGAAATCCAGTATCAAGAATATTCGATATATATTGATTATCCCTTGTAAAACTTACAGACCATAAAGATGACACTTTGATTTAAAAAGAAAATAGATTAAGTCCCAATTTTCTATGGACTGGAGCATATTGCCCAAACTTGTTATAACAAGTCTCAGCACTGACAGTTTGTCCAGAACGGACGGTTTCTTTTGAGGTTTTACATTGAGGGAGACCACGAAAATTCCAAAGAATGCAGGGCACAAAGCGACGCGGCTTGGCATTGTGTTGATGTTTTTATTTTGAGTCACAAACAACAAGTTGCCGCCAAGTTTTATTTCATTATACGGCAAACATTCAACACAAAGTAAAAACACAAACGGGAGACTTATTTTGATGATAATCTCACGCATTTTCAATGTTTTAGAATATCATCATTCCTCAATATCAAAAGTTTTGACATTTAAACATGATTAAAATATTGCTATCGGTGATATCGATATCAAAATAATATCAAATAATCGAGTTATATTCAATATATGGATGGTGCTTACCATGTTGAAGGTCTCACGGTTAAATCTGCGCTCTGAGAAATTGTTTTCTTTTTTCTTCTTTTTACCTAGTAATTAATACTTTTCTTTACTTTTATGTTTAATCAAATCCTACATTTCTCTTGAGGCACATTTCATTTCTTAGAGATCCTTGGCTTTGGAGGATTTTTTTAGGGGGGAAATAAAGTCCAACAACCATTCTGTCAGGTCAGGAAACCATACGGTTACGAAACCTAACAAAAGCCACTTTGAAATGAAGTGTTCACTTGTAATTAATGTTTACCACTAATGTACCGGTAGCTAAAAAATGTAAGAGTTTTCTTTCTTTTTGTTTTACATTGAATGCTACATTTTATTGCACAATATTTCATCTTTTTCATGATTCCTAAGTCCGGCAGATTTTTTTTTAAAGGGAAGTACTTAAATAGGGCCTAATGTTAAGTCCAAAATTGTCCTGAATACTACATGTATGTCACAACAACAATGCAAGCGCTGATTCGCAGAACAAGACAAAGATTGGTCACAAAACATTTATTAACAAAAACACACACTGCGCAGGTTTGATGCAGTGCCGGTTAATGTTTGGGGACCAGTTCATGTAGCAACTGATTATGGCCAAGTTGCTGGACTTCTTAAGCACACAATCAGGGGAATAAATCCGGAGAGGGAAGAGGAGGCACTTTTTGACCAAGGGGGATGGGCTATTGGATCCCCCCCCCCCTTTTGTTGGTGCGCGAGTATACGTAAGATGTATATCCTCAATCATCCATAATCTGCACAGATACAAGTAAAGCTTTGCAAACGCAACTTAAATGTGAGTGCGTAGAAATAGGATCGCATAGTTTAGGGTCTGACGCACACTGGGACTGTTCTGCATAAAAACATGCACAACTACTGATGTTTTTCACCCACCATTCAGCTAACGCTCATACAACACATACATGTACCTTAAACTGCTACAGTTACAATCATGTCTCACACAAAATTTGAGACCTTAAATCAACTTTTTAAGCAAGTTAATGGCAGCTTGAAAATGGAAAGCTTGTGTGCTTCGCAAAGTATTCTTGGTCAAATGTATCCCCGTATCCCGAGTGCGATTCCGTTACCGAGCGCGCGCGATGCATCGATTATGATAATGGGTAGACTGGAGCACGTTTGTAGACACAAGTGCATTTCAAACAATAAAAGGGAGTCGGGAACTAGCTTGAACTGGTTCCGCCCATAAAAGCTGCCCTAGTTTCCGACTCCCTATTATAGTTCGCAATGTTTGTGTTTACAAACGAGATCCAGTTTACTCATTATCATAATCGATGCATTGCGCGCGCTCTGTAACAGAATCGCACTCGGGATATGGGGACCATCAAATGTACGCTGGGCATGAAGACCACAGCACGAGTCGGAAATTTAACGTGTTCAAGATCGCGAGGGGAGCTCTCGGAATTGAACGGGAAATTTCACTTTTCATCCGGATCGTAAGTAAACTTCAGTACAACCATCTTAATCATCGATGTCTACTTGCACCTCAGGTGGCATATCTAATAATTTGTAGGCTATTTTGAGGGTGAAATCTGATGTTTTTGTTGGGCAATATTGGGATTTTGGGTCACTGACAGAATTGTGTTGCTTGGCATATAAGGATTAGCTTGGACCCTACTATCGCCAGACCTAGCCCAGGTTGGACGAATTGTATTACGACTGACGTCCAGGATGAGAAATCTCTACATAATACCATCCAAAATTTTGACCTAATTTTTGTTACGTTTTACTTCGTTATAGAAGCTTATTTCACGCATACATACTCTATGTATCCTTATCTATTGATCTGGGGGGTTCAGGAATTCCATATGTGATGCTGACCGACGTTAATCAAGAAAATACACTCTAGAGCAATGTTAAACTTGTACTTTCTGTAGTCTCTTTTCATCAGTTTCTCACCGAATCGCTAGCGCCCTCCTTTGTTTAGTTTTGGTTGGAACAGTGACGTCACTCCAGCCAACCGAAGTCGCGAAAACGCTCAACCAATGGCAAAAACCGAAACATGTTTCTGTTAACTGTCGCGAAAACACGCTTGGTCATTGGATAGGCGACCGCACCTACAAGTTAGTGCGAATGCGTATGAGGGCGGTTACAAAGGAAGTCGCACGTGCACACTGCACGTTCACGTTGCACACACACGGCCGTACGTACGCCATTTACGACTGGACTCGGTACGTGTGAGAAATTGATGAAAAGAGTCTACAAAAGCATACAAGTTTAACGTTGCTTTAGAGTTTATTTTCCTGATTAACGTCGGTCAGCATCGCATATGGAATTCCAGAACCCCCCAGCCCAATAGATAAGTCTTCATAGAATACTAAGACGTAAAAATTAGCTTCTCCAACAAGGTAAATATTGAAAATATTGGTCATAAATTTTTTTGCCCGGTTTTGAGCACTTAATACCCTGGACTCCCTCTGTAACGTAGGGAGGAAAGGGAGTCCACCTGGGCTATGGCCAGACCATGTCCGAATGTTAAAAAGGCGATAAGTTGAGTCCAAGTTACTCGGACTACGCATGTTCAATGCATATCCGGCAAGCTAACGTTTACTAAAGCAAAATGTGCAAAATATCCACTGCCTGGATTACCCGAAATGGCACATTTTGGAATTCAATTTTTACAGATGCTAGGCCTAGTCCGTGCCCCCCCCCCCCTTTCAGATTTCTACAGCCGGATAATTTTTGGATTTTGGTCATCCCCCATCCACAACACTCACGCACAGAATGACGCCACTGCCATACCATGGCCATACGGAAGAAGTCCAGAATGATTATGGGGCTTGGTTCACGACCGCGACTCGAGAGCACAAACATATGCATGACATGACAAGCGTTTGACAAATAACTAAGGCAGTGGATATTTTGCCGGAGACGGCAAACCTTTAGTAAACGTTAGTTTGCCGGATATGCATTGAACATGCGCAGTTACTGTTTTGTTGTACTTAAACATTTTCTGGTGACAAATTTTAGTCTGGCTCCATGCCAATATTATCGTTGTAATCTCATATTCACAAGATGGGATTCAGACCATTTTATAATATTGGACTTTATTTCCCTTTTAAAAAAAAATCCCCCAGAGCCACAAATCTGAAAAAGAAAATGTAACACTTTACTCTGTAATAAAATGTTTGAGACATGTTAAAATAATAAAAGAAGAATATTCTTATTTATTTGGGGATGGGAAAAAAAACCTTTAAAATGTGGCAGGGATCGGGATCGAACCCGAGTCATCCCGCTCACTAGAGCTTTTGCTTAACCACTACACCAAACGTGCTACACAACTTTTGGTGGGAATTTAATACATCTTATAATTCAGCCCTATCTTAAAGAGTACAGCGCCCTCTGTTGATATGGATTGCCGCCGGCAAACCTTTAGTAAACGTTACTTTGCCGTCATTACCTCCGGCAAAATATCCACTATCATAACTAAACGATAAAAAGCGACAGTATCCTTAGCCTTAGGCCTTAAGTCCTGTAAAGAAAACGACCAACATGAATATAGTTCAGTTCTAGAAAAAAAAGAATAACTTGGTCTCATTCTAAAAAATAAATTACATGATTCATTACCAACCTGCTGTTCGGTTTAAATAACTTGACATTTAGCCTGACGTTCAGCAGCGCAGCATGCATGTGATCGAACGAAGGACGAAGTGACAATCAATTCACTGGTGTTCATAATTTACGTCAGAAATAAACAGGTTTCCAATCAGCACGGCAATACGCAAGGGTACCAGTGATAGTATTGACATAAATTAGGGGGCGGGGCTTATATAGTTCCCCCAGAATTTGAGGGACGATTATGGGTGAAGTATCAATATACATATGTCAAAACAGAATAAAAGAAAGTCAAAAGCGTACATACATCAATTAATTACATCGATGAAAAACTAGGTTTGTAATAAATCAAACAAAATGGGGAATTTTGGTTGTAAGTGGTGTGCCCCGGCTCTTAAGACATGTCAACAAACGAGGGCGCTCTTTAACTTTCTCGGTGATCTGCAGCAGACCAACTTTTTGCCGATTTTAACGGACGCGTCGGTAGCGGGCCCGCGGTTAAAACTGAGAACAAATTAATATGACCCCAAAATTGAGTAGGAGTCCTGTCAGTTCCGAAAATGTCCCAAGTTTATCGATACATTTCTTTGACAGTCGGATATGTTCGCAATAACTCGCCGGTATTCCCGGGCGTAAAAACATTATTTACCGGTACGCCGGGATCCCGGTCCGACGCCTCATAGGTCCGACGCCTCATAAGTCCAAAACAGCGTTTGTCCATTGTCGGACTTATGAGGCGTCGGACTCATGATACGACCCGGTACGCCTGCCATGCTTCCGAAAAATTTGAGTTCATAAATTCATTGCTTGCATGTATGATACATTTTAGTGCTAGGCGTAGTGTTGCCCATTCGGTTTCTGTTTTTAAATTTAATGTCAAATCAGTGTGGACGTTGTGCCTCAAGTATGCACTCAATGCCGTTTCTACAAACAATTTTAAATGCAGGAATGCATAAATTGCAGATTTTGTGGGTTGGTGGCGGTGGTTCCAGCGGCGGGCGCGACCGTATACGGCCGGGGGGGGGGGGGTGTCACTGCGGACCCCATCTCGGGATATCCCTGTCAGTCGTTGAACCCAATCAACAATGGATCCAACAATTCTGAGTTCTGGTAGAACTCATAAAGTGGAATGAATAAACAGTATAGATGGGCCTTGAAAGGAAAGGTATACGGATCGACGTACTTCAGCTTATGATTCTCAAATAAACATGTCACAGTTACATTCTTTGCGGATAAAATCATATCCTGTTAAAACGTTATTTTTGCCTTTAACCCCAGATACCCACACATCGTTTGAACGGCAGACATCTTCAAGAATGCATTCATCAGTTTTGTTTTGTTACTCTTTTATTGTACTTCGCCATATCGGTGTATGGCAACGCCAAAAAAACCGGATGCTGCTGCTTTTCTTGCTGCCAACAACGCAAAGTTAGTCAAACACATAAACTAATAAACAAACTCTTTTTTAAGAGTAAAATATACATGTACTTATTTAAATCTAAAACACTAATTTTTAGATTTATATATTTCAGGTTCATCCAGTCAGTAAGCAGTTTGCAGCAGTCTTACTTACTTACTTTTTTTCATGTACTTATTTAGTTAAGAGGTCTATTATGATAGACAAATACTAATCTCTACTTGCAACACCGACGACGTTGAGGGCAGCGTAGGATTCTATACGCAGTCTCCAGTGTAGCAAGGCAGGCGACGTGGATGAGAAGAAAGCAGACGATGGATCGCGGAGCGGGCGGTGAGAAACTATTTTGACTTCCGTGGCCAGCTCACCGGTAGTTATTTACTTTCTCCCGCCCGTCCTACCCCCTTCCCAACCTCAGAGGCATCCTCTGGCCTCAGTATCCACGCTCAATCTCACCCACATCTCAATCCTGAAAATGCAGGAGGCGGACGGAAACGAAGACGATGGTGCAAATAGGTAATACTGTACTGTGGCACAGAAGTTACTCTCCTTTATAAACCAATGCAAGCGATAACAAATTATTACCTAAAATCAATTCATTCTCACTATTTGCTAAGAACAAAAAAAAAATTCCCTTTAGTCCGCTTTTCTTTGGTTTCAATTAGTCAAAATGACTGCGTGAAAACAACAAAAATCATATGCTTGATATTTGTTCTCTTTTTTTTTAGCTATGAAAAACGAATTAATACGAACACGTGAAAAGTCAACGTATTTTTGAAATATTCATCCGACTGTTTAAGAATCATTTACAAAACTTTCCGAAGACCGAGCTTGTTGTTTGATTTTTGTTAGCTTTTACATTTGTAATTTGTTTGTTTGTTTGTTTGTTGGAAGTCCCCGATTTCATTATTCCGCAAGGGATTAAGGCTACTAAACTGTTAATTTTTACTTCACTCTGGAAGACTTTAACGAATTACTAAAGCTATTTTAGTTTTATACAAATGAGCCCTGAAATATTTTAATTTCATAAAAAAGGATAAAACAAAGTTTTGTGATGGAAAGAAAAACTTTGACAGAGTTTTGTCAGTCATCTTCATCCTGTCGAAGCTTTTGAAAGCCGTTTTCGTTGTGTCTTTCTGCGGTGACTTCTGATTGTGTTTTGTTGAGGGCGCCACCCTACATGAGTGGGAGGAGAAAACTGAGATTGGTCATAAGCCACTTTATACAGCGCCATCATAGGGGGACATGCTGTTGCTCTGTGTAATACTTCTGAGTAAGTGTAGATACCTCGTTAATTTGTACTGACGGTCATGAGTAAAACTTGTCCTTCAGTAAGAACGCTGTGTGATATGCAAGGCGTTTATTTACTAGGGTTAAAATCAGGGATCGGTCCCATCCCCACCTTTCAACCACAAACCGTGGCAGATGTTAGAATTTCAAAACTGCCAGATCGGTGGGTGTATATAGCCCTACATATGTCCCTTTTAAAAATTTGTTAAAAAGCAAGTGTTTGATTTATACTTACCGTTTGCATATTATGGATATTCGCCGCTAGACTGAAAATAAATGCCACACCTGTCAGTCCAATGGTGTAGACGATGACTAGCTGCCATCGGAACTGCATCACGGCATCCGATAGGCTGAGACGCAAGAAGACACCAAGAAAAAATAGTCACTTGTCTCATAGTGAATCACTTCAACATTACAATCATTTTGCATATACAAGAACGAAACATCGCCTACCGGTTTGACAGCATGCCATGATCATGCATTCAATAAAACATGATTGTGGGAGTATGAGCTCCGTGCGCTACCAAAAGAGGGCGCCCTTTTACCTGACAACGACGTCCCATGGGCGGGACATTTAGATGGTTGACGCGCACCGTTCCTTGTGTGTGACGCACGTACACCAGGGGATTTGTTCTATTTAATTTACGCGCAGTGGCTGCGCTTCGCGGCAAATGGGGCCAAGTTCGGGCAAGGACCATTAGTCGACTAGTGGTTGATTTGTGACGTACCTTACACCTGCGCACTAATAGCAAAGTGCGAACGTCTCTAGTCGAACGCTGGTCAAAATGTCATTGCAAAACGTCTGGATCCTGGCTCCCTGCTGTACGTTATGAACGCGCGCGGCAATGGTTACCAGCGAAGCAACCAACCCTAGTAGGTTGGTTCCAAATAGTCGACTAGCCTAACCATCGTCGACTAGACAGAGTTCGGGCAAGCGTTAGTCGACCAATGGTTAACTAGGCCTATAGTCCTTGCGCGAACTTGCCCCAAATTGCAGTCAGGCAAGATGGCGTCGGTCGGTCAGCCCCAATTGTACTTCCTTTGCCGGTGAGGGGGTACTTGTGAACGGAGCGGTGGTCACAGGCGACGTCATTATTTTGGGGATTCATGTATTTGATGGCAGTTTCGTAAGTGGTTATAACAGCCTAAATTACAGTTTCCACCAACAACTTAATGACTTGCCATGGTTTTAAGTATTTTCGTAATGATAAAGGAACAAATACAATATTGTCCGAACTTCCCTGACCAAATCATTGACTGCAACGTCTCATCCACCGACCCTAGACAAACATTGGTTTGCAACGCGTAGCCCATCCAGCTCCCAAGCCCACCAAGCCTTCGAAAACTCCAGGATCCGCCACGGCACTGCCTTTCCGAGATCAGAAGCCGGGCGGAATCCAACACCTTCCCCGGCTGCATGCAACCACAAGAACAACCCCCCCCCCCCCCCAAAAAAAAAACTATGATAGTAAAATAAAATTCATCTAAGTCATTTAGCGTTGATATGCCCCTCCCCAGTCAATGATAATGACCTATACTCACTGGTACTCGTGGGTTTGACCGAGGATCAGACCAATCACAACATTGGACGCTGCCGTGAAGCACATTTCTATGGTGAGCGTGATGCCTATGGCTGTGCCCACGGTCGATGTGGGTACCACGAGGGTGATACACGCAATCACGCTAACCTGAGTACGGAAAGAGAATGCTTCAGGGGTTATAATATCAAAGGAAAATAACAAACAACAATCGGCTTACCGACCAACCGATCGTCCAGCCGTTGACAATTCAAAATTCCCAGAAAAGCTGAAGGTATAGCGTTAATTGACCTGTACTTCCGAGAATGTTTTCATCCTATAAAATTAGACGTCGAAATCATTTTTTAAAAAAACCACCCAAAAATGTCCCGCAATCTGTTTCCACAGCTGTGCACAGGTTCTCATTTCTGTGTAAAACCATTGTGACATCCTGAGTATATGTCTACACTAACATTGAAAAATGAACTTCCGAAGTGATGTCTCATAAAACAGTGCGAAATATATTACAAAATATATAGGCCTATGGTAATACTAAAATGAGTTACATACAGTTCCATGTGAGTTACATCTACATGTATTTTGTTCACACGATTGTGGGGAACGCGACTTTCCGCATAAGACGAGCTTCCGGATAATACGAGGAAATTAAGAAAGTCTGGAGAACGAAAGTTGACTATATGCCTAATATGTGACAACATTTGTGTACAACCTTGTGTAATGTCACCGTTGGGGTTGGTATGGAAGTAAAACAAATGAACATGACTTACCGCCGCAAATGAGTAGAATATACTGATGAATACTGCGCAGATGTGAGGAGGGAACAATGTAAACGCCAGGAGACTAAGTGTCGCCATGCAACCTAAGATGGATATACTGGTGATCACAAGCCGATAACCTACAGAATCCTGTGCAAAAAAAAAGACCAAAAGATGCTTCATTCGTGCAAGGATTGCAAGTTAAGCCGGTTCAAACTCAAACAAACAAAGTGAACGCGAACACAAACATGAACTAGTGACGTCACGATAAGTCAAGGTCGTTTTGCAAATTTCGAAGAAAAAAAGCTGAACACACATTTGGGTTATGTTTGTATTGCATTGTTATGACTTTTAGCTACACTCTGCGAAATCGTGGACGGGTTTTAATGTTTGAAAACCTAACAATGCAACATGTGTGCATTTCCAAATGGTGAACTTATAGATGCTGGTCAAGTCAATAGAGGGCAGTATACAGTGCAGGGTGTATAAAAAAACCCATAGGAAACCCAGATGTACATGTAAATCATAACAAATCTAATAAACATTTCCAAATAAGTTAAAGATCATGTGAAACACCAATGTGTCCTCTTTCCAATGATACCTTGATTGTGTGTCTGTGGCCACGGATGACTGAGCATTCATTGTTATGTCAAGGGTCAAAACCTGCACTGGGCCAAGTTTTACCTGGCTAAGATTGCTGGCTGGTTTGTTATGCAAAGTTGAAATGGACTAGACTTCGTGCACAGCTTTATGTGGAAAGAGGTGGTGGCCACGTTGAAGGCATTGGGCCATGAGGGGTTAACTGTAACAACGATTGGTGAAGTGTGTCACAATTATTTCACAATTATTTTCAAAAAAAATAAAATAATTCAAACGCGTTCACTATTTAGGAACACTTATCTTACCATCAGCCTACCAGCACAGAAGCACCCAACTGTCGAGATACCGAAGAATATACCCGCAAAGTAAGACGGTACGACGGACGCCTCGGAATATCCGTATCTGTCAGTCACGAACTTGCTGTATCGAGAATCAAAAGTGACATAATGAGGCCGCTACATCTAAACATCCTCCGCTGGCCTAGGGCCATCTTACTCGCGAACTTCGTTAATACGAGATTGGCAAATCGTATCCGAATCTTTAGTTTTTGAGTCAATCGCCGTCCAATCAATGTTCTGCGTCGACTGCAAGATCTTTTTCCAAATCAGAGAGCATTGACGTCCTCGTCAACTTATCGCAAATGACACTGAGAGCTTGTTTGGGTATGAGCTTTTGCGATCGGTGCATCGGTCAAAAATTGTCAATAGATTTTTTGGCGGGAACTGTTCATGAATAATTAATCGCACGAGGTCAAAAGGCAAATATGGGTGGGCTCAGTTTGTCAGGGTCGGTTTACGAAGTACGCCCGCCCAGTAGCTAGCGAGGGTGCGTCAGAGGAGGTAAATTCGGAGATAGGCCTGTATGCCCTTATTTTATAGAGCAATGATGTCCAATCACGACAATACAAAATGAAATCGCTTAATGGTCTTGGACTCCAGCGGTCTGAAGATAACGAAACGGAGTTTTACCCTATCTGCAAGTATTCATATAATGGGTATTGCTTTTTAGGGTTTTCGAAAATCACACACTGATCGACATCTTTTTATGTCTGCAAAATTCGTTGCTTGTGGCGATCAAGGAGCTAGGAGGCTACGTGTACTACCAAACAGTGACCAGTCCATTCCAACAGATCGGAGAACAGCGATCCTTAATGATGTTCATGAGTTTTCCTGTGTAATGTTTTACCTGATGTCACCTATGAGGGCCCATATCATGCTATTGAAGAACACACGGGTGAATACCAGCAGCCAATACTGCATCGGAAGCTCAACCAGATCGGAGAAACTTAGCTTGTTCTGTCTGGTTTGCCTTGACTCCTGCGTGAGACAAAGAATGTCAGTGACATTTATCGATGACAAGCAACACACAAATTTATCCCAAAACCCCAACGGCTTCCGGTTTTGCGTTAGTGATCTGAAGAAAACCTCAACTTGAGCCCTACAGATAACTTGATACTCTTGACCTATCAACTCATTAAGTAAACCATATTTTCGAATCTGCTTATTGGGCTGAGCGTATCAGATTTTCGGATTTTACCTTATACTGATCACTGGCCCCCACCGAATCAAGGTAGCCAAGCGCAGTAGCTGGAAGACTGGTTCCCACTATAACCAAGATCATACTGATCCACAGCACCCACTGGAGGCCCAGTGCATTGTAGAGTGGTTTCGTAATCAGGAAGTTCAAAACTTCGCCCTGAAAACAATTCATTAAAAAAATATTGACAAAACCAAAGTTAAAGGTTGCTTCCAATGAATAATTATACAGTCGGTCATTGTGCGCTTGGCCGACTGGAGGAGAGAATTTTTCTTTTACGTGCATAAGGCCAAAAAAAAAAGTCTCCGGTTTCTGGTATGCGCGCGCGTCGCCGTAGCCATGCGCGTCGGCAAAATGAAAAAGTTTTTTTTTCAATACAAGATGATGTTTCAAAACCACCAAACTCACTGGTTTGACTGGAATTCTGCTGCTGCACAATTTTAACGTGTTTTTAGATGGGGTTATGATCGAGAATAAGATTTATGTGGCCTCTCTGGACTCCCATATATTTGCACTAAGTTTAGTCGGGCACCATTTGCAGTCATCAGCCGACATTTGAAGCCAAAAAAAAAAAAAACCAGGTAAAAAAAAAAAAAAAAAGCCGCGTCGCCGCACCACTTTTGGGGCAAGCTCCATACCAGAAACCGGAGACTTTTTTTTTTTGGCCTAACCGCAAATTGTGCCTTCATGAAGTGTCATCTATAAACTGTGTGCACCAAAAAATATTCAAAATTCATATTGTTGGTGACAAAAAACCTAAATACGTTAGGGTCCTTGTACATTCTAGACTGTGGACGCCGCTTTTGATGTACTGCGCTTGTCCCCAAAGGCGCGTCAGTATTAGTCATCTCTTAAGGATGCAACCCTGCAAATAAATTCCCATAGACACTAGTGCTAAATGCCCATACTTCAAAATTCTTTTAAAAATACTCAGAACTCTCACAGGTATTTAAGCTGCACAGAAAAATGATGATCGACATGTCGTCTTTCAATTTCTTTTCATTTTTTGGTGGGTTGACCATTGACTTTTCGAGAAATTCTCGCCCAAAGAAGACGACCCCTATTTTCCCCAAAGCAGAACGGCAGCCATCTCGAAAAACGATCCCTCCACAACATGGCAAAATAGCGCCATTTTCAAGCCCAATTGTATCCAAAATGCTCAGAATTGGAAGCCCCAAGTCCGGGCCAGAGGTTCATTGCCATATCTCTTCAATTCCCCAATGTTATGACTCCCAGAACTCTCTAATATAGAATATTTTGAGGGTATAACTTTTATTCATGAGCTCGGCGGATTGATTTAGGCCTATTTACCGGTGTGCACCCTTAATCTCTTTCACAAAATATTGTGAAGAAAACGTATAGTTGTCGCGGTGCATTGTGGGAAGATCACCTGCTTTGAGCCGTGCACTCATATCCCGTGCGCGCGTATCAGGTGTACGTAACCTAAGCGTAAAAACCGGGTCAACTATAGTCAACAAAATCTATCCAATGAGAGCGCAAAGAAGTTAGAGGTTGCCAGCGGCATTATAGATATACGGCATTGGGGACGGAGTACGAGCGAATTATGCGCTGAAACAAAAAAAAAACCGGTATCCCGTCGTTGCCTCGTGGTGGCGCACTATAGGCCTATATGAATATCTGCACAAGGTAATAACAATAATAACTACTCCCCTAGCTTGCATTTTTTTGCCTTCGCCACCATAAAAAAAAACCCAAAAGAACGAACACTTACGGCTGCATTTGCACAGGAGACAGCGCCAAATGCAGTCGTGACTCGGTCCTCAAACCAGACTAAAATCACCACTCCCTGTAAGACTAAAAGAGTTATCGAGAGCAATCAAGAAAAACACGAAAACCAGTCCTGCAAATAACGAAGAAGCAAAGACGCAAGTAAAGTAAGAAGCAGAGAAGAACATGGCAAAATCATAGCAATATAGTACGAGTAAGCTGCTAATATATTACCTCCGCTAGAGGCCAGGTTTTTTGGTTTCCCCCCGTAAAACCCCAGCCCGACCCACTCAGAATTTAATGACAATTAAATACGCCCCAGATCCTCTTCAAATCGGTTCCTATAATGGCTACCCATTTTAATTGACTTTTGGATAGTGAATCTTTATAATGGTTTAATTTGGAGAAAGACAAAGCTCGTTATATACAGGCACTGTGAAAAACTTGTCAAGGAATCCTACCAAACAGGAATGCGTTGCTAACTGCCATCAGGAAGCGTCCGACCAGCATTGTTACGAGTATTGTCATCCTTGAATTCAACAACGGACCTAAAGCAAACGCCAACCCGCCTAGTCCGCTCAGTAATCCTGCCGCTATCAGGTTTGCTAGAAGGAAAGATTCAGAGGGAAAAATGTTTTCAAATTTTTTAAAGTTACATTTAATGTATCGGAAGCTTGCTCTGTGTGAATCATTAAAGGTCGATAATATGACTTGACCCCATTCCCAACTCTTGGACTCAACAATTTATATCTTTAACATAAGTCCCGAAACAGTACAAAAGACATGCGTATAGAAAAGTAGGCATGTGCCCTGTCAATAAGCTCACCTGTTCGACCAAATCTATCGATTGCGATTCCCGCTACAATAGCCGTGACCCCCTCCCTGCAAAAGATATCAGTTTTAACCATTACACAACAAGAAAGCTTAATTGCACACTTGTGCAAAAATTTGGTGATGGGGTTCTATGATGACGGAACATGCTTCCCGAGACGTTGCAAAGCGTTGGAGCACCATTTGCCACGAGGTGGCGCTGTTCATAATAGAGTCTTGAGGAAATACATCATGTACACAAAATATAATAAGCACATTCAATACGGCAATTCTCCCCATCCCTAAGGTAACTATGTAAGTTCTTGTATAAAAATCATGAGCTTATGGACATGTCCACTTAAGTTGGAAGGATGATTTACAGAAACGAAATAGGCCTCGAGGCGTTGGCCTTCTTATGTACTCTGCGGCGCTCAATGCAATCGTCTCTTGGCCTTATTACTAATAGTCAATATTTAACACAATAAGTCAATACATGTTTCTTATTGTAAGTTATCATACATTTTCATTGAAGTAATGTTTGTGTGGTTGCTCAGCCTGTAATTGGCGGTTATCCGTCGCCGGCTGGTGGAAATAAAAATAACAATCCTAAAATAGGCCTAAATAAAAATATAATGTAACAGTCAAAATGCCATATAATTGTAAAATGTTTATAGCAATAGTAATCTAATAGTAATAGTAATTTGAAAGTAAAACTGAAAAAAAGAGTGATGTGTATGTTTCTGACCTCCCCATGATATTTTGAAAAACATATTTCGTTTATACAAATCATTATGATAGTCAAAATGGCCTTGCCGTAAGTCTACCATAGTGTATCCACGCCTTATGGATTATTGACAGCCCTTATACTTACCCGATACTGAAGACAGCGTAAAGCTGGTTGTACTGGAAAGGCGTGAAGCCAAGCCCGGCGAGGTCGCTTCCATTGCCAAACGGCTCAACCTCAGAGCCGTTAGTGCTTTGTGGGCTCTGTTTGAATAGAATAAAATCACCATAAAAACTTTACAAAAGGAAACAAATGATGCGTAAAATCGTGCCATTCAGTCTATGCATTCTCATGTTTATATTAATTTAACTATGATAGCACTATATTAATTTAAAGTATTGTTCGTTCATAGTAAAATTGAAAAAAGAAGAAGAGAAATTCGTATTTGTGACTTTTTCCACCTGCGATTGTGTTTTGGAAAACAGGAATCTTGTTTATACAACTAGCTGGTACAACAGTGTGCACAAAAAGATAGACCTTTATAAGAAGATGTAGATACCTTATATACTTACAGCTTGTAAAACCCCTTGCAGTGGGCTGGGTAAATCATGCATGAAGTGGATTCCGAACAAAACTACACTGTTGAGGAGAAATATCGCCCAACCAAAAGACGGTCCGTCTTTACCTTAAAGTGGAAAGCGTAAAAGAAACGGTCAAGATGTCATTATAAACGGGGGCGTGGCGAATGGAGGTGCTTTTAAACCCCAACTAAAGTTGCCTCAGTCAGCCTAATCCGGGAATTTGGAGGGGCCATTTGATTTAACCAACTCTCTAGCATTTACACCCAAACGAAGGTAGTCAGTGCGTTAAGCCATGTCAGCGCTAGAGGGGACCTGTTCTCTCATAATGTGTTCTTAACCTCAAAAGGCAGCCAAAGAGTACAAGGCTCTCTGTAGATTCGTATACATGGAATTTGTCTATAGTGCCTATGCGTGCGACCGGCAGCTAATGGCGTTCACGTTTCAAAATACTCTGCCAGACGTCGGACTACACAGCAAAAAGCCGTGTCCATAATGTGCGTCTTCAGTTTGATGTTGGACTTAATCGCGGACTGAGGACACGTAGTTTACCAAGTGCAAGTGCACAATAAGCTCTGGCCGTGTTGCAAGAAGGCTTGCATGAAATCAATCAAAATGATCCATGCCAGAGCTTAAAAATGCGACGCCGAAAAAGGCGACGCCGATGGCACATATGGAACACCATACTTCAGATTTATACCTAGATTTATAGCGATTCGTGATAAATACCTTGTTACGTCATCATAACATCATCAGGTATTAAATTACAGTTAAGAGATTTAATATCAACATTTTAAAAACATGCTTTGAACTGTAACTTTTCACATGAGTGGAGTTTTCCGTTCTCGCTATTTTATATGCGATCAGTTAGACAGTGTCTAAAACAATATTTTGAAATCCCGAGCACTTAGTCGTTTGACCTTTACTTCCGGTTTTATCAGAAGTGAAAATTGAATTTAACTTGAAAACTGGAAGCATTTTTATATAAATAATCAGTGAGGAATGTCAAGCACAAAAATTGCCATGATGACGTCATTACTTGAAAGGACGTCAAAGATAGAAGAAACTTGAATTTAAAAACCATTCGTCACAGTTTTACCAAATTACCCCCAAATACTCTTTGTACAATTTCAAAAGACTTTGCGAGGTTTCAGAATCATGACGTCATCGTACTGGAAGTTATTGTAGGGAGAATTTGTAAATTATCAGTTTTCTTTCCTTTAAATTCAAATCGGACCAGGAAATTAAGTATTATTAGTACACACACTTACATATTCATTATAATTTCCATATTTTCAAAAGTTTTTCCTGTCTAAATCAATATTCTGTTTGGATATTTTAACTGATGACGTCATCGGTGTAAATAAAATGCATACTGAAACTTATAAAACCCAAAATGAGTTTTTTGTTCAACTTAAAACAAATGGTTCCAAAGGAAACGGATGAATTTCTGTTCATAAAAATATTCACAACAACTACTGGCCAATAAAATAACAACAAACGATGTAGCTAGTTATATTTGCAGTGTTACATGTATTTGTTTGATACAGGGAATGGCAAATATAAATGACTAAGGACCGAATGCATCTTTATGATCGGTAGATGGCAAGTTTGGGGCGAGTCGAGGATATTTTATCGGTCTAGTTTTTATGAGGAAAAACTTGCAGAGGGTCAGTGGCGTAGCCACGGGGGGGGGCGTGGGGGGGGGGGGCGACAGAAGCCTTGTCGCCCCCAGTCTCCCCCCTCCCCCCCCCCCCCACTGAGATTTTGAGTTTCTAAAAAAATTATCATTGATGTACATGACGCCCCCCATGAAATGTCCCCCCTGAAAAAATTCCTAAAGCATGAATAGCTTTTTTATAAAAACGAAAATACACTGCAATTGGCGTTAAGCACGACTAGTTTCAATGAAAGCCGCTCCCATTCATAATAGGTTGGGAATATGTGTGTAACCGCAGCACGTCAATGAAACTTTAAAATGAAAAAAAAACAACCTTCAGGGGAAAGGTATTATGAACACGTTCCCCTATTGAAAGATCGAATGAAAAAGTGCGTACAATTCCTGGCAAGCCTAAACAACTTGGCCACCATGGTCATGGCCGATGTTATTGCTTTTGGGTGTCAAACATGGCGCCACAATATTGCGCAAGTTCATAATATAATGGGCATGTCATGATTTTAGATAGTTTGAGAGAAATACCGATTCTGCACTACCTGAAGATTAAAAAAAAAAAAAAAAAAAAAAAATCCTCTGTATATTTTACAGTGTTGGGGTGCCGCAGCACCCACAGCGCCCCCCGTTCCCGCGGGCTTCAGGTATAAAAGTAAACGAAATAATATAAGTCTGTTGGTATCGAAATTTGATGTAGGGAAAACTGTAAACATTTCTCGTGTAGGCTATCAGTATCACGTAGCTCATACATGGAGGTGGCGTGTGCCTGCACAAGTTTTGGGTCCCCCCATAAACTGCTCGAATTGGCAGAAAATTAATGTGCCATGTGTTGTTTATATTATAAGACTCATCAAATAGAAGATGTGCATTATGCATGTAGCATGATTATTGATGGTATCTATACTGCAGTATTATTTACCTGCACCAAGCAGCTTCATGTTTAATAATAGGTTGATTAAAAAATACTGTACATAGATTACCACATTAAAGATGGTCCCCCGTGCTTTATTAGAGTTGTCCTCGAACAAAATATGTTTTAATTGTTCTTTTCCTGGCACTAAAAAGTTATCCAACATTTAGTTATTGAATTATTTCTTCATAGTCAAATTATCTGCCGGACGGTAATTCGGCTCTCGCATGGTGGGTTCATTTTGTGCGCAAAACGATAAAGTAGGGTTCTTTTTCGTCAAAACAAACCATACAAATTGTAATGGCGTTAGGAGAAAAATAACGGTTTTTTTAATAGCACGGGGTATACATCTTACAATAGAAGATGTGCTTCCATCCTGGCTCTCTATATACTTATGCCTACAATGAGCGAGTTTTCTCAAGAAGAAGAAAGGAATCGATTTCTTTGGTCAATTCTAGTCCATCCATATTCTATTTTTCAACATTAATATTGACCTAGGGCCACACTCTCTAGGTGGCTTATGACAATAATAGTTTGGTTACGGTTAACTCACCCAAATTAGTATCCATGTAGTAACGAACGCGAGGGCTGTCATTTGAGTACGGGTTGCACACCTCCGCCCAGCAAGGAAACAGACTGCTCGCCCCAGTAGGCCCTATAGTGTTGGTAATTGGTGCGCTCCGGCTTTCATCTAAATTTTGGTCAACAATAATTGTAAAGAAAAACTAACCCAACAAAAAATGTCGAGGCCATCTGGTTCAATTAACCATGGATCGCAACTCCAATTCAATTCAGGTAGGCTATAGGGTTCGGCGCTTTTGTGAAGAAAAGGTCAAAAGATTACTGCTTTGTGCAATGGTGCATAATGACACGTTCACTATTATGGTATTCTTATTCAAAATAATGCTAAACAACAGTTACTATACCTTGGAATTCAAACTGCGCGAATGCACCTCACGATTTGACAATGGGGTCCAGACCAGTAAATAGTATACAAATATTGAATGCTTCGAGTGGTGTAGTAAAACTAGCCTCCCGCGGTGATCCATGGACATTCTATTTTCCCGAGGCGAAGCCGAGGGAAAATAGAATGCTCCATGGATCACCGAGGGAGGCTAGTTTTACTTCACCACGAGATAAAGCATTCAATATTTGTTTTATAACACTTCACCCACAGATTCTGCTTGGTTTTAATATTTTTAATTATTTAAATCTGAACACTGTTGAAATAAACTTCAATTTCAATACAAAATTGGTGGAAAATGTATTTCTCTCTTCCAAACTACCCCTTCACGAAATGTTTGAACCCAAGTCTGCGCCGCGCTCTCTTTGGAACAATACGCGCTACGCGCACACAAGCATCCATTTTCACACAAATACCGCGCCGTGGAAATAGTACTTTTGGTTGCCAATGGTATAGTACTTTGGTTGCTACGGGTACGGTATAGTACTTTTGGCCGTGCACAGAAAGATGGCAAAATTAGAAAGTAACATGTGACTCGCTCTAGCTCGGCAATCAAGACACAGAATCTGTGGGTGAGGTGTTATAAACTGCCATAGACCTTAGTGGTAACTACGCACACTTCCCAAAATTATTACAAATACTCAAAACTCTCCGAGGTCTTCAAGACACGCATCAAATTAGAGCTTATTTCATCATCGTTCATTTTCTGTTCAAGTTTTGGGAGTTAACCGATGACTTTTGGGGGAAAATTCCAACCAAAGATGATCACCCCTAAAAGCAGTCCTGAAGCCCATCGCCATTTTGAAAATGGACGCCTACGCTCCATTGCAAAATAGAGCCATATTAGGACCTAATCATCATCCAAATTTCACGTCACAAAAATACGACTCGCAGTCCTCTGCTTGGCTTCCAACCTTCTTTTTTCCTTTTTTTTTTGCACAAATCCTCAAGTTCACGGCCCTCCAAATGCTCTAATAACGGCGAATTTGAGGGCATGCAAATCGTGATTTGGCCGGCGCAGGCAATTTCGGACCGATTTACTGGTCCGCACCCGTAGATCTTTCTCAGGGTACGCCATCTATAGAAAATCATAGCGAGGCAAATAAGGCAAACAAACATGACAACGAAAACATGTGTGCGGTGAACAAATGATTCTCGCAAAGTTACAGCAGATTGACAATCTTATAAATATATTTTCAAGATGGCGTAACACGTGAAAGGTCCATTGTCCAGTTCAAGATGAACACAGCAACATTAAAAATAGGCCTACCGAATCAGCTGTATAAATAGTTTTACCAAACATTATAAACAGTTTTCATATGTTATTACTAAACGGGGTACCTCTTACATTAAGTTGCAGCATATATTTTGATGTACCGTACAGCATGATACAGTTATCAAGAATTTGGTACTCCCCCCAACCCAACTGACAATTTAAATTCGCACTGAAACCGACGGTTTTATCACTGTTTCTCGTTGAGAAATTGTTTTAAAAAATTGTCCTCAATTCACAATGGCTTAGTGCTGAGAGCATCGATTCCAATGCTTATTTAAAAGTCTATTGGGATTCTGCATTAAAAATCTAGACCTCTCAACGATATATACATCGCACTGGTGAATAAACAAACATTACAAAACTGTTACACAATTAAAAAACTCAAAAGGACAACTGAGACTTAAAATCACTTAAACATATAACACTTTATAGTTTTAACGAATATTTATAAATACCTGAGAAAGTAAAGCTACTCCTATTGGTCGAGAGTCAAGTCAAGTGGGTGGTGTTGAACCAACCTCGTCTCCATGGGTACGATCTTGCTGCGCCGCGCCGGTTGCTATCCTGCCTTGCTTGTGAATTGAAATAGATGCAGGAATACGAGGTGCCGTTCTGCATTTACAGATCTTTTACGCTAAGAGTCAGAGTTGTTTTTTTTAAATTTAATAACAAGGAATGCGCAAAAGGTTTACTCATCATAACTCATGCCTATCCTATAGCGATACAATTACCCTAAAAGGAAATATAATAGCATGACAACTAGTCTATATTTAACAAAACATATAAATTTGGCCTTGAAGTAAATGAAGCCTGCAGATGGGACTGCATGAGGGTTTCGGCGCCATGGCAAGTTTTTTGAGAAGGCCTACACATTAAATTACCAATTATTTAATTAACATGATACTACAGGCGCGCCGCCAGGGTTTTGTTTGCCTAATGTAAATAGAATTTCCATTCACATCCCGTTTCTAGTGTGCTTCTATATCGGTCCCAATTATCGTTTTGTAATCTGACACTCAATCTGCACCCCCCCCCTACTCACTGCCTACTCCAATGTGATAATCGTCTATGCTGAAAAGGCCATCCATAAAAAGAGTATTTCCATTAAAACTCCTATCATTCCAAAGGCCCCCCACCAACATCTGCTCGTGTTTCCCCCATACCAGACCCACCCACACCCCCCTTCAAGTCCATACAATTCAAGTACAGGGTGAGTAAAAAAAAAAGCGGATCCCAAACCTCCAAATATATATTTCATATTAAAAAGAATATGTAGCACCAAAAATAATAATGACTGGAAAGCCAATTTCATAAACTACTTTTACATGAAAAAAAATAGTTTAATTGCTCAATCCGTTCAGAGTACATGTATATCACCATTAAAACACAATGACCCTTAAACCTCTTTCGTCCAAAAATGCGATTTGAAGAATCGTCGTCACAATTGTCATCAAACATCACCAGCGATAAAACCTCAAAAATATTTAACAAAGTCTTTTGAAAGCCCGTCTTTTGAAGAAAAAAAAGTGGATTTTAAAAATCATATTGTTTGCCTAAGCAGAGTTGTTAATAAAGATATTGTGTACTACAGTTGGTGATAGTTGTTGAAACAAGTATTGTGTGTCATTTGTTGTTCCAAACAGTCAGACCACACAATAAATTGTTGGTTTTTTTTGACGAAACAGGTTTTAGGGTCATTACGTTTAAATGGTAATATTCTTTGAACAGACTGAGCAATTTCAGTATTTTTTTCATCGAAACGTAGCTTATGAAATTGGCTTTCCAGTCAGTATTATTTTTGGTGCTACATATTTTTTTAAAATATGAAATACATTTTTGGGGGATTGGGTTCCGCTTTTTTTGACTCGCCCTTTATTACAATAATTTTTTTCAGGAGTTAGGCTTCTACAAAGCATGCTTGAAAAAAACATTTGTTTCAACTCAAAAGCATTAATACATGAGGAATTGCAAGGCTCTGAAATGTACGTACGACTTTGCGGAATTGCCTATCTAGCAAAAGAACATTTGGGAATGTGTATCTCAGGGCCCTCAGGAATTTTCCTTGCAGTTTTAAGCAATTTCATTTTCCAGCCAATATTGAGAAAAAGTATGTAAGGGGTTAACCTGACATTTTTTATCAAATTTTGGTCTAAAAATTACTGTTCTGGAAACAAGTCAGAAACACTTTAGGATGCATAGTAAACATATGTGATCTGCTCCACAGAGAGGGGTATTATGTTGCAAAACAGTGAAAATGTTATATTAGGGATCCTACACTCAAGGATCAACGACTCGGCCCAACTCCTGGTTAGATGCGTGATCACGGCCCGTACTGGTGGCAAATGCCATGAATACATGTACATGTAGTTGTCAACAAAGACCCCTGCGCGCGGCGGCTTTCAGATTTGCAGGACTAGGCTCTGCGCCCGAGGTGTCGAAGTCGGTCAAGCCAGCTAATTATATTTTTGAATATTCATGAGTCTACGTTTTTGGTCTTTATTACTGAATTCTGTTAAGTGATAACTGCATAACCCTGTTAATACCGAGCACAATATCTTAAGCTTTAAAATGAACAATGAAATGTCGCTTTTGTTTCATCCGTTCGAGATCACATCTGTCTTAAACTTCTTAATGAAAGCCTAATTAAAAACGAAAGTTGGGTAAGCGGTGTTCTCCTCGAAATTTGACATTTATTTTCCGGGTAAATACTTCATCTATGAGGACAAAAACTATACCATCTGTTATATCCTGAAGTATAGTTTTTAGTATAGTAATTGTATTTTTAACAATTTTTGGGAGAATTATGTCCTACATGAGGAGCAGTTTTGCATACAGTTTTATGAATATTTCCGTTTTAGATGTCATGCAAAAACCCGACATAATGGCACACCTGGAAAATTTGTGATAACGCGCTAACGGGTATTAATGCCCGTTATCACGCATGAACCAATTAAGCCAAGTCTACTCAGTGCATTTTGTACTGGAGCTCAGAACAGTCATTTATCCTTGTGTGTAGGATCCGTGGTTGTATACATGGTTGGAAAGCCCCCTAATGTAAGCTTTCATTTGACACATAATACATGTAATAGAGCTCCAAAGCCCCTCCTGTCCTGGAGATATATAACATAATTACAAACTTATTACTTCCTTGGAGTTCGAATTACACAACTGAGAAAACAGGCTTTGAAATAGCTGTTGTAGATTTGGGCACGATGCACTCAAAATTGTACATCTTCCCCACTTCAGTCATTCAACATTTATGTGAATGAACTACATGATAGTGCACAGCGCAACTTCATACCCTTTTTGGCGGAGCAGGTCACATTATTTCTATACTTTTGAAAGTGATACTTTAAGAGATTTGGATGAATATAAAGGATTTTTGCAGAAAAACTTGCAATTCTCTCTCAATTATACCAATTTTGTGTGCGCCATAATTCTATAGAATGGCAAATCTAGCAACAGAACTTTCTGGAATGTGCTCTTTGGACCCTAAGGCATCTTCCTAGCAATTTTCAAGCAATTTCATTTTTCAGCCAAATTTAAAAAAAACAAACCCCATTTTTATCAAATTTTGGTCAAATTTTGAACTTTCTGGTAACGACTCAAAAACATTTTAGGAAGCACAATTAACATGTTTTAAGACTCCTGAGTTGAGTATTTCAGATAATTAGGTAAATATGCCCAAATTATGAGAAAAAGCTTAGTCTTCACTGATTTTTACTAATTAATTTACGAACTGACGTTCGGCAAATCTGAATGAAAATATAAAAAAAATAAAGTATTACTGAAACAGAAATGCTTCCAATAAAATAAACGGAAAAACAAAATATTTCCATCTGTGCATGAACTTAGATACATATATTTCATGTAAATGCAATGAAATCTAAAATAGAGATACAGACATCTTGTAAGGTACTCCAGAGGATCAATTGAAAGTTGAATAAACATCCTCAAAATGGCACAAATTTAATTCAAGAGATCTACATGTTTTCTTCCGTCTGTCATAAGCCTTGATTGCCACCTTCCCCATAGACTGATCCAGTCCTTTGTGCATTCATCCAGATGCCAGCCAGCTCACTGGCTCCTGAGGAGCTTGTGTAACCGGCTGATGAGGACTGGTTGCTGATACTGGAGCTTCGTGACTTGTCCCCCAGCGATTGGTCAACCACAGCTTGTGTCCGCTCGCGCCACACCCGGAAAGCAGTGTACAGGCGACGGTTCAAGAGGTCTCTCCTCAAGCCGTTGTTGGCAGGCGTGGCCTGTTTGCGCCAGGCCTTAAAGGACTGAAAGAACAGACGAGGATTGAAGATGTTCATTAATGGATGAGCAATCTGTTAGTGTCAACACTTGGTAGATGAACATTTGCTCCTTGCACCACAATTGGCAATGTCAACTGAATGCATCATTAAGTAACCCTCCTATGCTAGCATACATGCTGTGTAAAGTTGTCCTTTCAATCAAAATCACTAAAGTGACAGTTATTTGCAGTTAAGAGCTTCCAGCCTACATAAAGCAGGATTGACTGGCTGTGACTGTTTATGTAACTTGATACAGCTATGCTTTGACCGTAGGTGACTGATAAGCCAGCTGTGCCTACCACTTGCCCCTTTGGTTCATTAACTGAGTTTTACTAGTAACAGTGCTTGCTTGAAGTATGATCCGACTGTTGTGACTAGCCTATGTAAAGGCATGGCAGGAGAAGAGGATTGATCTGTTAACTGTCTGTGACTGTTCAAGCAGCAGGAGGATTACTTAGCTTAGCAATGATGTTTACATGTACATGAAAAGCTAGTTTACGCACATCACATTGATGTGCCAGATGAAATACGCAAGCAGTAATTTTATTTAAGCGCTAACAACAGGCAAATGTTGATGAGGAGAGTTTTGGTTTAGACAAAAACTTGTCAACATACATGTTCATGCTTTTTTCACAAAGTTTACTCAAATTTCATTTGTAACTATACTCTAAATAAAACACAAAGGTGATATATGTTACTTTTAAAGTATGAAGCCATTTGGGTGCAACTTGCTCATGTAATACCCCCACCTACCCCCCCCCCCCCAAAAGGACTGTGGCAAGTACTTGCTTGCATAACACAGAGCTGAATACTGAGCCCAAAGAACAAAGATGCTTGAGAATACATAGTATAAGACTGACCTGTTCTCTGAGTTGACGCTCACTATATTGCTGCATTGTCTTAGACATCAGACTTTGGATCATGCCTCGTCTCCAGATGACCCAAGCTCTCTGAATTGACCAATACATGTCCTACATGTAGGAAAGGGTAAAATGCTGCTCTTACATGATTCATCAAAACACTGCTTAATCATTACTCAGTTGAATGATGAAACCGATTGGATGCCGACTTGGATCTGCTAGCCATACTAGTGCTCTACCGACTGAGCTATCCAGTCCTGTATTGGCATCCCAACTCATCAATGTCTTTGTTTTGTCGTCAATTACATGGTGATGCTGAGCACATAGATTTGGGTCACTACTCACTAGTAGTGGTGTGTATTTACAGGTAGTTTAAACATGGGTACCTGGGTACCTGTAAAATCAACCCAACCCCAAAATTGAAATCCCAGCAGTTGTCTGAAAGGCTTTACAGTGTAAACTGCAACTTTCATGAGCGTCATCTGTCGCGCATTAAATGTGAAATCCGTTTTGATTTTTTATGTAGCCTGGTTTTCATTTTGAATTTTGCCCACAAATGGCATGAAAACCTTTTTTTTTTCATTGCCTTCAGAGTGCACCAGTCATCCCTACCCAAGTTAAGTTATATTTATTCAAACGGACTGGCACTGACACAATACTCTGAGAAATGTTGTCAATGTTTACCGAGTCACTTGTCTGGCAAACAATAGAGCCTGAAAGTACGCCATTTTGTCTTTGAGCTTCCGAACCTCTCCGTGAGCCTTCTATGGGCATTTGACATCAGACACAGGCCTGCCAATTAGAACAATTCTGCCGTATTTCGTACAGGATTTTGTTGAAAATACAACCATACTTTTTTCCTCCATAAAATAAGGGTTTTGATCATTTGTCTCACGCCTGAAAAAAATCCTAGTTCAAAGCGGCTAAAATCAACGTACCCTGCACGAACTGAATCTGGTTTCCTTAATGTGCTCAAATAGTATATATACAAGTATGACCCCATTTGACCACCTTTGAAATCGCAGTTTGGGACGTGAGAAAAATGATTTATTCCTTTTTGTTTTTGCCTTTTGGCAAACTTCTTTCTTTCAAACTTTCAATACTTAAATATTATACTTAAATATTACAACACACGTGCCAAAATGTATCGCTATTACGCAAAACATAACATTGATGATAAACAAATGTGGCAAAATTGTACGCTGATCATAAAATATAATTTATGCATTTTAAAACACGACTGTATTGCGTCAATTGAGGGCGCACTGTTAGCAACCAAATATGACAACGAGAGAGATCCTGTTCTGTCAAGATTTTGCTCAAAATTGTTGATTTTCCCAATTCCGTTTTTCGATGGCGGGTGCTAATTGCAAACGTAGGCTCTCTGTAGCTGATGTGCTTCAGGGGATAATGAATAATTCGGATATTTTGGGGGATTTATCAGACAAAGAAGAAAATGTCTGTCTGGTCAGATGACTGTATCAAGTCACCCCTTGGCCGATTTGCCCTAGATTGTTGTTATTCATGTACCTCTTCGTTTCATTTCACAACTGACAAATTTTTGAAACATGCAAACAATGCAAACTTTACGACTGATCTACTGTTGAGACTCAGGGTCTCTTGGGTTAGGATGGGGTGAATATGCTCACCATAGTCACTGCAGTGTGGGCAATCTTGCAGCCATTCTTCCAGACGAGACCATACTTTTTAGCCAGTCTGTTGCTACGTTTCCTCTCCAGTCTGCCAATCTTTGCCTCTGTTAACCACAGGCCCAGCACTTTCTTACTAAATACAGCAGGAAAAGGGAAAAGAACAATGATGCAAATGTTGAGCAAAGGCCCACCTTCAGTGCTCTGCCGTTCATAGAATGCTGGCCTATTTGTCATCAAAGTGCCCTAAAGTGTACGCTTATAGACTGTTAATACAGCAAGTAATTTATCCCTCAAAGGATTCACACAAAAATATCTAATGAGAACTTAACCCTATAAAATCCGTTTTTGTTGTTTTACCTTCTCACAGCCAAGCGGCAATACCCCCCCCCCCCCTGATCTCCGCTGCCACATGACAATCTTTTTGAAACTCGGCATGCCTATAAAGACATCCATTATGAGTACATCTGTCAAATTTCAATTCAATACGACAAAGGGTTTGGTCATTTATAGTTCACAATCTCACACATGTTCAATGAGCACGTGGTCAATGAGAAAAGTTATCGTGCGAAGGCTCGGCACAATAAACAAAAACATGTTGCGACGATATCACGAAAAAATTTAAGGGTTAAATAAATAATGAGATCAGCACATTTGGATAGGCGTGAGTAGGATCAAAATGTGACATGAACCTGATGTGTTGATTGTAGTGCTCATCAGCTAGTTCATCCATATCAACTTCATACTGTCTGTCTGTCACTCTCAGTCTCCACACAGACCAGCCCCACTTCAGCGTCTGACTAGCCCGATGTCTGGCTGCGCGTCTTGCCATAGCCTCCTGTCTCCACTGGCTAAAGCTCTGCCGCAGCATAGCCTGGTCTCGCCTCTGGAGGGCTCCCTCCAGGCATCCTTTGAGGACCACTGTTCGTTGAAGCTGGTGCCTCCAGATGCGCAGTGCTGACTGTTGTCTTAGTTTATTACAGGTCCTCTGTGTGGTTCCCGACAGAACTTGTAAAGCAATTGTTCTTTGAACTGCGATGCTCCATCCACGTACAACCCTGAAACAATCAGTTAATGCCTAAATTAAAGCACCAAGACGAACTATACTGGTTTTCCAAAGTGTTTAGTCACACAATTGCTAATTCTTAGGGCCCAGGAGGATTTCCGGACAGGTTGTGTGGTAGAATCATTCGTTTTGTCTGGAAGAAGCTCTGCATTTGTCTCGGACATGTTCCGGGAACTTTTCAATATCAACTGCTTGACTCACCAATACGATAACTTCATTGTGGGAAGATTGCGGGGAAGTTGTTCAGAATCCTGCAACTTATACCGATACAATGTCAGGAACTCGTCCCAGACATGAATTGAGATGACCCACTAGTAAATTTCAGAGTCATTATTGTGTATTTGCTTATGAAATGATGGAATCTTACACGGAAGTTACATCCAGCAGAAGTTGTATACTGCGGGACGAAGATGATAAAATAAATGAATAAGTACAAAGATTCTTGAGATTTGACACATACTTGGATTGGAGGACTTGGTTGGCATGAGTTGTAGCCTTACACTTCTGGAGTGCTTCAGTCTTCCAGAATGTGAATGCTGCTTGTATGGTGCGTGATCTATGGTGAGTGGTTACCAAAAGGTACGATGCCTTCTGAGATTTCCTGGCTGTAATAAGAGATAAAACCACACGAGTCAATGAACGAGGCCAGCAGATGAGACAACATACAGGTCAACACAACTGTCAGTTTGTTAATAGTAATGGTAAATGAAATAATGTATGACTTGTTCATACAATACTCCCATTAACGAATGGATGGGACTAATGTTTACCTCGACACCAGTCTAAGAGAGCATTGAACACCGCTGTGTTTACTTGAGTCTGCTTGTCTTCAGTCATCCGTGTTGCTACTTGGGTGTTCGTAAAGGACTTTCGCCAACGTTGCCAGGCCTGAAAATAATTACAACAAAAATGTTGAATCAGTGTACAAATTACCCCCTGCAAAACAAAACAAATCAACTTATTGGTTCTCTATATACAGTGCTTACCTTTCTTGAAATGATATAATTACAATTTACTTGATTGTGTGCAAACCATTTTATGACCAGTCAAAGAATGCATATAAATAAAACAGTGAATTATGGTCATGGCACTTTACACCTCTTTAGATCCTCCACAATTTTGCTGCAAGGGAACTGAAATGTTGGCCAATTTTAATGCCTAAAGGCCTTACCAATTTCACAATCTCATAAAAAAATGTGTGTGTTTTTGTTTTTATTTGGTATTATACCAACCATTTACCATATTTGTCCAAATTCTATTTCGTAAGTTTATCCTAGTTCAAGTGTCATCTCAAAATTGTCTGAAATCATATTTTTCTGAGCAAATCTGTGTCTAATTTCATCTTCTACACTTTACTAATGTGGCCTAGTGGATCAGAGGGTCAGGGGTTCGAATCCAACTGCTGGCCATATGTTGTGTCCTTGGGCAAGCCACTTCACCCCACTTGCCTCTCTCCACCCAGGAGCATAAATGGGTACTGGCATTAGCTGGGGAGTAACCTGCGATGGACTAGCATCCCATCCAGGGGGAGTAGGAATATTCTCAGTCGTTTCATGCTACTGAAACCGGAGATAAACGCCGGCCTGATGGGCCACATTGGCTCGTGAAAGACTTTACTTACTTTGACTTCCACTTTACTTTTGATTTTGATAAATTCAATTCAGAACATTCATTTTACTTAAATTTGCATTAAAAATTGGTTGTTATTCTAAACAGAGGAATCAGGTACCTTGGTCTGTACGACAGTGTTGTGTTTCCTCACTGCCAATCCTTCCATGGTCACATGATGCCAGGCTTGTATCACCCTGGCTAGCATCTCTGCTGCCCTCTGCTGGTAGAATACAGCCAGTCTCGTCTCCAGATCCTTGCAGTGCAGATGGTCTTGCTTCCATTTCTGAAAGGAAGCTGCAACCTGTCAAGAATCAAGAAGTGATACTAGACTATTAGGTCCGGGAGCTTGTTGTAATACTGCGATCCTAGCCGGCTGGCTTAACCAGTCTGTTTATAGCCGGCAATGGCTCTTAGACAGTCTTGGTTAAGACATCAAACTTAGCCCATTGCAATAAACTGGTCTTTACTAAGCCTGCGTAAAGTAACGATTCACAAACAAACATTCCGTGGTTACGGGCTATGGTACTCATTTGCCGTAATACCAGGGAGACTGCACAATTTTTTGGTAGTCTGATTGAACTCATGCGAAATCAAATATGTCAATTACGGAAATTTATGTTAAGAAAATTGTTATTGTAAAGACAACTCGGGGTCATTATATTTTTCTAGAAGATTCCTTCTATCTTGGAAAATCCTCTCTCCAAGCAATATTCTGCTATTTAAAATAATCAAAATCTTAATATTAACTGAAAAAACATTCTGGGAACAAAACATTTCAACACATTGAGGCTTAGAAAGAAAATCCCAACTACAGACCGTTTTAAGCCAGGCCAACCCAGGTTGACTATTAAATAAGACTTAACACTTGGACCATGACAATGCAATGGTCTAACTTACAGACTGTCTGACAGCCAGAGCTAATGCACATAGACAGCTTCAAGACCGATTACTGCAATTCGCCACGGCGTGCCAAATTCGAGTGACATGTGCTTATGCATCTACAGGGTGTCCCCTAAAAAATGCTCCACTCTCCTTTTTTCCCAAATTCAAGCAAACCTGAATGCATAAATTTTCTTATTATGCATGGTAAGAATGCTATGTGTCTTGGTTGTTATCTACCAAAAAAAATGGATCATACTTTCAATCCACTAGGGACAGAAATGCTTAAATATGAACTCGCCTCCATTTGCCAACTGCGCTGGGGACTCAAATCACCAATTTAAAAATGTCGAATTTTGGCAAGTGTGCTTTTCAAAAATTCTACTTGGTATCTATTATGAAAGACCAGTCATCAGTCGTTATCAAGCATACAAGGGAAAACCAACCAACCATGGCATTGTCCATTTATTGGACTTTGACTAAAAATACATATTTGTAAATCAACCACATGTGGGTCTATTTGCTTGACCGGTTCTTTTCAGACCAGAACCTTTTGTCACCTGATTTGAGGGAAAGCCACCCTGAATTGTAGCACCCAGTCACAGGTGAACAATTGTTACGTGTGGTTGATTTACAAATAGGTATTTTTAGTCAAAGTCCAATAAATGGACAATGCCATGGTTGGTTGGTTTTCTCTTGTTTGCTTGACAACAACTGTCTTTCATAATAGATACCAAGTAGAATTTTTGAAAAGCACACTTGACAAAAATCGACATTTTAAAATCGGTGATTTGAGTCCCCAGCGCAGTTGGCAAATGGAGGCGAGTTCATATTTAAGCATTTCTGTCCCTAGTGGATTGATAGTATGATCTATTTTTTTGGTAGATAACAACCAAGACACATAGCATTCTTACCATGCATAATAAGAAAATTTATGCATTCAGGTTTGCTTGAATTTGGGAAAAAAGGAGAGTGGAGCATTTTTTGGGGGACACCCTGTATGTGACACTCTGCAGTGTTTTGTTAAAGGTGCTACATGCATGGAAATACCTGTCAACATTATTCTTTATTTTCCCATCACATGCGGGGAAACGTGCACAGCGCCCTCTAGAGATCAAGAATGGAGATGAAAGTCAAATATGTAAACCATGGATGAGTGAGGCTTACCACTTTCTTGCATTTTTCTTTCTGCCAGAGTAAAAGTGCAGTCTGTCGTTGCCTCTGAACTGCGGCAAATGTGTGCCAGCCGCTAACACATCTGAAACCATGAAAAATACATGAATTCATTATATTTTCAGACTGAAGAATGCCTTTGATGCTTGTTTTTTTTTAGAACTGTGAAAGCAGAGCACCATACACACATGCTCATGCCAATGTACTTGGGTGCGACTTACTTAGTCTGGTTACCAGACCAAACGTTTCTGACTATTCTGAAATTTTATAGACGGTGTATGGCACCATTCCACACCCGTTGATTAGCAAAAGAAATATCACATAATATCCACAACTTACATACTATACCCATGAAAATTTATAACATAAAATATGAATTTCATCATCATATGATGACCTGAGATTGTCCAAATTTGAAAACCACATTTGAAAAAAAGAGATTTTTAAGAAACAAAAACATCTTTCACAAAAAAAAATGTTTCAAAGCCCTTTTAAATCAATCAAAATGTTTGAATCAATTAAACAATTTCTCAAGTTTCCCTGAACAAATGAAAGACACTGCCATGTAGATCAACAATGAAATAAAAATAATGATATCATTTCTGACATACATGTATTGAGAAATGGACAATTCAAGAAAGAACTACTTAGGCCAAAAAAAAAAAAGTCTCCGGTTTCTGGTAAGCGCCCGCGCGTTGGCAAAAATGAAAAAAAAAATTTTCAATGAAAGATGATGTCTCAAAACCGCCAAACTCACTGGTTTGACTGGAATCCTGCTGCTGCACAATTTTAACGTGTTTTTAGATTGGGTGGTACAATAAGCAATAAGCTTTGTGTTCTATATGGACTCCCATATATTTGCACTAAGTTTAGTCGGGCACCATTTGCAGTCATCAGCTGACAATTGAAGCAAAAAAATCAGGTAAAAAAAAAAAAGCCACGTCGCCGCCCCACTTTTTGGGCAAGCTCCATACCAGGAACCGGAGACTTTTTTGTTTGGCCTTATCCAACGACGTTTATTGCCAGTGCAACAGCGTATATACGCCCCAACACACATACGGTACCTGCTTGATGACATTCAGACAGCGAATGCAGGAAAAAGGTCAACTTGTACTCAAGTCAAATCGTACCCATCACATTCGTACCCAGGTTAACTCATACCTAAGTTATGTTGTACCCACCTACCATGGCATTGCCATTTCAACAAACACTGGCATTAGCGAGAATTTGGCGTATGCGCACAAACTAAGTGGAGCAGATGAACATACGTGCTTAGCAAATTATTAAATAAAACAAATGAACAATTTAGTTTTGAGCAAGTTATTGTTAAAAAAGATGCTGCAAATTCTACCTTTCAAGTATGACATGATTGCGATGACCTGCTGCCTTCCTATGCTGTTGCCATGCCAACTTCCAAAACTCCAATGTCTTCTGGCGTTTCATGGTGTCCTGATGAGTTTGGTACAAGGTTAGTGATTGGTCCAGGTCTTTGGATTGTTGTGTTTGTTTCCTCCAATGATGCACCATTCTGAGTACAGATAGCCTCGTGGACTTTTGTTTTGCGCAATGAGACTGCCATGTACAAAGGGCCTACAAGATAAACCGAAATTTTGTAAGTTGTCATAAACGAAAGTGAACGAAATTTTGTAAGTTGTCATAAAGTACATGCAGCTGGAGGCATGGCAAAAAGAGAAAGTCCAAAATCTTGAAAACTAAATATAATTCATTTCCATTACAGTGCCAAAGTGTACTGTTCAGTGCTCAACAATCATTCAAAAATTAACACGATCAAAACTTTAAACTCGATTAATAAATACCTTGGAGAGTCGATGGCTTCTGATTGGTCGAGACTCGATCACATGGGGACGTATTAACAGTGATATAAAGACCGGCTTCAAAAACAAGCGAATAAATGGCCCCTGAACTAGCATTAATCCAGCATCATGTAAACGAATGATTGGCCACATATACTACAGTCCTACGGTAGCTTGTTACAATGCAGCAGTACACATGCGCTCGAACACCATCGTGTGAAGACTAACGCGAGCGTATGCAACACAGTTGCTCTGCGCGTGCGGATACGTCTTGAAACGACATGTTCACACTGAGGATGTTTACAACGAAATCGTGGATCTGCGATTTATTTCTGTATACCAGTACATGTCGCCAACGGACATATTTACTTTTCTAAACCGAGCATCTTTGTAATTTTGGACGCAATGAATATGTAACCAAAATTCTAGCTTCCTCCGTCAGGTTAATTTTTTTTCGCTATGGCATCAGAAGTTCATACCTTGGACGTCAGTCGTAATGCAATGAAGACAAATAATGCATTAAAGAGAACATATTGCAGGCATAAGCTAAAATATGGCCCCTCAACATGAACACAAAAAGTCTGGAAATATCGCCGAAAGAAAAGTCACAAAAGTCGAGCATTTTAACTGTTTATTTTGTTAACAAAGTATTTACAAAACCTCTCCTTCGGCTCTGTCCATTAACAGCAGCCATCCCCAACCTGGTCATTATCAGTGAAGACTGGGTCCTAACACTATTATTCCCTAATTATCTGCACATAAGCCTGGGCTAATTACATCCTTTTCCTTAATAACATATGATGAACTATCCTACTCTTCATACACAAGAATTATGATCTCCATTTCTAACCCTGCTAGATCCTTCAAACACAGGCATTTGGTCTGGGAGAAAATGCACAAGGCACATGTACGCAAGTAATAGAAACTATAACACGAATGGAAGTTTACAGCAGTAACATAACAAGAGTAAACATTTGGTTATCGGAGGATTAGGTTAGCATTCCTCCATGGGCGTGTGTGCGTTCCTTCACTCACCCCTGGCCATACTGCGTGCTTATTTTGAAGACTGCGAGCCCTTTATGGGCCCACACGTTATCTCCTGCGTGTCACGTCACGTACACATTTTTTTTAAAACTGCGCATTGCCTGTACAATACGAATTGTGGATTCCTCGTGTTTTTTTGGCTCCAAAACTTGTAGCTCGAGTCGTTAAGGAAGCGACAGAGGTACATACATTAAATATAAATCCTTGCTAAATAATGAAGTGCGAAATCTCACGTTTTAAAGGATTGATTCTACACACACAAAAAAACCTTTCAAATTTCTATAGAATGCGTCAGGCGTTAATACACCGACTGCAGTCCTAATTTCAATGTGCTACTATTTGGCACATTTAAATTACACAATTCCAGGGGTTACGATCGCGCAAGGCATGATGGGAAACAACATGGCGCAGTGTTGATCGTGCCCATGGAAACAAGGTTGGCATGTCTCAGACCGTGTGGCAGTAATAGGGTCCAAGCAGTAAACATACGGCATTTTTAACGCCAATATCTCTGTGTGGGAGGGTACAGTTTTCATACGCTTGTCTAGTGCAACAAAATTGAAGTAAAATAAGAAATGCCATTCAGCAAGAGTTCTTACCCATTTGAGCAATCTCTGTTGACTGTACTTCTCGCTGCGGCATCGCTGTGTGTACCTCCTCCAATCCCACAATGCTTTGCTGAGCTGCTTCTTCCTCAGCCTGGCCTGTATCTGCCGGGCCACTTGACTTGCTCTGTATGCTCGCTGCCAGGCCTGGAGGATGTTGTGTTTGAGGTGGCTGTTCCTTTGATTCTTGATGACTGCGCTGGTGATGTTCAGGGTTTGTAGGTGTGAGGAGTGAGAGTGCCATGCCAACAAATGCCTAGCAAGTCCAACCAAAAATCAATACGTACAATTATTGTTATGTAACAAATACGCACAAATTTGTTCACAAACAAAAATATTAATATCAGTTTATATCAAGCTTTCTTGAGTCATGTGTTCTTCTGCAAGGAAACCAAACAATATGACTGGATCAAGAGAATTCAAGTCAAACAGATTTTTTTAGAGTATTTAGGGACGAATGAGAAAGGTTGGAATCTGGCAAATAAAAAGCAATTGGAATACTGGCAACTGGAAAAAAACTGAGATGATGGAAACAAGTGAAAGTAAAGATTAGACAAAGGAACAGTTGGGTAATAGTTGGGGTAAGTGGGCAATAGTTGGGGTAAAAGGGGAATAGTTGGGCAAGTGGGCAATAGTTGGGGTAAGTGGGCAATAGTTGGGGTAAGTGGGGAGTAGTTGGGATAAGTGGGGAGTAGTTGGGGTAAGTGGGGAATAGTTGGGGTAAGTGGGGAATAGTTGGGGTAAGTGTGGAATAGTTGGGGTAAGTGTGGAATAGTTGGGGTAAGTGGGCAATGGTTGGGGTAAGTGGGCAATAGTTGGGGAAAATGGGGAATAGTTGGGGCAAGTGGGGAATAGTTGGGGAATAGTTGGGCAATAGTTGAGGTTAGTGGGCAATAGTTGGGGAAAATGGGGACTATGGAAAAGTGATAAATGAGAAAAAAAAGGAACAACTGGGAAAACATTTTAAATAGTTACATGTAGGAAAGAGGAGGAAATCTCTGACAAAAAAGTTTGAAATGGTTGAGGAAGGTGGGAAAGTGATAGGATACAGAATGAAGCAACCCGGACGATAGGAAAACAGTTAGGAAAAGGTTCCAAAAATGGAAAAGCTGAGGAGAAACTGGAAGCTCTTAGGTAATGTGTGAACGATGACAGCCCAATGGGACATCAGAACACTTACTTTCTGGCCAGGTTGGTGAGGTACAACTGCTTGATCCGCTCTGTCTGCTGCTTCTGATGTTTCCAGGTCGTCCACATCTTATGAACTGACCTTTCCTCTCGTTCCTGGATCATCCTAGCAGCGGCTGCTTCTCGTTCATGCTTCTTGGAGACATACATGCTCCATCTTCTAACAATCTCCCTGAGATGCGCTACGACAGCTTGGCGATAGAAAGCCTTGGCAGCTTGAAGCTTTATCCGTTGAGATTGCCAGCGGTGCAAAACCTTCAAATCAATATTGATTTCCATTTATTTCTGCTAATGAAACATAGAGTCTCTCAAGTACATAGGCGCTGTAGCCTGAAGAGACTGAAAACTCAATCAACATGTTAGCATGGGAAACATTCAATTCAGGTCAGCTCTAGGAAAAATGCAAACAGTTTTGATGTCAATTAAAAGTGGTCTGTTGCCATTTACTGGTGGATACGGCATGAGTTTTCAAAAGCATTGGGTGATATTTCTTACGGAAAATTCAAAGTTTTCAAAAAATTTTGTGACACTACTTTTCAGGCCAAATTTTGCATTAACTTTGCAGTGAAGGTAACTCTTGAAAAGCAAACATTTCTGTGCTTAGTATTATTGAGAAAAGCAAACGCTTCTATAAATCCTGATTCTCACCAACTGTTTCAGCCTCTTCGTCTTGAAGGATTGCAGCTTCTCCGTTCTGGTTGTTCTTTCTTTGGTCCAACTGGCCCAAGTAATCAGGCATCTTCATGAAAGATTAAGATAAGATCAGAAAAAGTCAAAGCTTAGAACAAGTTACATGTTCTTGAAAGATGCAATGTTGTAGTCAAGTATGGGTACAATTACAAGTACTTTCCCCGAGAAGGAGTACGAGTACCTCACATTAAAGTACAAGTACGTGAACAAGATCAAGAAAACTTTTGCCGGGAATACAAGTGTTAGTGCCAGTACAATTTTAACGAGTACAAGTGCGAGAACATACCCATGAGTATAAGTGCAATTAAATATTGTCATATTGGTGCAACAAGGTTGTAACTCAATTCTGCAACAAAGTCGCATATTGCGCGAATACGCTCCGTGCAACAAGGTCGTATCTCGACGTCCATTGACTTTGTGTGTACATCCGAGTTATTTTATTTTAAGTGAGAAATGACCTTTCGACATTCTGAAACTCTCGTTTCCATATGGCCCATTTTAAGAGATATGACGTTGTTGCAAAGACGCGACGATTTGAGTACTTTTTGAGCACATTTCAATGAGAAATCTCGAAACTGCAGCCTGGCCCTACCTTGTTGTGATCACGCGGTTGTGGTGAGCTTTGACTTCCAACAGTTGCCAGGTCCGCACTTTCCAGGACCTGAAGCATTCCTGCGTGGTCCGTCGCTGTATCTGATGTCTGAGGTCTTTAGTGCGATCCTCTAGGTTCACCGTCTGCTGAACGTATCCCTTCCAGTTGTGGACGATACTCAGAACCGCCTTGTGCTTCTTGTGCTGTAGGTAGGTCAGGAAGATTAAGATTGCCAACATTTTAATTGTTATTTCAGATTAATTCTTTCGCTACGGAATTTAATTTACTGATTTTTCCCCGTTTGGACGTAATAAACCGCTGGAAATTCCACCGTGTGTCGATGTGGACGCCGCCATCTTGAAATGTCTCTCTGTAAACAACCTGCTCACAATAACCTGCAGCAGACCCCGGCCAGACGGAGAGCCGCTGGCAGCGGCTCAAACTAGGGTCAGAGGTTATACGATATAAATTATGTAGATAAGGCCCACGTCATGGGGATACCCCGTTTATTCACAGCGACGTCACCGAGCCGCTGCCAGCGGCTTGCCGTACGACAGTACAATTTTTGTGTGCCGCTGTCAGCAGCTCGCCGTAGCGAAAGAGTTAATACATATTAGTTGGTTCAGTATCTGGATGAAGTAGTCCTGGTCAATGGTCATTCGTGCTGGATTCGCTGGCGTGATGTTACGCGATGTTACACGAATGCCCATTCTGCTCATAATTAATATGCAAGCGTCGTGCACCGGGGTCCGTGTGCGTTCATGCACCTTCGATGATTGTTCAATTAACCACAATGACCCTTGAGCCATATCATTGCGCGCAAGCCAGCTGAAATACCGAACTGGCTTAGTAACCACTTCGGGACAGTATTATTTTTGCCGGAAGTTTCAATTTTCAAAAAAGGCAAAATATAGCAACCAACTTCTGATATACAGCCAAAAGCCACAAATACTGATTTGCAAGAGTCATTTCAACAGTATTTGTACAATATTTCTTACCGCAACCTCATATTTTTCAACACTTTGGGGTGCGCCCTCGGAGCGTAAATTGTACAACAGGCCGTGCACAGTGGCCAAGTTCAAGTTCAATACATGGTCCGCCTCCACAGACTTCTCGGACTTTGTGTGTGTGTACAAAACAAATGGGTGATTAGCATGTTTAGACGTCACCCGGAGGCGAGTCGAGGCACGCTTGACGTTTTAACCTGTCAGCCGTGCCTGTGTATAGAAACACGTCATCCGACGCGAACTGGTTAAAGCAAAACGAAAACAAAAACTACCTCAATGATCGATTGAGGATCATTGTGAATCTAGTTTATTCCTTGTTGTATCATATAACAACATCATTTCAAAATTATTGGACGATACTTTGGGTGATTAATGGCCACATACTCAGAGTATTCCCAAGCTGTATGCTCATCTTTGAATGAAGTCTGATTACTGAACATAGAGGCATCTACCTTGGTCTTCCATATATGGAATGCTGAGTTGAGTCTGTTGTTGCTTGCCATGTCCTCTGCTTCTGTCCTCTGCCTCGTGTACCTCTGGTAGTTCTGGCTGTATTGGACCCATGTCTTCAGATGAACCACTTTGCATTTCATTTCCTGATAAGAAATTTACCATCCAAACTTGAAAACACCAGCATCCTATTTTGGAAAACTTTGCCAACTTTGTAACCTTTGATTGTGAAATATTGTGCAACTTACACAGCGTAGTTTTGACCATTTTAACCATCAGTCAGTGATTTGCACACAAAATTATGTAACAAATGCAGTTGGAATACAGATGCACTGTCTGTGCTATTTTCAAATTTCAAGCCAAAGTAAATTTTGTTTTTGAATTGCTATTTTTCTGGCAGAAATCGAATAATGAGAGGTTTGCGGAAACACCGTGTGCGAATAATTTCTCAACTAAGAGAATGGTTCTGAAAAGAACCAGAGGTATAACTCGACGTTCCGGTCAGAATGCTCTGACCATCTTCAGGACATGGTGTTTCCGCAAACCTCTCATTATTTAGTATCTCCACCATGCAAAGGCAAACATCAAGTTATTCAATCTTTGAATGACACATAGGCTACAAATATCACTTTACAAAATAATTTGAATTTGTGTGGCTGACAACAATACAGTTCTTGCAGAGTGGACTGTTTTCCCCCTTTAAGAATCAACAAGGGGGGGGGGCAGAGAATCAGTCTTAGTGCATCGTTGATGGGGAAGAAGATAAGCCTTTATGCATGAGAAGAAGAGAAACTCAGAACTCACCCAATGGTTCCTTGCCAGCCTCTCCACATGACACCTTCTCTGCCACGTCATCAAGGCACGATGCAGTCTTATCTGACTGAATAAGTTGTCCGTTCTCTCAGCAAGCTCTCGCAAGTCTCTACGACGGCGAGCGTAGTCAAGCCACTGATTGAAGGCTGCGCTGGCAGGCCAAAGACGCCAATGAAGTATGAGAGATCGCAGGTAGGTCTAAGATGGCGAGGAAAATAGAAATCTTAGCTATGAAGTCACGACACCAAAACAATCAGAAAAATGTAAAGGTTGGACCATAATCATTTTGGTCAAAACTTAAATAACATTTAGAAGAACTTACCTTTTGGTCAACCGGTGGGCTGACTGGCGGAGCCCCATCTGAAAAGACGCTCGGAGCATACTCTGATGCGGTCCTGGACCTACTCTCAAGGTCGTAGCCAACCAACTGCATGTAATAACTGCTGCTGCGGGTACTCTCTGGGCCTGTGCTGCTGGAATCTGAGACGGAGGATCTGCGACTATCTGAGATTGTCTGTGACTGCCCTTCTGAAAGTCTGCGAAACGTGAGGGATCTTGCGCTCAGAGGGGATATCGAGTTGGACAAGTAGGAGTGATGACTGTCAGGAACTGTCTGAGACTTCCCTTCGGACAGACTGCGAGACAGGTGGTGCCTTGGGCTCAGAGGTGAGAGAGACTTGGACAAGTTTGGGCTAAAGGAAGATCTGGGCGATGCTGAAAGAGGAGTATGAGATGGTGATGACCTAGGTTGGGGTGGCGAGTGTAAAAGGGGACTGGTATCCAGTGGGATTGGTACACCGTTGTGATAAGTAGAAGCTTGGAGATTGTGAGAGTCAGGACTCTGAGGCTGTGAGAAGATCAGACTTTCAGAAGGTGGAGATCCAAGTTCTACTGAATTGAAAGCAACCTCTGGTTCTTCTTCGGTTGAGAAAAGCATTGGGTTTTCAGTCTGAGATTTCCTGTGGATGTTCCTCAGGTGGTTGATAACTGCTGGAGATGACAACAGACCTTGGTCTACGCTTGCGCTTCTTATCCCACCGCACCGGGCTCCGGGCTTCCTGGAAGGGGAGGACATCCTGCGATTGACTTGGGAGCTGGGAAGATTCTGATCCAGACTGGCACGTCGTCTGAGAAATGAAGTCGGACGGCTGCCTCTAGGTGACTGGAGACCACTGTTTGGCTGGGGTGTGGCACCAGACCTCATGGAGATTGGCAGTAAGGGTTGAGACTGTGGCTTGACAGGATGTCTAGAATCCTTGAATCTCGGGCTACCCACTGTCTGCGGCAGCTCTTCCGGGTACGTGTCATCATCAGAAGAAGCTGCAAGACGGAGTCTCAGTCCAGAAGCTCCTCGAACTCTGGTGACCCTGCTCCCCTGATACGGCAGAAGCTGACCATGCCTATTACCAGTCTGAGAGTTCTCATCCTGCTTGTCTCTGCTTCTGCCATCATCTTCGAGGATGTCTTGTTGACAATGTGAAGCGTCTTGATGACTATGATGGGACTCTATTAAAGGCAGTCCCATCCCATTCCCATACCCACTATCGGCTGTCGATAAATGAGCCGGCAGACCTTGTGACCCTCCACTGCTGCTACTAAGGGACTGGTGCAGGTCAAGGGTCGGGGCTGACAAGGCTGATTTAGGGCTGACGCTGTCATTTGGGAAGCTCATACTCATCACATCGAAAGCCATGTGAAACCTCTCTGTGAGCTGCTGGTATGTGGTCTTGGTTTCCTGATGCCATGCCTGGAAGACGCGGTGCATTAAACTTGCTTCTCTGTCAGCTTGAGCATTCCTGCAGATATATATATGTACAACACCCCATTATTTTAAAACCATATTAGTTACGTTGAACTTTCCTTTTCTGTATTAACAACACGTTTTGGTTCTTGGCTCAATATCATAAATCTGCTAATACAATCATCATTCCGTGCTTAGCATGGTAGCAAAGAAACCTATGCTAACCCCGTAAAGGCAAAATCCTCATCCTTAAGTAGGAAGGTGTATGTGCACAGATGCCAACAAGCCTCTGAAAAAAAGACCTTGAAAACTAAAGATTCTGCTCTAGTAAGTATTGCTATAAAATTGGAACCTGTCATATTTTGGATGGATAGAGACTGTTCACGTACAGCCCAGCTACTATTCTTGATAATGTGCTCAGGGATCAAGGTCCATATTTTGTTCTCACAGGGAATTATGTGCCATTGCTTTGCATCACAGTAAGGATTTTGTTACGACTCATATTTAGCCAAAAAAGTTATTCAGGAATGACTGCTAGATCTAAGCAACACGCAAACATTATTGAAAGGTTGAATTTGTGATAATAATGCTACCTATTCACTAGCTGCATAATTATTCACACACACACACACACACCTGGCAATATTTTGGACTAGTAACTGCCTCCTCCACTGTCGATATGCTGCTCGGATCTTTCTAGTAGACCACCTCATTCCATGATCACCAACCAGACTATCTTCAGTTTCCCTCTGTTGTCGGGCATTCTTAGACCACATGTTGAAGAAGACAGTCTTAAGAAGAACCTCTCTAGCCTACGACAAACAACAAATGCATATCATACTATTGGATCTACATCTCTTGTGGTATTCAGGACAAATTAAAGTTCCCAGTTTCTGCACCCGATTTCATGAAACTCATCATTACTGACGATGCATTGTATCCCTACGATGCGTTGCAGCTGCGACGCGTCCTGGATTTCTTTCACAAAACGCGTCATAAGTGCGACTATACACAACGTAATGTCTGTTATAAGTATTTATTCACCGCACAGTAAATGGTCTTCTTGTTTTAAGCAAAAAGTTGTCGGTTCTCTCAAAAAGTTTGTAAAACATAAAATAAAATAGCGGACACAAGATACAGTTTTAAAGGCAAACAAGCTCGCAGTGGACTGTTAGCTACTAGGAAATTTCAACTGTAAACATTCAAGGTTTCTTCATATTGACTATGACGCATGTTTCATTTACAACTTCACGCACATTGTCTTGGCGTTATAGTCTCTATGATTTCATATTTATGGCATAAAACTGGCTAATCAAAGACGCATCATATTTTACGATGACCAACTACATTCAAATTGCTGTCAAGGAACTAACGAGGCATTCATCGCATAGTTTGTGAATGGATCATACGACGCATTGCAAGTTGTGATGTGTTACGTGTCGCAACTGGAGTTGTGACGCATCGCAGTGCTTCGTTTAATCGGGTGCAGGTGTGTGATGGTCGATACAAACTCCCACACTTCTTACCTTGTCACCTTGCTCCACCTCTCGTGCCAACATTTCCTCTTCGCTTGCCTTCCTCCAGCAATCAAAGATCCTTCTCACTGTGGTGTCTTGCCGTTGCTTCAAGAATGCCTTCAAGTTGACTTGACGTTGGACAACTTCCCTCCAGCCTAGGAAGGCCCTGGTTAACTTGGATGTCAGCAATGATTCCTGGACAGAGCGGACCTTCTGTCTTGATGCCGTTTGCTCCCTGTGGATGAATGCAACTTGGCATGTATTTTTGGTAACAGACAGGACATCAATGAATAGGGAACATGCCTAGTCCTCAGGGACCTGGGATTCAGAATCAAGCTCAGGTACATTATATGCAGTCTAAGAGGATCCATGCAATGTAATTGTTAACTCTTTCAGTGCCAAACTCGTACATGTACGAGGTATATTTGTTAGTACAAAAGCGCCAACCTCGTACATGTACGAGGTAATGTTCGTACTTAAAATTGCCAAACCTCGTACATGTACGAGGTAGAGTAAATATGTTATCAAAAGGGGGCGCTCTCGCTCTTTCTAATGGTACCATATTCATGCATGTACGTCCTGTATTTACTTTTTCATTCGAGTTCTTGCGAGAGGGCACAGCACTAAATCTTGTATTTTCTGCAAAAAGTGCGGAATTCCCCTGTGTTCAGGCCAGTGTTTCAGGGTGTATCACTATGTTTGTGACTACTTTTGACTTTCCAATATATCAAGGATATACCAGAGAGCAACAACAACAAATTTAGTGAGTAAAACTTATTTACTTTTTTTTTACAGAATTTCGAACAATTAACAAAAACGCTCGAAGTTGGGCACTTTAGGGTTAAACTTTTCAAATTTCGCGGGCACTGAAAGAGTTAATGCAATCCTTGAAAATGCACCTTTGTGTCTCATTTTTCATTTTGCCAATTTGAAGGGTATTTTGGTGGCCTTTTTGGTTTTTATGCTAATGCCAATTATGCCAATGCAAAAGTGTGATGTCATTTCAGGCAAAACCTCAATGTTACAGCTATTTCAGCACCAAAAGTTGCCGGAACTTTTGACATTTTGCTGTAGTAAATTTTCTTTTCTTTGGCGATTCGTTGTTGTGTAAGTACTTGGCAGTAAGCAAATGAGTAATTTTTCCTCACAGATGTTTTCAGTGAACAAATATTTGAATTCACAATTTGAACCAAAAAACTATAAACTGAAGAGTGTCTTCTTGAAATGACATCGCAGCAGCAGCGCCCTCCGTGGTCAGAAAAAAGCACGAAAATTGTAAATATTTATAGAAGTGCATTTTTCAACACAATAACCAATACTTTTCATACTCTTAAGAGAAGAAAGTTGCACAAAATGTGTTCCTCAGAGAATTTCTTCTCAGTCAGAATGATCGTGACCCAAGTTCACAATATTTTTGTGGCAAATACAGTATATTGAGGGAAAAAAGAGTGTTTCATATGAATGGTTATTACCTTGTCTTCCACACGAATTTTGAATTTTTCAAATTAGTGGCTGTGGTGAGGAGTTATGCCATTTTCATTGAAGAGGCTCATTTTCCAGTCTGCACACAGAATTGGTTTTGTCTTTTTAAAATGTGTCAATAACTTCAAGTGAGTCAGTCACCTTGACTAGGTTTTTATTTGTTATTTCACTGCTTCACATCAGTACGCGGACTACGCGATTTCAATAAATTTGTTGCACCATGAAACCATGGTCAGAGTGTTTTTTAGCGTGTTTTCTTTGCTAGTGCATTTCTTCATAATTGCTAAATAATTTTAATATTTTCTTTAATTTGGGTCCAGATCATTCTGAGTTAAAGGACTTCAACATTGATAACTTCAATGAAACTATTCCCTACCTCCATGTCATGAAGGACTTCTCAAGGTACCTGCTGCTCCGCAAAGACCGGTACTGCTTGCAAGCTTTTTTCCTTAATACTCTCTCACGCCATGCATCAAATGAACTGGGTTGATAAAGACACAAACAGGGATTGTCAGACTTTGTATTTGGAGACAATTATATTATCATTTCAATAAATTGTAAGACGTTCTGGCAAAAATGAGACAGAACTGGGCACAGGCCATAGTGGAGAAAAATGCAAGAATCAGATTTTCCAATTTATTGATATTGGCAATTTTTGATATGTCTACTGCACATAATTTATTTCAAACAAAAGCATAAGAATCGTAGAATAAAAGTGTTCAGGAAAAACAAATTGGCATTTTGCATTTTCATGAATACAAAACGTGAAACAGGAAAGGCCTTTTTTTCTCAGTATTTGTCTTTTTTGACACGTCAAATGCAAACTTTAAACAGCCATAATTTGTCAATGGAATGTCTGATTGAAGTGAATTTTATTCTCAATGAGTGTACAGTGTTTATATGGGCAAAACCTGATGTCGATTTACATCACCCCGACGCAAATTCCATCTTATGAATTTTATTCTCTTTCCTGATACCCACAAACCCTCTTTTTGTCTAACTTGCCAGAACGCCTCGCTAATACTATTCTAGTTTTACAAATGTCTGCTGTCCATGAGTGAAAAGTAACTGCCTGACTGAGTTACTAGGCATAAATGATGTCCTGTTCTGAGAATTTCGGCTCCAAGCTAGGTAAGAAAAGATTAGTTCAAAATTCATCTGTGTGGATTTTTCATGTGCAAGTACATTGAGATCATCATTGGTCCAGGAGTTGATTTTAACAAAACGGTATCTTCTATTTCTATGTGAAACTTTTTATTGACAAACTCCAGAGAGAAGAGACGTACCTGGCCAGATGTTTCCAGTCTCTTCTCTCCAACAGCGGAGCGATGGTTTGGGACTCCTTGGCAAGCAGTCGCCATGACAACAAGAGCCTCAGCAGCCGATTCCTGAAGAGCTTGTGCCGTGCAGAGAGCGCCCTCTGGTGGTCTTGAAGGGCCAGGTGGTGCTCGTGCGTCCACCTCTTGAATGCGTCTTTGAAGGCGGAGCAAAGGTGAAGTCAACCAAGTGTTAAATGCAGATTCATGTCTTCCAATATATTAACTGTGATTTAAGGCTTTTAGTGGTGGAAAGATAACAATGTGAAGCAAGTCACTTTAAACAAGAGAAATGTGCTCTTAGGATGAAGACGTAGAAATCTGTGTACATTCTATGTGGGTCGACTTGAGTTGCTCAAAATACATTTTGGTTCACAAGACTGAAGGGTATTTAGTCATTCACTTTTTGACGTGTCTGAGCATGATTGTAAAGTGTTCATAAGATGGAATTTGTGTCAGGGTGATGTAAATTCAATATTTGGGTTTCGCCTTTTTCACCGCCGTGTTTTATAAACACTTTATGATCAGTACTGTCCCAAGTGATTGTGAGAAACCAATCACTCAGGGACTCGAACCCACTGCCTCCTTCTTACTACTCCAGACGTCTGCACCAGTAAGCAGGAGGTCGTGAGTTCGAGTTCCACTTGAGTGATTTTTTTCCCACAATCACTCAGGATAACACTGAGTATGTATACAGTGTTATCTTGAGTGACGTCTGTCACGAGATAATGTGGCCAATCAGGCCGGCGTTTATCTCTGGTTTCAGTAGCATGAAACGACTGAGAATATTTCTATTCCCCCTGGATGGGATGCTAGTCCATCGCAGGTTACTCCTCAGCTAATACCGGTACCCGTTTATACTCCTGGGAGGAGAGAGGCAAGTGGGGTGAAGTGGCTTGCCCAAGGACACAATACATGGCCAGCGGCTGGATTTGAACCCCTGACCCTTTGATTATGAGTCACGAACCCTAACCACTGGCCACACTCCCCCAAGTAAAAACACCTTGGTGAAAATGGCAAAACTCAATAATGATTATAAAGCTTGAAATTTCACCCCCCAAAAAGAGACTTCTCATTCACATGCTGCACTTGAATTTGATACTTGTATAAACCGGTTACATGACTAAAATAAGAATTTATTGAGCAGGCTGCGAAACGCGTTATAACAGTTCTTAAGAAGATCCTACACAATGATCCCACCTCTTTTCACATGTTGGTCATGAACAGGCTGGAACTGCACTAGTCTGTCTTCAAGCCGTCGATGTCGCACTCTCTCCTTCCACTTGCTGACCGCTCTCATCACACATTTCAGTGACCAGGCTCTGTGTGCGGCCAGTCTGGCCTGGTGTACTCTCAGTCTGGTTGACCATGTGAGTAGCGTGCGCTGCTTGGTTCTGAGGCTGGTGTTACTCATGGCAGTTGACAGTGTACTCCTGAGGAGAAAAGATGGGATGCACCAACAAAAAGTAAAAGTCAAAAAATAATTGGTACAGTGTAGATATCTTTAATTCTGAACTTGACTCTTGTCAGTGTGGATGCTTCATTTTTTTATCAGCTTTCCATTCTGTACATAAATTGCACTATGGGATGAATGAGCACCACTGCTTTCAAAACAAAAGCTGTTTTTTCTTTCCTCAAAAGTTGGTCTGATTTGGCAGTGGCAGAGTTGTTAAAATAGCATGCTCCCCTTTCATGTTTCCACACACAGTCCATGATCACGGCAGCGCACTTTATGTTCTCAGTTTACGTTTGCTCACAAAAGTCTATGAATCATCTTTCTCTGTTAGCGAAGCTCTGCCAGTGATTTAAACATACCTGAGTTTGCGTTCCCTGTTCACATAACTCCTCCATCTCTGAAACACGATCTTGAGATACATTCGTCTTAGGATGACAGAAGCTCTCCTTGCTGCCTCCTTCTGTTGCCTAGCGACCTGCAACCATCTGCTAAAGACGCGTTGCTTGGCAACCTTGCGAGCCTGGGACTCCATGATCTGGCGGTAGAGCTGCTGCCTCTGTAGGCGGAGTGTCCACAACTCCCACACATACCTTATGAATAGGAAACAGGAATTAATACTGTTGGGCTGGTTGCTCACTTGTATGCTCAGGCCTTCGAACTATCTTATTAGCTGGCTGTCAGCCTGACTTTTCGGACAGTATACGATTAAAGATCAGTCACTTCAATGTGGCAAACTTCATCTGATTTTAAGATTACATGTTTTCAACACAATCTACAGTAACATGCCCGTCCTGCTAAGGACATTTACCGAACAAACGCATCTGCAACAAGCCCATTTAGGTGATATCTGGTTACTGTTTCATCTTTAATCATATAGGAATTTTACATTGTCCATCCACAATCCGGTTCATCAATGTGATGTCGAAGGATCCAGGTATTTTGAAGGACCCAGGTAGAGGCCTCCACTGACAAAAAGTGAAGGATTTTGAAGGATTCAAATGCTTAGAGTTTATAACAATAACAGGTACTTATTTAGGGCTTTTAACTAAGATCAAAGCACTTTACATTATTATTAGCCCTGATTGCTTGGCCAATGAAACATTTCAAATACAGCCTCAGCTCCCTGGGAGTATACAACTCAATGCAGCCATTTCAACGCAAAGCAGCTAAAATCAACCACAATAACCATCTCTGCCCTCACAGGTACCCATTTACTCCTGGGTGGAGAGAAGCAATGAGTGACTAAGTAACTTTCCCAAAGGCACATGCACCATAACCCCAGGCTGGACTCGAACCCACAACCTGCAGAGTTACCTGCAGACCACGAATTCAAAGCTCCAGACCACGAAGCCACAGCACTCCACTTGTAATTCTTTGCCATTGGAGGATATTGAATTAATTAGGCTGTTCATGGACAAGAGAGATTGGAGAGTTAAGCTCAATGTATTTAAATCTCCTCTTACCTCTTGCGCACTCTATCCAACCTCTGCTTCACCCGCACGACAAGCAACTCCTCCTTCCAACGCTTGAAGTGCGCCCTCAAGAGGCCACGTCGTCTCAGTTCCAGGGCCTGGCTGTGCTGATGTTGTCGCTCTGCCTTGGCCAGCTGACTGCCTCGTACCCAGGTATGAATCACAGCAGAAAGGAGCTTCTGACTGTATATTATCCCCCGAAAAAAAAAATTAGGGATTGGTACAAGGAAAATAGCGAAAGGGTTCGTTTAACTGCTTCTAAAGCCTAGACATTAGCAGAACCCTTCTTGCTATAGTGGTGAAATTATTACAATAAAATATTGATTATATAACAATCTAATAATCTCTTGACTAGCTGAATGAAATTAATTGGTACTTGCCTGTAGTGACTGTTAGCTCTCTGCGTTTGTGCATACACTGCCCTCATGATGCGCCATGCCTTCTGCATTATCTTCTCCTCGTGGTGAACCCGGCTCATCTCACCACGGTAACCTTTGACCTTGGATTGGCTGGTGAACAGCTTCCAACATTGGAAGCCTTGGCTTAGGAGGCTGACTCTGACAAAAGAAAGGTGGAATGATTTCATTTTTTGAAAGGAGTAGCCGCTTGTCGTGCAGGTGAAGCAGACTTTTCATAGACTTTTGCATGAGGTGAGAGATGGGATATTTGTTGAACACTTCTATATTGTGCTCACATTTTTAGGCTTGTGTTTGAGTCTACATGGTTAGGGGTCATCGCACTGAGCAAGGCACTTCGTGGTGACAATCAGTGCTTTTATAATATAATGTTGTACGAGGAACATGTTAAAATATAGTTGAAGTTTTAAGTTTTTACACTTCAAACAAATTGATGGCATTAATATTTATCCTTCCTGCTATTTAAGAAGTCACAAACGGTCAAAATGTCCTTCCTCACCCCCTGGCATACTGTTAACAAACCAATGGGGTCTTGACCAATATTGACCCAAGTAATAACATGGCTCAGAATGCATGTTTTCATAGGAGGGTTTTAATGCTGACTTTAAATGCTTCCCTAGGTAACATGGGACTGAGTCCCCCAATGTTTAGGGTTTGAAGCCTGGACTGAAGATGAAACTAAGAATGGTAAAACTGCCCATGTCTTACTTGTAGTGCAGTCTAGCGATGCCATCTTTCTGCGCCAAGTTGTACCGATCTTTCCACGTCTGAAAAGCCACTGCAATGGAGCGTTTCGCAGCGAGTTTCTCAAGTAACTGGGCACGCTCAGTCCGTACTTGATACAGATCACGCCACTGCATTTGAAAACAGAAAAATAGGGTTAAAAAATAACTTTCCTCAAGTGACCTAACCCTAGTAAATTACAAAAATTGTATCAAGTCCTTGAATGATGGGGCACAATTTGAGAAAATACTCACAGTGCCAAAGTGACGACGCTTGACAAACTTTTCACATCTTGAAACAGCGCCCTCCATCTCCAATCTGCTCCGCATTACTGCCCACCGTAGTCCGTGCAGTCCCTTCTTCAGCAGATGCGTCTCTCGCAGCTTGTCTGCCGCCCTCTTGTGGCACGGTGGAGCCAGTTTCCAGGCCTGCAGACATCTTGCCATCAGCTGTAACTTGTAGTGGGATGTGGCTCTGCAAAAAAAGTAGAAATAAAATGGCAACTTCAAAAATGGGCAATTTCATCGTTATTCCGAGCCTAAAACCAATTTGAAACAACAAAGTCAAATACTGGCAGAGAAAGTAATTTACATATTCTGTTACAACTCTAGCTTTAATGAACAACATGACGTGGTTAATGTAATGTTAGCTGAATCAATTAATGAGATATAGGCACTGCAGAACACAGGGGTGTGAGTGACCACTGATAAAAATAGCTGAAAACAGCTGAAAACGGTGTAAAAAAGCTGAACATTGGAAATCTCCTATACTTTTGTACACAGCAAGTAAGGCAAAAAACTGACATCCAAAACAAAAAAGCTGAAATCAGCTTTAAAGCTGAGATTTCACACCCCTGAGAACACTTATGGATGTTACGCTTTACGATTAGATTTTTTTATTTTCAGTTTCTTGCAAGAATTTAATGAATAACTATATGTTGTGATAGAAATAGGTTCACTCTATAATTTGTTCTTTGGAAATGATAAAATTTCACCAGGTTTTTTATTCTCCAGGAAAAAACCCAAAATGATTGTGGAATTTCTAACTGACCTGTCGCGCTGTTGTTCCCTTTCTTCCTGCCGTGTCTTGATCAGACGAACATTCTTGTGCCATCGGCGGAACCAGTACAGCTGGAAAAAACAACACACAAACAAAATGGCAAATGGCTTCAAGTATGAATCATGGATGAACAGTTAATGTTAAGTTTGGTTGCAGTGCCCGCTGCTATATTAGACTCGAACCAGCCAGCCCACCCCGGCAAGCTCAGTGGTAGTGATAAGACGTCTGCACTAGTAAGCAGGAGGTTGTGGGTTCGAGTCCCACCTGAGCAGTTTCAGAATTTTTTCTCACAATCACCTGGGAAAACACTGAGTATACAGTATTTATACAAAAATACGTCAGTGAAGGGCAAAACAACATATTGAATGGCAGGTTGGGGCAGTGGGGACAATTTCGTAAAATCCAATCCTCTGCGTACCTCCGACCACATGATGTACAAGGTCGTTAAGGTGGTGGTCAGTGTACATGTACCTTAGTTTGGTTTTTAATTGTTTTCTACTTATTAGACATGTTAGACGTCACATTATTAGTCATGTACTATCACATTCACTTTTCCAACAGCAGCTCATCAAAAATGTCGGACATTTTCGTCCGAATTTACCAAATTACCCAGCAGTCAAAAATATAATAACAATTATTATTCCTTTAAAAGTACATTTGTTTACCTTGGTGACGAGTTCTTCATGCTTATCTGGCGATGCACTGTGGAGAATGTCCAGGATCTTGAAAGCCCAGAGAATGGAGAATGTTTGCCTGGGGCTGTGACTGCTTGATAAGGCCAAGGGGCTGAGATTGATCAAGAAAACAAACAGGATTGAGATACAGGATTGAGATACAGTAGTGTTTCTATATTTGTTATAATAACATGGTGCTTTACAATTATTACCCCTGTTCATCAGGCCATGAGACCAGGTTTTGCAGCAGCTCGAGATCAGCGCATTCTGGTCTCTGCCTTCACAGGTACCCATTTATACTCCTGGGTGGAGAGAGGCAACTGTAGTGAAGTGTCTTGCCCAAGAACACAACCATCATGTTCCCTGTCAGGGTTGGACCCACTCACCACAGCAGATGAGTCGGACACCGAACCATTGGACCACAGCATTCCACCTTTACTCTTAGTCTTACAGACATTCGCAGAAGTTTAAATAAACTGGTCCCCTGCCAGTGTCTGCTGCCTCCGCCAATTGCCTCTATTTGTACTGATAAGTATTTGCATCGTCCAATACAATCTATTACAATGTAATGTAATGTGGAGCGCTGTGGTCAATGGTTACGGTGTTCGACTCAAGTGCCGTGTCACGTGGGTTGGAACCCTGACGGGGATTACGGCGCTTGTGTTCTCGGGCAAGACACTTTACTACAATTGCCTATCTCCACCCAGGAGTATATAAATGGGTACCTGTAAAGGTAGAGACCAGAATGCACTGATCTTGAGCTGCTGCAGAAACTGGTCTCATGGCCTGATGAACAGGGGTAATAATTGTGAAGCGCTTTGAGACCTTTGGTAAAAGCACCATATGAGCACCACATTAAGATTATTATTACTAAGTGTAACCTTTAGCATGTCTTTGTCATTTATCATCGTTGCCACTTGTGACATGTCATGTGATTGACATATGTCATGTGATTGACATGTGACCGAGTTGACTACAACTCTGCAGTTTCCAATTGCACCAGAAAGAAAAGATGAATACTGGCATTGTAACATTTCTCTTGAACACTAACCTTTTGGATGCTGTCACTGGTGTGCAACTTTTCTTTGGAAAACCAGCAGACTTCTGAGGTTTAGGGAATCCGGTCAAATGTTTCACCTGAAAGTAGCAGCAAGTTTACTCAAATTCAGCAAAATTGAAAATGATGGAAACACAGTAACTATATTAAAAAAAATTACCACAGAGAGTGTGGGGAAACAATAGTGTTGGAATTTCAAAATGACTTTAAGCAGTTCGGGCCGGATGACTAAATACACCCAAAGGTTTGGCAGTATTCGGAATGGACAACGGATAAACACACAGGGAGTGAGGCCAGAAATATCTGTCAGCGACCCACTCGCAGCGAGTGAGGCTGGAAATATGAGTGTGCTGCCCGAGGGTGATGGCTTCAACCCGCCTGGCTTGAGGTCGAGTGAAAATTAATCCCGCGCCTTGTTCCGTTCTTGTCAAAATAATCCCGGCGCGAACTGGTTAACGTTTGAGTTGTAAAAAAAAAAAATTGCTTGAGGGTATTTGTGGCCACAAACAATAGATCAACAAGATGTGGTTTAATTGTACAATGTATTTAGTATTCACACACAGCCAAATATTTTTAGTATCACAATTCAGGTTCTTATACGGTACTTACATTATTTTTTGTTCTCTGTTGTGTCCTGCCAGTGTTTCCACTTTGGGTCTGATGTGAACTCCGGTCAACAAAATTCCTGCTTCGCATGAAACCCGTGGCTTCACTTGACCTCTGGGTTCTTGTTGATGGCACTGACCTTCTATTTGCATATTCATAAGAAGGTGACCTGTTTTTGTCCCGGTGTCTTACACTCACGGCTGAAAACTGAGCTGTGTTGTCTGCTCTGGTCCTACTGAAGGATGGGGCTCCCTCTAGCCTCAGATCATTTGGAGATATGCTTAGCTTCAGGTCATGCAACGTGAGTGCCTGTCCTGGACTTGAGGGGTAGGAATGCCTCAGTGGCGACATTTTGGTGTCAGAAGCGGGATCATAGCGTGGGAAAATCAACTGATCACTAATGGAAGATTCCTTGATAAGGCTGGCCAGGTTTAGAGCACCGGACTCCAAACTGCACTGCAGCTTTGTGTGAAGCACAGCTGCGTTGACAGTAACCGCTGATGGTGATGTAACCGCTGTTGGTGATGATGACGCCTTGGAGTCTTTCCGATGGTCTGTTCTCCCATCATCACTACTTTTGCTCACCACCTTCATGGAAGAGGTCAATCTCGTTTGAAGCCCATTATCAAATACTGCAATATTGTTATTATTCCAGTTGTTTGTAGGCCCCTCTCCAGTTCTCAACTCACACAAGTCTTTATCTTCATCTTGTTTTTCTGTCTCTTTTTCCTCATCCAGTTCCTTCCTTGATCTGCTCTTTCCTGATTTCTCAGATGCTCTTGAGACACCATTCTTGTCAAGTTTTGCCGGAGTGGATCTTGCGTAGAGACCTTCCACAGGCTTGGAATGGACAAAGTCATCTGCTTCTGAGAACCTGTACAAGTCGGCGTCATCAAATTGGTCGAGTTCCCGAAGATCAAAATCCAGTGGTTGAGAGACGTCTGAAGAACCCGAGCTTCGGGGCTGGGGATGCTGCAAGCTTTCACGTGAGTAGGAGGATGTCACATATGAAGGAGTCCCAGTGAAAGGCGAGCTGATATTCCCAATCCTGATATTCGAGGTCCTTGCAGGTCTCGAGGTTGGCTGATTTTTGTCAGATTCGATTGCACGGTGATGTTCCATGTCAGTTTGGTAGGCAATGAATTCCTGATTATCTAAACCTGCTGCCTCTGTCCTATACATATCAAGGTTTTGTTGTGGAATTGGTGTTACTCCTAACAGTTTGGAAGGGTTGGTCAGTTGGCTGTATAAGCTTGTTGGCCTGTGAGATGGTACTTCAATCCAGCCATGTGAGTCAGGTGCATACCACCTGGCATTTAGGTCCTCTGATGGGTACTCTGGCTGCTGTAGGAGTGGATCTGAATTCTCATCTAGGGCAGACCCTAATCCACTGGGTTGTTTACTGGGTGAGATGCACGTATCTGACCGGTGTTGATCGCTTCTGTCGTTTTCATCTGGATAATCTTTGCATGAGCTGAAACTTTGGACGTCTCTTGTTGCGTGGATGATGAATTCCTGTTGAAAGTTGGACCGATTGTGTCTGCTGTATGCTGGATTGGTTGCTTGCCTGTACGACCCGTCTATGAAATGGTCATGATTGTCAAAGGGTTGATCGTAGATTATTTGTCGATTGTATGACGATGTGGAATAGTATGGCTCATCCGACGAAGGCACAGGACTGTGAATAATCAACTCCTCCACACGCTGCACTGTTTGAAGAAAGCAAGAACCTAGAGAGTAAAGCAAACATCGTGGCAAAAAATGGGTGGATTGGTTTGTCAATTCACCTGTGTCTGTGCCAAACTTGAAAGCAGGGCATCATAGCGTCGTAGTTACACAGGACTCGAAGGGAAAATGAACAAAGTCCATTGCTGTATGGACTGGTTTGATTTGCTTACTACTTCATGTATTGACCGCGTCATTGCTGGTGTCAATAGGCAGCCTTTTGTGATATCTGTTGTGCCAGTGGGGCGTGCTGGGTAATGCATTGTGCAGACATTTTTTGGAGAGATACCAGTAATTGGGTCGGATATCGACTGATAGGATTTTTTTCTTCGCTTTTTTTTTCAATCGGCAAACAAATTCTTCTAAAACGTTTATCACCTCTGTGAATTAATTTTTACAAATCCAAAGTTAACGACCCCCAAATTATGTCAGTTTTTTTAAAAAGGCTGTGTTTAAATACTTTATTATCAAATCATTGGCACAATTCAACATCCGATAACATATGTAAGGACATCAGTGCAAAAATTTGTGGGTTAAAAATTAACTTTGCATTACCAGATGCAAGGCATTGTTCAGGGTGTTGTGAGGGCGTCTGTGCTGGGGTGTGGGAAGTGTCGGGTAGATCCGACACGTACACTAGTGGCCTATGGGTACCCATGATGCCTTTGGTGTTCTGCAAGCATTTTGATTGGTCGGTGTTGATTCCAAGCCCGGACAGCCGCTGTAGTGGTTCAACTAACCATTCCTCTGGAGTTTTTGGATGTTCCTGCATAGAACAGTCAAAAGTAATAAGAAAAATAGACGTACATTGGACAATCACTGAAACCCCAGCCTTCCTCAATCCTCGAATGTCCTCTGGGCAGTTTAGGGGATTTTGGAAGATTGAGGCAGAACGCAACATACAATTTTAGATGATTGTGGAGGATTGAGGGCACACAGACATTCAGTATCGGTTGATTTTGGAGGATTGAGGCTAAATGGTGTTTGAAGAAAGGGAAGTATTTTAGAGGATTGAGGCTGAATGCGTTTTGAGAGGCAGGGCTGTTGCAGGATTTTGAAAGATTGAGGCAGTGGGTATCCTTCATTTTAGCATACACAGATGTTAGTGCAAACTTTTGGAGGATTTTGGAGGATTGATGATGGTTCTTAGAAAAAAGGGCATAGGGGTTAGGGTTGAGTGTCTAATTCACATAACGTCTGGTCAAAAAGTTATGAATACATATGTACGTGTAGGTACCATTTCTGACAGGAACATATCATGCAGTCACCATGTTTTGCATGATTGAAAGGGTGAGGAATAAATGAACAACTTGGGGGAAGCAGATCTGTACATCTTGAGAAATGACTAACTCATCAATGAAGGGATTCTGAAAGTTTTCGTGAGGAGAATTCCCCCAATAACGACAAGTAATTATAACAAGTCAGCAAATCTCAGATTTGTTTTTATTGAACACGTTATTAGAATTGAAATTTTCCTGAATTTTTCCCCCTTCTTTTAACACTGAAAACATATTTGTTCTCTTTTCATTAATTTTTCTCCTTGCCATGGAAACGTAAGCTGAATCCTGAAATCTGATCCTGTCACAACAAACCCAGCCTCTGAATGTTTGATGAGGACAAATATTGGATGGTTTGGACCGCACACTGCAACGGTAACATGCACAGCTGCAATCACAAGTGAACTACAATGTATCCCGATCTTTATGAAATTCAGCAATGCTTCACCGTTTTACTTTACTCCTTCTTCTTTTTTCTCTCCATGAAGGCAACATTTTACCTTTGTGTGTCTTTACGGCTAAAGTTTTAGGGCAATTCCAGTCTCATGAAAGGCATTGGAATGTCCGTAAAACAGCCATAATTTAAAATGATTCAGAGAAATGATCCAAAACTCCTAGTCTGTAATCTCCTTGACCATTACTAGATGATGGATGTATGAGATTTCAAAAATACATTTTCAGGTTTATTCACTGAGCTCTACCGGTATTAGGCCTACAGACATTACATAACGCTGGAAATATATTTTACTTTTAATTTATGAATACAATTGAATGCTTATGAATCTCGCTTTCGATTCTATCAACCAATATACGATTATTCCCCCGTTCATCAGGCCACAAGACCAAGCAGTCGATATCAGCGCACATTTGGTCCTCAGTGCACATTTGGTCATCTACCTTCACTGGGACCCATTATACAGTACTCCTGGGTGAGAAGAGGCACTTGTTGTTAAGTGTCTTGCCCAAGGGCACAAACACCATGTTTTGCATCCCCTTTTTGAACAAGAGGGCAAGTCCAAACATTTGGGCACTCTTTGCCCCATTTATACATCGCACGGTATTACTCTCCAAAATACAAGTATTCATGGATTTCAGTGTTTTTTTATTCTACTGTTGGGCATTTGTAAGGAGAATACCCACAAAAATGTTTATGTTTATTAGTCTTTGCGATTATTCTGTAATTAAAGAAAACACAGTGTTTGGTAACAAGGAGACCTTCTCTTAGACTTACCCATGAACAGAAATCCCTGACAAAAAACTACACAAAAAAGTATGTAATTTCAGGCAAAAATGCGAACAGTAGTTGTACGCACAGTAACAAAAAATCCATACTAAAATTGTGTACGTACAAGTTCATTGCAGCACAACCATGTCATAAAACAACCTGTTTACTGTACTTATCAATTAATGTCAACATGGGCAAGGTGCCAAAGAGTTGTCTGACAGTGAAAAATGACTCTCAGAGACTACTTAACACCTAGCAACCTGAACGACAGGTGGGTTGGGATTGATTGAAGTAATATTGACTTTAATAGGAAAAGCTGTCGAGGGGAACAGTTGGTGTGTTAAAGTCGATGTTCCCAACAACTCGGTCAAAGGTATGAATGATAATAATATATTTTTTTCTTCTTATTTTAACTGGGTAGACCATTCAGTGGAATCCACTGGTCTCCCAATGGGCAAAGTTAAGAGGAGACAATGGAAAGAAATTACAGTTTCAGATGTGGGGAAACCCCAGAACATTCCGAGGAAAACCCACGGAATCAGGCAGGGACTGAAAACCCAATCCACATATATTGGCCCAGGCAGGAATCAAATCCGGGTCACAGTGGTGAAAGTCAAGAAAGGCACTACATAGATTTTGAAACCAAAAGATGAAACATCACAGTCTTGCACCATTTTGAAAAAAACGACGTTGCAATGTCCCATCTGTCACATAAAAAACATGAAAAAGTTGTGTAGTTTTTACATGAAAAGATCTTTTGTGTTCAAACTTGAATTTCTATTGTCTATCAAGGTGACCTCACCTAGTCAGGTTCACTATGTATTTTTGTTCAAATTTTTTGGAGATTAGCCAAACTATACATTTTTAGAATCTTCAGAGCATGGTGAATCAGAAAATCAATGTTGGCATTTGCATAGACACCTGCATGGCGGCCATCTTGGATTTTCAAAATGGCCGCCATAAATTACATAATTTGCGCATTTTTCGGCTTCTAGTCAACCAAAAACCATAATTTAAGAGGCCAATACTATGTTTTCTGGGTCAAGGAATCTATTTAAAGCCTCACAATAGTGCCCAGGATTATAGAAAGCAACAAAAAAGGTATGTGAAAACCATTTTCTTTATATTTGTGACATATCAGTGTTACGTAATACATATTTTGCGCTATCTCGGTATCTAGTCAATCTATAAACTTATTTAAGTATGTAATACTATTTTTTCTGGTTTAGTGAATCCGATAAAATCCTAAAAATAGTGATCAGGAGTATATCAAAGCAATGAAACAATGCTAAATGAGCACCACTGTCTTTGTGTTTGTGATTGACTGTATTACATAATACATGCCGCAATTCTTTGAAGTTATAGGTACATGTACGGTTTATAAAGCAAAAAACAAAAGCCTTGTTAGTTATTAGCTTAAACTATAACTTTCTTACACAGGATCTACTAGGTCGATATTGTTCACGATTATGCTTTCACAAATCTTCATCACTGTCCTGAGTGTCACTTTGGGCAATACAGTCCGCATCATTTTCGCAGTCACTTCCACACAAACAAAGGTCTGTGCAAGCCAAGTTGTGTCTCCTGCATGAACACCTCTGGGATGTGCAATGGGCTTTACACTGACATCTCACCAACTCTACAATGGCCTGTGGTGCAGGTGGAACCTTCGTGGTGGTAGGAAGTATCTCATCATGGTCATTCTGGTAATAGCCATGTTTGAGTGGGTCAAACAGACGTTGCCACGTCAAGGTGGCTTGGCACCACACCCTACTCTGTACGCGCACACGTTCAATGTGCTCCTCAAGGGCACCAACTGTAGGAGGCAACTTGCTGCTTTCTGCCAGATGTTTACAAAACAGATGCCACCTCAGGTCAGGAATACTTGTTATATGAATGCCCTTTGGGCAGTACATTAAGCATACAAACTTGGCTAATGCACCATTCACCTCCTGTGTTAGGTCGCCTTCCTCTGTCAGTTTCATCAGTGCTGAGATGATGTCCCTGTCAACCTTAATGTACTGTTGAAACCACTTGGTTTTTCCTACACCAGAGAATCTTCCAACATTGTCCGCTCCGGTGAATGCATGGAATACCAGTAATGCTACTGCCTTGTCTCGTCCCAGCGCACTCCAGATTGGCTCAATCTCCAAAGTACCTGATACCATACGTATCGAGGTGTGTTTGCAGAGCTGGTCGTAGTGTGCAATAACCAGAACCAAGACATCGGTATCTGGGCTGAAGAAGACAATCCGTGCTTCAGGACAGCGCTGTGCTGCAGCTGCTGCTAAGCAGATCATTAATGTGTCAGCCTCCTCATGGTTGTTGTCTTCAAACTGCATGTCACGGTTGCTTCTTGTGCGGCCTGATGCTGATGTGATGACTAATTTTCGGGAGTTCGCGTTATACTTGATTACTGCCTGTGCAAGGTATTCAGTTAGATCGGCTTTCGTCTTTTCGTGGGATAGGAAGCGTGCCATTGGTATGTGTTTAATGTTGGTGTCGTCAGCAATCTGGTACTGAATCGGATGTTTGCCTTGTCGTCGTTTCTCCCTTGTTTTCTGTTTCAACGAGTCAGCTTTGTAGGTGTCAAAGACCAAAATAACCTCGTCGAAATCTGCTGTCAACAACATCAGCTTGTCATTGAAGTGTTGGCCAAGATCTTTAACTGTGCTGATTGTCCCAGGTTTCTTTGCCATCTGTTGAACAAGCACCATTCCATCCACAATGGCAATTTTTGGACTCTCTGTTTCTGCTTCACCAACATGTTCCGCAGATGCTGGTGCTTGTGCATTCTGATGAGTTTCATTGCTTTTTCCCAGCTTTTCCAGGCAATGTATGAGCTTCGACTTGTCTGTACATGGAAGCATTGATCCATCTGGAGCAAACAATGCCCTGGGAGTCAAAGTAAACTCATATTTCCCGACCGCATCCTTCTGATCGATGTCCCGGTTTGATCTGGCTAGAACCATAAACCGACCAAAGAGTTCTTTTGTTTCTTTCAGATCCACCGATTGGTCTCGGACCTTTACAGTTTGCTTCTTGATTCCTGACAAGAACATGGAGTTGTTCTGCTTCTTAACTGGTGCCCATAGGCTGACGTCTCCCTTGATGCGTTCAGCAACGTACTCCTCATACAGTTTCTGGCCATTTTTGTCGACATTCAAAATCTGTGGAACACCCTCTTGGGGAACATATGCATGTGTCATGAAGTTGTAAAGCTGATCGCCTTCTGCATCAAAGGGATTCCCGTGACTCAGTATGGCGGCCTTGATCTTGTTGACAGCCTGGTGCTCTTTCTTGATAGCACTTGGTTGTACCTCGTGGTGTTCTTGTGGTTTATGAGCAGTGACACCAAATTGCCCTTTAAACTCTGTTGAGAGGCGTGACATCTCTGGTGCAGCCAGAAAGAACCGCTGTCGTGCGTTGGCATTATTGGAAATACCAATTAACCCAGAGTGTATCTTCATCATCCTATTTAGTTGTTCACATGCGTGATCTGCGCCAATGGAGACAAATGGTATCTCACTCTTAGTGACAGAAATATTCCCGTCCTGAAGTTCACGCCAGGTTTCCGGATGACTGCACTTCAGCTCCTGCATGTCTGCAATGTACCGTGGCCAAAGACGTTTGTATTTTATCCGATCCAGGGCGAAGAAGAGCTTACTTAGTGCCTCTCCAGCTTGCAGGTGGAGAACTAGATCTGCATTTCTTGAAGCTTCGACGAAGAACAGGATGGTTTCAACACGATGGAGGTAATTTGTTATTGACTTGAACATTGCATTTGAGCTTTTTTCTGCTTCCCATGTATTCAGCTGCTCAATAACATCTTCGTCAGTGAGGGTTTGAAGCAGGTGGTCATTGGCATTAGCGATGCATTCTGGACTAATGCCTCTGTCAACTGCTGATCTTGCAAAGGCTTCCTGGACTTCATTCACTGGCTTTGAGCAGATGGATTTGAGGTTTGGCTTTTCTGCAAAGAACTTCTCTAGGAGAAGTTCATACAGGGCCATGTACGTATGTATATGTGCACGAAGAGTTCTTTGTAGTGGGCACACTTCAAGATCTGTCGTGTTGTGGCAGAGCCATATACATCAGCCTCAATCCACGCATCATCTATCCCAGAATTTTCAATAGACGTGCCAAGTGCCCTTAGTGCAGCCATTGCAGTGTGAAGCTCACCCAGCCTGGGAAGAACTGTTCTTTTCAGATCATCCCTTGAATCCACTATCTGCACCGCCTTCTCGTATAAGGCCATGTCGAAGGTAATCACTGTTGGGTGTTCTTCGCCAACGACCAAGCTCTTCAACTGGGATGCTTGTAGAATCACAGTCAGCATTGTAGACCACTCATGTGCAACTTCTGGCAGCAACGGTAGTGCACCAACTTGGGTCAAGGATTTTCCAGGTGACACGAGTGACTTGAATCCAGCCCAACCAGGGATACTGCCATGTTCTCCATTATCCTTGTCTCTGGACAGGGCAGACGCTACTAGCCAGCCTAGGGTGGTCAGTTTATAGGACTCTGCAACCCCTTTTGTGTCGACCTTGAATTCTTGTGCTCTCTTGACTAGTCCAGGTTTTGGTTTGCTACATTGCTTGATGGGTACATGATATGGGGCAACTGACAGATTCTTTGCCTCGCTAAGCTCGAGACTGGGTGCGATGACCTCTCCTGGAGCATTGGCCTTCTGATACACTGCAGTGATTGTCCCATGTGTGGTGCATTTCCCATCAGCTGTGTCCTCGGCAAAGTCTGTATTGTCAATGGCAAAGAAAACAAAGGTTCCATTTTTGAGGAAGGGTGGGACGTAGAGGCCATTGAACAACCGTGTGTTTTCCACTACAGCATTAGCTATAGCTGTTTCCAAGAGCATTGACCGACTGTATGGTACACAATAGTTCTGTGAATGAAGGAGGTTCATTAGTTTCTTGTTCCTGGTGTCGTGATGAATGGTAAGTGCCAAACCCAGAACCTGTGGATTTTCTCGGGTGTGTTGTGTCCTGAATTTTTCTGTTGCTTGCTTGGGTTGGTGCTGAACTTGCCTTTTGGTCTTGAAAGCATACATGATGTTCTGGCTTAATGTCAGTGCTGATTGGTCAACTGTCCTGCGCCTCATCTCTGTTTGCACCTCTTCTTCAGGTCCTACCAAAATCCATCGCATAAGGCTGTACAACTCTGGTGGAACGTCTTCTGCCGTGCTCATTACAGTAACTGTGTCTGACTGTTTCTTCTCGTCAGTGAAGTTTGCAATACTTCTGCGTATTAGTTTAGCTGCCTTGTATAACATCTTTGTATTGTCCATTTCACTCAAATGGTCTTGTACCATAGACGTGTGGACCATATCTTCTTCACAGGCTTCAGGGCAGTAAAGAACTGATGGCTTTCGTCTGTCTTTCTGCCTCACGGAATTCACACTGGGTAAATCCTGAAGAATCTTATCCTTCAGCCATTGTCTTGTCAGCATTGGCGTGTGCTTCTGTGCCTCTAGGCTACCCCCAAGCATGGAGATGTATGTTTTTTCTATGACGTCCATGGGGAGATATGCTTTGTTTTGAGTTTCTATTTCAACAAGATTGATCAACTCGATCAAGCATGACATCTGCAAGGGCAGGTCTGGCGTCGATGACTTGGCTTTTTTACTGGTATGATCCCTGAGGACATGGAACACATTTTGTGTCCAGCACAGCTTATGATATCTGACATCTATTGCATGGGCATCACAAGGCGATATTGCATTGCTTAATCTTGTCATCAACACTGGATCTTGGGAAATTTCTACTGCTTGCCTGAGTGCCTTCCCTGAGTTCCCTGTTCTAACTGTGAGGAGAGCTTGACCGTTATCTGATTGACATAAGAAACACTGGACTTTTGACAAAGGCTTTGTCGCAGATCTTGTGAACGGCATTGATGTTCCTGGTGTATCTGCTTCCATTTCTGAGCTGGATCTTTTATAGCCTCGTTTTTTTATGGCACACCGTCCTGAGGACATGGAATGTTCGAAGCGGTCTCTGGCTCGCTGTAACTCTGTCTGGTTTGTGGCAGAAGAATAGCAGCTTCGGTGCCATATTGTTTCCTTGTCGAGCAGCATCTCTTTTGTACATCCTTGCAGACGTCTCTGAATTGCAACATATTTTCCATCATGTACACCGGCTCGCTCTGCCACCACATCAAGTAGTTTCTGGTAGGATTCGGTCCTTGGATTCAGAACAACTGCCCCTTTACTTGTGTTAGACTCCTGACAGAAGATGCATAGTTTCCAGTCCACAGGCTCATTGGAGTTGTCATCATAAGAGCTTTCATCCATCATAATGACCTACAGGCACAGAACAACATCCACCGTTAGTCAGATGAATTGAACTGCTGCCAAGATATATTTTTATGAAAATAAACAACGCATTAGAATAAGTAGGACTCTAGCTACGGTATACTTACAGGTGGATTCCTTGTCCCTGGAATGATGGAATTGGCATATTGAATGACAGTAACCAGGGTGCAGTATTCTGGGGATATGGGCACTAGCTCGCTGTCGCAGAATAAAACGATGAAAAACAACAACAATGAGGACTTGATTTGGGCATGTCAAATGAAACAATGCAAATTTTAATAAGTGCAAAACATTACTCAATAACTTATACATGACATTTACAATAGTGGAAACTTAAATTCCTATTAGTCTGGCCCTCTAGTCCTAGCAACATGAACAGTCATTTAGTCCACACCTACAATCATTTCCAGTCACCAAGATACAAGTTTCAATATGGCAGGCAATATCCACAAAACAAATTAATGTTTCATTAGGCCTATCAGGTAAGTAATTATAAGTCTATGCCTCACTTGAGAAACACAACTTTCTTTATATATTGCCCGGTGTTTTTTTTTTTTTTAATTACTTCCAAAACAAGTTCAATGAATTCGAGTGTAAATGAATGTGTAGTGAATCAAAGTAACCAGCTTATATGCAACTTTTTTTCTGCAAGTATTCTAATGAGTAACGTTTGCATAGCAGTCCACTTCTGAGAAAACAATCATGTCAACTCTTAAAACTTTACGTAAAATGCACATGTATATCTCAAATTTATCAAGCGATTCCCCAAAAGCTCAGTAAGGCATAATATCCACAGCTTTATCTACAAATGGACAGAATGACAGATAGTATCCTATTATCAATAGACAATAAGCATGGAATTCAATATGATCAGAATTATCTTACTCATGACTTGTGGTTTGTGCAGATTTAAATAATGTATGCAAATTTTGCATGTTACTTTGAAACAACAGATCTGAAACTTACATAACTTTCCATCCATTCAATCCTTCAACATCTTTAACAATGAAGTTAAAACAAGTAGCCATCCTTAATCTATGACACTTAAATTAAAACATGACCATAAGAAAAAAATTGAACATACCTGTGGGAGAATAGAACAGTGAGAGTAAATTTTGGGCATAACTACTGAAACAATGCAAATTTAATTAAGTGCACTGGATTACCACTCCCAACGTCGCCCTCTGTTGTTCTGGCCACAGCAATAGAAAGTTTTGTTTGGGCGGGGCCATATAATTTATTTCCTGTAACATAAAGAGTTTGTAGATCGAAAAATGTAAGCGGAATATTATTGTTCCACTCTGTGGCGTATATGCACCAGAAAACATAGGATTAGCACTGATATGTCACAAATATAAAGAAAATGGTTTTCGCATACCATTTTGGTGTTTTCTTTAATCCGGAGCACTATTGTGTGGCTTTTAGTAGATTCCTTGACCCAAAAAACACAGGATTAGCCTCTTAAATTATGTTTTTTGGTTGACAAGAAGCCGAAAACAGCACAAATTATGTATTTTATGGCGGCCATTTTGAAAATCCAAGATGGCCGCCATACAGGTGTCTACGCAAATGCCAACATTGATTTTCCGATTCTCCATGCTCTGAAGATTCTAAAAATGTATAAGTTTGCTAATCTCCAAAAAATTTGAACGAAACTATATTTCTTAACATAGTGAACCTGACTATAGAAAGTAAAATAAAAATATCCTTTGATGTACAGCTGTATAGTTGATCTCATATTTCATCTCAAACTCTGTCCCGTCTGTCACATTTTACCCATTTGTTAAGTACCGGTATTTTTGTCCCGTCTGTCACATTTTTCAATCACCTCTAGGTTAAAAAAAAAGTTGAACATACGTACATTTTTTGTAGACTCTTCTGTCCTTAAAAATAATAAATGCTTGTGCCTACATTTATTCAGCACATACAAATGTCACATTTTGCCCATTTGTTATATTTTTGGTCACATTTTTTCAATCACCTGTTAAAAAAAAAAGTTGAACATACATTTTTTGTAGGCTCTTCCGGTTTTTAATATACTACATGTACCGGTACATGTTCTTCTTAAAAATAATAAATGCTTGTGCCTACATTTATTCAGCATATAAAAATGTCCTGTCTGTCACGTCCCGTCTGTCACAACATTAATGAGCCTGGTGTTTCCAGTTCTATGTTTTGAATTACAAAACATGTACAAAGTGAAGTGTTCACTGACTACTGGCATAAAAGCAATCAACTTTAAAACAAAGAAATATTAAATTTGCCAGGGAAAGTCATTTTCAAATTATGGAGTGTAATTTCCGTCCCGTCCGTCAGGCTGATTTCACTTTGTCACTATACAGCCACTGAATCCTCTAGTTTCATGGATTTTTTTTTTTAATTTGAAATATAGAGTGTTTACTTTGACGTTACCGTATACATTTATAACTAAGGTGGCTACGCCTTATATTGGTTGTGGCAAGCCTTTTGGGGGGAAAAGGTAGTGTCCTGTCTGTCACGCTGGAATTCTCAAAAATTTGCTCTGAAATGAATCCATTATTTTTCAAAAGTTGAAATGACTGAAGTGAAACCACTGAGGCTGTGTGCCCTGAAAACAGAACGCATCATAGAACATGGATGATGCACCATTTGTTATTAGTGTTTTCACAAGTGATTCAAAGCACATCACAAGCCACACTTCAAATTTGTCTTGGAGATGTTTGTGTTGGATTACAGGGTCTTCTCAGGAGCCAGTGTTTGTGAAGCTGAATGGTCAAGGAGGCACAATGGCAGTTTGACAGAGTGTGGTTAAACAGTTAAACAGAGACAGACTACAGCACATCTGGAAAACTACTACTGGAAAACTAACCCATAAATTTATACATTACATGTATGAGGCTACAATGCCATGCACTTACTGACAGTACTTAATATCAAACACTACTGTAGCTGCAGTTATGTTTTGGGGTGGGGCTATACCCCTGGGGTAATATATGGAATATCCCCTTGCACAGCAAGGGTAGAGGTGCGAGCAGATTTGGCGATTAATTAAGCAACTCGACTGCATCTTGACCTCGAGATTCTGACCATTCAGCGGGCGCCTTCCATCAGGTCTATGGTTACCCTAGACATGACATCTACATGTAATATACTTTTTGTGAAAAAAAACCCAAAATTAGCAAAAATAGGCTGCGACACATCCTGTAATAATGACATTTTACACGACGTGCGAACGTCTTGCTGCTTCAAATGATCTTCACATAATATTTTAAATATTGAGCATGTGAATGCCCTCTTGCACCTTTAAATGTACGTCATGCCCATGATAAGAGCATTCTATGCAGCGTGTCGCAGTAAGTTTTATTAAAAGTCTATGCCCGTTCTTGTACATAAACATGGCATTCAAATTGACCAATCAAAAGCTTAGTCCAGATTTCGGAATGATACGTCATGTTGAATCCGATTGACAGGCGCGTGAGGTTGTTTATGATAAATTTGCATGCTAGACGTTGGACCAGAGACAGTGAGACCACCTTTGGACAATGGGTGATACTCAGACTACATGTACCCCTGGGGCAGATCCAGAAATCAGAGAGATACATGTACTTCAGTCTATAGTCATGGAGGACATTATTTCTTAAAGATGCTTAATTTTTATTCATTAATTTAGGAAAAATTGCCAAAATGTGATCTAAAAATTTCTCCTTATCTAGCAGTAGACTTACCAATCGTCAGCTTTATCGTGTTTGTTGCAAGCCCCTTGATTTTACAGTAGGTTACTCATTGGCATCTTTTCCTAATGCCCAAATTATTGATTTTTTTTATCGTAAGAAGATAATCAGATTTTCTGACGATGAAGCCAGCTTGTATTGATCTGTTTGTATCATGCAAAGATCACCTTACAAGCGTTTCTTAGGTCTTGGCAGTTTGAAAATAACAGGATTAACTGACACACCAAGTAGTATCATCTGTCTCACGGATATTCAAAATGGTGATGGCAAATTCAAACTTTTTTTGAAGGGGACGGGGAAGGAGAACTTGAGAAGGGTATTTTTGTGACACACCAGAGTGCCATGTCAGAGGTACATGTAATGATATGCCTTCAACAATTTCTCTTGCGGAAACTGTCAGCAAATATTGTTACCCTAACCATTGAAGGTACCAGTAGGAAACACTGACTGGCTTGCACCCATTACTTAACAGATGTGCAGCCGATTGCAAACAAAATGTGGAATAACTACATTTGGCAAATTGGGGGCAGTAAGCCTATTTGAAAAATATCAGGTACTCCAATGATGGTCGACCAACCATCACTGGAAATTGATACAAAATTTCCACTTTTTTTGAAAATGACAGCACACCAGGTGCCCCGTTTTTACAGGGTGCTTGAGATTATTATTCACTTTTACAAAGGTATTTTATAATTATTCGGTGGGCTGTATTTTGTTTTTTGAAGTTTGCAAGTTACAGCTCACTGCTAGACACAATCTGACATGTCTGAGGGTCGAGTCCACAATTCTTGCTGTGATGGCAACATTCCAAAGATACTACCAGTATCTACATAGTACCAAGGACATTCATGATCAGGCACAGTATTAACAATGCAGGATAGATCAAGGACAAACATGTACATTGTAAGGTAAATCCTACCGGTACCTGTGTTATAAGGCTGTGCATTGAAACCCGGTTCTTTGGGTACCGGTGTCACGGTCTCACTTCTCCGGCGTGCTAGCTTCTCCGGGTCGATTTGGCGGATAACTGAGCACGTTACAGTGCACGTTACATGAGCACGATTCATGCTCATGTGTCCGCTGTGCTTACTTTTCCTCGGGCTGTTTTCTGAAGTCTACCAAGCCCATTAATAACACAGTGAGGGACACCCAAGAAAGTGTTATGTAACACTTCCTGTGGGTCAAGTCATTCCATGGTCTTGCAAGCATTCTGATTTGTGTTCCCAGCGTCATACATGTGTGTGTTCATGGAGGAATAATTAAGAACGAACTCCTTGGTCCGTGTTCCTTGCTGGTTCGTGGTCCATTTTGTCCTTATTTTTGCAACCACGGCTTAAAATAAATGTGCATTTCAAATTCAAGTCTTTAATATTGGGAGTTAATAGTGCGCGCCACGAAAATTCTATGCATACAAATATCTTACGTACACAAGTACAGTCCCGAAAAACTCGGCACACTAATACAGTGACGAAAATGTACACTACTGCGCAATTTTGTACATGCGTGTTGAAGCGAAATTTCTGTTTTGGAGAAGCTAGCACGCCGGAGAAGTGAGACCGTGACACCGGTATTTGTAACCGTGTTGTAACCAACTTTACAACTTTTAGTGCATGTAATTTCTCAGGCAATGGGGAATTTTCTAAATGAAACTTGAAAGCCAGGGTACATGGGAAAACAAAACATAATTCCGGTTAATGGTGCTCAGGAACGTCGCAGTTTTCACCATAAAGACACAACTCACAATACACTATATCTTGCTGCATTGACAAGGTTGGGCTTCTTTGATTAACGTGTACCCGGGTACCCGTCTGTTTTGTTTTCATTTGGGTAGCCGGTTCAAGTATTACTCCTACTTGCACACCCTGGTACAGGCTTTGCATTTTCAAAACAAGAGTAAACACTCTTTAATTGGCCAAAAAATCAAGCAAACCTACCTTTCATTGCCTGTGAGCATATAAAAGTACTTACCCAACCAAACAGTTGAAAAATCCATGTCAACACACTACTATGCAAGCCAGGCTATCCACAATAGAAAATATCCACCGTGGTTAATTGCCTCCACGAGTTGGTTGCAAGTTCACCAGAGGCAATAAAATAACACAATACCAGTACCTACTGACCACTTGAACTTTGTCAAATTACCGTTTGTTAGTGAATATAGTTGGTACTCATCCATTGGCTTGGATACCTGGCTGGGTTGATGTTTGAGAACAGATGTCCAAAGATTGATTCATGATGACAATATATTACAAGACCTGTCTTCACACACAATCACTGCACAGTAAAGTACCGGTACATAGAAATCATGCAGTCCATTCTGTACACTTGTATTTGTGTGACCAGTGATGGATTTTTTGGACTCTGTTGCCTGATTGGCCAGTACTTGGTAGACTGCACCATTAGCACAGGGAGGGTGGAACTTACAACTTTGGATATTAACAAAAATACAAAACCTATCTAGAGGGTAAATCTCTACATGGAACTTTTAAAAACTTTTACAAAATGTAGACTTGGGTTTTTATAAGATACAATTTCCAAATGTGTAATTGAAATTCTCAGGAACAATGACAAAAACATTTGGCATGCACCGAAATAACCCCTTCAATATAATGAATCAACCCTACCTCATTTGTGTGTGCACTGTTCACATGTGGTACATGTGTACAGAGAGCCATGTGTGGTTGATATGGAAACACTAAAGCTTCATTTAACATGTTTTTAAAGTGACTACAGAATGTCAGAAGAAGAGAGGACAAACCTTTCATTAGAGACGAATTAAACTGAAATTTTTCTATCATATGGATCACTACTAGTTTGTTACACGTAGGGAAACTTCCAAATGTGAAATATTGCAAAATGTACAATTGCTGTAATTAGTCTATTTTTCTTTTAAAACTAGAAATTTGTTTTTCACTAGAAAACAGGTCATGGGTTTGAGCCCCACCCGAGTGTTTTTCTCTACTTTTCACTCAGGAGGTACCAGTAACACACTGGGTATGCAGTGTTTATAAATACATTGGTGAAGGGCAAAACCTAATAGTGACTTGGCAAAATGGTTTCAAATTATCCCTACTGGAAAACTAAATGTCTGAAAGTATTTTGACAAAGTTCAAGTATGGAGGGGGGAGGGGAAATCAAATTTTGAGATCATTTTGTGGGATTAAAATATACTATAATATGTGTATGTAGACCTGTCTCAAAATATTTTCAGCAAGTACCGTTACTACCGTATGTACACTAAGACTGATAGAACTCTCGACTAATTTCAAACCTCATCTGGTAGTTTGTTAGTATCTGGCTGACTGCACTCCTAAATGATATTGTTTATTTTCACACCCTTGCCATGACAATGAAAACAACATGCAGCAAACAAGGGTGTAGCATTTCCACAAGGCATTCTGCTAGGGAAATGGAGTGACACGTTTACTGGATTCAGTCCAAGACAGCAAATAGAAAGAGAGAAACATGAGAAGATGTGTTTGTTGTTCAGAAGTGAAAAGCTTGTGTTGTTACAATGAACATGTAGGCCACAACGGCTGGCTGCAGGGCACAACGTGCCTCACACTTTAGGTAGCTGTACGGTAGATTACTATAGATCAGAACAAAATGCCAAAGGATCATATCTCACAGCACACAATGTTAAACTCCCATTGCCAATGAATGTGAGTTCAAATTCAACATTATTAGGTGAAAGGTGAATGACTAATCTGTCCTACAGTGCACCAGATGTCACCAACTCAAAAACAACAAAATGTACTTTGTACAGCATGTTATTAATGGTAAATTTAATGGTAAAAAAGTTGGAATTGTTCTGTGGTTACGTGTGTGACATTTTGATCGATCACGTGAGTGAAAGTTTGTAATTAAAATTTTGGTAATTTATGCACGGAAAGACCAACTTATGTATGAAACTTCTCACATGTAAGAAATGTCCACCTTTAACACTTTAGTGAACAATAATCATAAATTTTATAATTACATCACATAAAAAAAATTCCTTTTTTTCCAAAAATAATAATTTTGGTTCAGTTTAAGAAGAATTGCCCAATAGACCTCTTTGCTTAAATTAAAGTGCATTTCTCGTGATGAGCTTGAAGTCTTGCCCACAAACCAAATTTATGAAAATTGACCTTAAAGGGGCACCATCGTGACCATGCTGAGTGTTTTTCATTGAGGCTGTGCATTACCGAAATTACAATTTATAATACATTGATAGTGCAGCTTGCTGCAGTAACAGTGTGCTAGTATCAGAGATGAAACTGGCCTTGGCAAAACAAATCTGAAATTGAGTTGGTGTGTTTGGCAAAGTTTGCGGTAATCAATGGCCCAACACCGTGTGGTTGTTCCTACAACCTCTAGTTTGAAATTATAATGAAAAAGAAATGTTTTGTGGAAAAATCGTTAAAGGGAATGTACAACATTTGCTGCAATTTTTAGTAGTAAGTGGACTTGGGAGATAAGAATGTTATAGCCAATATTGTTAAACTGACTTGTTTCACATTTTGGGCTTGAAGATGCTGGAAAATCCAAGAAAAACATCATGTTCTTGTATTCTGGTTCCCTGACCTACTTAAGATGCAGTTTGTTGACTTTGGGAAATTGTAAGGTCAGAGAATCAGGCCGGCAGACTTTTACCCCTACACAGGTGTGAAATCAACACAAAGAAAATGCGGAAAAACTAATTATGAAAAATTAAGAGCACTTTTTGAAGAAAAAAAAGCCAGCTTTCTCCAACGCTGGTCAGCCGACCAGCGTTGGAAAAAAACACAATTTTTATCAAAAATGTCAACACACCAGGAGCCACGATTTTACAGGGTTTTGAAAATGTCATTCCCTTACAATCCAGTAAGATGTTTCGTGATAATATGATCCTTTTATTTTTGGATGTTTGCAAATGTTGTATCTTCCCTTTAAATTATCATTTTTGTGGGATCGTTAAAAAAATCTGGAATCCCACTGGAAAAATCTGCTTTCAGATTAAAATCTGAAAGGTTTCATCTCTGTAACTAAATAAAAAAACGTCTAATATGAAAATCAAATTCTAAAAATAAAAATCAAATTCTGATCAATTTGCTCTGCAGACACGTACCGGTGTGTGCACAACATGCCAAATTTCATTCCATTTCATCATTTTACGCCAAAGCACTAGGGGGGGGGGGCACCCCCTCTCTTCCCAGGGCTTTGAGATGGTCCCAATCAACCTGGACCCTTAAGCGTACCCCCCCCCCCCCATACCATCAATTCACCCCTTGTGTAGTGAGCAACGCATGCATAGCATGCAAAAAATAGTAAAGTATGACTGACATGATAGGGACAAAAGGATGGGCTAATAAGGTAGACAAAGTAACGGAAACTACCCACGTAAAGGCTGAAGAGGCTATTTTTATTTACCGTAGTTTCCTCTTTTTTTGGACAAATTTATCAATCATATTATTTTTAAGAAAGACATGCAGTATATTAAAAAGTAATTAGTCTTATGTTCACTTTTTTTAAATCTAGAGGTGATAACAAAATGTGACAGACGGGACAAAAATATAACTTGTGATAGAAAACAGGACATCTTTTGAATATCATATCAACTACCGGTATACAAAGGCCACATTTTACTTTCTAGGTGAGGTCACTTTGATAGAAGATGGGAATTCAACTTTTAAATCAATATTAGGTTTTGCCCTAACTGACGTACAAACAATGTAAGTTGGAAAAAAATCACTCGGGGGGAACCCACCACGACCTCCTGCTTTCTAGTGCAGATGTCTTACCACTCGACCACCGAGCTAACGGGATCGGTTGGCTGGTTCGAAACTGATGTACATGTATGTAGCAACAATTTCAACTATTAAACCAAAAATATGTTTAATGGAAAAAATAACATTGAACTTCTTTTTGGGTGACAGACGGGACATTAAAACCTTATTATTTTTTTTCACAATGGTACAAGATTGTCATATTTCATCTTTTTCCATGTTGGGTTAAAAATTCTGTGGTGGTTGATACAAATCTACAAATCTTTCAAGCACAGATAGTATGAACTGTAACAGAGGAGAACTCAACTTCCCAGCACAAAATAGGAGAAAAAGCTATTTCTGTTTCCCCAAACTTCAACCCATGATACAAATTAATCAAAGTGTAGCAGAAGAAAAACAAAAACTGTTTCTGAAAGCTTGGTTAGTCTACTCTCCAAGAAAAATGATTTACACGCAGAAAATGTACTTTGAAAATTCATGCATTTGAAGCTCTTATCTGGAATTAACCAATTGTGAAGCACTTTGAGATCTTTGGTACAAATTGCTCTATGTATTTCACCGCGTTCCCACTTGAATTTGGAAAAGGTGGATCAAGATCCGGCATTTTGGTGTGATCGTTATCTTACCGCAACGAAACCGCAAGTCGCGTTCCCACTTATGCTTGATCCACCTTTTCGAACTTTTCGAACTCAGAGTCATTTATGGATGGAAAAATAAGTAAAATTTCACGAATAAAAAAGGTTTAGAAATGGAAGAATACGCAACGAAAATTGTTAAAGGCCTAGTGTAGTTTCAGGATATACCACGTGCATGCGCGGTGCTAGCCCGTAGTTCAGCGGTTGTTTATTGTGCATGTTGTGTACGTTGGAAATTTTCACATGAGCTACACGCCTGAAAACGTGTTTCTTCGTTCTTAAGACCGCAACATTTTCGCGCCACTCGTGCACCGTGCGGATGTTGACAGGTCAAATTGCCGGATCAGATCCACCTTTTGCGTTCCCATCTGATCGTGATCCGCCAATTGCCGGATCTGATCCACCAATTGGGGGATCTGTATCCTGGTCCAGAGGTGGATCAGAAAAGGTGGATCTGATCCTGATCCACCTTATAACGGTTAGCGTTCCCACTACACACAATTGCCGGATCTGATCCACCAATTGGGGGAACTGATCCGGCAATTTGGCAAAAGGTGGATCAGATCCCCCAATTGGTGGATCAAGTGGGAACGGGGTCTTTGTCTTTGGAGTCATTAACTCATAAGCTGGTGCTAGACATGTCAACGAGTTAGAGGACAGGAGTCAAATCGAGGACAACCTCGATTTGAAATCATGTACAAAAAAACAATGGGAGCTGCTGAACAAATGTTAGAGAGCAAGTAAACAAAAGATCGATGATGAGGAACAATAAACAAAAACTTGATTTACACCATGAACAAACCAGACACACAAAGGGAGAACAAAAGATCCTTTCAGTCCTCGAACATTGGGTCTTTTGTTGAAAATGTTTTTCTATCGTACGGTAAATGTGCTTAGTCCATGCAAGCCTGTTCGGTATGGCGATATTTCACGATATTTCGATTATATTTTCATATCGGAAATCGTATCGATCTCATGAAAAAAAAACGGCACATCGTGAAATTCGATATGCCGAAAAATATCGCGATATTCTTTTGAGGTACCGCTTTTTGTAACCAAAGTCAATCCCTTACAGTTTCAAACCATCGCTAAAGCGCTCCCATGAAAAACCGCAAACGACAAATTCACCGCATTGTATTTACCGCGATAGGTCTTACCTATTCAGGGGCGGAACCAACTGACTAACGTCACGTGTATTGGATTTTGTGTCTTCCACGCTGCGCTGCACGTGGTGCAGTACAAACAACACAATTTCACCCGACGTACCAAGTGCCAAAATCGTAATCACGTGCGTGGAGTTAACCGAAGGGAAACGAAGTCTCTGACATTTCGCAAAGAAAATACGGTGCCTGTTTTGTTTTGACGGAAATGTGAATTTGTATAGACAAAACACCACAAATACATGTGCTTGAATTGTAGATTACGACATTGAGAACTGAGAAGTGAATGTTTCGTTTCGGCACCGGCTCGAGGAGACCACGCCGATCCCGCAATTTTTTTTTCCAGCACCAAACGACATCCGCATACGCACGTTAAGCGCCCTCTACGATACTTTTATGATACGTGGGCACTATATATTGATTAGTTTTCCACTTTTGAAGCGAGCAATGTGACAGCTCAGTCGATAATTCATTGTGTTTTATACCGCGAGGTTGCGGGTTCGAATCACGGTGTTGCACATGATTTTTTTATTATTATTACTATTTTCTAACCTGAGGCTTGGGAGGATTTTATTAAAAAGGGAAATAAAACCCGAATTTCATATATTTATATTTTTGATTTTCTTTCCATGTTTTTAGAAAAGTATAAAGTCCAAAACGTCATAGCGTATTGCGGATGTCGTACGCGTTTGGGAGCCGGAGAGAACAAAAAAATCGCCACAGGCTAGGCCGACTCCGCGCATGGAGCTCCGCGCAGGCGAACTAGAATCAAATTTTCCTGCACGTATTTTTCCTGACTCGGAACGAGCTTCTCTTCCGTGGTTGTGCCTGGGCACTTACACTTGCTTAGTGCCAAAGCTGTCCCAAACTTATGAAATCTGTTCATATTTTCAGCAACAAAAAACGTCGAAAACCAACTGTTCAGTCGCGGCTTTTATTTCGTTCACAGAACAAAAAATGCGTCACAAGAAATTGGACTGATCCATTCATTTTTTGTAAAGGGGTGTTTCACCCTCATTTTTTGAGTTAACATCGTTTTTCGAACAAAATCTTTAGAAAAAAAAATATTTTGTTAGTTTGTAACGATGAAGAACTTTTTCTGAACCAGGAAATATTTCGGACTCCATTAAAAAAAATATTATTTGTAATTCTGAAAAGATGGAAATACTGGTAAATTGTTTTCAGTGAAGCACACCCTTGCCGCAATGGTGTGGGCTGTACTATGCGTGCGCGCACGTGTAGATCATGTCAATGCGGCGTGCAATTGCGTGCTTGTGCTTCGTTCTTTCCTCGATATGGATTTCTAATAAATTGCACATTTTTATCCAACATTTCAAGGTAATTTTGTTTTCGATGTTTGAATGTGGAATTTGTTTTCTACCTAAATTGGCAAAGAAAATGAGACTCTAGTCAAATAAACTTGACGATTTTGTTCAGGACATATGGGGTCTTTTTCGCGGCAGTGGACATGGTGGATCGTGACTTCGGTCGTGTTTTTTTTTGTCTTTTTGTTTGTTTTGTTATTCCATTGTTCCATGAATGGAAAAATGACGTCATCACGATAATATCGCGATATCCGATATTTTTATATGCCGATTTAAAAATAAATGGATATCGAACAGGCTTAAGTCCATGGGAGAGTGTCATATTATTTTACAGGAACTAAGGGAAACACAAAGCATTGTCCTCGGGCGTATAGAAATTCACTACTTGGTGAGCCTGCGAGTGTGAAACGGGTCAACTGAGCATTCACAACAATATCTGTCCTATCTATAGAGTTCTTGTCGCGCTTACAAGTATGAGTGGTCACACAGCATTGTATTCTGTCATGACCAATAACTTATGCAGGCCGACCAAGGTTACAATGTAATAAATATTGGATCATGTAGCATTATAAGTCTTTTCACAATTTCAACACGTGTGCACACGAGAGAGAAACAGTTTGCCACATGCGTGCATAATCACAGCAGGGAACCAACCAAATCATAGCTTCTTGCTTTGAAGTAAACGCAAAATTTTGATATCTTATTATGTCACTATGGTCTATGTTTTTGTATGCTCCATTTTTGTGGGGACAAAGTTTTTCTTCGTCTGTCTGATGAGATGAAAAATTGCAAAAAGCGATTCGGTTGTACCTCAACCCCCATAGACTTGTGTACATTCATCTGCTTTGTTTATCTCTCATTAAAATCATAAACGCCCAGTTCAAATTGCCAAAAGGCTTAGAAAGATAAACTGATCTATTTAGACCAGCCCTGGTTTCTGACCAACCACAGCCACAATCAACCCTCCTATGCAAAACATTGTGCCAAGTTGTCCTTTCAGTCAAAATCAATTAAGTGACTGTTTTCAACAGTTAAAGAGCTCCCAGCCTACATAAAGCAGGATTGACTGGCTGTGACTGTTTATGTAACTTCATACAGCTGTGCTTTGACTGTAGGTGATTGATAAGACAGCTGAGCAACTGGTTTCAGGTGCTTTTGTCTGTTGACTGAATTTGACTAGTCAGAGTGCTTGCTCAAAATATGATCTGACTGTTTGTGACTATCCTGTATGAAAGACATGGCAGGGGAAATGCATGTAATTTTTGACTGTCTGACTATTTACAGCTATAGTCCTTCATTTGCAGCCATCCGAAAAGTAACTTGCGTAATTATTGTTGAAAAACAAACTTGGTTGAAAGATAGTAAGGGGACTAAACTCCCTGTGAAATTATTCTTTCTGGCAAGCTGTCATTTTGAAGTAATCAATGAAAGAAGGCCTTTCCAACGGTGCGTCTTAAGACGCACCATAGGAAAATTTAAATTAGTAGTTCGTTTTGTTATTCGGCGAAGCGCGCGCAAGCATTGGCACGACGCACACGCACGCGCGGTTGCTATAATTCGTCGGATCAGTGCGCGACATCGCGTAGCTGCAATCGGCTCAGTGAGAACGTGTCTCGGACGCTGAATTCAGGCCCAATTCAAAACATGACTCAGCAACTTTTGATTTGAAATTGAGATCCTAGAGTGCTGTTTTTCTCGGAATGTACAGCTGAAGCTGAGCTGAAACTTCATCAGGTTAGCTGTTCAGTATCCTTCATTAGATTTTGAACACTTTTATTGCTTCAAACGAACAAAATGCACACATTACAAATGATGGACTATAGCTTTAAGCAGTACTTTATGTACATAGGAGGGTAAATGTCTGACAAATCAAAGACACTGTGTCATTGGAGAGGCACACATGCTGTTGCCGATGGGTGCAGGGGGAGGAGCCTTAAATAGATCAGTCTACTGAATAAAAGAGCATTACCTGTATCTCAGCATCCTCGTGTCTACCGTCAAAGGTATCCCCTGCCAACATCATGTCGCTTTCCTCAGCTGAACAGAACTGGTCGGAACCAGATCCCTCCGGTTCTCTCTGGTTTTGCTTCTCACCAAGCTCCTGTGTTTCCTCAAGTTCCTGGCTCAGAACTGAATTTGAGGGTTCAGAACCAGACCCATCTCGAACAGAGAGGGCGAGATTGCAGACGACATTGTCTTGAACACAAGGTTGTTGTTTCTCCTGAATCCTTACAATCTGATCGCTCTGCTGGATCATCAAATGTGATGGATCTGCCTTAAACCAGTTACGGCCAGTTCCATCCAGTAGTGGCACTGTTGCTGACAATCCACATACATCTATTCCTGTGACTTTATCGTCAGGGCAATTTGCGAATGTCTTGTCATACACAACATTATCCTGAACTTTTGAACGTGATCTGGGATCATCTTCGATTGAGTGATTGTTGACTGAGGCCAATCTGTTAACATGATCTGGTATGTACATGTACTCCGATTCCTTTAAAGAAACACCAGATTCTTTTGCACTGCAATTCTTTGTGGTTTGATGCTGGCTCCTGTACATTACAATGTCCTGTACACTATCCTTGGTTCTTGTCCCCCGACGTCTTTCACGTCCACTTACATCAACGGCACATGCAGTTGTTTCAGCTCCTCTTGTGGCTAAATTTATGATTCTAGAAGCGCCAAAAGTGTTGTCTCCGACAGAATTTGACACACTGTTTTGTCTTTTTCCAGCGGGCCGCAAACGCACATTCTCTTGTACCTCATGCAATGTGGTATGACACAGCTCCTTTGTTTGGTAAAGTGCCGTCTTGCGCCTTCCAGAAGTCTTTAATCTTGGGGACATGTTTTCTTTGAAAAGAGCTCGCCGGCTGGATTTCGAATGCCGGTGTTTTTCAAGAGGCCTTCGATCCATTGGTGATTTCTCAGGGGGGATGACAACTTCATCAAGAAGTTTCTTCTCAAAGAACTCTTCCCCGATGTTGCTCTGTCTTAGTTGATTCATTGTGCATCCTCAAAACATCTGAAAGGAATAACAGAACCGTGGGTTTACATGATGTGCGGCCTATAATCATTATCCTAGCGGGATCTGTCGATAGCGTCATGATCTGCCCCAGTTCCTGACTCCCATTATCGTTTGAAATGTACTTGTGTTTACAAACGAGATCCAGTCTGCTTATTATCACAATCGATGCATCGCGCTCGGTAACAGAATCGCACTCGGGATATGGGGACCATTGTACGCTGGGCATGATGACCACATCGCATCGTTCAAACATTTAACACGAGTCGAAAAATTAGCGTGTTCACCATCGTGAGGGGAGCTCTCGGAATTGAACAGGAAATTTCACTTTTCATCCGGATCGTAAGTAAACTTCAGTACAACTGTCTTAGTCATCGATGTCTACTTTGTACCTCGGGTGGTGTATCTAGTAATTTGTAGGCCATTTTTATTTTGAGGGTGAAATCTAAGTAACATTTGAGGCTTTGCATGGTGGAGATACTAAATAATGAAAGGTTTGCAGAAACACCATGTGCGAATAATTTCTCAACTAAAGTAAGAGAATGGTTCTGAAAAGAACCAGAGGTATGAACTCGACGTTCCGGTCAGTATGCTCTGACCGTCTTCAGGCGTCTGAAGACGGTCAGAGCATACTGACCGGAATGTCGAGTTAATACCTCTGGTTCTTATCAGAACCATTCTCTTAGTTGAGAAATTATTTACAGCCACATTTACGGGGCTAACCTTCATTGAGATGATGAAGAAAAAAGCAGTGTCAGGTTGCAACATTCTTTCCCACTGTTGGGTCAAGGACAAAATTGTGTCGACTGACTGATGCAGTTTGGCTTGGACCCTACTATCGCCAGACCATGTCCGAATGTTAAAAAGGCGATAAAATGGGTCCAAGTTACTCGGACTACGATCGCCCTACGTTCACGAGTACGAGGTCACCACACAGTCACACTCACACAGGCACAGCGGATTTTACGCGTACCACCGGCTTCATCATGACATTAAAATGAAAAATGTGGCGTCAGGATGCATAATTCTTTCTTAACTTTCATTGGAATTAATGATATATAAACTCAAGATTACAAAGTCAAGATTTATAGTGGATATTTAATGGAATTAATGGGAAAATTACCACAGTTTTCCTTCATCCATGTGCAGTAAAACACGTTCGAAGTTTGTACACGGCGCCAGTAGCTGTAGTGTGGCGCAAGGCAATTTGCAGCACTAGTACATACGTAGACACGTCTGGGGGTCTGACAAACGCTTTGGTTATGTTTGGCCGAGTGAGGGCGCTATACACAAACAACGGTCGTCACATCTGCAGAATCTGCTTCACTCTACATCCCCACAATCAAAACACCCTTTGGAAGACGATATCTCTAGAAAAAAATGCAATGAAAAAATTAGAGGTTTGCTCGTAATAAGAAACGACAGAAATTGACGGGGTTGAAGCGTTATCGAATACAAACAATAATTTATTGTACAAAAAATAAAACACTCTTAGTATAGACGATGAACAAAAAAACACACATTTTAGTGAATTGAAATTTCGTCCAATATGATGGCCGTGGTATATAATTGGAGAAAAAAAATTGACGGGAACCGTTGAATAAAACAAATAACATGATTTAAAGAAAATATAAGTAACTAAATTATAATTGAACCAAAAAAACCCCAGTCTTTGTGGAGACGGTAACTTTCATTTCAAGAAAAAAAATACGCTGCATTGACTTGAGATTTCATCCGATGATTTGGTCGTGAAATATGACACGACAGGTTAAAACATCGATGGGAACTGTGGAAGATTGAATCAGATTAGAAGAAAATACAGCGTAATAATCGCCCGAAAATCAAACCGAAAAAGTAATATATTGTATTTATTGAACAAAAATAGCACCCTCTTTCAAAAGACAATACCGCCCCCCCCCCCCAAAGATTGCATTGAATTATGGAGACCCCAGAATAACAAATTGTAATGATATGAAATTTCGTTCGAAACAGTTTTAAACATCGACGGGAACCGTACACACAACGACAAGAAAATAACAGCGTGTAAGGACTCTCCGTTTTGCTGCCATCGATTTCTTCCGAAAGGAGGGCGCCCTACACAAACACTGGTCAGCACCGTACACGCGTAAATTAAGACTTCTGTCAATGCGGATCACGATCTGCCCATTAAACAAAAATCCGACACTCTTTGTGAAGACAATAACTGCAGAACAACACATTGTATTGGATTGAAATTGCGTCCGATTATTGGCCATGATATTTGACACAACCAGTTTGAAAATTGACCTGAACCGTGAAAGAATAAATTTAATATGGTTTAAAGAAAATACAGTGTTTTAATCGCGAAAAAATTCATTCCGAATCTAAGTCACTTTTTATTGAATAAAAGAACAACACTCTTTATGGAGACAGCAACTCCAGAATAACAAATTGTATTGATATAATTCGTTCGATAATTAGTCGTGATGTAATGACATAACAAATTAAAAAAATTGACGGGAACCGTGAAAGATTAAATACACACAACGACAAGAAAACAGCAGTGGGTAAGGACGCTCCGTACTTTCTGCTGCCATCAATTTCTTCCAAAGGAGGAGAGGGCGCCCTACACAAACACTGGTCAGCATTCGCTCGTACCCCCCGCCCTGCAAACAGGGCGGGGGTACGAGCACCGTATACGAAAAGACTTCCGTCAACGCGGATCACGATCTGCGAATTATTGGCTTCCTGACAAAGTCGGCTCTTGCATGCAGGGCACGCTTATTATTTTGTGCGTTTTTTTTTCAGAGGGTTGCAGACGCCCATTTTTTCTCCGGTTAAAACAAAATACATGGACGCAAATTGAAATTTCGTCAGAGAAAACAAGTGCGAGTGCACAATAAGCTCTGGCCGTGTTGCAAGAAGTCTTGCATAAAAGTCTCACACCAAAAGAAATTTCATAAATTAATTGAAATTAGCATTGGATTAATTCATTCAAATATGATGCCAAACCCTTGAAATCATGAAATACCTCTGGTTGTATTTTTTGTATCATTGCAAGTTGAAGTTTACACGAAAAGACTCTATCCTCTCCTTTTTTCGCGAGCAACTTTACTCTAAAATTCTGCGACACAAGCACACGGTAACTGGTTCCCTGCTCTAAAGCGTAAACTTATCCTAAAAACCGCAGACCAGCTTTTTGGACCGTAGCGAAAATCCCATTTGAACCCCGTATATGGCCGTTTTTGTACACGGCCGATTGTGCACGCGTGCATTGCCAATAGCGAGATAGAAAATCGGCCGTTTGGCCGTTTCCTATGGGCAAGCGCATTGTACACGACCGTATGGCGTGTGTTGAGGTAGAAAATCAGCCGTTTGGCCGTTTCCTATGGACAAGCGCATTGTACACGACCATATGGCGTGTGCTGAGTTAGAAAATCAGCCGTTTGGCCGTTTCCTATGGACAAGCGCATTGTACACGGCCGTATGGCGTGTGCTGAGGTAGAAAATCAGCCGTTTGGCCGTTTCCTATGGACAAGCGCATTGTACACGACCATATGGCGTGTGCTGAGGTAGAAAATCAGCCGTTTGGCCGTTTCCTATGGACAAGCGCATTGTACACGACCATATGGCGTGTACTGAGGCAGATAATCAGCCATTCGGTCGTTTCCTATGGGCAAGCGCATTGTACACGACCGTATGGCGTGTGCTGAGGTAGAAAATCGGCCGTTTGGTCGTTCCCTATGGACAAACGCGTTGTACACGACCATACGGCGTGTGCTGAGGTAGAAAATCAGCCGTTTGGCCGTTTCCTAGGGACAAACGCATGCTGTTCTGGGGCTCGTACCTATGAAGCCCGGGAAGGGACAGGGTGGAATTTTTTTTGGGCATTTGCTAATTCGTTCGCACGAATTACTAATTCGTTCGCACGAATTGCTATTTCGTTCGCACGAATTGCTATTTCGTTCGCACGAATTACTAATTCGTGCGAACGAATTACTAATTCGTGCGAACGAATTAGCAAACTCCAGTAATTCGTTCGCACAAATTACTAATTCGTTCCCACGAAATACGAATAGGAATTCGTGCAAACGAATTACTAAACTCCAGTAATTCGTTCGAACGAATTACTAATTCGTTCCCACGAATTACTAATTCGTGCGAACGAAATAGCAATTCGTGCGAACGAAATAGCAATTCGTGCGAACGAATTAGGAAATTCCCAAAAAAAAATCCACCCTGTCTGTCCCTTCCCGGGCTTCATACGTACCCATTTCCCAAATGCAAAAGGGGGGGGGGCGCTCTTCAAAACTGACCATTATTTTCGCTTGTACCCCCGGCCCTGCAAACAGGACTTAGGAGGGCGGAGGTACGAGACGAGCGAAATCATTATCCCTTGTATTATTTATTGCATTTGCAAGTTGAAGTTTACACGAAAAGACTCTTTTTTGTGAGCAACTTTACTCTAAAATTCTGCAACACAAGCACCAAAAACACACACGGTAACTGGTTCCCTGCTCTAAAGCGTAAACTTATCCTAAAAACCGCAGACCAGCTTTTTGGACCATAGCGAAAATCCCATTTGAACCCCGTATATGGCCGTTTTTGTACACAGCAAGATTGTGCACGCGTGTATTGCCAATAGCGAGATACAAAATCGGCCGTTTGGCCGTTTCCTAGGGACGAGCGCATTATACACGACCGTATGGCGTGTGCTGAGGTAGAAAATCAGCCGTTTGGCCGTTTCCTAGGGACAAACGCATTGTACACGGCCGTATGGCGTGTGCTGAGATAGAAAATCAGCCGTTTAGCCGTTTCCTATTGACAAACGCGTTGTACACGGCCGTATGGCGTGTGCTGAGATAGAAAATCAGCCGTTTGGCCGTTTCCTAGGGACAAACGCATGCTGTTCGGGAGCTCGTACCCGTTTTCCAAATGGGGGCGCTCTTCAAAACTGACCATTTTTTTCGCTTGTACCCGGCCGTACCCCCGCCTGGAAACAGGAGGGCGTGGGGGTACGAGACGAGCGAAACCATTATTATGCATACTACAAATATTGCCCATTTTCTCGGTGCATGTTTTTGAATGGGTTTTGTTTTTTGGGCTTCATGTCAAAACTCTCTTACCATTTAATGAATAAAATTGCTGGGGAAAAAATTGTCCAAAAAAATCCAAAAGGAGGGGCAAGACAAGGTGCCCCCTTCTGGATACGCCACTGGGTGGTCCCCAACGTTAAACAAGAGCAAGTGCACACAATAGGATCTGGTGGTCTTGCAATGCAAATTATCCCCATCAGAGCTTACAAATGCGACCCCCAAAAAATTGAAGCCCGGCTCCTTTTTGGACTTTTGCTCCAGATTGGGTTTTGAGAATTAAGACCCTCCATCTATACATGTACCAATGTTCCATAATGGCATAGCAAAAGCAAGGTTTTTAATTGACACAAACATCAAAGAGAAATTACTCAAGACAAACAACTAGTTTCAATTAAACAATATATATTTATTTACAATATCAATCTTTATTCTCTAAAGTTCCAAAATTGATGATCATTGGGGAATTAGTAGGGATATCTAAAACACAATTAATTACCAAATTAAGAAAATAAAAATACTTCAAAACAATTTTTGGATTAGGGCTGTGCATCAGAACCGGGTATCCAAGTAACCAAAACCGTTTATGTCGGCAACTGGTTCTAGATTATGGGATCGGGTACCCGTAACCAACTTTACAAATTAGTTAGTTACTTCTCAGACAATGAAAAAGAAAGGTTTTGAAGTCATTTGTGGGGAATTTTCAAAATGAAAACCAGGCCACATGGGAGAACAAAACAAATTCACATTTTATGACGCTTGCGAAAGCTGCAGTTTGCACCGTAAAGCTATAAAGCTCACTGTACACATTTGTGTCTTGCTGTATTGATGTGCCGATGCGGTAGTATTATCGTGCGGACCTTTGTTAACAATCTCAACAGCAACTTCCGAGATTTGAATGATGGCATGTTTGGTGTTTGTTTGTTTTTTTCAATTGTGTACCTGGTTCCTGTACTACCCATAAATGCACACCCCTATTTTGGATCACATTCTGAGAATCTCTTTATTCTGTAAAAATTCGCTCTTTGCACGCTCCGCCATGAGCACGCAGAGCCTCGATCTGGGAACTTTACACAATAAAAATAGCCGAATAAGGATTCCCATGTATACACGGGAATCACTGAACCGGCTATGCCTATTGTGTAAAGTTGCCCGATCGAGGCTCTGCATGCTTATGGCAGAAGCTTGCAAAGAGCGAATCATTTGTATCACTAAAACACAAAAGAAGATATTAGGAAAATTTGCATGTGGAACTGGTGCAAACATTACTTTGTGTTTCATGTGTCTGACTAAGGGTGGAACACGAGAAAATGACAGAAACAAGCTCATCGATTTTAAATCATTAAGAATCAAAATCATACGTGTCATGATTTTTTTGTTAAATTATGACCAAACTTTTAAGCAATAAATCATTGTGCATCTCAGTTAGTCTGTGTGCTAGTTCGTTAGTTAATTAGTAACAAACGCTCCACCCAGCTGCAGCTCAATGAAATGCGAAAATTTCGGAAATTTTGATCATTACTTTTTGTGTGGGATGGCATTATAGTTGCATGTGTATTCAAGTTGCCTGGGCAACATCCATTTGATTGGCCAATTCTCCGGCAGTGTCATCCTTGAGAGCTGTCCCATTCTCATGAATATTCATATCAAGGGTCTCATCATCATCATTAGCCACGCCCTCACTGTGATTGACATCACCCAGGTCACCGTTGGTCACGCCCACTTCAGAGGCATTCAGGATGTTAGCAGTGGCTGTCTTCGTCCCTGTGGTCTGCTGGTCGGTGGTCTGCTGGTCGGTGGTCTGCTGGTCTGCGGTTTGCTGGGGTTGAGTTTCGAGAGGCTTTCTGGGAGTTGAGTCTGTGGCCGGGTTAACTCGTTGCCAGGATGGGATGGGAGACGGCTGTGGAGTGGCAGGAAACTGGTGCCTGTCAAAGAATCAAAACAAAAACTGTCACATAAGATCAAATAACACTCAATCAGAGATGACACGCACGTCTTGGAAGTTTGCTGAATCAAAAGTTGCTGAATCATGATTTGAGTTGCGCCCGAATTCAGCGTCCGGTAGACGTTCTCATTCAGCCGATTCCAGTTACGCAATGGCGCGCACCGAACCGACGAATTATGACAACTGGGCGTGCGTGTGCGTGGTGCCAACGCTTGCCCGCACCCATTCATGGCTTCACTGAATTAAAAACGAATTAAATGGAAATTTCCAAAAATGAGTCTTTAGACGCATCGTTGGAAATGGCCTACTGTCACTGTTTTCTTCAAAATGACAGCATACCTGAAAGAATAATTTCACAGGCAGTTTAGTGCCATTACTATCTTCAAACCAAGTATGCTTTTCAACAATAGCCGCAAATGATGTAATCTACCTTTAATTTATTTATTATTTCTGGTAAACCAACAAGGGATTCTTCAATATGGCAATACAACAGCGGCTTGCAAGTCTGGACAAAACATGGCGACAAGAAACAAACGTTCCGTTTCAGACAGCTAATTTTCTCCAGCATAAAATCACTTGATTAACCTACCATCCACTACAACGCGTCTCAAAAAAAGGTAGCAGTCAAACAACATTTTATTTCTGAAGAAACTAAATGTATTTATTTGTAAAAGAATTTATAATGAGACGATACAGTATTTCTTTACCCTTGGCAGGAATTTTGTTCTGTGTGATTTGGATATTTTGTTTAAAAGTTAATACAGCAACGTTTGTAAAGACTGTCAAAATCTGTTTGGGCCACTTTTCAGATTATCTGGTATCTAATGAAAAGCATTCACACACCTTCTTGGTATGTGAATGCCTTTCATTAGATACCAGATAATCTGAAAAATTGCCCAACTTGGAATTCAAGTCCTTTCATTTAATTAGCTGTATCTCTGGACTGGGGTGTCCAAATGAGATGGGATAAAGACCATTTTGAAGAGTAATAACTACACCTTCAGACTCTTTACAGTACCGGTATGACCCCAAAAAGTGTCCGTCTGACTGTTTTTAAAATAACTACAAAACCATGAGGTCAATTCTGAAAGTGTTTGGTTGTGCAGATACTCCTAAGCCTTTAATTTCAGTCACGCATCACTGCACAATGGTCAATTGATCACAACAACATTTTTGGACCCTGTGACTAAGTTCACGCCTTAATCAATTTCAGTGCTGTGTTATGTAAGCTGTGTAGAAGCCTTCGTGTTGTGAAAAAAAAAGGCTGGTGTGGTTTGGGATTGGAATCATTTGCCCTTGAGCATTAAACTTAGGTCTTGCCATGATGGCTGGTAGCCAGGCAAACGATTCCAATCCCAACTGCAGCCCTTTTCACAACATGCAGGATTTTACACAGCTTACATAACACAGCACTGAAACTGAATAAGGCAAGGAACTTGGTCACAGTGTCCAAAAATGTTGTTGTGATCAATCGACAATTGTGCAGTGATGTGTGACTGAAATTAAACGAAACTCATAGGGGTTGAGGCCAAGGCTTAGGAGTACCTACACAACCAAACATTTTCAAAATTGACCTCATGGTTTTGTACTTATTTCAAAAATAGTCAGACCGACACTTTTTGAGGATATATAAGAGATAGGTTTTGCAAAAAGAGAATGTGGTTATTTTTTTTTTAATATTTATGGATTGGCTGCTACATTTTTATTGACGCTTGCTGTACAATCCTCCAGGTTTATTCCCTAACACATTATATTGGTCGAACAAGTTGGTTTCATTTGTTAACCAGGCGAGTTTATTTCTTTGTCTTTCAGTTACAAATAAACATTCTCCTGCACGAAATATGACACAGCCAACGACTGAATAACCACTGCATTATTTACCTGTTCAGCAGCAGTCCTTTCAGTGAGGTGATCTCGGCCTTCACGTCAGCTATCTCGGTACTATTACTGCTTGATGTGATGGCTCTGGTGGTCACCACGCTGGCCGTTAAGCTGTCTAGTTTGACTTGTTGCTGTTCCAGTAGACCCTGGACAGATGTCACTGTTGTCTCTAGCTTCTCCACTGTGGAAGGAAAAACATGAACGCTTCATTACTGCATACTCAACATAACAGCCAGACAGTCAAAAAATCTTTTAATACTCCATCTTATGAATAGTTTAATTGCAGTACCCGCTGCTACATGTATATCAGACTCGAACCAGCCAACTGATTCCGCAAGCTCGGTGGTCGAGTAGTAAGACGTCTGCACTAGAAAGCAGGAGGTTGTGGGTTTGAATCCCACCCGAGTGATGTTTTCTAACTTTCACTTGGGAGGTAACACACTGAGTATACAGTGTAGGGGCAAAACATAGTATTGATTTACATCACCCCGATGCAAAATTCCATCCTGTGAATAGACACAAAAAAATCCTCTTTCCCTGCCATGCCTTTTACACAGGCTAGTCACCAAGCAAGCACAGTGACTAGTCAAATACAGTCAACAGACAAAAGAACGCATGTGATAGGCACAGCTGGCTTATCAATCACCTACAGTCAAAGCACAGCTAAATCAAGTTACATAAACAGTCACAGCCAGTCAATCCTGCTTTATGTAGGCTGGGAGCTCTTAACTGTTAAAAAACAGTCACTTGATTGAATTTGACTGAAAGGATAAATTCAACATGTGCTTTTTTTTAATCCCAAAGACCTGAAAAAAAAATTGTGGATGTTAATCCCCCACATTTCTTTTCCATTTTTGCCCTCCTCAACGACCTAAAATTTACTGAATGTTGTTACATAAGGAATTGTCTTTCTGGCCGTTGAACGGACTGTATCAAACAAGATGATTAGACCTGAGTGCACATCGAAACAAAGGTCTTTCTTGGTAAGTTGGTAACTGCCATAGCACAGGACAGAGGAATGATCAGACATGTCGTAAATAACATGTTGAGGAGGGCAGAAGTCTGTATCCAAAGTAATGGTCGTCATGTTGAAATTTAAAGGGAATGTACAAAATTTGCTTTTGCTGCAATTTTCAGAAATAAATGGATTTGGAGGATTAGTATGTTATAGCAAATATTGTTCAACTGACTTGTTTCCCAAGAAAACCAATCATTTTCTTGAAGTAATCAGTCTAAGGAGTTGGCAGCTGGTCGGCCGACAAGCGTTGGAAAAATACAGTTTTTCTTGAAAATGTCAGCACACCAGGAGCCACAATTTTAAAGGATGCTTTGGACTGTCAATCCCTAACAATTCAGTAAGGTATTACGTGATAATTTGATCAGTTCGTTTTTTGATGTTTGCAAATGTTGTATCTTCCCTTTAACCTGTAATGACATTTCCACAGTCAATTGTGATTAAAAAATCCACATGTTAAATCTGCCTCTTATTGCCTTTGATCCAGTTAAAAACATCGCATTTGTGAGCGCAAGCCGTTTTCAAAAAGTTTGCAAATGTAGCCTTTGATTAGTCATGCATGAAAGTGCCAAAATGATCATGGTGTCATTTAAAAGCCTGACAGGTTTATCTACCCATATGTATGGAGCGATATTCCAAAAATATTTAACTTTTCATTTTGTCGAAATTTTTCTGAGTGTATACTTTCTTTTTGATACACCCTGTAGTACAAGTGTCTTAAAGCATGTATGTTCAGTATATGTGCACCAAAATTTTGCAATAAAGCTGCATTCATTTATTTCCAATGCACCAAATTGAGAATGAGATCCATTTTTATCTCAGAGTAGTTTAAAAATGAGACTGTTGTGTGTGTATCATGTATGTACACTTTGATGGTGTTCATACGCATGAAAGCATTAATAAATTTGTCAGACTGAAAGAGCATGTCTACCCACCTGTCAGCAAGACACTTTTGTTGAGTTCTTGAACAGCGGCCTCCAGCTTGTCTAGTCTCTCTTGTTCTTCCTTCCGAGAGCGCAGAAAGGGCATCAGGAAATTCTGTACCAGAAAAACATTTTTACAAATTCCACGAGATGAAGAGTGTGGTTCACAGAACTCTGAAATGCATGCAATGAACCTGTGTTCACAGGAACGGGGTGCCCATCTCTCTTTAGAAGCAATTGGGCCAGACTCCAGTTCATGAAATGCTGCTGGGGGATCGCCACACCTCCTCCACAGCGAGTCTGTTACCTTCCCAGCATTGAATAATGCCGGTACCCATTTAACACCTGGGTTGAGAGGAGTAATTGAGGTAAAGTACCTTACTCAAGGGCACAACACGCATGGCCACGGCGGGGTTCGAACCCACAACCAAAATCAAAATCATGAATCCTGTGCCCCACCGCTAGACCACACATGCCCTCTAAGATAAAGCTACAAATCCAAACAAGGCCAAGATTTTGGTCAAACCCTTATGTTAGCAAGACAGTGCCTCCGACATTCCTAGCATACCTGGATCAATTTGTAGACTCCATAGGTGATTCCACCGACAATGACAGCAATGGCCGTGTAGTCTCGCCAGCTTGTCAATCTGGATGGCACAGGCGGCCCGTAAGGAACTGGTTGAGAGCACAAATTAAAATCCAATGTTAACCTTGAGGACCCTTTAAACCTAGGCTCTTTTGACAAGGATCCATCCTCAATCCTGCAAAATCCTCATCTTTGCCACCATGTAAAAATTGGATTCAGCCTCAATCCTCAGCCTCAATTTGTTCAGTGGAGGGATGACCACTGCCTCAATCCTTCAAAATCCTCCAACAATCACTGTTCATGGGTTGAGGCAGTGCTGATGACATTCAGAAGCAGTGCGGATGATATGGAGCATAATGCAGGGCTCAATTATGCATGGCTGAACATAAACAATGCTGGGTACAGTCTACGAACTCAACACAATGCATCCTCCAAAATGAACCTACACTTTTAGGCCATTCAGCTTCAATCCATTCAGCTTCAATCCTCCAAAATCCTCCAAAATCATTTGGTGGATTTCGAAAGATTTTGGAGGATTGAAGAAGGTTAAGGTCAATGCCGTTAAAATACATTTGATGCCATTGAAAGCTCAGGGCAAACAGGTGGATTCTTTCAAACTTCACTGCTCTCCACGATAGATTTTGGTTTTCACTCTTTGTTGTTCCTTCTGGTTTTAACAAAGCTTGCTTACCCATCTGCTGCTGCTGCTGCATTGGAATTCCCTGTGGAGGGAGCATAGACTGATGACTGGGTGTCTGTACAGGGGCAGCCGCTGGTACCACATCTTGCCTGGTTCCTGAGCGATCAATAGCTATCTCCATTTCTTGTGTAGTGAGGCCTACATCCAATAAATAAATAAATAAATGTAAACAACGTGTAGCCTTTGTTCACAAAATCAGGTTTTTTACAACTGTTAGAGTCATACATAACAAAGGCATGAAGGAAGGGACACACGGTCTACATAGAAAACTAATTAACAGTTTGCTGAACTCTGCTCCGACCAGAGAAGATCCACTGTTACCGGTAATTCCCAGGAAAGCTGAATACAGCAGGAGTTGGGTGAATAAATTGAAAATTTACCTTTCTTCTGTAAAAAAGCCTTCTTCTGAGACAGAGGACTTGAGCGCACCTGTGGGTTTTGCAAGAATCGCATCGCAGTTGCAATCTGAAAGAGAAACATTCCTAAACATTATCTTTCCTGGAAACGATGATCAATTTATTTGTGAATCTTCATCGAATTATAAACCTTTTTGGCAACAATACAGGGCGAGTAAAAAAAGAAACCCAAATGTCAGGACCATTTTTTTAATGAAGTTCTGCATGTAGCACTTTCAAAATCTAGGATATGAAAGCCCAATTAATAAGCTTTCTTTTAGTACAAGAACCATTCAAAAATGTACTTTTCAAGTTTATGGAATTTTGAACACAAACACTGTTTTAAAGTTCTGTCCACGGGTCACCGTAAAGGTGAAAAGTGTTCTTTCAGCAAAACGAAAGCAATTCACATAGGGACGTACATGTGAATTGTTTTCGTTTTGCTGAAAGAACACTCACATTTTTTGTGATCCGTGGCGCGTACAGAACTTTAAAACGGTGGTTGTGTTTAAAATACCGTAACTTGAAAAGTACATGAGTGATTTGAATGATTCTTGTACTATAAGAAAGCTTATGAATTGGGCTTTCATATCCTAGATTTTGAAAGTGCTACATGCAGAACTTCATTAAGAAAATGGTCCTGACATTTGGGTTTTCCTCTTTTTTGGAACCCCCGGAATTACCCATCTCAGTAACCATACTGAACCCGTTTTGTCTTATTACACTGTATTGGTTGATATAATGCTCTTGTGCACAGCAACAGTCCTTACTAATCCTGTAGTACAACAAAAACTCACTTGAAACAAAAATAATACTGTGTTAATCTCAATGGCCACATCTTTTGATTTTAGTCATACACGTATGTTTTCCTTTTTACCATGTTTTCTCTGGGCACAGCATTGCTAGCAATGGCATCATTTTGCAGAGTGGCTGATGCCTCTGGCTGTTGACCAGTTGTCATCTATACATAAACAAAAAAAGAAGAAGCATTATCAATAAAGAGCAACATGGAGTTAGTTGTACATATGCACATGTGAAGATCAGGCTGGGCCAGCTAGCTACGGTTTGAAACGACACACATGTCTACGGGATAGGCTTCTTGTGTGACTCGTAGCCATACAGCCACAGGGTTCCTTAATTGGTTGCCTCGACGGTGCCCAATGGAGGTGTCCTGTGATTGGCCCGTCGGATACTAGCCATGCACGCGCACGTCCGATTTTCCCATACGTGTAACTTCACCATGTTGCTCAGTACGGAAAGCAGATTTTTTACAATTATTTTTTTGCACCCAACATTGTGAAATTTACTCTCCAATTTGACATATTTCGCCAAAGTCTTCAGACGTTGTTTTTGTGAGCTACCACAGGGAGCGGCCATCTTACTTGAAGGACGTCATTAAAGTACCTTATAATTATATGGCCTTTCTCCTTTCTCCTATTTGACTTATGACCTTTAAAAGACCCTATCGTGCAGATTATGAAACCCACTATCCACTGTCTTTGATACCTTATTTGGTGCATATGGGTGGAGCTACACCGTTGATTCCATTGAACTTGCACAAAAAAACAAATGAAAAACAGGTAAATTGTCTTCTGAAGTTGTCAGAAAAATGATGGATTTTAGCATTAAAGGACTTTGATACACCATCTCAAATCATTATCAATGCAAAATATGGGATATTTTTAGTTAAGAATAAGAATGAAATATAAAATGGCAGTTTAACGCTGGCGAGAATTTGTATTGGCATGCATATTTTTGTCCGGCACGCGGCCGCGGCAACGGCGATTACGTGTACAACTTACAAGTGCATATTCCATGATGCCGCATTGTGTGAAGCGTCATTTGAAAGTTTGTGGGCCGAGGTGTTAAAATTATATTTTGACACTAAACATGCTAAAAATTAAAGAATGTTTTCATTGAATTTGCCATTTAAATTGTTATATCGCCAAAACGCAAGCTCATATGAAAATATTTAAATGTTATTGATTTTGTCGTGTGATTCTCTTTCCCGTGATATCTAAAAAAAAATCTTGACTCTCCTAAAATTTGGTATTTCTTAACAAAATTGGAAAAGTTTCTCAGTCCAAGATTCATGGCATCATCATTTTTGCAATGACTGACCTTCATAATCATTGATATCTGAAGAAAAAAGCAGCGTCAGGTTGTAGCCCCACTTGTGTGGCCTCGGTATTGCTGCGCTGTACGTTCGGCCACACGCCTGGTTTTCCAACCTATTGAGGAGTCTAGTCCAAAGCCTGGCGCACCTTTTTTGGCCTTTTTTTTCGTAACACGACAACTCGTACGCGAACCAACTCGTACGCGAGACAACTCGTACGCGGATTGGTCAACTCGTACGCGAGACAACTCGTACGCGGACCAAATGTTTACGATCGCCAACTTGAAGTTTACCCCAAAACAGACGCCAAAGTTAATGATTTATCACAGTCCGATTGTATGACTGAATGACTGTGATTGTAGCCATATGTATTTTCAACAATTTTAAATTCCACAAATGTAACGATGTTCAATTTCAAAAGTTTCAATGATAAATTTTTATAAAAATGATTCATTTTGCGACCGATGTGTAGTGCAATGCCGCGGCATGCACTTCCAACCACACAGCTAGTGTGGAGAATTTGTCAAGACATACGATTTGATTTACACATAGCGCGGGGCCACTATAGCAGTGTTTTGTTGGAAGTCTACAAATGCAGCGGACATTATACGATTTAAATTCTCACCACGTGGCATTATCTTGTCGTATGGCGTACGGTGTGAGCAAGGATCGGACAGTGTGCGATTTGTCTGGGAAAACAAATCATAACTTTTTTGTTATGAGCAAAACAAGCTGATTTAAAAATGAACCTAAGTACGGTTTCAGTAAAATCCCTTGTGCTACGGCTGCTAGTCTATACTCACGCGTACGAGTTTGTCCGCGTACAAGTTGGTCCGCGTACGTGTTATCCCGCGTACGAGTTGACTCGCGTACGAGTTGGTCCGCGTTCGAGTTGTGCTGCATACGAGTTGGTCGCATACGAGTTGGCTCGCATACGAGATGACCTGTTTTCTATTTTTTTCACATACCACTGCATATGGTTGTATGTCTTATTATCTTTTGCCCTCCGGTAGATAAAGTCATCTTTCTTCAAATTTTTAGAGAAACTTGTCTTTAGACATCTTTCTGGGGTCCTCATGTGCAAGTTTCGGACTAAACTCCTCAGAAGATTGGAAAACCAGACGTGTGGCCTAACGTACAGCTCAGTAATATAGAGGCCACACAAGTGGGGCTACGTCAGGTGCAACTTTCTTTCCCCCATGCCGTATGCGACATTGACAGGGGGGTCAGACAAGTCGACCGTTGAGACAACTCGACCGTATGTGTGATAATTGAAAGACTAGTCGACCGTTGAGACAAGTCGACTCGCATGTTTTTGGGCCTAGTTTTGGGGATAGTACCAGGGATTTTGACGGCGGCTGATCCCCGTTTGGGAGTTATGATACATGAGTTTTTTTGGTTGCATATAACCATGGAGATATAACAGAACCGATATAGCGCAGCGTGATTGTCCGTGCACATCGTTTGTTTTTGCCGGGCTTGTGCGCGCATCCCCGGTCAACGTGGCTGTTCCGAGCATGGTGACATCGTTTGTGCCGGGCCTGTGCGCCCACTTGCCAGGGCGCGGACTTGACGGCCACTGAATCGGGGCGCCCACAGATTTATGCAACTTTTTCCGCTCCACGTGTATACATTTCCATTAAGTGGAGCTGTCTCAACGGTCGAGTTGTCCGGAGTCGAGTTGTCTCAACGGTCGACTTGTCCCGAGTCGACTTGTCTGACATCTATTGACAGTGGCAGTCAGTGCGACTGCCAACTATGCTAACCAGTCATACTAAAAAGCGTCAACACAGCGTCGGTATCTGTATCTGAATCTGTATCTGTATGGCTACGTTGCAGAAACCTATTCAGGCATTATCGCAACGGAGTACTGAGGTACTCAAGGCACTGGGAGTTATGTCTATAATTAGATGAATGAAGTACATGAGAGATATGAGACCCATTATGTGGCACCAGGGTATACAAGGTGCTGCGGCCACTGCCAGAAACACCGGGGCGAACCCCTTCTCTTAGCGACAAGTGTTACTGGGTTCTTTAACGTGCATTACACAACACACGGGACCTACGGCTTTGCGTCCCATCCGAAGGACGAAGCAATAGTGGTAAAGTGCCTTGCTCAAGAGCACAAGCACCATGTTCCCACGGTCAGGATTCGAAACTGTGTACCACAGCACACGAGTCGAACACCGTAACCATTGGACCACAGGGGTGTCGGACGCTTCGCCCCATTTCCACGTCGCCCCATGTCACTTCGCCCCTAACCACTTCGCCCCATCCCCACTTCGCCCCATGTAGTATGAAAAAGGTGAAGGCTAGGGGTGCAGACCAAATAAACTGCCAAAGACCCCAGATAATAAATGTTCCCAATTCTAGAAACTTAGAAAAAATAAAAACTTTCTGATGAGGTGCTCGAGACACAGATGAGAGAAATGATGGCTCTATCCCATTCAGAGACGCCTCTCCTATTGGCTTGTGAATAAAAAATGTGCGTAAGAACAACACATCATTTAGATGCGATTGGTTCCTCCAAGAGTGAAATTAGGATGTCAAAGGTATTGTCGTTCTCAGATACATGGGAGACGGGTTGGTATAGCCGGGTTGGGAACAAAGTTGGATCTGTTGAAATTGTTTTTTAAGCCAATAAAATAGATGAGATTTTTTTTTACATGTAACGGCTGGGGCGAAGTGGGGATGGGGCGAAGTGGAGGGGGCGGCGGAATGGGGGAATGGGATGGGGGCGGTGGGGCGAAGGGGAATGGGGCGGCGGGGGGGGGCGAAGTGGTTAGGGGCAAAGTGACATGGGGCGACGTGGAAATGGGGCGAAGTGTCCGACATTCGACCACAGCACCCCCCAGCGTCAACACACTCCAAAGCGTCAACACAGCGTCAACACAGCGTCAGCACATCCAAAATGCATTAAAAGTGACAAAAGCAGTATGTAACCCATAGAGTATGGACAGAAACAAGATTTTGGCTTAAAATTGATAGGTTAAACGTCTGAAAATTGCGATTTTCAGTTCAAGAAAATTGGCTCTCCGAGCAGCTCCGAAATCGGCTGCAGTGGCAGTGCGGACCATACCATTATGCTAAAGGGTGATAGCGTTGTACAATAAACCAACAGAGAGCCAAAAGATGTCCATTTCAATAAAGTAAATGAAACATAAACACAACTCACAAAATAATGATCCACCACTCCGATCCTCAGTCCTCACAGATCTGGTATCCCTCTGTTGTTTATGACAAGATAATGTCATTACCTACACACCCCTACTTGAAATGGTGTAGTCCAAGCTTTGCGCAAAGTCAAGATGGCGGACAACGGCTGTGCGAGTGAAAGGTCATTTTTTCGCATGAAAATACTATATTTTTAACAACGAAATGGAAACGCAAACCAATGGAAATTCTCTTTTATTCTATGCTTTACAATTATATACCATTTTTGTCAATTCAGAATGTGTTTTGGATGTGTTGACGGTGTGTTGACGCTTCTGTAATGTGTTGACGCTGTGTTGACGCTTTTTAGTGCGACCCATGCCAACTGCGAGTGCGAGTTTTTATTTAATTACCAACCTTAGCTTGGTCTTCGGGCAGTGCCTCAGTGCTCGTCATTATTATGATAGACTTTCGTTCACTGTCAGCTACAAAATATCAGAATGTCTTATTCATACCGGGCAGTAAAAAGGTGAAAAAAGTGGAGCAAAATCAGAACGCGCGGCGGCCAAATTCTTCCTTCTACTTTCCAAGCCGTCATACAGCTGTCTGCTGCCCTCAAGAGTTCAGTGATATTATTTTCTTTCACTGGTAATCAGAATGATCGGATTAATTAAACGAAGACTTCGCGCAGTACCAACGAGTATATTTTTAGATTGTAAAATGTCAACTACGCGATTGATGGATCCGCAGCATCAAGACGTCCAATTTGGTCCTCCTTCAGACAAAAACAACACCGATATGCATCGAGACGTGAAAGTCAGTGTGTATGATCCTCAGCCTATCGATCCCAGGCGATCTAGGTATCCTTTCTGCGTCGTATGGACACCGATTCCGTTTTTAACGTGAGTGTGACAAGTGTGAAAATCAGCACGATCACGATCAATCAAGACAGTGCATGCAGGCGATCCACAGCCTGGGTACCGGGTGGATCCGGAGGTGTGGCGCCGGCGTGTTTTTTTTTGGGGGGGGGGGGTGCTAGGTGTGTTTTTTGGAGGGGGATGCTGTTGCCTTAGCCTAGGCGCTTTAGTATAACTTAAGTTAATTAAGGCAGTAAGGCATGTAAGGCTAAGCACTAAAATCTCAATAAAGGTAAGTCATGGCAAAAATGTTGAAATTGAAAAGACATGAATCTGCTGGGACTAAGACTAGAGAAACATCCTGATATGTATGTCTGTCTGTCAGTCTGTAGCTATCTGATGTCTGTGTTTCGGGGCTAGATTTATCCCTGCCACCCTCCCATGGATAAAGTGATTTTCAGAAATCAATATTAACATGTCCAAGTGACAATAAAAAACATTTGTAATAATGCCTTTATTAATGGTAAACAAAATAGTTTTTAAAAATGGTGGAGCTGTCCCCCTAGAACTATGGGTATTACTCGTAATAGTTCTAGGGGTAGTGGAGCTGCTGTTTTTTTTTAGGTAAGCAAAATAGTTGTCAATGTCGGTGGGATTTAACCATACATGTCAGTTTGACTTATCAACCATTGCATTTTCTTTTTTTTTCTGTAGATGGATTTTCCCATTTATTGGCCACATGGGAATAGCTATGTCATCTGGAGTCATTCGGGACTTTGCAGGTCCTTATTATGTATCTGTAAGTTACTTTCACAAGTTTGTCCTTTGGCCTTTACAAACGTCAGTTTCAAATTGCCCCAGACTGGGATCTTGAGTGCAAAAAAAACATGCAAAACAAAATCAGGCCAACTTTTACTCACAAAATTCTCCAAAATGTTCATGAGGCAGAGACAAGGGCCTCAGCATTTCACCAGCCACGGTTGAAGTTTCAATTCAATTTTGAAAGGAGACCTTTCTTCAACAATTTACACCTGAGAGTGATGCAAAATGATTTCAATTTGAAGCCTTACATTAGATTGGTGTATATTTTAGAAGATTGACCATTCAGTAGTCTGGTGACATGACTATGGAAATGTGTAAAAATAGAGACTGGGTACCAGATGTTTCTTTTGACACAGTTGATTGATGCAGTACTAAAAATGTGTTGGACTGGTTGTTTCATCTGCCAGTCTATTTGCTTGTATTACATGTTTTTGCTATCTTAAGTTTTGGGACTCTCATACACGGTATTGAGAGTCCCAAATTTTGGGACTAATTGTGGAGTACACAGTTCTGATGAAAAATATAATTGATAAACATAAATTAAAACGTTTTCTTGTTTGTAATTGAAGGAAGATGACATGGGTTTTGGAAAGCCAACCAAATACTGGGTGTTGGACCACGCGCAGGCCAAGTCCAACTCGTGGGATGTCAGCATATCGGAGGCATCAGAAGAATACAAAAATAGAATGGTGAGTTGCAAGAGTTAAAGAGGTCCCAAAATAGGCTGCTACGAGCTTGTCACTAAAATTGTGAATCAACATGCATTTTCTTTCGTCTATTTTAGCACAATCTGTGTTGCGATAACTGTCATTCGCACGTTGCAATGGCGCTGAATTTGATGCAGTACAAGAGGCAGAGTTGGAATATGATCAAGCTGGCTTTCCTCATGCTCATATATGGCCGATATGTTGGGTGAGTCAATTCAACAGAATCGATCACTACCAATCAGAATCCATCATTATCCATCAAAATCTATCATCCATTAGAATACATCAGCCAGCTTGTGACTGACTACAATGACTTGAACAGTGTCTATCACTACCAATCAGAATCCATCATTAACCATCAGAATCCATCATTATCCATTAGAATACATCAACTAGCTTGTGACTGACTACAATGACTTGTGACAATACTATGACTTTTCATATATGGCCGATATGTTGGGTGAGTCAATTCAACAGAGTCTATCACTACCAATCAGAATCCATCATTATCCATCAAAATCTATCATCCATTAGAATACATCAGCCAGCTTGTGACTGACTACAATGACTTGTGACAATATTATGACTTTTCATATATGGCCGATATGTTGGGTGAGTAAATTCAACAGAGTCTATCACTACCAATCAGAATCCATCATTATCCATCAGAATCCATCATTATCCATTAGAATACATCAGCTAGCTCTTGACTGACTACAATGACTTGTGACAATACTATGACTTTTCATATATGGCCGATATGTTGGATGAGTCAATTTAACAAAGTCTATCACTACCAATCAGAATCCATCATTAACCATCAGAATCTATCGTTATCCATTAAAATACATCAAGTAGCTTGTGACCGACAACTACTGTAACTTGTGACAACATTTTGCTTCATTTTGTGCCAATCTGTATAACGACAGGCTTGTTGACGTTTGTCTCACTAAAAACCTACGTAAAATGACTTTTCTTGTAATCTTTGTTTGCAGGATTGGTGGATTTTTGAAGACATGGTTGCCAGCGATAATATTGTATGGCATCATCATCGCGTTGGTGTTGATTCTGTGATAGTTACCGCAATGTTTTGAGCTCCAGAGTTAGTAGGAGTTGCTTAGTTAACAGCGCTTGACATTCAATGGAGTACCAAAGTGTGACGTCAGCTATCATTGTTGTGGTTCACACGCTTAGTGCGTGGAAAAGAATACACGGCGCACTTCGGTACTACATTCATAGTAAAGTACACCATAAAGTGCATGTAAAAATTGGATTCAGCCTCAATCCTCCAAAATCATTTGTTATTTCTTGATTTTGTTCAGTGGAGGGACGACCCTTACCTCAATCCTTCAAAATCCTCCAACAACACTGTTATTCTGTTAATGGGTTGAGGCAGTGCCGATGACATTCAGAAGCAGTACGGATGATATCAAGCATAATGGAGGGCTCAATTATGCATGGCTGAACATAAACAATGCTGGGTACAGCCTACAAACTCGACACAATGTGTCCTGAAAAATCAACCGACATTTATGATTTTTGGAGGATTGAGGGTTAGGGTTAACCTTTGGTTAATCACCTATTTTGTTTGTTTAAAAAACAAAAATGTGTTTACTGTAATAGGGTGTATGGTTGCCCAACTTTGTTGTCACACCGTGATGGTCCACTTTTAAAACACGTGCTCAGAATCACTTGATCACCAGAAAAATGGCTTTATATTGGAGAGTTTCTGAAATCTAGCACAATATTTTTAAGTAGAACCCATCCAGCTAACTTAGAAGGTATGTCATTATAAAAAACCTTCAACAACAGAGCGTTAAAAGTAAATTTTGATGTTAGGTCCTTACCGAATATCGCAAAACCTTTGCATGTATACACGTCATCCGACGCGAACTGGGCAAGTTTGGTTTTGGTGCACTGTGTTGTGTAAGGCACATGAATTGGTGGGAGTGCAGAAGCTGTTATGCTGGGGTGTGAATAAACATCCATTTTGAAGGGCATTTCACTCAAAATTCCGAAATATCAGTAGTACTTGTTAGATACTGTAAATAATTAACAATGTTTTTACAATGCCTGAAGAAATGCCCGCCATCTAGTTGGTAGGTCGTTGATCACACGTCAATGAATAATTCGTCCCAACCCATGGCCCTGTTGCTCCGCAAAAAATATAAGTTCTATTCCATGGTAAATATAAGTTGCATCGCGCACGGCCACACGCTCTGTGGGTCTGACCAATCAGACGACGAGGATTCATTCAGGTGTTGTAAAAAACATGTAAAACAAAGACTGAATGTTTTACATTCGTGCAATGGAAAGAATAATTTCATTTGTTGACAGATGGAATGTTCCGTCTGTCTGTCGCCAAATAAAATTAATCTTACCACAGAGTACCGAAGTGAATACATCACGCGCACAAAATACATGTAAAAGACATTAGCGCGTATTTCAGTTGTGAACCAACACGCGCACATACTCATTCATTTGCACTACATTTTCTGGTTCTAAATGACGTCACACTTCGGTACTTTATTGCACTTAAAAACATTCATCATTTGTATAATGTTTTAAAATCTTGATACAAGTGTACGTTTTGGTTTTGAGTTGTGTTGTAAACTCTAACCAAGAAATTACTACATTTTGTATTTTATTAATGAATCTAAAAATTAGTGTGGCCTGACGTTGCGAACTTAGCAAGTTCTTCTTCAGAGGCTAAAACATTTTATTAATGATCAAATTAATAATACCACTTGAAGCAATAGCAGTCTGTTGCTGTAAGAACTGGAGCCAGTTTTAGTCTCTGTGCAAAGTATAGCAGCTGTGTTAAAAGAGAAAAATATTTACTTTGGCAGTACTGAATTTCAGTAAAAGATTATTACAGGTTACTTTATCATTGTTAGATGTAAAAATTGAACATTAGTGTCCTTTCAACACCCCATTTCACAAAGCACTGCGACAACTCGCGACGCGTCGTACAATCCATTTCACAAAACTTGCAATGTGTTGACACGTTGTTAGTTCCTTGACAATGATTGAAAACACGTCGCAAGTTACAACATGTCTAATTTCAAAGTAGCTATACAGTCCACCATGAGCTTGTTTTCCTTTTAAACTGCATCACCCGTCCGCAATTTTGTTTTACGTTTTAAAAACTTTTCGAGATGCGATCTGACGACTCTTTGTTGAATATCAGAAGAAGATTTACTGTTTGCTGACCAAATAAATACAACAGTCACCGTGTTGTGCTATAAATACACCTATGACACGTTTTGTGAAGTCAATCACAGGACGCTTCGCAGCTGCGATGTATCGTAGCGATGTGACGCGTCGCAAGATATGAGTTTTGTGAAATTGGGTGCAGGTTTCTCAACATGAAAACAACAATGAGGAATTAAATCTCAAGTCTGCATGAGTTCTTAAGGATTAGGGGTGTGCACTGGAGTTGGTTACCCAAGAATCTGACCACTGAAGTTACGAACCAGTTCCAGATCATGGGATTGAGTACCCGTAACCAACTTTACAAATAACTTCCAAGACAATGAAAAAGAAACCATTGAATACCATTCATGGGAATTTCCAAAATGAAAACTAGCCTACAAGGAAAACCAAAACAGATTTCATGTTAATATTTTAACATACGACAGATGACACTCATGAAAATTGCAGTTCACACCATAAAGCTTTAAAGCCCTTCAGACAACTTCTCGGATTCAAATCTTGGGGTTTGGTTTCTTTCAAGGGTACCCATGTTTAACTTCAATACGTCCCCGGTTCCCGTACTCCCTGTAAATACACACCACTACCAGTTTGAAAAGTCAATCACATTTCTTATAAACACTTTAAGATGGAATAACATATTGGAACGTAGCTGTGCCAATTTATTTCTGATACAATTCGAGTCTACAACTTTGATTGGAGTTGCATGTAAATACTGTATTTATTTCAATTGGAATTTGTACATTTGTCTTTGTTGATTCAATAAACAAGAAGAAATTATTATTCATAAATACCCGAGTCAGTTAACCCATTCCTACTGGTCAAGAGCCCATCACGTGGGTGGGTTTAAAACGGTGATAAAACACTGACTGATTTTAACCACTTTTTTTGTCTGGCACTGCTGCATTCTGCGCCACATTGTGCAGTACCGGTATGTGCCAGGCGTGTGTTAATCTCCATATAAGGAGATGTTTAGCACTACTCACGCGAGATACATACCATAAACATACCTAAGAGGGGTGTTTCACAAAACGTGAATTAAACTTGTTGAAACAAAATTGTTGGAAATTTATATTTGATTCGTTTCGACTTTTTGACCGCAAGGTTTTATGAATGAGAATAAATATGTGTTTGGCCGGTATTAATAAAGAACATTTATTATTAGTTAGGGATCCGGTCGTGGATGGCCGCTGCCCTCGGCTCGAGCCATTATCGGCGACCAGGACTCCAGCCAGTTTTAAACATACTTGTTTAAAACTGGCCAAGCACATATTATTCCCTTATTCATAAATACCTAAGACAGTTTACGCATTCCTATTGGTCGAGAGCCCGTCACATGGCCGTTCTTAAACGGATGATAAAGACATGGCTAGCTGGTCTTAAACACTTTTCCAGTGTCACATAAAATGTGGACTCCTAAAAATCCAGTGCCTCTTACCGTTTTATTGGTTGAACGTTCACAATCCTCACGTAGGCATGCACAACACTACCAGTGAGTCAGAATTTTATAGTTCTAAATTCAAAACGCAACTCCCCAGGTGTGTTCTGCGTGACATCGCACAGAACATGCTACGCGTGCGTCACTCTCCATAAAAGGGTTGTTTACATCTTAATCGCCAGCTGAACACTCCATTATTTAGCTAGAGGGATGTTTCAAAAAGCATGAAGTGAACTTGTTGAACAAAATCGGAATTTTTGACCAAAATATTATATTTTTTTGACCGAAAAGGTATAAGTTTATGAATGGGAACAAATATGTGCTCGGTCGGTATTAATCACTCTGTTTAAGACCGCTAAGAGCCTGGGTGCTGATAGTTACCCTCGCCTCCGGCTCGGGTTATTATCAGCACCCAGACTCTAAGCGGTCTTAAACAGAGTGATTAAAACCTCTCGAGCACACATTTATTCCCTTATTAAAAGTCAATTTGCGATTTAGGTTAAATCACTTGTCCATGGGCTCCATATCAGACCCGAACTAAGTGAACGTTTGTTTTAAACACGTTTTCTATGAAGTGGTTACGTTCTTTGAAACTTCTTCTTGAACTTTTCTTGTCGTCCTTATTTGTCTCTCCTTTTCTTTGTCTTTGGTTTGTCCACATGTAGTTTATGCTCTGAAGCAGCACAATCTTGTCCTGGAGCTGTATCACTGGCTTTCAGTAGTTTTGTTTCTGCTTCTTCTAGTCCGGCTCCAATTGTTGTTCGTTTTCTTCTTTTCCCTCTGTTACGCTTTGTGCCATCATTTGTGCAATCACCTTGGTTTGACGTTTCACGACGGTCACTAACAGTAACTGTGTTGCTCACAAATCCCTGAATTGGTGTGGTTAGATTTTTCCGCCTTTTTTTCCTGTTCCGCTTTCTACCATTCTTCACTGGCTCAGTATCTGTTCCTGTCTGTTCCTGCTTAGCAGAGATGGTTTTCCGCTTAAGCACAGCTACAAAGAATCCGTTAGTGCAGTCTTCCTTGGGGACGGCACGCAAGCAGGCACTGACATCCGGGCTTCCCGTCTTGAGGGATGTTTTCATGGGGACATTATCATCTAGAACACCGATGCCTCTGTTTTTCCATGTGGGGAGCGTGAATTCAAATTCAAAGTCGGTATGGGAAGCCAGGACTTGCATGACAACTCTCTCATTCTCCGTTTGGTGCACTGAACACGTGGAATACACAACACGCTCCACGTGTGGAAATGAAAGAGCGTGACCCAGCAACTTGGCTTGGATCGCTGCAAGCCCTTCCAGCCTCTCAGTGGAATCTGATTGGCTGTCGTTGGTCAGGTGGTCCAGTCGACTAACGATCCCCGAGCCACTGCAGGAAGGGTCCATCAGAATGTATCGAACATTTGAGAATCTTTCGTCTCCCGGATTTACCTTGAGAAAATCCTGGTTTATAATTTCTATGTTGGTGGCGCCAGACAGGGCTGTCATTTTAGACAGCGTGGAGACACGCTTAGGATCAACGTCAAAAGCAAAGACTTTCCTAACGAGAGACAGAAAAGGGAATTTTTTTTAATGAAAACTGTCTCCAGTTTTGTTGAGAATAAAACCAACCATGGGACCCCAATAGTCTCTGTGAACAAGAAAAATACTTGGCAGTAAAAAATGCCAAACAGATACTTTAAAGGTAGAGTACATCATTTGTCATTTGTTCGTTTGAAGCAACACAAGTGCTTGAAATATAAAGAAGGGTGCTGAACAACTAACCTGATAAATTTTCAGCTCAGCTTCAGCTGTATATTCCGAGAACACAATACTCTAACATCTCGATTTCAAATCAAAAGTTGCTGAGTCAGTTTTGAATTGCGCCCTCATTCAGCCGATTGCAGCTACGCGATGACACGCACTGAACCAACGAATTATAGCAATCACGTGTGTGCGTCGGTTTCAACACTTGCGCGTGTTTCGCTGAATTAAAAACGAACTTCTAACGGAAATTTCCAAGAGTGCATCTTTAGACGCATCATTGGAAATGGCCTTCTTTCATCGATTTCTTCAAAATACATGTAACACCTTGCCAGAAAGAATAATTTCACAGGGAGTTTAGTCCCCTTACTGTCTTTCAACCAAGTATGCTTTTTAACAATAATTACGTCAGCTACTTTTTTGGATAGCTGCAAATGATGGACTGTAGCTTTAAAGGAGATCCAAATAAAGGGTATTTTGAAATACAGTGTTGAGTTCATAAAATGTCTGCTCACATTTATACAATTTTTAAGAAGTACATGCTGTACTCAAACGTCTAGCCATACACATACATCATACTCGGGCAGTCATGAATTTCTATACACCCAAGGACAATGCTTTGTTTCCCTTTGTCCCTGTAATATAACACTCTCCCATAGACTAAGCACATAACCGTACGACCAAGGACCGTTTTCAACAACAGACCTAACAAATCTTTTGTTCTCCATTTGTGTGTTTGTCCTCTAACGTAAAGCCATGTGATTTTGGTAAAAACAATCCACAGAAAATTCACTGCTGCAAGAGCATGAGAGACTCACCCTGTGTTCTTCAAAATGGCTGCCAAATGTGATGTCTTGTTACCGGGGGCAGCACAGGCATCTATCACATGACTACCAGGGGGCGGGGCTAACAGGTACGCTGGTAAACAACTAGCCTGAAAACAACAAAAGTTAAAATGACTTTGTTGTATCAGTACTTTTTTTAGTAGCATTTATATGAATCATTACAGTTTTTGTCTTTTGTCATGCAAGATTAGATAAGTTTGCAAAATTAAAAATAATGAGCGATTTCACAATGGATAAATGGCAGAAATATAGATAGGGCTATGTTAGGATAAACAGGGCGCTGGGAAGAGCTAATCCACTTCACAGAATCTTGTGAAGGAAGTAGGGATGGCATTCTGGGTAACTTATCATGACCTTCACATGCATCTAAAGCATGCTGCGTATATTAAACAGCTGAAGCGAGTTTGTGTGTTGCATTCTAAGTCACAGGTCACGAAAAATCTATCCAATGAAAGCTCAAGAGATCAGCCGTTCCAAGCATCCCGTTTGCAGGGCGGGGGTACGGGGGAACACCATGCAACACGGCCTAGAGTGAATCGATATCGCTTGTGGGGTTAATCCTGTGTTGTTTGGAATCCATGCACCATTGTATTCTTATTTGAAAGACAAGATTTTGACATAAAATTTTCTATTTTACCTCGGAGGGTAATATTTTAACAAAAATAGTTTGAAAAAGAGACAGAAAAAAGAAGAAGCTTGCACTAACCCTAACCCCCTAGGCCCTTGTTGCTTACAACCATCCTCAATCCTCCAAAATCCTCCAAAAAAATTTAACTCCGCCTAAATTTTTCAAAATTGTCAGACAGTCCTGCCTCAAAATGCATTCATCCTCAATCCTCCAAAATCCTCCTCATCCCAAAACTTTGCACTCGTGTTTAAATGAAGGATAACCAATGCCAAATCCTTCAAAATCATCAGACAGTCCTGCCTCAAAATGCATTCATCCTCAGTCCTCCAAAATCCTCTTGTGCTTCAATCACCATTCATCCTCAATCCTCCAAAATCCTCATGTGCTTCAATCACCATTCATCCTCAATCCTCCAGAATCCTCATTTGATTCAATCACCATTCATCCTCAATCCTCTAGAATCCTCAAAAACCGCCAGGAGGATTTTGGAGGAGTGAGGTGGGTTAGGGTTAATCAAGCGTGCAACAAACTTTATCCCCACTCTAATAATGGATGCTTCTCAGCAATACAGCCGGGTTATCATTGGCTCTCTCGATGGAAACATAATGCATATGCATTTCACTTCACGCATAAATGAATAACTGTCTGAATTCATATTAGTCAAGTCGTTAGACTGGTCGGATGCCGGATGTAAACACGATACAGGGCGCAAGCTGGTGTCGTGCTTTGGAAATTTGGGGGCCTCGTTGGACAAAACACAACAGTGTCTTACGACTTGATTTTAAGTCTAATTTTCTGCTTAACTACCACCTCATTGAGACTGGCAACGGTTTTCAACACAAGAGGTTTTTTGGATTGAATTTAGGCTTCGGAAAAATTACAAAAAATATTAACAAAATTCCGCTGATTGGACCAACAATGATCCTCAGGAGATATCCTGGATTATTCTAGCCTTGATCTCAAAGTTTTTGGTTTTACCTTATCTTGAAGTATAATGGCTCCAGTCTTGTACAGATGATGGTCATGGAAGTCGGTGGCTGGAGGAAAGACTAGCAGATCTTCTAAGTGAACATCACACATGAACTGGTGTGGCTCCAAGGTTGTCACCAAGTCGGCATGAATCTTACTGTATATTACACAAACAAAATTCTGACGACATAAGCTTTTTGAGAAGTATACACTTACACAAATACATGTAACTGATCAATGACTCGTAATGATGTTGCGCATCTGAAAAAACACTTTCAAAAAAATTCATTTCCACCGATCAAAGATAATGTACAACATTTGCAAACATCCAAAAAACAAAACTACCAAATTAATATGAAAAACGTTTAAATGTGAATGTAAGTGAAGGAAAGTCTCAAGCATCCTGTGAAATCGTGGCACCTGGTGTGCTGTCATTTTCAAGAAAAACATTTTTTTTATCAACTTCCAACGATGGTTGGCCGACGATTGCTGGAAAAAACTGACTTTTTTTCAAATATTGCCCTTAATTTACAGTCCACATTTTGTTTGCATATTTACACATCTTTGTCCAGGTGCAAGCCAGTTAGTCTGGATCCCTGACCTGACAATTCCCTGACATACCGGTATCTATAAATTATTTAGTCTGAAGTAGTGTCGGGGAACCAGACTACAAGAACCGAATTTTTTTTCTTGGTTTTCCAGCATCAATGAACACAAAACTTTGAACAAGTCACTTGTAACAATATCTGCAATAAAATACTAACCCCTAAAATAATCCATCTCTGAAAATTACAGCAAAAGCAAATGTTGTATACATTGTCTTGATGAATTACTTAAGACTACACCTACCACATCTCATCAGCATTTCTGGCATCTTTTCTCTTGGTATTTGCCTGCTCTCTGGTTAGAATACAGTGGTAGCTTTCCTCAATGAAGGTCTGTATGACATCATCAACACTCGACTTCAATAGGTTTACTCTTACATATCGTGGCAGGATGACTAAAACAAAATGAAGAATAGAGTTGTTACTGGTTTTGCAATTAACTCCGTACGGTGAAAATGTTATTCATAAATACCTAAGACAGTTTAGCCATTCCTATTGGTCGAGAGCCCATCACGTGGCCGGTCTTAAACGAATGATTAAGACCAGCTGGTCTTAAATACTTTTCCAGTGTCACATGCAATTTGGACTCCTATGAAATCCAGTGCCTCTTACCGCTTTATTGGTTGAACAATCACAATCCTCACACAGGCATGCGCAATACTACCAGTGAGTCAGAATTTCATAGTCCTAAATTCACAACGCACTCGCCACAGCTACACCTGCGCAACGCGCCAATCTCCATAAAAGGAGGTGTTAATGTCTTATTTGCGAGCTGGACACTCCATTATAGCTAGAGGGGTGTTTCGAAAAACATGAAGTAAAATTGTTGAACAAAATCGTTGGAAATATTTCATTTGAGACTTGTTTTGGCTTTTGGACATAACAAGTTTTTATTGTTTGACTGAAAAGGTTTTTATGAATGGGAATAAATATGTGCTTGGTTGGTATTAAACACTATGTTTAATACCAGTTCAGGTCTGGAAGCTGATAATTACCTTCGCCTTCAACTCGGGTAATTATCAGCATCTGGACTCTAACAGGTCTTAAACATAGTGTTTAAAACCTCCGAAGCACACACTTATTCCCTTATTCAAATTGGATCTAGGACTGTTAGATTAACCATCCTGCTTTTTTTAAACAGTCACAGACAATAAAAATTTCCATCCACATCCCCTGCAATATGTTTAACACAGGCTAGTCACCAGCAGTCAGATCATATGTCAAGCAAGCACTGTGACTAGTCAAATTCAGTCAACAGACCATGAACAGACAAAGCAGGCAAGTTGTGGGCACAGCTGGCTTATCAATCACCCGCAGTCAAAGCAAAGCTGTATCAAGTTACATAAACAGTCTCAGCCAGTCAATCCTGCTTAATGTAGGCTGGGAATTCTCAACTTTTGAAAACAGTCACTTGATGATTTTGACTGAAAGGACTACTTGGCACAGAATGCATGTTGCATAGGAGGGTTAATGATGCAGAAATCAAGATGTTTCAGTTTGAGAGCTCCTTGCCAGTATTACCTTCATCCTTCACTGACTGTGGAAGGAGATCCTTGTTATTGACCACACCCATCTTAATCTTGATCCTGGCAAGAGCTGACGTAAGAGCCGACTTGTGTCTCTTGATGGCAAGACGGTACTTCCCTCCACACTTTATAAAAACAAATTTTGAAAAAGTGCCTGATTGTCTCTGAACAGATCACCAAAATCTAAACAGTGTGAGGTTGATCACTATCCAATTTTGAGATGATGGACTTTTTGTGGGATCTACATTTTCTGGGTGACTGGTTTGCTTATGGGCTTCATATAGGAATAGTGCTATGTTAGGCCAGTGTGTGACCAAACGTTAACAAAACTTTCTGTATACATTTTATAGCCTTGGTCAAGATGTTCAATGATAGTGTCCAATGATCCATGGTCTGCCGCTAACATAAACAGAAGTCGCACGCTGTGCACTCACATGTACTGTAAGAAGCCGGAACAGCGACCGCAAGCGGCTGGCTATTAGTTGGTTGGCATGCAAATTAGTTGGTGCTGGTCGAACACCTTGGCACATCCGTTTGTCTTGGCTTATTTGTTTCCTATATTTTGTTGCTGGATTTCCAGCGACAACCTTCAATGCCAATAAACCTGAGACTATTATTCAAAATATTCAGTATTTTACATGGACAGAGAGCTGGATAGTGTTGCTACATTCTCTGTCAAATTTAGAGTCTGCAGACCAATATAACTCGACACAAGTCCAGGGACAAAATAAACAAAATTTGCCAGAAACAGATAGGCCATTGCGACCGTTTTTGCACCCAGGCATTTGACCAATACCAAATGATTTGCATATTGTAGCCTAGCCGTTGTTTGCGCTTTGTACGGTACGAGTGAGTGCATAGCACGCGGCTACTGTTTAAGTTAGCAGCTGACCGTCGGACACTATCTTTGAATGCCTTGACCAAGGCTAAAAATTTTAGGCCATTATTCTACCGGTGCCAGGGGCCGAGGAGACAGAGTCAAGTATCACATGAATCCAGACAAATATACAATACCTTCCCCACAAAATATCTGGTCCGGAAAATATATGATTACTTTTGCAATCGGTGTATCATTCCGATTTCTATCTTGGCCTGGACTGAAACTGATTGATTTTACATTGAAACCCATCATGCCATTCCCTTTCACAGGGAGTTGTGTGCGGGCGTTTGTTCAGATTTCTGGCTTGAGAATTTCTTGACAATGCTCTTGTACATGTACCTTTTAAAAAGGAAGCATTCACTTTCAAACAGTGTTTTTTTATTAAAACCCTAACCCCCTAGGCATTTTTGCTATTAGGATGTAACCTCAATCCTGCAAAATCCTCTATAATTTCTTGAATGTAGTCCTTGGAAAATCAAAATCCTCCGACAATCACTGTCAATATGTTGAGCCAGTGACATCCTGGAGTAGTGCGGAGGATTTCAAGTATAACCTAGGCCTAAATTCATGCACGGCTGAGCATAAACAACACAAGGTCCGACCCAAGACCTTGACACAGTGCATCCTCCAAAATTAGCAACACACTGTTGCCAAGTAACCTTCATCCTGCAAAATCCTCCATTTTGCAAAGAGGATTTGGGAGAGTTAGGTTTAATCGAACTGGACAATGTACCTAAACCAACACAACAGTTTCAGTGAAAAATGCATGACCAAAAATGGAATTGACACCTTTTCAGAGCCATATTTTCAAATCACATTATTTCTAATAGTCCATATTATGAGCAGTCTTACATTGTCGTGATACATATTGCACAGTACTGGCATAAATTTAAACAAGACAATGATACCTAGCGGCGATGTCTGGTCACCCTTCTGAGATTAAACCTCCGTACCTGAATACCTTTGCCAAACAGCATTTCGTACAGCAGGACCTGCGCCGTCGATTTCTCCAGCCATTTCTCTTGCTCAAGTAACTTGGTGTTCTTCAGGATCTGATCGATGACGCTGGAGTACTTAAGGGTCTGACAGACCAACGCATAAAGCTGCTTGATGTTCTGTTGGGACAAAATGAGAATCATTTGAGATAAAAAAACAATTTTACATATTTACCGGTATGGCTGTTTTGGGAGTGAAATCTCATTGTTTTGATTGGCCATTAGAAAATTCAAATGTCTTGACATCGTAGCTAGGACCCTCTACTATCACCGCACGATTGTGTCAAGATGATGAAACAGGCTATAGTAGGCTGCTAACTTATCAGACAATATGTTATTGTCTTGGTCAGGCAAGGCAATAGAGGAAAAAAGTATTGAACCCTAATGATCCCCATCCAGCCAAACTCCAACACTAGGGTTTGGTGGAGTCCAGCTGTTTAGTATACAGTATAATAGCACAGGGTGTTGGAATTTGCAAGGATAAGGAAGGTTCCTTGTAAATCACCCTACGCATGCTAAGGGTTACAGTCTTGTGGTTGCGAAGGCCAAGGCGGCACCGTTGTTTAATAACGTTTGTTGTTTGTATGGCCGGCACGTTGGAATGTTCCTCTACAACTCCTTACCATATAAGGAGATTGGCGCGCGCGTCGCGCGTTCTGTGCGATGTCGCGCAAAACGCAGCTGGGCTGGTGTAGTGTGGATTTCAGACTTTGAAATACTGATTCACTGGTTCACAAAGTGTGACTGTAAATATGGAGGTAACGTTAGTCCAGTATTTCACTCATGATTTATGGGACTAGGAGACCGGAAGCAGAATTTTTTTTTTTTGGGCCTAATTTCGGGGGAAAGATTCCCATATCTTTATCTGGCCATCATTAATAATAGGCAGTGGATATTTAGCCGGAGACGGCAAACCTTTAGTAAACTTTAGTTTGCCGGATATGCACTGAACATGCGCAGTTACTGTTTTTTTTGTACTTGAGACATTTTCTGGTGACAAATTTTAGTCTGGCTCCATGCCAACATTATCGTTGTAACTTTGTATTCACAAGATGGGAATCAGACCATTTTACAATTTCGGACTTTATTTCCCTTTAAAAAAAATGTAATACTCTGCAATAAAATGTTTGAGACATGTTAAAATAATAAAAGAAGAATATTCTTATTTTTTGGGGATGGGAAATAAAACCTTAAAAATTTCGCCTGTGAGGATCGAACCCGGATCTTCCTGCTCATGAGATCCGTTGCTTATCCACTAGGCCCTACACAACCGTTGGTGTTAATTTAATATATCTTATAATTCAGCCCTATCCTAGATAGTACAGCGCCCTCTGTTGGGATTGCCGCCGGCAATATATATTTTGGAGTAATTGCAGAATACCCCGCCACTCGGAAATACACCCCTAAAATCTCTGGCTTCGCGGTTGGAATCACTGGAAAAGAAACAATGCAATTCCATGCCAGCTACGCGGATACTGAGTGGGGGTCCATTATTTGAGAACGAAGCAACACACAAGGAATGAGAGTTGCTGAAAAAATTCTAAGTCAAATCAACTACCCTGTTGGCGGCTAAGCGGATACGGAGTGCGAGTCCCCTTGAATATGCTTGAGAATGAAGCAACACAAAAGGAATGGGAGTTGCTGAAAAAATTCTAAGTCCAAACCAACTACCCTGTTGGCAGCTACGCAAGTACGGAGTGGGAGTGCAGTGGAGCATGACGCAGAGTACATACAAGTAGCGCTGAGAAGGTTTATTGAGGGCAATCAACCGTGACTCCGTAGCCGGCTACGAGGTGGATAGATTGAGTGGCGGGGTATTCTGCAATTGTGCCTATAATTGCAGAATACCCCGCCACTAGGCCTATATTTTTTTTCCATTCAGTGACCTATCACTTTAGAATCAGCCATCAGAAAGTAATGTCCTAAAAACTCAAATTTAGCAGGGAAAATATTGAAGTAGGCTATTAACTGAGAAAACACTTAGCAATAGCATGCTTAGATTTTTGAAATTTTCTGAAGTCACCAGTCTCATACGCCGGTTTGTGCACAGGGCGAGGGTGACCGTGACAGTGATGCCGGGCCGGAATCTCCCCTTTCTTACCTTGCACTCGCTTGAGTGAACCAATGATTTAACGGTTCCCTGTTTCCTCTGCACAAGGTGGATGATTCTAGATGCTTCCTTATACAACATGTCTCTTTCTCTTCCATGCTTCGTCAACTTTGCGACATAAAACATTTAATATAGGCCTATAGTCGCAAACCACGGACCGGATATGGACAGGAAGGCACTGTTCGAGAACAACCAAAATGACATCGTCATACATCATGAATATTGGATTTGATCTTGAATATTCATTTATAAGATGGATCCGCCCATACAGTTTCGCCGCGAATTTTAACGACTAGGGACGTGTTGACATCGTTTCGTGCGGTACCTGTAATCCGGAAGATCATCATGCTGAAAATAATACTGAGTCCGCTGTCAAATTGACGGTACTATCCTGGGAGTGGTTTTACTAGACTAAGGACGATCTGTTACTGACTGTGTATCAAATATTATTTGCTTTCAGTGTATTTTTCAACCTACACGGTTGCTGTAATTTTAAAGATGACAAAACTATGACCAATTTTGTTCTGTTTGTAAGGTTAAGTACATGTAAAACGTTTCTCAAGTTTTATAGTATTTATTTAGGCCCTATTATTATTATGAATTTTTTTTTATTGGGGGGGGGGGTGTTTTTAAAATTAACTTTCAAACAGGAAGAATTATTGTGTTCTTGTGAAGATATGCATAAAATACGAGCCCGCCTTTAAATGTACCAGCCCACTCACTTCAATTCAATTCTGTGACATTTATTTCGAGCATCTTAAATGAACAAGCTGCAAAATTGTTCGGAAAAATAAATGCACCAGGGTTAGCTGTAGTGTAAAAAAAAAATTAAACGGGAACAACTTTTGAACCAGGTACATGTATTGTAAAAAAATTAAAAAAAATTAAACTTAAAGAATTTTTGTATAAACGACAATGACGATAGCCGCCACCAAAATGACACGTCGCCCACCCAAATGAAGTGTCGTCAACCAAAATGACGTGTTGTCAACCAAAAAGACATGTCTTCCACCAAAATGTGTTGCCCACCAAAATGTTGTCGCCCACCAAAATGACGAATCTTCCACCAAAATGACATGTAGCCCACCAAAATGACGTGTCGCCCACCAAAATGACGTGTCACCCACCAAAATGAAGTGTCGCCCACCAAAATGACGTACGTGTCGTCCACCAAAATGAAGTGTCGCCCACCAAAATGATGTGTCTTCCACCAAAATGACATGTAGCCCACCAAATTAAATGACGTGTCGCCCACCAAAATGAAATGTCGCCCACCAAAATGATGTGTCTTCCACCAAAATGACATGTAGCCCACCAAAATGACGTGTCGCCCACCAAAATGAAATGTCGCCCACCAAAATGATGTGTCTTCCTACAAAATGACATGTAGCCCACCAAAATGACGTGTCGCCCACCAAAATGAAGTGTCGTCCACCAAAATGATGTGTCTTCCTACAAAATGACATGTAGCCCACCAAAATGACGTGTCGCCCACCAAAATCGCCAACCAAAATGACGTGTCATCCACCAAAATGACATGTAGCCCACCAAAATGATGTGTCGCCCACCAAAATGACGGGTTGCCAACCAAAATGACATGATGTAATTCCACCAAAATGACGTACATACCTGTCGTCAACCAAGATGACGTGTTCCACAAAATGACATGTACCCCCTAAAAATGCGGTGTCGCCAACCAAAATGACATATATCACCAACCAAAATGACGTTTCACCCACCGAGAGGACGTGTTCCACAAAATTGATGTGTCGCCAACCAAAATGACATTTCGCCAACCAAAATGACGTGTCGTCCACCAAAATGACATGTCGTCCCCCGACAAAATAACATGTCTATATATATAGAAATGTCATAGACTCATTTCTTCATGCATGGTGTAAATAAATCCACCAACTAAAATAGTCTTGTCAACATGGAGGAATGGTCTCAAACGCAAAACCCAGTGCCAATATTATAGGTTGGATTTTATTAACTTCTTTATTAGATAATTTTGTAATATTAGGCAATACACAATACAGGCAGACAGGCCAATTCCCTTTAACACATGGGCCTAAATTCATTACTTCTACTTCATTCGGACTCGTTCAGTCACGGAGAAAGGGTGTACATGTACAATGTACATGTACAATATCTGTACAGCAAATTTTACGTTATAAATATTCACACATGACGACATGTAAATTATCATATTTGAATATGCACAAGGTATGACGATGTCATTTTGGTGGTTCTCCATAAGTGCTTACCATATGGACAGCTGTTCCGATATATCACATGTGCGGCGCCATGTAGCGCGCCCTCTTTTAAGGGTGAGCTGTTTTCACCCCAAAAGAGACTGGATACAATTCGGCCACAAGAGGGCGTGTTGTACGAGCTAAAGCACGGACATGCGCACAAACCTAATGTTGCTCTGAAAAATAGAGGTGTGTCTTGTCATCGGTGGATCATGGGTGGATTTGGTCAGTATCAAATCAGGGCATAAATGATTATTGTGCGCATGCGCAAGGTATACCGCCCCTAAAGTGGTAACAAGCATTTTGATGGACATTTGAAAAAAAAAAACAGGGTGACAACACCCAAAAAGCTGCCACCGCTGCAATGCCATCACATACTTTCTAACTCTAGAGGTGTATACAGTGCTATAACGATTGTTTCTCTCATGTGGTACCCGATGACCAAAATTTGCGACAAGGCTGATGACCTAAAGGGCGTTGCACACATAATTATCACAGTATGCCATTTATTTCGTGCAAGTTCCGTCGAAAAAATGATTGTGCACAGACTAGGCCCAAAGATCCTATAGCGCCGCATATGTGAATATACGTACCGAATATGCTTCAATTAACTGATTATCATCTTAAGAATGCAACCTGATTTCCCACAAAATTATGATGAAAACTTGTTGTCAAGTTGTTGACGTTTTTAACCACAATAAGCAATGCGGAAATTCAAGTGAGGGCGCCCTGCAGGCCTGAACACCGCGACTCAGCACTCTAAAATGGCGCGCCTCGGCCCATGACGTACTACGCTCAGCCAATGGGCGTTCAGTACACAGTGATCTTATCTTGCGTCTACGGCACTATAGGAGCGGCTAGCGATATTTTTTATTACACAACTATCTGGGGTACTTTGTGCGCTTTCCTATGGGGCTTGGTTTTTATAACCAGGCTTGAGGGGAGGCTACTATTTTTCAACTTGGTACGGATTTCGGACTTTATTTCCCTTTTTAAAAAAATCCTCCAGAGCCTCAGATCAGGAAAAGAAAAAGGAAATTGCTGCTATACAAGTAGTATCCGACTGAAAAATAACGTTTTTAAGATTCAACTTAAAATTGTTGAAAAAAAGAGCAAAATCTATGTTGGCCGAGCGAGGAATCGAACTCGAGACCTCCGATTACTAGCCAGTATGCCTAACCACTAGGCAACGGCGGTGCTCGAAAAATCTCCGCAATTCATAATTTATATACTTTCACACATGTGGAGAGAGTATACGCGCGCGCGCGTAGGTAAAAGGTTACAGGATTGTAGAGCGCCGCTACGCGGCGCTCTACAATCCTATAACCGTGATTCAAGTCGCCTGAAAAATGGATAGCCCCAGATAGTTGTGTAAATAAAATATTCGCGAGCGGCTAGTCCTATCTTACAGCTTTTGAGGGAAAATACAGCAACAATCATTAAAACAAATTAGGCAGTTAGACAAACATTGCAGTTACCGCCCGCAATGCCCAAAAAGTAATTGTCAAATCCACAATCATGTACACAAATAATCCCACAATAATTGCAAGAGGCCTCCTTTCTGTATACCCCATGTGCAATCTATACAAATCTGTGACCATTTTTTTAAATATTTTTTTTATTTTCAATTCCCCCCCCCTTTTTTTTCGTATATGGATTTGAAATAAGCGCATGTTTATACCAACGGAAGCTTATTGAGCCAAGTTTGGTTTTTTTTAAACCGACGGATCATCTTACTGCGAAATATTTTTTTTCTGAAGATCTCTATATAGCCGTGTATACGAAAACGATTGAAATACACCAATTAGAGAATTTGCGGCTTTGAATATAAATTCGATAAACGACAACCTGAAAGACAGAATTTTTATTAAACCCACTATACCATAGGATCAAAAGATGCATTATACAAAAGTCTGTTAAATGAGACTTACAAGTTTCAGAAGATACAATTCGTCGGTCGCACCATGCACGAACCGGCGTATCTCGATTTTTTGCCAAATTGAGTTTTTGTCATTAACGTTATTATTTCATCAAAGTGCTCATTCTCAGAAAGTTTTATTCCGATCGGAGTTCTAATTAACTAAGAACGCTAATTAGACTGTGTGGCGTATCTCTAAAAAATGAAAAATGCTGCACCACGAAGTGGCGTATCCCGATACGCCACTTTACACGCTAATTCCCATAGTGCTATGACGTCACAAAGGCGCGTTGACATGAAAAATTGGAATTTAGCGTTTCACGAACCGACGTATCTCCGTATCTGGCACACGGCCACTATTACGCGCGTTGTATGACATACGATAAACATGATAAAAATCTGTTTCACGAAGTGACGAATAACTTTGGAACTGAATTTCTCAAAAACTAAGCAACTCAGATGCACACGGATTGCATACAATAAAGTTCAATCTATAATTTAATAGCAAAAACGAAACGGTTTGAATTCTTACACAGGGAATATATGGAATGAGCCTACAAATTAATGACCAACTTTAAATCGGTTTTTCTCGAAACACACAAAAAATGCGATTCGTCGGTTCGTGGTGCAGCCGACGAATTTATAACGATTAAAACAATTTCAAAAACGCAATTACTATACCGAACTATTTGTAAATTAAAACACTTGTTAATTTCGCTACTGAAACCAGTGAGTAAACATTAAATTCATCAAAATACAGGGCGAGTGAACAAAAAAAAAAAACGAAACCCAAATGGCAGGACCAATTTTTGAATGAAGTTTCGCCTGTAACACTTTTAAAATCTAGGATATGAAAGCCCAGTCATAAAGCTTTCTTTTAGTACATTAGTACAAGAATCATTTAAATCACCCGTGCACTATTCAAGTCACGGAATTTTGAACACAAACACCGTTTCTATGTTCTGTCCACGGATCACAAAAAGGTAAGTTTTCTTTCAGCAAAACGAAAACAATTCTCACATGGATGCGTGCGAATTGTTTTTTGACACCCTGGCAACAGTGTCATTTGGACCCGGGAAAGCGTCGCCTTTTAACCTGAATGTATTAAGCCAACCAGAAGCAGGATTCTTGGTCATATCTGAGAAGAACTTTAAATACATGCAGCGTTCCGTTAATCTGCAGGTTAAACTTAAGGCCAATACACGCAACAGTTCAATCAAATCGTCTTTGATTGAGGAAGCATTTTCCTTTTACTTGCAAGTGTTTTGAAAGACTTGTAAATGTCTTTTTTATGTCGTCCTCGGCGCTGTTATATGCCATTCTTTCTCGCACGTTGGCACCATCGGGAATCCTGACATGACAGTGAAAAAGAAGGAGAGGTTGCTTTTTGAGTTGTACATTTTATGGCTTCCCATGCACATGGCCTAGCAAACAGTCGACAAATAATACACGCACACTTTCCCCTGATACCAGAATTATGAAATTGTATCACATAAATGAACATTTCTAGCTTATCAGTTTATCATGTGAACAAAGGATTTTTGGAAGAACAGGAGATAAAATTTCAGGAAAAAAATGGCTTAAGTGGTTTTTCAAGTCCCGTTTTGTGATTGCAAAACATCTTATAATGAAACCGAAACCAACTAAAAAGCATTTGGAGCGGTCCTAGCCTCAGCAACAATTAGACATCAGTTTGAATACTGCCCCAATACTTTAAAAAAAAAAAACATGCCCGATTCGACGTTATGTATTTTTTGTGAGACAGACAACCTGTACACAATTTCTTCCGCCTAATTAAACATGTAAAACAACAGTCCTGGAAATTTGGGGAAAAGGGGAGCAGGACATGAAAAATGGGGTGAGCAGACTTTCCACCGCTGTTCCAGAGGCTCACATTCGCTCGTCCCCTCCCCCCCCCCCGCGATTTTTTTCTTCTCCCAAACGACATCCGCATACATGGTTGTTTAGCGCCTTCTATATATTTAGATATATTCATTTGTTTCCCTTGTGGGTTTACTGAACACGGAGCAAGTGTGGTTTTCGCGATTCAACTGTACAATAAAACACAGCAATAAGCCAGACGACGACAAATCCAAAGAAACGTAAACGTGAACGTTATTTTCGTTCCGATTGAGACACTGATAAAACGTCGCAATCAATTAATTTTTTTCGGAGGTGTTTTTTCATCAAGTGTCTTGCCAAAATTTCACAGTCCTATCTGATAAAAATCTTGAATATCAAAACTTATTTGTAATATAAAAAAAAGTGATTGAAAAGACGTCCCCCGGTGAGCTGTTTTTACCCCAAAAGATACTGGATACAATTCGGCCACAAGAGGGGTGTTGTACGAGCTAAAGCGCAGCACGGACATGCGCACAAACCTAATGTTACTCTAAATAATGTTGCTCTGAAAAACAGCGGTGTGTCGTCATCGGTACGCGGGTGGATTTGGCCAGTATAAAAGCAGGGCATAAATGATTCTTGTGCGTATGCGCAAGGTATACCGCCCCTAAAGTGGTAACAGGCATTTTGATGGACATTTGAAAAAAAACCAGGGTGATAACACCCAAAAAGCTGCCACCGCTGCATGCAATGCTATCACATACTCTCTAACTCTGCCAAATATCGCTATAACGACTGGTTTTTTCATTTGGTCCCGATGGCCAATCACGGTGCCGAGGCTGATGGCCTAAGGGGCGTTGCACACATAATTATCACAGTATGCCATTTATTTCGTGCAATTTCCGTCCAAAAAATGATTGTGCACGCCGCATATTTGAATATACGTACCGAATATTAACTGATTATCATCTTAAGAATGCAACCTGATTTCTCACAAAATTATGATGAAAACTTGGCGGCGGCGTGGCTCCATGACGTACTACGCTCAGCCAATGGGCGTTCAGTACACAGTGATCTATCTTGCGTCTACATCGCTATCCGGTTCGTAAGTGTGACGTCATCTCAACTTACTGTACATGGTGTAGCATGGCACTAATGGAACCGGAAGTTAACACAACTTGAGTGTTTATCCAATGGGCGCTCGTAATCAGTGGTGCGTGCGCGTGTATGACGAAGTCACTTACGAACCGGATAGGAGCGGCTAGTCCTATCTTACAACTTTTGAGGGAAATACAGCGACAATCATTAAAACAAATTAGGCAGTTAGACAAACATTGCAGTTACCGCCCGCAACGCCCCAAAAGTAATTGTCAAATCCACAATCATGTACACAAAATAATCCCACAATAATTGCAAGAGTCCTCCTTTCTGTATACCCCATGTGCTATCTATACAAATCTGTGACAATTTTTATATATTTTTTTGATTGTCAATTTTTTGTTATCGTATATGGATTTGAAATAAGCGCATGTTTATACCACTAGTCAAGACAACTTGCATGCAGGTACTATTGTATGTACCAATACAGTATCAATCAAATGACTGACATCAGGGACTCACGCATGCCCAAAGGAAATGATCATCTCTAGATCCTTTGGTAATGAAGAACATACGTCACCTTGGTATCAACGCAATGTGAGCTTCCCGCCGAGGATGCCGAGGTGGTAAAAACGCCCTCTTTGTTGACGCACGGAGTCCATAGGCCTACTTTACAAAAAAAATCACTCCAGTTGAACTGTAAGTTGTCTTGTCCCAAATTTCAATCGGATGAAGTGAATTTCCACTCGAAGGGACGTTTAGAATCGTGAAAAAAAAAAGAATCCGCCCCCCCCCCCAAAAAGATCTCGGCCATCGAGTGACAAAATTTTTGAAACTGTACATGCATAGAGCAACTCATCATGAACATACCCAAGAAATTTCATGACTATAGGTCAAAGGGTTTTGGAATTATGGCTAATTAATTATTCATATGTACGTGTGGCAATTCTGCTCCGTGTACAATTCAGTTTTCGCGCCGAGATGCGCGAGGCTCGATGCTAAAAAGTCATAACAGCTCGGGTCACGAACATTTTTTTTCAAGGCTGTCGCGGAAAAAGTTGTGGGGGGGGGGGGATTTCCGCCCCGGCCCTTTTAGGGTTAACCCTAAACTAAGGCCGGGGGCGGAGTCCGCCCCCCCCCTTCAACTTTTTAATGTTTTCCCGATAACCTTGCATGCAACACATTTTTTTCCCCGAACTAAGCTTTCCTGACTGTTAAGCCCCGAGTCTTACGTATCTTTGGATACCAAAACAAAAAAATTCCGACCATGGGTTGCCGCGCAGCGATTTTTTTTTCGGCGCTGCTGCGCGCCGTAAAAACTGAATTTCCCCATAAAGCAGAATTACCATTGGTGCATTATGAACAATTAACTAGCCGATTATTCTAAAACCCTTTAACCTATAGTCATGAAAATTCTTGGGTATCTTCATATTAAGCTGTTATGTGCATGCACCGAGTTTCATAATTTTTCGTCATTCAATGGCCGAGATCCGGGAGGGGGGGCCTGGCGGTTAAGGGCCCCGGGACATTTTTGGATTCCAGATACTCTGTGGCGCAATCTGAGGCATTTCTTGGCCACTTTCCCCTGACTTTTTGAATAAAATGTGCTCGTGTTTAGCGAGACGGGGTGGGTCATCAAAGTTGATAACATCACAAACATCACATCAAAACTGTAGCTTGACTCTCTTTCGAGATTTGCCCTTTTTAAGCTTGATCCATGATTTTAAGTCGTCATTAAGAATCGTCACTCAATTCGTAACTGCCTGCGAGCGAGCACGAACTTGTGTTTTGTAGCTGTCAACCGCCGTACATGCGGCAGCTCGTGCCGACATGACAGAATGTACCATCTTTTGCCATGGGTTGCAGAACCGGATGTTGGCTTTGCGGGGTTTTGAGCAGCGATGTTTATTATTTACATTCTCCATTTCTCTTCTTCCCTCTTCCTTTCCCCTCCTCCTCCAAGCTTCATTTTATATTTATCTGACAGCACCATGATTTTGCCGACAAAACATGGCGGGGACCGGGAAGGGTGTGGCAATTATCATGTTCCTTGTCAATTTAATTGTTTGCAGAGTTGGTCAAATTTACACTACTGACATCTCACAATTTATGTGATAGGGAGCACGAATCCTGAACACAATGCAGATAAAAAGTAGCTACATGTAGTTGGAAATATTTATCTGAAATGATTTTATTTAAAACAAAAATATAAACTGCTGCTTTAAAAACCGAATTGACCTGAAATGATACAATCTTAGGATAAGTACATCCTGATGCTGCAGTCTGACCAATGTCCTTATTATTGGCAAACAGACATAGGAACAACAGATGATATTGTTGATAAAAATATTACTGATTACATGATTTCAGAGAAGCACTTGGTGCTTATCAATATCAAAAATTAATCTCTTTCGATTGCATTTAAAGTGAGGTCACAAATTCCATACTAAGAAACTGCTGAAAGACTAAATATTGGTCCAAAACTTAATATGATGTTTCAAACGTATGTGTGGAAGTTTGGACTAGTTAAATTTCAGTTAGGATTAAGATACATGATGCAAAATGTCACTGGCGACTTTATGTGCCCTGATATCTGTTATTCCATACAAACATTTATTTTACATGCCAAAAATACTCTAAAAAGTACTAAAAATGTATTTCTATTGCTTTATATACAATGTAAATCGATAAAAAAACCAAGACAAAATACAATGTAAAAGTTATATTACATTCTGATTAAAAAATATTGATCAAAATATAGGGTTCTCCTCTTAACAAGTACTATAAAAAGTCGATGAATGATTATGAGACTCACTAATTCATCCATTATTCGTAGTCTAGTGAGTTCAATCTTTTGTATCTGATTACAAAAATTAATTCATCTCGGATTTGAACATTTTAACAGGAATTCAAATCTTCAAATAGAACGGCAAATCGACTAGGTCCACTTTCACTCGATATTATGTCAAAGAAAGAAAATGACAGAACTGGAATCGAACCTGCGACTTCAAGAAAAACTGTCATTCTATAAATTTAGGGTCCAAAGTGTGACATTTTTCCTGTCCCTGTTACCTTGGTACTTTGTAATTTTCCATTCAAGTATCATTAAGAATGACTTCACAAATGATTTTTTATTGTTGGGTACGTAAGTGTAGTTAAACAAAATCAAAAGGTTTGATTTCAGACAAAAGTCTGAAAAATGTCAGGCCGGGATGTTAAAGGGACAGGAAAAAAGTGGAACCCAAATTTATAGGGCCTTTTTGTTTTGCGCAGATCGGATCACGATCAGTGATCCAACGTGTCGATATCTGCTCCGAATAACGTTTGAACGGATCCTGCCCATGAGGTGGGTTCGCAAGATCAAAGATAATGACTTGCACAGCGGAAGGAGAGAAAAAGTGGTATTATTTAGTAGATCTGGAGTATCAAATGAGCTTTTGTGACACTTTATATCTTCATCATTTTTTTATAATGTCTTTTCATGATTAAAAATAGTACGACTAATGAACTTTTTCTGGAAATTATAGATAGCTTATCATTAAAAAAGCCTTTCTGCGTACAAAATCGAAAGCAGAGAACATTCGTGTGCGGCTCAAGGATTCGACGCGGGAGAATAGTTCTCTTTGTTTTCGCAAGGTCCTGGATCACATGATCTCGATCAGGATCCACGAAGAAACAAACAGGCCACAGATTGACCTGGTGTGATCGGCTGTGGGACCCAAATACCAGTATCAATTCCCTTGGCTTGGTGGTTTCCTATAGAAGCGTTTCTTATTCACCCTTCCTGTGTGGACACCTTTCTTGTGGCAGCGTATATCGACCAGTTTGAGGTTCCTCCTGGTGAAGAGGAGGTCGTAGAAGTACGGCACATTGACCTCCTTCTGCGCTGGACAATTGCGAATGGCCTCCTCCAGTCCTGGTATCACTGAGCGACTTTTCTCAATCCTAGGACAGAAAAAACAAACAAGTGAGTGTTAAAAAGTGCATTTCAACGTTATGAAACCTAACTTAACAATCCATTTGTTACACAGACTAGAGAATATTTACTTCAGATTTCAAGTTACCAAATGTTATCTAGGAGCATGTCGGAAGAAAAACACAAGCTTGCTCTAGTTGGATACAAACTTTTGACCACCTCCTTACTTATGAAGGTGTCTTTACCACACATCCTAATCTTGCTTGTGTTAGGGGAATATTCCACTTCTTATTTTAACTGAGTAGCCATTCAGTGGAATCCACTGTTCTCCCATGGGGCCCAGTAAAGGGAAGACGATGTGAAGAAATTACATTTGCCGTCAAGGGCAAAAGCTTACTTTGGCCTGACTCGCATGCGCTACCAATTTTCATTGGTATATGCATGAGCTCGCAGCATCTTTGCAAGGGCGTTATTGAGTAAATTTACAAGGGTATGAGTGGTCTGTATTCATAATAATGGTGTGTACCGGTATTTCTAAGGCAATGTCAGCTACCTGAGCAGTAATGGTACATCGTCGCGTCAGTGCAACAAGGTCGTAACTCGATTCTGCAACAAAGTCGTATTTCGCGCGAATACGCTCCGTGCAACAAGGTCGCATCTCGACGTCAATTGACTTTGTGTGTACATCCGGGTTATTTTAAGCGAGATACGACTTTTTGAAATTCTAAAACTTGCGTTTTGCGTTTACGTCATTTTAGGAAATACTTGTTTAGGAAATACCTTGTTGCACTGACGCGGCGACATGTACACAGCTCCAGGCTTCCATTTCAGCACAAATCAATTAAATCAATTACATACTGTCTATGATGAATGCTTTGTTTATACTGTTTTCTGTCTGAATTGTTACCGAGGATGTCAATGTGAAAATAAATGTCGAATTGATTTGATTTGAAATCAATCAAAAACAATCACAGGTACCCATGGAGAAACAATGATTGACAAAGTGTCTTGCCCAAGGGCACATGCACCATAACCCGAGGCTGAACCCACAACCATGAGGCCACAGCACTCCACAACATACGAGGAAGCAATACATGTACTCAAAATGTGACAGAGACTTACACATGATCTAGATTCCAGGTGCTGAATAGAATCATGCTCTCCTTGTTGAGGTATGGGTTAATAGAGTGATGGTAGCAGCAATCAGTTGTGTCATAAGCCCCCTGACATGAGAACCATCCTAAGAGGTCGCACAGACGGGCCTCACGGTCTGCGTTTCTCCTGAAATACACACCGTGGTACTCATTCGCTTTCAGCCCATCCTTCAGGGCTTTGATGACCTTAGCTCGTCGATCTAGAGCAGCTCTGGTGTAGTCTGTTGCCTCATTCGCTAACATTTCTTTGGTCTATGCAGTGAATTTAAAGCAATGTCAATGGATAACAACTCAAGAACTTCATTTGATGAATTTTTTTTACCATTTTTATCACAGTAAACTTAAGTCGCAATTGTCCCGTCACTAGAGCATTGTTACTTGACACATCAATTTAAACTTTAAATAAGCAATTTGCAACAGCTGTGACTCGAGCAAGCTTTATCAATGAATTAGAGGCAAATGCATGAAATGCGTGGAGCTACATTATTATGCAAAGAAATTTTCTAAGCTTAGAACATATTTGCTTTGTTAAATACGGTTACAGGCCAACATGCTACACTATATCTACAATGTACCACCCCAACCCTTCAAAATCCAACCACATGCTTTGTTGGAATCTGTTGGAGTAAGTACTGCAGTAGCAAACTGATTATACTTTACATGTACATGGGGTTAGGCATACATGTACCACCATAATCAGAGTCCAACAGTTTGTGTGTTTGAGTTTACCATATGGTGTTGGATTTTGCAAGAATGAGGAAGGTTCCAAGTAAATTACTGAAGGTAAAATTGTGTTAAGCTCAAATTTGCTACACACTACATCCCACTTAGTTTCCCAAATGAATTTTTGCATGGCTAAAGCAAGTGGTTAGAGGTCACATAAAGCTAGTTCTTAGGGTTTGCTCAGGCCAGATCAACAAAAGAAGTGAATTCAGAGAAGCTTTTTTGACGCACACACACATGTTCACAGGTGAACATCGGCAATCGTGGACCCCCTATTGTCTGTAATCCTCACTCCTTTACGTTTTAGCAACAGCTATCATTGGTTTTGTCATGTTTGTACAAGAATTTCAATCGTGGGCTATCGGTCAATCATGGACCTTTGTTTGTGCCCTAACCCTTCTGTCCCTACATGTAGTCCACGATTACCGGTATTTCCATACTCACGCATTTTGTTTCCGTAGTTGTGGGGACAGCAGAATGTCTCCATAATTGTTTGGCTAACTAAGACTGAGTTATGCATAACTCGGTCCTAGTTTGCCAAACAATAAAACTTTCCCATAACACAGTGTATGCCTACCCATGCACATTCTTCAATCTTCCAAAATCCTTCACTTTGAAGGAAACCAAGGCCTCATTTTGTGCACAGTTTGTCATTCAAGGAAAGTGTATTACACAGGCCTACATGGAGACTGGGATCAATCCTTCTACATGTCAATTTCAAAAAAGTAAGATTCTTAACCCTAATTGCCCTGAATCCTTTAAAATCCTCTTTGCCAAAGTGGAGGAATTTGGAGGATTGAGGTTACATGGCAAAAGTGCGTTACTGATTTCGTAGGATGCACTTTGTCAAGGTCTTGGGCCCGACTTTGTGTTGTTTTTGCTCAGCCGTGCATATATAGAGGCATGGGCGGAGATCCCGGGGGGGATATATCCCCCCCACCTTTTGACCAGGGGGGGATGACCAATGTAATCATCCCCCCCACTTTTTCAAGGCAGGCGTACTAATTTGGGCAGGGTCCGTAACTTGCCAATACCCCTTAACAGGGAGGACTGCACCCCCCCCCCCCTTTTAAAGGGTGGGGGACACAATATCAAATGTGCCCCCCCCCAGACTTTTGAACTCGTGTCTCATTTACAGGGCCCTATTATGTACTACAATGTATCTTTTGCTTAGAAAATATTGGTTAAAATGGTCAGAAATTGCCTCAGATAGCACCACAGAGTATTTAGAATCCAAAATTTTGCGGGGCCCTTAAGCGGGCCCCGAACCCCACGCCTATAGCTCAGAATTCTGGTAGCTGATTCAATGACTCCAACCTCGAAAACAATGTTCAAAAATTTTTCTTATGCCTTTAGCTGAGAAAACCTCAAAAATTATATTTAAATTATTATCTTTTGTGCTAAGATAATTATTGGTTAAAGTGGTAAGAAGTTGCCTCAGATCACAACTCAGAGCATCGAGAATCCAATTTTTTTCAGGGCCCTTAAGCAGGCCCCGAACCCCACGCCTAAAGCTCAGAATACCGATAGCTGATTCAATGACTCCAACCTCGAAAACGATGTACAAATTAAAGTGTTCTTTAAGTTACAAAATTACACTAAAAAAGAAAGAAAAAAGAAATACATCTAGTTTATTTGATTTTCCTAGGCGCACTGAATACAGCAAAGCAAACTTAAGAAAGGAAAAGTTATCCACGTACCTTTGAAAAATAGCCTCGCACTCTCTCCTGGGCCTTGACAAACATCACATGGGACTTTGTTCTGAAGCGTTGTTCCATACCTGCGTCAGGCATCATAATATTACATCAATAAGGCCTTAAACTGAGCCAGCTTCTTGCTTGTCTTCCCTGAGCTGAATCTACTTTTCCCCCAATGTCATCACCATCCGCCATATGGTTTTTATTTTTGGGTGGGCTTTTATCGGAGATGAATTTGGCTTACATTGTACGGGGGGAAAAATCTGAAAAGAGGCTGAAAATTCTGTGTCCGAATTCTAGGCAGCGCAACAGTTATACATACGTACCGAGTACAGGCATACTATAAACTTTGTGTCCATGTCCATATCGCCTCCTATTTTGTTTTAGATCCAAATGCCACTTTACGAAGTGAACAATGTTTCCGTGTTTCATAAACAAAGACCTTCACTTCTTACTTGAGAACATGCAGAAAGTGGGGGGAAATTTATGTCCAAGACAACAACTCCAACTTTAAAGAGGTTGTGGAATGCTCGAAGACATTTCTGTCATTTTCAGGTATATGTTGCCTAAGGTGTGATGAAATAAAAACGACTATTGTTTCTGTCATGAAATAAGTACAAAAGGTGCTTTTGAGAGCTGTTTTTCAGGTCCAGTTTCGACCCGAACGTGCAACTGTGTAAAAGTCGTCGTTGCGGGCAGCAAACAAAACACAGTAAATCGTGACGTAATAAACAGGACTCGTGTATGCTACTGTGCATGTCTTCGAGCATTCCACAACCTCTTTAACTCCACAACTCCACTTGTTTTTAGAAAGCACTGTATTTTGTACAACTAACTCTGAAACCTCCGAAAATCGCGCAACATCATTTGGATTGTACGGTCGGACTCTTAGTCATGGTCGCCAAACTCCACTTTGCGACAATCTTGAAGCTTTGTACGCAGTTTCAATCATTTCATAGGTTCTAAGGATGTGACTTTGCGTTAAATTATGTACCGGTAAACGTTTAGCAAATATTTTAGTAACTGTTTAAACATTTAGCAATTTCACAAAGGCTGTCGCCGGCCCACTACATTTATGTCCGCAGACTGGGGTGATTGACATAATAAATCAACAATGATTGACAGCGGGCAGTCATTAAAAACATCAAAACTTATCGTGTACCTCAAATGTAATCAAGCAAGTGCTGCGTTGCTTTTCAGGTTTTGTAAATTAAATAGATTTAAAAACATTGTTAATGTCATCAGTATGTTTAACAGAAAATAAGATCATATGAACGTAGGAGGACCCTTTAAAAAAAAAATTGGTTTTGTTGAAACATTTTGAACAATTTGTAAATTAGGAAATGACATTGTGTGCAAACTCCACATCCACAATCGGTTAACCTTATTTCCAGCCGTAAACTACTTCAATCCAGGCTAACTTATTTTATCTACCATATAATCTGTGCGCTGACGACTGGTAGAACAGATTAAAATTGCGCTTGTGATACAGATGTCGTAGTGTCATTTCCATCAAATTCGTTTAGCCTAATTTTAAAAATCAGATTTTACATAGAATAGATCATCAGAAAAATCTTACTTTTAAATAAAATAAAAATTGGAAAGTTTCATCCCTGCTTTGTGATATTTTAGAATGAAGTCTTGTGAATGTTTAAGAAATGAGATTTTTGCAATAGATGCCTATTTCAGTGACCAATGCTAAGAACAAACATACCTTGAAACCATTCAGGATCTTCATCCCTTCCTTCAGCTGCTATGTTTCCTTGCTGTGAGTAGACAAACTCCGCTAAGGCCTGGTGGGTAGTGGACAGTTCCTCCTTAAGAAATGCTTCAATTTCGTTTGACAGGTTCCCCTGACTCAGTGCTGCGAGTGCGTCTTCGAGGCTCCTCTTAAACATGTCAAACCCTTGTAAAATAAAAGGTTTTGGATTGAGCTGATTCAAGAATGATAGTAATTTGATTCCTACATGTATAACAAGATGGAACTAGAAAAAATGTACACAATAACACTGACCTGATACATCAAGTCATCTTCATCAGCCACTATTCAAGCCAATTTATACATCCCTATGGTAACTTTGAATGATGTATTTATAACAATGCTGAATGCCAAAAGTCGTGGACAGAAAAGACGTGTCCAAAGTTTCTTGGATTTGTGGACAAAAAGAAGAGGAAGAAGGAACTTGTAGAAGAAAGAAAAAAAAAGGCTTTTTGCAAACTTGCTAAAAAGCCAAAAATTTGCATTGACCAAACGAAAGATATCCCCACTCTAAGAATGATTGCTTCCACAGGAATATTAGCCTTTAGTCAAGTCCCACGCGCTTACCCGGACACGTGACGCACCCCGGATGCTGACACGTAAAAAGACTAGCACGAGCAGCGAAGCTGCGAGGGCCTTTACCATCTCGTGGAGAACGCTTATGTTTTTATTTACATTTGTCTACCGATTTGGTAGACATGCATAATGCATTACCCGTTGTGAATTGACCAATGAAAATGCAGAATTACTAACGTAAATCAGCCGTCGTCTGGCGCCAGACAGCACGCGCGCCATGGCGCGCGTACTGTTGCTGGTAACCGCAAACCACCGTTAGATGATTGGTTTATATTGCTTGATTTATATTATGTGAATAAATGAATAAGTGATTAGTTCCACGAGATAGTAAAGGCCCTCGCGGCTTCGCTGCTCGTGCTAGTCTTTTTACGTGCCAGCATCCGGGGTACGTTACGTGTCCGGATAGTCCGGGTATAGGCGCGTGGGACTTGACTAAAGGTTACAGGAATACGGGCTGGCCATCATTGGCCCTCTCCATGAAAACGTAGTGCGTATGTATGCGCATAAATGACTAACCGTCTGAATTCATATTAGGCAAGTCGTTAGACATGTCGAAGCCTGGAATTAATGTAAACAAGATTCACAGTGAGCGCTGTACTAGTCATTGTACTTTTGTTCATTTGTCAACCGAATAAATAATTATAAACATCGAAGGCCTGGACGGACAAAACTCAACTTCTCCCCAATAACAGAGTAATGACATAAAGTGTGCATACCTCCATGCCAGGATTGGCCTGTTTCCACCAGTACCAGGCAGGTATTGATCTGTAAGGTTTGGAAATAGTCGTCATCTGTTATCAGAGTTCCATCCACTTCAAGGTGAATTTGTGTGCCATTATAGGGTATCTGGATTCAAAATGGAAAATTATAATAATTATAGGAAAATGCAGTATTGAGAGTCCCAAATTTTCGGACTAGTCTTAAGCTAGACCCGTGAATGATACTGGTAGGAGCCTGCAGGGTACCTAGCTCTGCAGCGTTCTGCAGAGCTAACAGGTACTCGGTGAGCTCCTATCATTCTGCGTGTACAGCTGGTCGGGGTACCAGCGACCCTGGTGATCATTAAAAGTTGCAAACGATCGGACCAGCCTCTATAATTCTCTCTGATATGTTGATTGCAATATTCACTGTATACTTCACATGTATGTATTATTAACACAATGGGACAAATGACATTCAGGTTGAAAATTTTGAACACGTCGAAGGATTTTTATTTCACATTTCTATGCGTGGCGTAGTTATTGACGCCACATTCACAGGTCTAGTCTCATTCCAATGTTAGGGAATAGCCTAGGGACAGAAATGGGATTTTACAAAATTGGTTCTTGTATATATGTGTGGAGGTCTAAAATAAAATTAAGGCAGTGTATATTTAGCTGGAGACGGCAAACCTATAGTAAACGTAAGCTTGCCGGATATGCACTGAACATGCGCAGTTACTGTTTTTTGTACAATTTAAAGACATTTTCCAGGGACAAATTTTAGTCTGGCTCCATGCCAACATTATCGTTGTAACTTTGTAATCACAAGATGGGAATCAGACAATTTCGGACTTTATTTCCCTTAAAAAAAAAAATCCTTCAGAGCCACCAATCTAAAAAAGAAAATGTTATACTCTGCAATAAAATGTTTGGGTACAAACTATAGAATGCAGGGCCACTTTACTCTACATCCGCGCCTCCGTACGGCTGCGTGGAGGCGTGGAGACGCAGTGCCTACCTCCGAAAATCGATCGTGGAGTCGTGGAACCGCAGTCGATATCTCCGAGAATTGCGCCCTCTATCGGTGCGCGTCTCTATGACTCCGCGACTCCGCCACTCCGCAGTGTCCCGCGTCTCCGCGACTCCACGCCTCCGCCACTCCAGACAGTGCCCCGTCGCCCTCCTCCCTGGCCTTCCTAATTTGCGAGCCCATTTAAAATGTATACGGATGCTTCGTTCTCAAAAAAATTCCGCCGAGAATTGCGCCCTCTATCGGCGCGAGTCTCTGCGACTCCCCGACTCCGCGCCTCCGCCACTCCAGTGCCCCGCGTCTCCGCGACTCTGCGACTCCACGCCTCCGCCACTACACGACTCCGATCTGTACCGTGCCCCCAACACATTTACAAGCACGCCCTCCCTTCCGATCCTTCATGAGAAGCTTAGAAGACAAGTGCATTCGCTGTACTTAGCACTTTTTGCAGGTTTGCATATCTATTAGTATTAGTATTACTCCTATCCATCCACGCCTCCAAGCAAAATAAAAAACCTTGCTCCGGCGTGGCCCTGCATTCTATAGTTGCTCCAAATGTTTGAGACATGTTAAAATAATAAAAGAAGAATATTCTTATTTTTTGGGGATGGAGAAAAAAAACCTTAAAAATTTCGCCAGCGGGGATCGAACCCGGATCTTCCCGCTCATGAGATCCGTTGCTTATCCACTAGGCCACAGGTGCTACACAACCATTTGTGGTAATTTAGGGTCGCACTAAAAAGCGTCAACACAGCGTCAACACATGACAGAAGCGTCAACACACCGTCAACACATCCAAAACACATTCTGAATTAACAGAAAAGGTATATAATTGTAAAGCATAGAATAAAAGAGAATTTCCATTGGTTTGAGTTTCCATTTTGTTGTTAAAAATATAGTATTTTCACGCGAAAAAAATGACCCTTCACTTACACGGCCGTTGTCCACCATTTTGACTTCGCACAAAGCTTGGACTACACCATTTCAAGTAGGGGTGTGCAAGTAATCGTGTCTTAAACAACAGAGGGCGTCTTGCTGCAGAGAGGGACACCAGTGCACTCTGATCTGTGAGGGACTGAGGTTTATTGTACAACGCTATCACCCTTTAGCATAATGGTATGGTCCGCGCTGCCACTGAGGCAACATGGCAGCCGATCTAAGAGCGGCACGGAGAGCCAATTTTCTTGAACTGAAAATCGCAATTTTCAGACCGTTTAACCTATTGATTTTGAGTCAAAATCTTGTTTCTGTCCATACTATATGGGTTACATACTGCTTTTGTCACTTTTAATGCATTTTGGATGTGTTGACGCTGTGTTGACGCCGTGTTGACGCTTTGGAGTGTGTTGACGCTGTGTTGACGCTTTTTAGTATGACCGGTAATTTAATATATAATTCAGCCCCATCTTAGAGAGTACAGCACCCTCTGTTGATAGGGATCACTGCCGGCCACTATCTAAAATTAATATTCTGAGAACTCTGTTTTGATTGCCACAGAAATGAACACATTCGGAGAAAGGGTTGCACTTAAGTTAATTGCAGTCCATGCACTTTTTTTTTGAAAAAAAAAGAGACAAAACTTTTTGGGTTCATTTTTAATGGAAAGTGGTACAAAAAATATGCCAACTGCGCTGAAGCGCACATACATATTAATACATATACAGGTAGGAACAGTATTAGAGGAGAACATATTCTTGACTCTCCACAGCCATACTAAGGCCCATAGGCCTAGATTTTGTACACAGCCGGCCGCTGACAAGGCTGAATATGCTGAAGTAGCGTCTGGTTGCAACATTCTTTCCGAACTGGATCTGACCTCGACCTGCATGACCTGGCAATTGAAAACCAAAAACTCACCTGTAATTTATCACATCCTTTCAGTAACGCCTCTCTCAAAGTTCTGGCTACAATTCCACTTTTGCCTGGCCTCAAAACTCCTCTGACTTTCAGAGCTTTTGGGACCGACATCCTTCGTGAGAATCGTCCCTGGTGAAAATGAAGGAATTAAAGCGCAAATCGTCAACTCTGGAGGGCGCTATGCGCGCCCCGCAAACAGGGCCGGGACAACCTCGTCCTCAGGGTGTCGAGCAGTAGGCGCCCACCACTACCAGCTCTCTTGGAAACAATGTTGGAAACAAAGTAAGCACTGCGGACGAGGTTGAGAGCCAGGGGCGGGCAAAATTGGGGTCATAGAGCGTTTTCGAAACCTTTACTTCGTTTTCGGCTTTGGCTTTGTCTGCGACTTCTGAATCACTGAGAGGCAAACTAAACGACAATATTCAAAAGTTAGGCTTCATGTCAACCAATTGAATAGCATGCACCAAAATGTAGCTGGAATTTCAGAAGTAACGTAAGGGGCCTAAAATGTCACTAAGCCGAAACGAAACCATAGCCAGTCGTTTCGAAACATATACATGTACTTGTATGAGAGGAGGGCGCTGTAAACCAAACTATTATGGATATCTTTAGTTTTTCTGGGCATATGTCAGCGATCCAAACTGATTTATAATTAGAATTTATTGATCGTTATTTTTATTTTTTTTGTAATTTTCTGAGAAATTAAAACCGGACTGTTTGCGAGGCAGCCCGCCCAACAACTTACGAGCCTGATATTGCCTTTAACTTAGAGAAGGCGTGCCCGGGCGTCTACATACGGGCCGGCCGGAGGGTGTCAACAAAATAATGGTGCTAGTCGGCAGAATAGAAAATAAAACATGGAGAGGGAAGGGGATGAAGAGGGAAGCAGAAAATGGAGAATGTAAATAATAAACACCGCTGCTCAAAAAAACCCGCGAACCCAAATTCTGCAACCCATGGCAAAAGATTGCACGCGTTCATCTGTCATGTCGACGATTCAAAATCATGCCGGATCAAGCTAAAGAGGGCAAATCTCGAAACAGATTCTAGTTTTTATGCGATGTCTGTGATATATCCAGCGGCGGGCGAAACGCTTTTCAAAGTGGGTAGCATCATCACCAAAAAGGGGCACTTGGTCAGAAAAAGGCGTTTTCCGTCGGTGTGAAAGAGGAATAATTGTGAAACTATTTTTGTTCACATTGCAAGGAATACATGTTACCCGCAACAAAATTCACTAACAACATTGATATACACTTTTAAAAATGTCTGCGTAAAAATAAAAAAAATCTTATTTCCCTTACTCGAAAACAATTAATATAATCTAGCTTTTTATGAAATAGTCTCAACATAGCCGTATTGTTCTCTAAGGTAATTTTTCACATGAGAGAGACCATTTTTTTTATCGTGAGAGGGGCATTAGTGTTGCTTTTGATAATTCAGTGACCATTTTATTCGCGTGAGGAGCACTACATATTCATTTTTTTTACAGGCCAGTTTTCAATCTTGAGAGAGGGGCACAGTTTTAATGTTGCGAGCGGGCACTAATTGCGCTTTCGAGGGGCAGTTTTCCATCTCGATAAAGTTATCGCGAGAGGAGCACTGTTGTTTTTGATGGTCCGATGATTTCCCATCTAAAATGTTATTATTGCAAGAGGGGTGTTTGCGCTTTCGAGGGATAGTTTTCCATCTCGAGAAGGTTCACAATTTGTGAATGCGCGAGGGGTGTTTGTGTTTTGAGGGGCACTCTTACATTACAAGAGAGGACAGTTTTGTTTGCATATCGAGGCGGCACAAGTATGACCGCAAGAGGGGCACTTTTAATTGGCCTGAATATATCAACTTTGATGACTGGCCCCCATCTCCCTCAACACGAGCACATTTCATTAAAAAAGTCAGGGGAAAGTGGCCAGGAAACGCCTCAGATTGCACCACAGAGCATCTACAATCCAAAATTTCCCAGGGCCAAATAGGCGGGCCCGGACCCACGCCTTCATTGCTTCGCGCTCTCGTAGAAAGAGCTCCACTTTAGGTTTAAACATAGAGGTAGATATACCTCCCCAATTAAGTTAGAGATCAGGAGCAGGCCTGAACAAGATATGTGCACGCGTACTGATATGAGCGTCTACGCGCAGTCAGTTTTGCGACCGTATTGCCCAAAACTTTTTAATATGATACGGTCAAATTTTGACTATTTACTTACGAAGTTTAACTTATCCGACTGAAAAATATAAACCATGCATTTAAACTTTATAAATGATATCACCATAATTATTAATAAGCAATTCATAAATTTGTGGAGGAAATTAGAAACGGAGTTAAAGGGGTCGTTTTGGGCGGAAATTATCAACCAGGATTTTTCCAGTTTGTTAATACAGCCCTGATTTAGTCATTACCAAAGTAAAATTCCGCTGCCCATAATTAAAGTTCGCCTAAGTAACAACTCTGCAATGTTGTTACATATACACACAGCAGCTTAATCAAATAACACATATTCCAAATCAATTGACAACTTTTTTTCACACAGATAACCAAACTTGTAACAAATATCTGAAACAATATTTGATCGGTTCATTTTTAATGTTGACTGTTTTCTTCCTCTCTCTCAAGTCTCAAACATAAAAAAAACCACTTTTACCAAAATAAACATTTTTCAACATGGACACATTTAATAATTATAATTCTCATACAGATGCACTGCAAACGCCACTCGGAAGGTATTTCTGTTATGTACATTTTGATACATAGAAAAGATTCCATGAATCAACTCAAGTGCAACAGACTTTAACATTTTCAAATATTTACATAAAATAATTAAAAAAATCCACAACACTTTTTTCGTTACTTTGAAATTAATTCTATACTCCTATAGATATTCGTAAGATGGAATTTTTGCGTCGGGGTGATATAAATCAAATTAGGTTTTGCCCTTCACCGAAGTATAAACACTGTATACTCAGTGTGTTACCTCCCGAGTAAAAGTTGGAAAAAAATCACTCGGGTGGGACTCGAACCCACAACCTCCTGCTTTCTAGTGCAGACGTCTTACCACTCGACCACCGAGCTAACGGGATCGGTTGGCTGGTTCGAATCTGAGGTATACATCTTATAAGATAGTTAGGAGGTACACATCTTTATGATATGTAGGGGCGGATGTAGCGTTTAAAAACAGGAGGGAGGGGGTATTGTGTTTACGAATTTCTGTGAAAATTTCAGATCAAATTTCTCTCTCTTGAAAGTATTTTTTTAAGGTTATTTTGAGAGGTGAAAACTGCATACTTCAAAACTTTCATTAGGCCATTCCTTCGTCTTCAGTCAAAAATTGGGAGGGTAAACATCATTGTCTTCATATTTTTTTTTGAAGAGATGTGTTTTTAACTTTTTTGGATGCTTGGTTTCAGTACCCTGTTTCTTTTATTTATTTACATTTATATAAAAAGTATTTTGACCGCGCACTTCTGACACCATGGGAATAAAATGGGCTATGGCATTTTAGCAGGAAATTTGAGTATGAAGCATAAATGGCATTTGAAAAGAAAAAGGTAAACACGTAGGAACTCCTGCAATTACAGGAATTACATTCACAACTCAATTTCTTTTCTTCAAATTTCAGCAAATTTGGACCATCCAGGTTTAAAACTCGGAGAAAAAAATGTTATTTCATGTGAAGGTGATTTACTTCCCCTTCTTTGTCCAGTTATTCCAGTTGCTAGGCAACTGTTGCTATGGTGATGTTGCTATGGCGCTGCTATCTCCTCGGTAACCACCTGGGCTCGTAGGAGGAGGTTGTATCTCTCCAGCACGTCTCCCTTCAAGTTGAAGATAACACTGGCTTCTATGACCATGTTGGGCTGCAAAAATAGAAACCCCAACAATACCTTTCTTTTAAATATATTCAATATCATATCCTTTATCTCGCTGTGCCTAGAAACCATCTCACTTAATAATAATATTCGGGGATCTAATCATCCCAACTTGCAGCTGAGAAGCTAAATTGTGGAATACACGGCTACAACATGCAGAGATGCCACAGGGTCTGCTTGAAAAAACCTGAACTTTATTTTTTCGTAAAAAACCCACTCGGACACAAAGTCCCCATTGTCATCTTTATCTTGTAGCCAAGCCCAGTTCCCATTATTTTTCATTTTTGCTTCTACGGCCTTTAAGCTGTCGGTTCGTTCAATCACTTTGAAGTTTCCCATAGTCCTATTATTTATTCTGCCTACCCAAATTTTCAGCGCTTATTCGACACGAAACATCCACGATTCCACAACACTGTCGGTGCAATATTTTTGATTCCAAAAAGGTATCTGAATATTTCTTACTGTCGGTGTACATGACCTTTGCACTACGCGATGCGTACCCGGTTGGTACCCGGCATTTCTTTTATTCACATATATCACTGCGATCGGAAACCACCAACAACTGAAAAGATAGACTTGATTTTCATGCATGTACGGTGTACACTTCGGTTCCAGGAGCATCCACTTTATTTACACAACAGTTCAAAACTTTTATGCAAAATTTCGAGCTTTACGTAAGTCTGTGGACAAACATTGATATGCTCAGTATGGTGAGATAACTCTCTAGTAATGTTATTTATTGTTACTATACTCACATCATGTCCTTTGGGTGGTGCCCAGGTGATATTGACCGGTCTAGTCATGCCGGCTTCTACCATGCCACGCTGGGTGTCCACGCTGAAACCCTTAGGTGTCACCATGTTCAGGTTATCAAAGAAGAACTCACCGTTCTATCCAATGAGAGGTTCAAGCCGGGCATGGAAAAGACGAAGAAAGCAAGTGAAGTTAATAAGCTGAATGAGGATATGTAATCATTGAATAATTGATCTATGATCGTTTATTTATTCGATCAATCAATGACGGTTTATTAATTAAGACAATGCACTTTTTGTGGCACTATGCAAAATTGAAGAATTTTCATTACAACCTTGTTGATTATTAAAAACCTTCAAAACGATTACTGACAACTGAGGCATAACAAACAGGTAAAAAAGAAACACCTAAACATTTAATGATGAAATGGATGCACTAAAAATGGAATTTGTAAAAAAAAAACCTCAAATTCGCCCAAGTAGGAAAAAGGAACATGTTTATGAACTCAATGCAATATTGTAACCGGTATTAACCAACATCTTTTAAAGCTGCCTTTCGGTCGAGCTAGCAACGACACAGATCAGTCGGCCACTGACTTTTGAGGATCAAGCTGCGCCCGAGCTACGACTGTCAACAACATTCCACTTGCCAATTTTTGTTTTGTGACCAGATATTAAGATGATCGTCATCAGAGGACGCTAAAAGTAAATAAACAGTTGAAAGGGTAGAACATTTTAGACATAACGTGTTCCTGACAGGCAGAAAATCAATCGCAGTCGACCTGTGTGAAGTTACGACACATCTGGATCATCTAATTTTGTTGGGAATCGTCGTCGCGTCGTGCGTGACGTGAGCATGGTTGCGATGATTTTGTGTCGAGATGTCGCTCGTTCCACGATAATCACAAGAACCAACCGCGGTCGACCTGTTTGAAGTTACGATATGTGTGCGCATCCGGATCATCTAATTTAATTGGGAATCGTTGTCGCGCTGTGCGATTGCGATTATTTTGTGTCAAGATGCCGCTCGTTCCACGATAATCACATGAACCAATCGCAGTCGACCTGTTTGAAGTTACGATGTGTGTGCGCATCCGGATCATCTAATTTAATTGGGAATCGTTGTCGCGCCGTGCGATCGCGATTATTTTGTGTCGAGATGCCGCTCGTTCCACGATAATCACATGAACCAATCGCAGTCGACCTGTTTGAAGTTACGATGTGTGTGCGCATCCGGATCATCTAATTGAATTGGGAATCGTTGTCGCGTCGTGCGTGACGTGAGCACGATTGCGATTATTTTGTGTCGAGATGCCGCTCGTTCCACGATAATCACATGAACCAATCGCAGTGGACCTGTTTGAAGATACGATGTGTGTGCGCATCCGGATCAGCTAATTTAATTGGGAATCGTTGTCGCGCCGTGCGATCGCGATTATTTTGTGTCGAGATGCCGCTCGTTCCATGATTACACACGATATTTCAATCTGTGACTTGAGCATTACATCTCTGCTTTGATGCCAACAGTTCCGATCTGAGGCCAGCTTAAGGAAGGAAGACGACCAAGTAGAACTAAGAAATAAGACACAAACCTTCTTCTGGCTGACAGCCATGGTGCGTATGCATCCCACTTGTAGCTGTCTGGTTGCTGCGATGGTCTGGTCTTCCTTGCCCAAGGCACGGAAAGATAGAAGTAATGGTATCGCAGGAGGGAGAGCCTTAGGATCTGTGATATGAGGCAAAACATATCAACTAGATTACATGCAGGGATGATGTCAATTTGAATTGAAATCATTTGATAGGTCTTCCCGGATGATATCAATATGCAGCCAAATTATATGTACAGTGAAATCTCAGAAGTCAAAACTCAGAAAATGGGCTCAATTTTTGAGTTAAGCAGAGTTTGGAGTTAGCAAATGGATTTTCTTTTCAACAACAACTGACGGGAATAAGTTGTTACTTTGAGTCAGGAGGCTTTTCAAGTTAGCAGATTTTGGCTTATCGAGATTTCACTGTACTACCATTTCACACTTGAAATCAGCATTCAATTTACTAAACTTTACTATCATCGTTTCATCAAGATAGAAGTCTGTTTAATGTGACAAGTGGCACCGAGAATGAAACATGTACACAGTCTATTGGATTTGGGATAGAAGAATAAGAAACAGCAAAAAAACAAAAAAAAACAAACCAAACAAACAACACAACAAAAACAAAATGCCCTATTTATGAGGAATATACAGGACAGCTGATAAAAATGTGACCATTGTAGGAAAAATTCCTGACCTTCCTCCTCCTCTGTTACAGGAACGACGGCAAGACTCTCGACAGCTGGCTGCATCGGGTCTCCACCCATGACATACATGATCTTAGACTTGGCTGCGCCTTTGAGGTGGATGGCATGAGCCTCGTGTTTTCCGTACAGCACGATTCGTGCCACGTCAGAGAAGCATTCAGATGGGTGGTCAGGACGGAAGAACACTGTGATCTCTGTCTTGCTGCCTAGAAAGAGAAATGGCCAAGTTTCTGCAGATTTCAAACTCATATTGCAGAAGATACACACACACATGTATGCATATGAATTCATGAAGTAGCAGTGATTTTCAAGAAATAACTGCTTCTAACTGATGAACGCATACTCCAATATGACCAGTAAATGGGTAGTTATGGGGGTACCACTATTGTAGAAATTTAGTTACTACTTTTGTTCTCTTGTTTAAATTGAAAACTTGAACTCTTTAAACTCTGTGCACAAATAATAGAGGGAGTTTTTAAGCTGCTTTTGAAACCCCATTGACGGGATATACCGCATATACATGTATGGCTTTACGCTACAGGACAGACACACAGAGATCCTTTCAGTCCTCGAGCGTTGGGTCTTTTGTTGAAAACGGTCCTCGATCGTATGGTTATATGCTTGGTCCATGGGAGAGTGTTATATTACAGGGAAAAAGGGAAACACAAAGCATTGTCCTCGAGCGTGTAGAAATTCATGACTGTGTGTACTGGTTTGGATGTGTCTAGTGCGAAGTATGCACGAGTAATTTTATAATGAATGTTCATAATGTCATAACGTCTTTTGGCGTCGTTGCCAATGCGTTCAAATGTCTCTCCCAGTGGTCCCCCCAACTCTCCCTTTCTTACCGTTGAGGGGGTACTTGTGCACGGAACCCAGATTTTTAAAGACCGACCTTTACTGCAGTAAGCACACATTTACTGTATCTTTGGACTTCATATACTGACTAGTATCTCCAGAATCTAAGTGTGACGTAATTCATACCTGGTTGAAGAGTGCCCTCACACGGCACGCAGTCAAATACGCTGCTCCCATTGAGGTTAGCCTTGCCAACCAGTCTGGAGTCTGCCGAAGCATCACGACGGATGAAGAGTGGAATGCCCTGCTGGTCAGCGTGCTTCTTGAAGGAAAGACTAGCCAAGTTGATGGCATAGTCCACAGCGAGTGATGAAACATTCTCCAGCTATAAAAAATGAAAACATGAAAAACAAAAATTGTGAAGAAACTAAAAAAAAGAGCACAGGAGCTCGTCCATAACAACAAAAATACTGCAAGTAAAACTTGCATGATCCCCTGGCATCCTGCCAGTTTGTATACATGTACATGTACAGGCAGTTAGTAAGGACAATTTTCAGTGACGGCCTTGATTGTCCACCTGGCAGGTACCAGTTCTAATTTGAATGGGGAGTTTGGGTGAGACACAGGACTCCATGCAGCCTAGTCTTAGTGCGTTCCTCTTGAAACTCTCTACTACTGTAGAGTCATTAACAGTAGACCTACTACTGTTAGAGTCAATAGTAATACTGAGCTCAGCTCTGCAGAGACCTCGTAAATATCCATATTGGAAAGGATTTTTTTGACGTCGGCCTTCTCTCCACTGACCACCTTTCAAGTTTGGTTGAGATTGATGACTGAACTTTCAGCGAACCTAACCAAAATGGCACACACACACACAGAAGGAATACGCGATCACTATATCCCCCGTCTGGCTTGAAAGCTAGGGGGATCAAAACTGCAACAAGTAGTAACAAGTACCAAGTTTACTTTTTATAAAAAGTAGCACCAAGGTTTTAGCGAGATGGTTACCTGGGTAACCTTTGGACACAATCTAGGTTATTTTGAACAAGCATTTAGAAGCATAAGACTTCAGCAACTTGGATGCCCTATTTTACCAATGCAACACAATTTTCAAATGTTGACAGGATAAATTGGCAGTTGTAGGTCACATGACAGTGAACTGCCCAATCAAATGATCTTAGTTATAAACTAAAAAAAAGTTGACCAAACTGTGTATAGAGAAAGTTCCGTGCTCAACATGATGCATACCTTGAACGTTTCAGAGTTTTCCTCGCCTGCTATAACATAGCCCAGATCCAGCTCAGGTTCCTTGAGTGAAATGTTGACGAGGGGATTGATTCCCTGGCCTTTCAGACAAACGCTGAGAGTTGCAGACGCACAACGAATGTCCAACACTTCTTGGTACTGCAGGTTAAAAACAAAGAAAAGAGGAAAGTACAGAAGATGAAATGTGAATCAGTGAAAAGGGAAATTCCATCGCTACGGACATTACATTCAGAGCCCAAGACCATTTTGAAACAAAACAAAATACTTGCCGTGAAAGCAAATTGATATATTTAGTACAACTCTAATTCAGGCCTTAAAGTACAACATACATGGTTAATGTAATGTCAGCTAAATTAATTAAAGATATATAAGCGATGTAAACGATGCTACAAGACGTAGGTTTTTGATTTTCAGTACGCATGGATACAAGTCTGTGAAGTTTTTTGCAAGAATTCAGTAAAATAATTATTTTGTGGTAGATATAGGTTCACTCTACAAAAACACCGATAACATTTTACAAAAAGGTATTGACGTTATGGAAACGCTAAGTTTTTGTTGTTACAGCTGTTACATTAAAACGTTACGGACTTTACATGTCTGAAATCAACTTCACGCATGTGATAAAAAACACACTGAATCATGGTATTCTAAGTTCTTTGTGTTATTTTGTGAATTTTTATCTCTGCCTTCAAAACAAAACAATCACAATAAACAGTTGCATTTTGCATGTAAAAACAAGATGCCAAAATGAGTACCTAAACTCTACAATTTTCGCCCCAAAACCATTTTTGGACCAAAAAAATACATATAACTACATTTTATCTCACTGGCACACCACTCAAATAATAGGACTCGTTTTCCCCTTTCATTTGATACCACATTTTTCATAACTTGTCCACTTTGTAGCCATGTCGACTTTCGCTGGGAATCGCCCAAAAACAAAACTGATAGGGACTTTAGTTCTTTGTGTATTGGCCAAAATGGCTTCGTTGAGACAAAAGTCAGAGCAACGTTAAGGTCATTCAGAAATCAGAGGAGCCAGGCTGGGGAGAAGACTATTTTGTTACTGTTTTGTTTGTTTTTCTTTCTGGAGACGGAACTTACCACTTTGGCCTGGAGGGGTGCAAAAGCAATCAGGAGGGTGTGTGTGCCGTCAATGGGAAGACTCCGCAATGCATTGAGGAGACTAAAGGGACCGTTGGTATCCAAGATGGAGGATTTCAGCTGATTATTCACAAGTCAAGGAATGCTACACTATTATTATTATTGTTATTTTGTTTCTAAAACTGAAACCAAGGATTCCTCAAAAAGCGTCCTACGCACTGTAGCTCACAAGCCTGAACAAACATGTAGAGAGCAGACAATAAATAGCAGGGTTTTTTTTAGAAGTGGGAGGACACCCCAGAGGAACATTCTGGGGAAAACTTCGGAATCAGGCAGGGACTGAAAACCCAATCCACATTGAGTAGGAATGGAACCTGGGCCATAAAGGTGCGTCTAATGCTTCTTCCAGTGGCTGGCTGTCAAGGACCGAGATTGTTATGAGGCAAGGGTGTCAATCGCGTCTCAAAAGTGGGGGGGGGGGGATACCTTGATCAAAATCAATGCGAGCGCAAAGCGTGAAGCCCTTACAGCGTGGGGTCCGGGGCCCGCTTGAGGGCCTGGGAAAATGTTTGATTCCAGCTGCCCTGTGGTGCGATCTGAGGCAATTTCTGACCACCTTGCAAAAAATCATAATTTAAACATCATTTTCAATTTTGGAGTCATTGAATCAGCTATTCTGAGCTACAGAATCAAATGTAGGTTTCCATTTTAATCTAGGGATGAACAAAGTGGGGGGGGGGGAACAAACAATATATCCCCCCACTTTTAAAAGTGCGTTGGGGAAGGGGGGGGGGGACATGTCCCATTCCCCATCCCTCACTGATTGACGCCCATGTTATGATGTTTTACTGATCTGTGAGAAAGGTATTCATTTGTCACTGTTAATCCCCTGTTACTAGTCTTGTGGTCTGACGTGTGACTTGTAGTGGCCATGACTACAACGATACCTGCTCCGTTCACAAGTACCCCCTCACAGGCAAAGGAAGTACAGTTGGGGGTGACCGACCGACGCCATCTTGCCTGACTGCAATTTTGCCGTGACGTGCGGCCGCATCACTGCGTGTACTTAGTAAAAATCCCCTGGTGTACGTGCGTCACATCCAAGGAACGGTGCACGTCAACCAGCTAAATGTCCTGCCCATGGGACGTCATTACTAGGTAAAAGGGCGCCCTCTTTCGTTGGCGCTCAGAGCCCATAGAACCAAGACGTTGACTTTAACCTTACTCACATATTAATCTGGTCATAATGAGCAATCTGAAAGGATACATCCAAGACTTGATCTGAGATATTCTGGATGGAAACGGACATGATGATTCGCTGACCGACCGATATGTCCCCAAAGTCTTTGGTGGTGCGTCCACGGTCAGAAATGACCACTATAGGAGGCTTGACCGCTGGGCAGTGGACTTCCAGATACAAGGTGTTATGAACACTGAGATAAAAGCAAAAGAGAAAAAAGTTGGGATTTTGATCCTTATGTGGGGTAATGCTTTTCATAAATTATTCTTTATAGTGACCTAATGCTACGTGGTGTCGTAAATGTTGATGAAAGAATGCGTTTACAATTTCAGGTAAAACATTCACCTACTTGTAAAACTAAAATAACACCAAGGAAAAAAAATTGGCAGAGCCCAAGAGCAATACAGGGACATCTACAATATGTTTTTGTATCTCACTAAAAATACACTCTTAAAACCCGCCCATTGCAACTCTTTCAAAACTACCTATGATCAGGAAAGCAAAACACCAGTGATGAAACTTATCATTTAAGCTTTTCAAAAATCCAAGAATCTGGGAAAATCTGGAAACAAAATCACGGCTCTTTTTCATAGTCTGCAGGGTCTCATCAAGTTCTTTTGAAACCATTTTTATTTTCAACTTTTACATATTAAACAGCAAGCTGATACTTTACTACGTTCAAAGTCAAAGCATTACAACTCTCCCCTTATTTACAGCTAGTACCTTGACTCACATCTGACATTCCATTATACAGGGTGTCTCACAAAATTCTGAACCCTCAAAGCGTCCTCTTTTTCACAGCTTTATGAAAAATACATCGCAAATATCTATACATATTTAGAGAGTATAATCCATTAGCTTGTCAACAACGAAAAACTCTTTCCGATCGGGTAAATATTGATTAAGTTATGGCCGATTGAAAACAAGTTCCACTTTGTCCACGACGGCTGCCACAATAAGAACACGGACCGAAACTTGCATTTGTGAAAAAAGGCTACCAAGTAGAGGGCAGAGACAGAGCAGCAAAGTAAACATCTAAGAAGTTAACCAAACAGTTCTTTTCAGGACTACCATTACTTCCAAACGGATAAATGACCATTGTAGCCAAAAATAAAAAAAACAAAAATAACTAAGGAGAGATTAACATATTAAAGAACACAAAAATACCCTCACCCGAAATCCTAACAAATGGTAATTGAGACCGTGGACAGATTGAAAAATCGACACTTATTTTGAATTTGCCATATCTCAATAAACATTTACCTGATTGGAAAGACTTTTTTTGTTGTCGAAAAGCTAATGGACTTTACTCTCTAAACATGTAGAGATATTTGCACTGATTTTTTTTTAAAAGCTGTGAAAAAGAGGGTTAGGTTTTTTTGTGAGACACCCTGTATAAGCATTTGTGTGAGATCTAGGACAAGGTTTAGGCTACAATACAGACGTGGAGTTCATAATTCTGAGCGAGCTTACATGTACGGGAGTGTCCCTGGATCGCCGGGCTGGCCTGAGGCCACGTAGCAAGGGATGGAGTAACTGCTGAACCGACCAGCAAACTGACGAAGGAGAGACGTCCTACCTGCGGCAAACTCATCAGATCTGATCAAACAAGAATTACAAACCAAGCAATCATGATAAGAAATGATTAATAATAATTACTAAATACTAATCACATTTACTCACAGCTGACAAGCTTAACTGCAAAGGACGCGGCTACAACGGAGATGTGTAAGGCGCCTTAGACAGCCAGCCACACAACCCAGATACAGTGAAATCTCGACAAGTCAAACTCTGACAACTCCCAAAAACTGTTAAGTCAAACAAAGAATCCATTGCCTTCAGTAGTATAACAATGATATACAACCCTGCTTAACTCAAAACTCTGCTTAAGTCAAATTTTCAACCTGTTCCCTTGAGGTTTGACTTATCAAGATTTCACTGTATGACCATGGAACGCAGCTGGGGATCAAAAGTGTTTCATTTTTGCGGACGGAGGAAACTGGAGAGCCTGAAGAAAAACCCTTGTGGCACAGGAGAGAATCAACGCACAACTCTACTCACATATGGTCCGAGCCGGGAAAAAACCAGGGCCACAGTGGTGAGAGGCGAGTGCTTTAGGCATTAGCCACCCATGCCGACCCATGATTGGGGTTGTTTTTGTTTATTTGTTGTTTTTTCCAAACTTACCCAGGCTGAATGTCCTCCACCTTGGGTGGGATGACCTGCTGGAGGGTAGGGCTCCCCTTAGACTTGCTTGATGGAGACTTGACGTTACGCTTAGCTCCCTTCTTTCCCTTCTGAAACGAGATCCAAGAAACAACAAATAAACTCTGATACCGAGTCAAAAAGAGACTGGTCATGAAAGGAAATCAATACGTCAAAATACATCAAAATTAAACAAAGGTTTTGTATTAATACGCACCTTTGCATCCTCTTCCTCTGCCAGTCCCTCGAGGGCGCTCTTCTTCGCAGCCAGCTGCGCTTGCTCAAACTCGTACTTGGCTTTAGCCTCCATGGCTTTGGTGATGAGCCGCACCGCCTCCTCCTTGATGTCGGCCACGCCCAGCTGGGGGCAGAACTTGACTGACACTTTGACTTTCTGTGGCAGGAAAAAAAAAGCATAGAAAAAATGCGACTCAACCTAAGCAAAGAGTTTCAAGTTGCCAGAACCACTTTAGAATAGGCTTTTTTACACATCTTGCAAAAAGTGTAACATTATTGACAGTACCTTTTGCTTCTATTGTGCATGATGTGTAAAATGTTCCAATTTTTTAAAATAAGTTTGGTGACTTGAGAATCTTTTTGCTGTACTGGGTCACAATTGTTAACCACTCGCCACCAGGATTATTTTTGGCCGAAAAATTCAATTTTTGAAATAGACATTATATATCGGCCAAATGTAAAATTAAGTCAAACACCACAGATACTGACTCTTGAGAGTCATTTGTACAATATTTATACGATACTTCTCACTGCAATTTCATATTTTGCAACACTACAAGGCCCTGCCACGGAGCAATATTTGCTACGACGACAGGCCGTGTACAACAGCCAAGTTCAAGTTCAATACACAGTGAGTACAAAAACAATGGGAACCACTGATGTGTAAACACGTCCACCGCTGGAGACTCAGGGAAAGCTTGGCGATATAACCCGTCACCTGTCCCGAGGAATATACATGTTATATAACCGACATACAGATCCTTGTCATTTGATTGGTGGAACTCACATCACGTGGCATTTGTTATTGCTCCCATTAATGCCGCGGCTCAAAAAGTACTATCCGCCCATGGGGAATGGGAAATACTATTCAACAGTTAGGATCATGACGCGGTATTTGTGTGCAAATGCATGCTGGTGTGTGCGTTCAGCGTTGCGCGCAGCGTGTATGGTTCCAAAGAGCCATCATTTTCGTGAAAGGGTGGTTTGGAAGAGAGAAATACATTTTCTTCCAGTTTTGCATTGAAAAAAGTTCAAATATATCAAATGACAAGGATCTATATGTCAGTTATATAAAACAAATATAGAGTGGCTTTAAATTGTGAAATGGAAAGAATATTATCGCTCGGTAAAATCTGGACTTTTCCAATTCACTCAGCTTCGCCTCGTGAAATAGAAAAGTCCAGATTTTACCTTGCGATAATATTCCTCCCATTCCACACTGAGCCACTCAATATTTGTATACTACATCGTGTTTACACGTCTTCTGGCATGAACTAGTTAAACACAACATTAACCCATTGGATCCTGTACTAAATTGTATTACATTGTGTTTAGTCAGTGAAGAATCAATCAAACCACAGAGAGCTCCAGTGGTTTTGGCGCTACAGGGAGTAATAGGCAGGGAAGTTTCGAGTGCTACAATGACTAAGAACACTCCCCGCCCCCCGCTAAAAAAAAATCCCAAAACGAGCACATGTATGCTTTAGTTACCTGTCCAGGTTTCACAACACCAACGGCAGGGGAGATAGCCACTGGCACGCCCTCGGGCAACACAAACTCAAACGCCGTGGGTCCGACGGGGGCGATATCCCCCTTACCGACACGAGGCACTGGATGGGTGAACTCGTTAGCGCTGGTGTGAGAGTTGACCACACAGAGAGATGTGATGGATGAATCCTCCACGGCGGTCGCCGCGAAGTGAATGGTGGAGTGGGACAGCTCTAACGGAGGGTGGACGCCGACGGCCGTGCAAGAAATCTTGAAATCCCTGGAAAAGCAGAAAATAGTTAACAGAAAATTCAAGGAAAATATTGTTAGTGAAAAGACACTCAGAAAAAAGCCATACTTTGTGAAACCTCACTTAGTTTGATTTGCCTTGTTTTGGTTATATATAACCAAATACATTCATTAGCTTATTATCTTGCGTCATTGTGTTGAGATTTAAATCAAAGAGACATCACTTTAAAGTTTAACAGAGGGCTTTCAGCCTTCCACTATTAAACACATGCGACACGGCCTACATCCGGGTAATGGGAAGTTAGTGTCGTATTTGTGTTGAAAGTTAGTGTCGTCTACTGTAGTAAAGAAAGATCATAAAGTGCCACGTGCAGTAGATGGTAGGCAAGACTTCAAAGCTGCGGATAACAAAAACTTTGAGAAAAACACAAAAGCCAACACCCAGTGCTGGGTTGGTACCATTTGATATCGAATTTTCTGTTACTTTACATGACAATAAGCCTACTGCCTAGTACACAACGCACGGTGTAGTTGCTAACCAAACGCTTGTCTACTGCAATGGTGGCCAATCACGGTGAAACGGGATGGTCACATGATACTTTGATGTCACATGATCGGACCCTATTACCTGTTGATTCCTGATTTGCATGTCAGGTCAAAGTTGTAATTTTTAGCTTTCTTGGCACTGAAGATGACATCCAGGTCCACAGTTTCCAGTGGTAGCAGTGTGCCAAAGCCGTCATTGGGCTGAACGTCCACGTACTACGGAAGAAAGTCAGGAAAAACCAGAATATGAAAGGCATGTGGCAGTTTGACTCAAAACAAGAACTCAACCGGGCATTCTTTGACCCAGTCCAAATTCACTGCGCAAGATGACTTCAAAATAATGCAAGATTTTCACGGGGATACATGATTTCCAGGCAGAAAAAGCATTCAACTTTACGGATATTTGAAAATATGGCAAGACTTGCACAACTCTAATATTATACAAAAAATAAATCTTTATGAGTGCAATGGTAAGAGTAATTTCATGAGGTGACAGATGGAATGTTCCATTGCATGAGGTGAAGCCGAGTGGAATGGAACATTCCATGAGGTGAAGTAGAATGGAACACTCAGTCACCGAATGACATTATTCTTTCCATTGCTTGAATGTGAAACATTCATTATTTGTTTTATACAACACCTGAATAAATCCTCGTCATCTGATTGGTAACTTTGCAAACTGAACTATTAATGTGTAGCATCAGAGCCATTAGAGCGCAACAAATCGGTGCGTCAGTGCAATGAGGTCGTAGCTCCATTCTGCAACAAAGATGTATCTCGCGCGAATACGCTCTGTGCACCAAGGCCGTATCTCGACGCCCATTGATTTTGTGTGTATATCCGGGTTAATTTAAGTGAGATACGACCTTAAAGGGAAAATACAACATTTGCAAACATCAAAAAATAAAACTACCAAATCATTTTGAAATACCTTACTGGACTGTTAGTGAATGACAGTGTAAAGCATCCTGTAAAATCATGGCACCTGGTATACTGTCATTTTCAAGAAAAGTGGTATTTTTGTATCAATTTCCAACGCTGGTCGGCCGACCAGCGTTGGAAAAAACTGTTTTTTTCCTCCAAATACTGGCCCCAATTGACCATCGCACTTGTTTGAAATCGATTACACACCTATGAACGGGTACAAAGCAGCTAGACTGGTTCCCTGACCTTACAATTCCCCAATGAATGTAAACTGTTCTGTTTCTTCTTATATGGAGCCAGGGAACCAGACTACAGGAAAATGATTGTTTTTCTTGGTTTTTATAGCATTTTCGAACCCAAAACCTCAAAAAAGTCAGTGTAACTATATTTGCTATATATTTCCAACCCCCCAATTCCACCCATTTCTGAAAATTACAGCAAAAGCAAATGACGTATATTCCCTTTAAGACATTCTGAAACTCGCGTTTCACGTACAGCCTGTTTTAGGAGATACGACCTTGTTGCACGGACGCGACGAAATAGTGTGGCCATGCAATGGAAGTTCTATTTACGGTGGAATGGAATTTCGATTTTTGCCGTGCGGCAGCGCCGTGCATTGGGATGAATAGTTCAATGACATGTGATCATGACCCACCAATCAGATGATGGAGATTTAGTCAGGTGCTGTTTAAAAATTCCTATTGCATACTGACACGTTACAGGACTTACATCAGGAAGGTTGACGAAGCCAAACTTCTGTGACAGGATTGACCGGTTGGTCAGCTTGACCGCTGCGATGACCGATTCGTGAATGGTGGCATAACCAAAGTCAATGAAGTCCGTGTTGAAAGCCATATCAGATGTGGTGACCACAGCATGCACTGTGTACAACACTGGAGCAGTCTAGTGAAGAAACACAAATCACTTTTAACAAAAAAACTTACCAGCAGCTACCGCAAGAAACAAATCACACTGTTTACTTCAAATCTTTTAGTGACAGAAGTAGAAAAAAGTGACCAGAAACAAAATGCCAATAGGCTAATTCAGCGTAAGTCATTTCCCGCAAGCTGCACTCAGCACACATGCTTTCGAGCTCCATAAGAATGCATGCGGTATGCACGTGATCATCATAGCACCGCAAAAATGGCTTTTAATTTTGTAAAACAATGGCTTCTAATTTTGTCCGGCAAATTCCAGTACAGGCAGAGTAAAAAAAAAAGAAACCCAAATGTCGGGACCAATAGTGAAGTTCTTCATGTAGCACTTTCAAAATCTAGGATATGAAAGCCCAATTCATAAACTTTCTTTTAGTACAAGAATCATTTAAATCACCCATGTACTTTTTAAGTTACGGAGTTTTAAACACAACCACCATTTTAAAGTTCTGTCCACGAATCACAAAAAAGGTGTGTGTTCTTTCAGCAAAACAAAAACAATTCACACACATCCTTATGTGATTTGTTTTCGTTTTGCTGAAAGAACATTGAACGTTTTGTGATCCGTGGACAGAACCTTAAAACAGCGGTTGTGTTTAAAACTCCGTAACTTGAAAAGTACATGAGTGATTTGAATAATTCTTGTGCTAAAAGAAAGCTTATGAATTGGGCTTTCATATCCCAGATTTTGAAAGTGCTGCATGCAGAATTCACTAAAACAATGGTCCCGACATTCGAGTTTCAATTTTTTTGACTCGCCCTGTAGAGTACTGATTGGTTCTTTTATGCAACATTTATTCCAGCCATCGGCAGGCATGCCTTCCTACCTGATCAGCCACTCTAATGGTCATGGGAGCTTCCAAGACGCCCGTCTCTTTGTCAAAACATGGACCAGCTTCCTCAATAAGACTATGCCTGATGGCAAAAAAACAGAGGGAAAGACAAGAAAAAGGGGTCAGTAGTATGTTTTTGCACTAATTTTACTCTGAAGTTGGCTGTTCATCATTCAAACAAAGCCAAATAAAAGAAGAGAGCCCCTTTAAACAGAGGTGAATCACCGACAGAAAATAGTTCAGTGAATTTTGTCCCATATAATAATGTGTACTCCAAACTGGAGTATGGTCCTCTTGGGAACTTGTGAACCATTCATGGAAAATGCACTACTGCAGCCTCCCTTTGATCTTAAATAAATTTTTGATCGACGAAATATAATTTTTTTTTACAGAAGCGCCCTAGTTCAAATTTTCTATTGTTGATGTTTTGCCTGTTCTAGAATTTGTACAACTAAGCACCCACCTGGGCAGGAACTTCAATTGGGCCGAGAACTGCGATTGAGCTTGTATGTATGCCGTCTTGGGCAGTAACTCCATGTGGTTACGTAGCTCCTTGCAAACCTCAAACTTGATACGCAGTGCGGTGGTGGCGCGGTTGTTGACAACGATAGCGTCTTGGTATAAACGGTCAAACATGCAGATTCTCAGGTCCACGTTCTGACGCTCTACCCAGACGGGAACGTCGATCGCCAACGCTGAGGCCTGGACGTCAATCTGTGTAGAGTTTGGATGACAATTTTGTGTGCATAAAGTTAATGCTGTAAATTGAGGACATGTACCTATGTGAAGACACATACCCAAACTAGAATATGTATATGCCTTTGTTGGTCTACCTTTCCACTCCCCCATTGAATAAAATGGTTTAGTCCATTGACCTGTGTGGTTAGATTAGGTGGATGATAAGGCATAAAAGGTCAACGAGTCAGTGCCACGCACAGAGCGATCTGGTGAAAGTTGTCCATATGATGGGTGAAAATTCCTTTAAAAAAATCCTGCATCCAGACACAGATCCGGGTCATTTCCAAAGTCTAATCGATTCATAAAATTTCATAAAAATCCATCCAAAACTTTTTGAGTATCCTGTTTACAGACAAACCAACAAAGGCCAACCAACCAACGCCGGTGAAAACATAACCTCCTTGGTGAAGGAAATACGGACATGTACCCAAGTGAGGACATGTACCCCATTGTGGACGTCCTCAAATAAAAAACGTGTACAAAACCAATGAGTAATGCTGCACAAAGTTGAAGTTCCAATAAAAGATTGAGAAGGATGCCCTGCATTTATACCATACACAAATGTGTGTGTGTATCTGATGTGTGTTTCCAGAGCATTCATTTTCTTTGAAACAAACTCACAGTTTCAGAGAGAGGGTCCGTGAATCGAATCTCAAAGTCCACGTCCACAGCGCCAGGAATCGTGGGTTGGAAGATGACCTCTAGTTTGACGGAGGAGAAGGGGCCGATCTCGTCCCCGGTCACCTGACCCACGCGCATCCCATCCCAGATGCTAGGATCCTCCAGGTCATCAGGGGCCAGATTAAAAGCTTCAGTTGCTGGAAAATAAAAAGAGACCGTTGAACAAAACAACAATTGATAATTAAACCTGACCCTCCTATTCCCACAGTGCATCAGGTGTAACATTCTGCGGGACGTTACTGCATTGAGCCATCAACACCAGTGCATAACGGACTAATTTTGAGACAATGAGAGCTAGTCCCATTGAACAATGCCACAGTTGTATCCTGCTGCATTCGGTGACCACAGACTCTTAGACCATTTGGCCTTGAGATTTGTGACCTGGTGGATCTTGCTACACTGAGCAGGCTTGTTTTTTTTACAAGTGTTGCGTGTTGCTGCCTTCAGCAGTTTTCTAGCCAAAATACACTATCACATGTAGGGGTCATGTACAAAATCTTCATTTCCTTAACCCTAACTCCCCAGCCTAATTTACTAGGAACCATACCCGTTCAGGCAAATTCCAACACCCACGTGGGAAATTGTACACACACACTGTTGGACTTAGTTTCTGGAGGTATGCCAACCCCAGTGTAAAAGACCATCTGTTTAGGGGTACTGTACCTATCCCAACAGATTTAAACACAAACCTGCTGTTGAACTTTGATGGGTTGAGTTCGGTTAGGGTTAATAAGCCTAAAACAGCTGGATTTTGTGCTCATCTTACAGGGAGGATACCACCTGCTTTGTAATTATGATAAACATTCCATACTTTTGTCTGTGAACGAGTGCCTTTTTCGCATTCATGGTCGATCAACGAAAGCTGTAGTGACTGGTTTGATTACCTTCTGCATCATCCACAGTGATGGTCACGACCCCTGACCTCTTACTCCTGGCTGACAATGGTTCCTTAGTCTCCTCTCCAGCCGCTAATTCTGTATCGTCAAAAGGAAAAAGTGCCATGAATAGTGTTACTTCAGCCACAACTGCAACTTTAAACATTGTATTTATTCATTGATGAATCTATCAAGACATGCAATGCTTGGGTGGTTAAAGGTGCAGTCCATCATTTGCAGCTATCCAAAAGGTAGCTGGCGTAATTATTATTGATAAACATACTTGGTTTACAGATAGTAATGGCACTAAACTCCCTGTGAAATTATTCTATCTGGCAAGCTGTCATTTTGAAGAAATCAATGAAAGAAGGTATTTTCAACGATGCGTTTAAAGATGCATCATTGAAATTCTTTTTAATTGAAAATTTTTGTATTCGGCGAAGCGGGCGCAAGCGTTGACACGACGCGCGCGCGGTTGCTATAATTCGTCAGTTTAGTGCGCGACATCGCGTAGCTGCAATCGGCTAGTGAGAACGTGTCTCGGACGCTGAATTCAGGCCCAATTCAAAACATGTCTACGCAACTTTTGATTTGAAATTGAGATCCTAGAGTATTGTTTTCTTGGAATATACAGCATTCACTGAGCTGAAAATTCATCAGGTTAGTTGTTCAGCACCCTTCTTTAGATTTTGAACAATTTTTTGGCTTCAAACGAACATAATGCACAAATTACAAATGATGGCCGTAACTTTTAAGGCGGTACAAGGAGTACCAGACTGGGTGGCTTGGGGCGCCACAGGGCCCAAAGGGTTCAGTTACTAATAGAGTATCATTGGTTGATCTTAGAAACTGACCCGCAATAAGTCCGTATTTGGTGCGTAATGTACACGTACCTTGTGCATTCTCCCCTTCTTTCTTAGACTCGACGTCCTCTGATTTTTCTTTCTTGTCATCAACGGTTGCATCATCAGGAGCCTTGGATGTGTTTGGCCGCGTGCTCATATCAGCAGTAGTCTGATAAATGGTCAAATTGAAGAATTTAAGAAAATAAGCCAGTTCGGTATCTCGACGAGGTAAAGGTCATTCGGGATAAGATTTCTGTCTCGACTAGCATCTCGTAACCTCGATGTTACGCGAATGCATATTCTGCTTGAAATTAACGCGTGAGCGTCGTGCGACTGTCTCTCTGCGCGGTCGTGCGCCTTTGATGAGCGTTCGATTATACCGAATGATATTTGGCCTAAATCATTGCGCGCATACGCAGTTGAAATACCGAACTGGCTGATTCAAATTTAAAAACCCAAAACATTGGATACTATTTGCATAAATGGAGTTATTCAGCAGTAATGAAAAGATTTTAAAATGAAATACGAAGAAAGGCTGCATTGGTGTAATTACCATTTTAAAATTTCTTGTGATTTCCTAATGTTGAGCCACAAATTTATTACTGACAGGTTTCAAATTTTGTGAAGGAAACCCAAAGCATTCTGGGAATTTGATTAACTAACTTACCAAACGACCCAGGGAAGTACCAGCTGATGTCAATGTATTTCGTTTCATCCCTGAAAAATACAAATTTTTATTAAATTTTGTTTGCATTTTATTTGGAATCTGCATCCTCTGCACACAGGCTTTGTATTTTGGGTTGCGTTTACGCACACAAAACTATCCGCCCTGTGGGTAGACTGGTTCCAGTCCCTACATCATCGATTCTAATAGGAGGCTGGAACCAGTCTACCCTGCAAGAACTCAATAATTGTCGTGCACTCAATAATTGAAATTTGTTAATAATTATTCTTTAATTAAAGTTGAGCTGATTTGTATATTTGACGGATAATTCAAACAGAGAATAACTTATGTATTGGTGTAAAAATGTGAGGGGTTCTTGCAAAATGAGACGGAAGTGGGCACAGGCCGTAGTGGAGAAAAAATACAACAAAAAAAAATGGTGTGATTTTTTTGATATTTATAATCTTTAATATGTCTACTACACATGATTTAAAGAAACAGTACAAAAATTGTGGAATAAGGAGAAACTACTGACATTTTTCATTCTCACAAATACAAATCTCAAACTTTACAGGCTTTCCCCTCAATATTATACTATCTTGAAATGTCAAAAAATGCTAATTTTAAAAAGCCATAACTTGTCAACGGAATGTCCGATTGAATTGCTACAAACAGTATTGAAAGGAGAATTATATTCTCCTTCCTTATCCCCGCAAACCCTCAATTCGGCCTCTGCCCAGTTCTGTCCCATTCGCAGGAACGCCTCACAAATATCAATTTAAAAACCCAAAACGTCAAGCTTAAGCCAAAAAAACCATGGATAATACATTTTTAATGCACAGCCACATCCATTCACAGTGATGGATAGGAGTAATCAAGGCACACAGCAACGAACCTGTAATCTTGAGGAACTTAAAGTTTGTTCCCTTGGCTCCGTTGTTGGTCAGGGTGATGGTTTTCTTCAGTGTTTCCCCGATCACTTGGGTCCCAAAATCTATGCTGTCCGTGTCTACGGATAACTGAGAGCAAAAATAGGGAAAATTTGAATTCTTTTACTTCGTAACATTAGGGGGAGTGTGGTAAAGTGGTTAGGGATCGTGACTCATGATCAGAAGGTCAGGGGTTCGAATCCAGCTGCTGGCCATATGTTGAGTCCTTGGGCAAGCCACTTCACCCCCACTTGCCTCTCTCCACCCAGGAGTATACATGGGTACCGGCATTAGCTTGGGAGTAACCTGCGATGGACTGGCATCCCATCCGGGGGTTGTGTCCTTGGGCAAGCCACTTCACCCTCATCTGCCTCTCTCTACCCAGGAGTATAAATGGGTACCGGCCGTTAGCTGGGGAGTAACCTGCGATGGACTGGCATCCTATCCGGAGGTTGTGTCCTTGGGCAAGCCACTTCACCCCACTTGCCTCTCTCCACCCAGGAGTATAAATGGGTACCGGCATTAGCTGGGGAGTAACCTGGGATGGACTAGCATCCCATCCAGGGGGAGTAGAAATATTCTCAGTCGTTTCATGCTACTGAAACCGGAGATAAACGCCGGCCTGATGGGCCACAATGACTTGTGGCAGACTGTACTGTACTTTCTAACATTATTGCAGCTTACAATAGCTTTGACTGTGAAAATTCTGTGAAAAACCTGGAATGCTTGACAATATATGCTGCACACTAACATAAGTTTGTATCAACTACATTGTACATGAACAACATGACAGAAAGTCGTCGGGTGCCCGGCAGAAGGGCATATGAGCGTTCTGACGCAAAAATCATTTTCAAGAAAATTACATTGAAAGATTCCATTGTTCCCTCGCGCGCATTATGTATCCAATGTTCTCCCACACGTAATATAAATCGTACGAATTTGAAATTTGTCACACGTATGAATCATAAGTTTAGGAACAACTTGTATTAATTTCTGACGAAAATGTTAAAATTTCATTAAAAAGGAGGCAGTTTTCTGCATATGACCTTTTGCTGGGAACATGTTGGTCATTACGCTACATTGCATAAGGGCATATGCACACTTATGCCCTTCTGCCGGGCACACGACGAAGTGTAATATTTTTAACACTGTTCTACGTGGTTGGAAACAGTATTAATGTTTTCAATTAAAATCAAACTGACATTTTGTAGCGGGATATCATGAACCTTAAGTCCCTAAGGGGTGTGACTTATTTTTATTTATTGGAGTGAGGACTTTTAGGGTTAAAGAAGTTGATTTTGTGAGATACTTACATCACATTTCTTCGTCGAGCAATTAACTGGTACGCAGAACGGTCCGGTTTGAGTCAAGAACTGCACCTCACCCTCCAAATCCTCATTGATCTGAAAATGAAACATTAATTGTTCCATTTTTTAATTTGTTGTTATACACAACCCAATCTCTCCAGCTACGGTCAAACGTGACAAACAGTGCTGGTGGGAAATCAAAAATCTCATGAACAAACAACAACAGGCTAGGAGCACGCACAGCGACATTAATACGACTTGAAAGAAAAAAGCCTTAAAACGTAATAGGGACTTTGTATGCCTATCAAACAATGGTGCACAGCCTCCTTAAACTTCTCTGAATCCAAGCTGTGTTGTGTTCCAGTGTTGGTTTTGAGTTAAAAAAAAAGAAAGAAAGGAAGACAGAAATAATCCAAAACTAGAAAAAGTAAGGCTGGTCCGAAGAGGTTTGCAGGATATTGTCAGGATACGTGATGCGATCAAGCTACATGAGTCGTTTGTCGACCCTGGTCAAACAATTTTTTTTACAGATTTGAAAAGAGCACAATCTCAGCATTACCGCTGTGAAAACCGCATGCTGACACCATCTTTAGATCAAAAATTATGGAAGTCGGAACACCAAGAGGTGTGATGAAGTGGACCTATTTTGGCCTGTATCTCCAAATGAAAATTCCCGACAAACGACTCATGTAGCTTGATCGCATCACATATTCCAATGTAGTCATAATGAATATTACATTTAAGGTTGAACAAAGAAATTGACTGGAGCGGGGTTTGAACCTGCGACCTCCGGATTGCCGTTCCGGTGCTCTACCAACTGAGCTATCCAACCCTACGTTGGCGGCTCCCTTTTTGTTCAAGGGGCGCAAGTCAGAAGCATAGCTGATGTTGCTAGCATCGTGACTTTTGGGCACTAGTATCTGAAAAAGTTTTCAGTTTTAGACCATTATCATGTTGCGGCCATCTTATTTTTCCACTCAAATCAACATAACCAAAGCGTGGCTAGAAGGAAAAATAGTCTGGTTCCTTTTTGTTAAAAAAAAATCATTCAGTGCTGTAATTGGATACAGGGAACATGACCAAAATGGTGGCAGCAAGATAAAGGTCTATTGCCAGGAAGTGCAATGCAGTCGTAAGGAACATTGGCCAAGACAATACCTATACACAAGAGATTCATATGAGGCTATTCAAAATAGACCCGTTGCACTGGTGCCCTCGCCTTCAAATCCTTCTGATCCCACCCACTCATCCTCGTACCAATCCCACCCAACTCCTAAGGAAGATTGTGAAATATCACTTGTTCCTATGATACTCACCATTGGTTTGAATGTGACCAGCATTTCACAGCTCATGCCCGCTGACATCTGACCTGGCGGATCAAACCTACAGAAACAAATGAGTTAATGTTTGAAAGCAATACAGCAGTAAAAGCGGAAATTAATGAAGTGAACCTTGATTTTCAACTTGGTTTGCAAAACTCATCAAAATAGAGCCCAGAGAGGGACACATGGTAAGATGTTCGACACTTTTAAACTTTTTATGTGCATTTGGCAGCTCAAAATTGATTGTGCTACATCACTTTGTCTGAGCAAATGTTGTGTGGACTCTCAACCATCAAGAACCTTTCTGGGGTCAGAGTCCGTGGTCACCGAATGCAGCACGATACAACTGTGGCATTGTTCTATGGGATTAGCACTCATTGTTTCAGAACTGGCCGTTTATGCATGGTCTTGATGGCTCAGTGCAGCAAGGTACCAAAGACTTTGACACCTGATGCACCGAGTTGCGTCTGGCAGGGTTAGGTTTAGAGGCACTTACTGCAGGTCGATGAAATCCTTCAGATGATCAGACAGATCCACCAGCTTGATGAAGTTGACACTGTAGGAGACGTTGGTCAGGATCACTTTCTTCTTGTAGGACTTGCCAACGTCAAAATCCTGGGGGAAAAAACAGATGAGAATAAAAATAGCAACTTAAGACAGGATCAGAAATGTGATCACGCATCACATTTGCCAACTATCACAATGTGAAAACTGAATCAAAAGTGGTGACCCCTTTTCCGGTCCGCACAACATGGTTTAAAAGAAAAATCCAGATTCGTCCATTTGATAAAAAAAATCAACCCAGCAAGGTGGACTTTGAAGCATGATTTTTCAGGTTAAGGGTTCAAAGGATCATTGCTTTTTGTGAATTTTTTTTGTTTGCATAGCAACTATTACTTGTTGGAGTTTCAGCTCAGTGGATACTATACTGTTTGAGAAAAGAAAAAGTATGCATGCGCTTGTTTTCTATGGAATGATAACATTAACTCTTTCGCTACGACGAGCCGCTGACAGCGGCACATACAAATTGTACAGGTCGTACGGAGAGCCGCTGGCAGCGGCTCGGTTGCGTCGCTATGAATAAACAGGGTGTCCCCATGACGTGGGCCACATCTACATAATCTATATCGTATAACCTCTGACCCTAGTTCGAGCCGCTGCCAGCGGCTCTCCGTCTGGCCGGGGTGCGCTTTTTGTTATTGTGAGCAGTTTGTTTACGGAGATACATTCAAAGATGGCGGCGCCCATATCGACGCTCGGCGGAATTTTCAGCTTTTAATTACGTCCAGTTGGGACGAAAAAGGTAAATTTAATTCCGTAGCGAAAGAGTTAATGATGGAATAATTTCAGAGGGTATTAGGTAGTCCTATTTTCAGTTTGAGCAAGAATTGTCTTGGTAAATCTGTAAGTACGTTTCTGGTTAATTGCAAATGTTACTACGTGCCCTTAATACATCTAGTTCTTACCAAATCCCAGAAATCTCTTGTAAGGCAAAAAAAAAAAAATAAGTCGGTCTCTGGTCAGCGCGCGTCGATTTTAATCATGCGCGTCGATCTTTTTTTTTTCCAAAATGTTCCGCGGTAGCTCCAACAGCGCCCTCTATTTCCGCACCTCCTCAATTTTTTTTTACCAAAGAGCACCAAGGAATGGGAAATTGCACCAAGGCAAATGATCAAAAGCACCAAGGCAAATTATGGAGGACACTAATGTACATGAGGACACCAAAAAAGCAAAATAGTACCCACCTTGTCTGTGCAATCCAAGCTTGAAAAAAAAAAAAAAAAAAAAAAAAAGCCGCGTGGCCGCGTCAATTCCGAAACTTTGGTCTGACCAGAGACCGAATATTTTTTTTTTTTTTGGCCTAATATTAGGCAATTCACATGGCCTATCTACAAAATACTCCCGAGCTGTCCTCTCCATTATGCAAATTTTTTAAACCAGGTTTAGCGCCCGTCTCAATTCATAGCCGGGATGAGTTCAAGACAAGTTCCAGACAATGTATCGGGTATAAGTTGCAGGATTCTGAACAACTTCCCCGCAATCTTCCCGCAAAGAAGTTAACAGTATTGGTGAGTCAAGCAGTTGCTGATGAAAATTTCCCCAGAACATGTCCAGGACAAATGAGAGCTTCTTCCAGACAAAGTGAATGATTCTACCCACAACTCGTCTGGAACTTGTCTTGGATATGAATCGAGACGGGCACTAACACGTACCTTGAAGTGGATGACGTCAGGCTTACTGTAGAATGGACACCCCTTGAATTCCTTGCCGGCAGCCACCTGCTTCCTGACGATGCCTGCTCGGTGTTTGTCTAGAGCTGCGGCCATCATTTCTCTTTCCATCTTACTGGGGTACTTGAGATTGTAACTAGCATCCTCCTCCTTGGGAACCTGGGAGGAAGAGTGAGTTGAAAAGGGGAGATTTTGTGACTTGCTTAATCAAGCAAAGAATCTTGTAATTAATGTGTTCAACTTCTGCATCTGTACTATTCATAAGATGAAATAAGCGTTGGGGTGATGAAAATTCAATATTTTGTTTTACACTTCACAGACATACAGTAAACTCCGGCTAAACCGACATCGTACAACTCGTCAAATCGCTCAAGTCGGCCGTCTGACTAAAGTCCCAATTGTCTGTAATGCATTTCCATTGAATTTTGTATTTCTAAGTCGGCTTTTATAAGTCGCCATTTCGCTCAAGTCGTCGTGTTACTCTCGGTCCCCTTTCCATAAAAAGCATTACAAAATCCTTTGTGTAAGTCGCCATTCAACAAATCACGCATCGTGATATTGCATCGTGAGCATATCAATACCAGTACCCCCTCTCGGCTGTACGCATATGCTCTGTCCATTTTGGGGGTCGTCTTATTGAATGACTACTGCTGCAGTCAATGCGTGCGTGGTATATACCGGACCACGCACGCATTTAATTCGTTACTGTGCATGTACATATGTATCGTGGTCTCCACTATCAATACCCAAAACGCGATGATACAATTTGAGGATTAATTTGCTGGATTCAACTCAAGCATTAAGGAGATAATCCAGGGTAAATCGAAGCCAATTAGTGCAATGAATCATGTGTGCAAAAAGACCATTCATGTAAGTCGGCAAAATGACGACTTACAGCATATATCGGCATTCGCGTATAAAGCCGTCACAAATTCTCGGGTCCCGAGAGTGCCGACTTAGCCGGAGTTTACTGTGCTTTTATCAGTGTTGCCCCCAAGTGATTGTGAGAAAAACTCAATCGGGTGGGACTCGAACCCACGTCAGTGAAGGGCAAAAGCCAATATAGAATGGACATCACACCAATGCAAATTCCATCTTATGAATAGTTTCATTGCGGTACCCACTGCTATATCTGATTTGCAAAGCCAGTCGACCCCGGCAAGATCGGTGTTGTCGTGGGTTCGACAAGGGCGAACCAGGTACCTTGTAAGTCTTGTGTTCTTGGTCCCAGAGTCCCTCAAACTCAGGTTTAGCGAGTTCATCCTTCCGATCCTCACTGTCGCTACCGCCTCGCTCGTCACGGCTGGTGGCGCCGTATGGACTGAAACCATCGTCATCTGAAGAGATGTCTGCCCCAGCTAACTTGGTTGAGCTGGGTTTCTGTGTCAGGAAGAAAAAAAAGGATCAGTTATCACATATTGGTATCTTAGGTCGAAAATCCATGTGGCTGATTTCGATGTGTGTATTGCTCTGTGCAATTACCAGTTGCGAATTAGTGATGTGTACCCTGAAAATCCATGTGTACATATTTCTTTGCACACTTGATAGAAAATAAAGAGCAAGCAGATGTTTTGCAAGTACAAAAATCAAGTGTCAATTAAGTTTAGATTAGATTTGGCAAACTACACCTATTACAAAATATACAATGACAAGATTTAAAATCTCAATAAAATACACAGAGTATGAATATTCAATGCAATACTAATGAAAATAAAAAAAATTAAATCAAGGTAGGCCCTAGTTTGTTTCAATAAGATTCACATCTGACTTTCTTCCTTTTAGGCCAACCATTAAAGGTCATGTACAACATTTGCTTTTGCTGCAATTTTCAGAAATAAATGGATTTGTCATGTTTGTAGGATTTGTATGTTATAGAAAATATTGTTAAAATGACTTGTTTCACATTTTTGGACTTGTAGATGCTGGACAAACCAAGAGCATGAAGAAAACCATTCATATTCTTGAAGTCTGGTTCCCTTACCCCACTTAAGATGAAACGAAGCAATTAATACACTTTGGGGAATCGTAAGGTCAGAGAATCAGTCTAACAGGCTTGCACCCCTTCACAGGTGTGTGATCAATCGCCAAGAAAACACGGAATAAGTAATCATGAAAAAATAGCAATGGTTTTTTTAAAAAAGCCAGTTTTCTCCAATGCTGGTCGGCCAACCAGCGTTGGAAAAATACAATTTTTCTTGAAAATGTCAGCACACCAGGAGCCATGATTTACAGGATGCTTTAGACTATCATTCCCTAACAATCCACTAAGGTAATTCGTGATAATTTGATCATTTAGTTTTGTGATGTTTGCAAATGTAATTTAATGTTGTTCCCTTTAATAGTTATTTTGACCGCATCACTTCATCGTCTCTTTAAGTTGCAGGCAACAAATCCCATGCGCGCGCATTGGATGTGTCATCCATTTCAATCACTTCCTGAAGCATATACAATTTTAACGGATAACACATTACGGATAAACGTTGATTTCCGAACAACCGATTTTTACACATCATGCAGTGTACACTACGTTTAACGCATAACGGACACGTAGATTTTCAGCCTTATATCAACTGAGAGTGCATCACATGGTATTCCATAGTTTTACTATTTCAACATACATGGCCAAAAAGACCTTACAACTGCAGCTGCATTCTGAAAAGTGCTACACAGCTACACAGCACCCGGAGATCTATGTAGACATGCATTTAGGTGTGTGCGTTGCATGTACTGTTCTCACATTACACAAAGTTGATACAAACATTTCCTAATAAGCATCCAGTACAAGTGTATGGAGCGCCTATTGTACAATATTAATAGCTCTGATTTTAACTCACTGGAACAGCAGCCTCCTCTACGTCAGCGCTGTACTCCATGGAAGAGGAGCCACTGTACTCTCTGATGATGCGAGCTTTGCGCTTGGGTCGGGTGACGCGCTTGGCGCGGTCCCGCTTGGCGTCGGGCCAGAGCTGAGGGTACATGGCCTGGCGCTTCTTCATCTGACGCTCCTCACGCAGCAGGTGAGACAGGAGTTCAGCCTGTCGCTCCTTCTGACTGGCCTCGTGTTGCCTGGTAGAGACGAGGACAAATAAAAAAAGAATATGAGGAAAAAGCTTCCTACTGATCACTCAAATCAGTTGAGTTATTGCATCGCTAGACATCCACTCTTACAGAAAACGTCAGAGCCAGACAACCAAACCCTCCAGGGTATTTGGCTAAAAACCCTGCTAAACCAGCAACATGCAACACTTGTCAAAATGACAAGCCTGCCCAGTGTAGCAAGATCCATCAGGTCAAAGTCTGAAGGCCAAACTGCCTCAGAGTCTGTGGTCACCGTATGCAGCAGGATACAAGTCAGGCATTGTTCAATGGAACTAGCTCTCAAGTGGCTGTTTATGCATTGTGTTGATGGCTTTCTACAGTGAAGTCCAACAGACTTTTCCACCTGATGCACTGTGTTGCGTCTGGCAGGGTTAGGGTTAAAGTATATTTCAAACATGCCGGTTCGTTTGTGAACCTGTTGAGTATATGAAGCCTTACTGTTTTTCTTGCTCAAACTGTTGCAGTCTTTGATTCCTCAGCATGACCTCCTCAGCGTTCTCCCCCGCTGCCTCTAGCCCGCCCCTCTCCTGGTCTATCATCTCCTGCTCCTGCTGGGCTAAGTATCGGCTCCTTGCTTGCAGAGCCCGCAGATTCTCCTGTAAAAAAATTTTAAAATATCAAATATTTTGGGTGTTTCAAGCATTAAGAAGCCGAGAGGCTAATAACTGCAGCGTCTTAGCTTTCATTGATGGAGCACATACCCTGTTTGATGAGACATCACTTCTTAGGTTCAGCAACGTCTTGACTCGCTGGTCCATGTGGTTCCTTTGTCTCTCCTCCTCATCCGCCTCCTTCTGCCGCACCCTGTCAGGTCAACCCAGGTCAAAGGTTAATAAAGATCAGAGGTCAAGTAAGTTCAGTGGTTAGGAAACCAAGGCTAGGTAAATCCTACACATGATTTGAATCGTGCTGTCCGATTCAGTGATGTACTACACAATCACAGAATATGTTTTGACAGGAAAAGGGAGGTGAGAGTCACACATACTTAGCCACTGTTTCCTTGAGGTATTTGGCCGCGGCCTCCCGTGAACGTCTAGCAGCGCTCATGGCCTGACGGTGCTTACGATCTCGCTCGCGTAATGCTGCCATGTGGTCTCTGTAAGTACACAAAACAAAACAACAAAAAGAAAGAAGAATAGTTATCAAAACAGTTAGCAAAACAAAATCATTCCTGTCACTTACGAACGGCATTTGAATTACCTTGTGTTGCCCTTGTGATTGGACTTCGATCCAGTACACCTATCTTGATTGGGGGAGTGTGGCCTAGTGGTCAGGGTTCGCGACTAATGATCCTAGGGTCAGGGGTTAAAATCAAGCTGCTGGTCATATGTTATGTCCTTGGGCAAGCCACTTTACCCTTACTTACCCTCTCCAACCAGGAGTATACATGGGTACTGGCATTAGCTGGGGAGTAAACTGCGATGGACTGGCATCCCATCCAGGGGGAATAGACATATTATCAGTCATTTCAAGCCAAGGAAACCGGAGATAAACGCCGGCCTGATGGGCCAAATTAGTCGTGACAGACGGTACTCTTTTATACTTCACACTTACCATGACTACAGCGCAACTAAATGGAGTTGAGTGTTTCATTCCTACCTTTCTCTATTTCTACGCCTCCGATCTGCCTGCAACACCTTGATGTTCTCCTTTCTAGCTCGCTGTAGGACATTCTCTGTCCTTTCTTGCTCCAAGCGTTCCTCTTGCGTCTCCAAATCCTCTTCTGCCAAGATAAACTTGCCTTGTTCTAGCTCTGCTTTGGAAAGGTCTAGCCTACACAAGGGTTGGAAAAATAAAAGTGGATACTAACTAGTAAAGGCTCTGGATAATTTTGTGTCCACTCTTGTGGTAGTGATTCCCTGAACCCTAATCTTGCTCAGTCCAACAGGATCCAACTATATCCGTTGGATCCTATTGGATCGACCAGTAAGCACCTTGTAACCTTGTATATATTCCTGTTGAAATCTGTTGGATTAAGCAGGCAACCGAAAACATTCAGAGTTGGACTCTGTTGGATCCAGCAGCAAACAGAAAAAGAGGCACAGTTGGATTCTGTTGGAATGAGCAGGCTAGTCATTTTATATTTTCAGGTACCCAACAACTTGGCAAGTTGGGTTGTGTGGGACTGTGTTGGGTTCAGCAAGAAACTCATGAGTAACTGTCGGACTCTGTTGGATTTAGCAGGGTAATCCTGGGGAACTATGGGGTTAGTTAAGGTTGTGGTAGTAGCCGTGATCTCCGATTGACTTGTGTCTGGAAAGGTAACTATACTGCGTTATCTAGAAGACACTGTGCAGTTGGCCACCATTGCGCCTCTAAAATCTCCTGAGATCAGAACATTTTGTAAAAATCGTTTTGTTAATAATTAATCTAAATCAATGTCTGTTTCCATAATTGCTTTCCAATAAGTGAATGGTTGATCAATGAGAGGTTCTTGAAGGATTTCACTGACCATGCCGTAATTGTGACGTGTCAAGAAATTAGTTTTTGACATTTTAATGTATTTTAGTTGGGCAAGGGGGAGGGGGAGGGTGGGGGGTTGAGTTAAATAATTCTTACTCTGCTAGGTCCAGTCGTTCTTGGATCTGTTTCTCCAAGTCTCTCTCAGCTTCAAGCTCCTTATCCAACTTAACCAGCTTGCTTCGCAGCCGATGGACGTTGGCCATGTTGCCTTGTTCCTCACTTTGAGAGAGCTGCTCTTTGACATGTTCCCCCTCTAACTCAAGGGCTTCCAGCTTCGTGCGACACTTCTTGAGTTCCTCTCTGGTGGAATCAAGTAAAAAAACGAGCTCCATCAAAATGAGGAATAAGTTGAAATTCACATAAGTGTGTTTTACATTAAAAAAAACTCAAATGCAAGGCAAACAAGGCTTTAGTTTAAAGGCACAGTACATCATTTGCAGCTATCCAAAACATTATGTTAAAAAAGCTTTAATTGGTTTAAAGATAGTAATGGCACTAAACTCCCTGTGAAATTATTCCTTCTGGCATGCTGTCATTTTGAAGAAAATAATAAATGAAAGTCATTTCCAAAGATGAGTCAAGTGACGCATTTTTGGAAATTTCCCTTTGGTAGTTGGATTGCGATTGGGCAAAACCGTGAATGGGAGCGCGCAAGCGTTGATGTGACGCACACACATGCGCGGTTGCTATTATTCCTTGGTTCAGCGCGTGACCTAGCGTAGCTGCAATCGTGCTCAGATGCTAATATCGGGCGCAATTCAAAATCTGACTCAGCAACTTTTGAATTGAAATCGAGATATTGTTTTCACGGAATATACAACTTTCACAGAGATAAAACTTTATCAGGTTAGTTGTTAAGCACCCGTGTTTAGATTTTGAGCACTTTGGCTGTCTTTAAACGTACCAAATGCACAAATTAGAAATGACTCTACCTTTGAACCATGAGCACTTGTAATACACTATGTAAAATCATCGTTGTTAAATCCATGAAACAATACAGTGAGGGGCAGTTTGAAGTATTACGGACACATGTGCAAGTACCCCCTCTACAGTTTTAAAGAGAGAGGTACATGTACATGTAGGCAGTACTTTTGAACGCACTGCCCCACACTAGTACTGTATGCCATATACTCAAGTCAAGACACTACATTTCTGAGCTTTCAGATGAAAACGTGCTGCGTGTATTTCAACAATACAAGGAGGAATCAGTACGTGACACTTCTGGGTAGCTGATTAAAAATTGGTTTAAAACAAAGTTTTCAAACAAAGATCTTTCCCTGTAGATTGATAGGGCTGTCCGGATTTATACTGAATATTCGATGATCAACTGAATACTCTAATAGCTTTTACCGGTTCGAATATTCGAAAGCAGAAAACTATGCACATACATGACCGTGTTTTACTGTCTGATGTCACTAATTGTTGATGGCGACAGCAACTTTTTTGTCCACGGCGGTTATTTTTTGTCATCTTTTAGTAGGTTAAAGCCCTTGAAAGTTATAAAATACTTACATACTGCAAAACATACCGGCTGCCCATAATGACGGCATCGATCAAATTTTACCTGGTGCACTTTGCGTGCAACATTTGGCCGGCGCAGCATGCAAGTGCAGCTGGCTCGGTAAACTTGATTGGTGAGATTCGAATATTCGGTCAAAGGCACTTTCGAATAATCAAATACTAAATTATCCAAAAAACGGTTAACTCTATACAATTACAATTAAATTTGTTAAAATGGACTATCCTTGGCAAATTATGCCACTTTGAAGTTTGTGATGTAATAAAGCAGGGCTCTAAATATCCACTGGACCGTGGACCGTGTCTAGTGATTTCAGCCTCGGTCTAGTGCTGTGACTGCACTAGTCCGGCTGTCTAGTGTTTATTTCTTGCACTATTTAAGCAAAATGACGCCCAAGTATACTAGCAGTTGAGTTCTGATTAGCGTGCTTTGAGTTCATTACTTGATTGATTAAAATTACCGACCTAAAAACTCCCTGTGCCGTGCCGAAACGCAACGAAGCTGCTTGGCCAACGCGGCAGTCATGCCAGTTGCAGACATGCGTATGTGTACACAGAGAGCTGCATCGATATATATAAACACGTGGGCCCGTACGTGCTAGTGCAGCAGTGACTGGTTCCCGCTGCGCCGCGCACTAAGGGCCAAAGAAGGCATGATGGAAATACGGTAACCAGTCAATGCAAAAGTCGCGCGCGGTGCATGCACACTGCAGTACAGTGTTTTGCATGCAGGCCGGCCGGAATAGACATCGTAAAAATGCCAAGAAAACATCGATGACAAAGACGATCTTTGCAAGCTTTTATTCACAGAACTTGATCTCTCTTGTCTGTGTATGTATTTCCCTTGTTCATGAATTTATTTCGAGGAAGTACTACTGGTATATGAAGTGAAACGATGCAGTGTGTTTCACCGAAATCTCCTACCGTAAAATGAAGCTATTGCCGGCCCATTGCCGGTCAACAACACACAATGCATTATCGCACGCTCGTACCAAGCAAAGTTCAGACATTGTTAGCCAGTTTCTCATCGTGACTTGCATTGTGCACAAGGTATAATTGACCTGCATTTCCCATTATTTCTAAGATTATTGACGGCAAATATTTTTGATAACACTTAAGGCAAGTTTTTGTCATTTTGAGGCCATTTTTGTGTAGCTTTCGTAGTACAATGGAAATAGTTCAGGCTGAAAATTTTCATAAAATTCTGAAAACAAACATTCAGTTGCTTTATCATTTATATGTGCCGTTTATTAACTCCATTTTCCAAGTATAATTAAGTGATGAACCAACTGACAAGTGTATTAAAAAATGAAAGCGTAAGCAGAAGTGAAACCTTTTATTAATCTCCATTTAGTTAGTTTTTTTAATTTAAATTTTACCTTGTCTTAAAGTTACAAAAACGAAGAAGTTATGCCACTTGAGCATATTATTATGCAAAAACTAATAAAAATGCAGCCCCTTGAATAAATCCTGATATTCAAAACAAAACAAAAACAATGTTTACCGTCGTTTCACCGCTGGTGATCCATGGATTTTAAGGAGAGCAAATCACTCTTCACAAAGATTTGAGGAGAGCGATTTATAGCTCTGCTGGGATTTTCTTCAAATGAAGGACTACTGTGCTCGCTGGCAAGAGAATTAGACTAATTTTCCATTGGAACTAGCCAAGTGTACACACGAAACGGGTGACTCATAAATAGCATTTTGTTGTATTCCTGTCGCATACATACAGTGCAAAATGTTTGGTTTTTTTTTCTTATTTATGACACAGGTCTTGTAAAAATAGTTCAGGTCCAGTAAGATTCTTCAGTTACTAGACCTGCTGTCTAGTGTTTTTTTTCATGAAATTCGAGCCCTGTAAAGGTGGAAATGGAGAAATGTCAGATAGTGTGGAGGATGTATTTAATTGAGTGAACTGACCTGGAGGTCTGCACGACATGCTCGCTCTCAAGCACCTGCCCGGCCAGGTTGTCTAGATGACGACGCAGGGCCAGCATCCGTAGCTTCTCATGACGACTAAACTTCTGTTTGGCTGAGGAGGGCCTGTCGCTGCCTTGCTCGCTCAGACTCTCCTCCGGTCTGCCAAGGAGTAAACAACGAAAAACTGCGTTCACACTGGACTCTTAAGATGATGGTAATAATGAGTAAATCTTACCAGTGTTCGGATTTGGAAGTTTGACTCGGTCAAAGTTACAACAATCATATCCAAACTGCAAGCAATTTTGTCACATGAATAACTGGCACTCCATACATCAAATTGTGCATCACACTTCTGAGGCAGTTTTGTTATAATCATAGAGCTATATCAAATTACTAGAGCGCTAACTCGACACTCTGCGCGCGGAGACGCATTGAAGCCGTCCTGGGCCCAGACATTTTGAATTCATGTGCGTGTCTGTAGAACATAATGAAATTAGATGGATTGAATTTTGAAAGTGTACTCTACATGCAACGCGCAAGTAGAACTCAGGCAAACAACTGAAGCGCGTCACTGACGGTTAGAAAAAACGTGACGGCAAAAAGCATCTGCAGCGAATACGCGCACGCGTTGCGCTGTTTGCGTAGAGCAAAATGACACGCTCATTTGCTGATCGTGCGTTTTGGTTTTGGGTGTATTGGCTTCGATAGCGCACCAGTATGGAATACAAACGCAGATATGCAAATAGCCGTGCAAAAGCCGTACACAACTTCTAGGTCTCCATAGGTTTGTGCAAAAACATGGATGCGCCCAGCAGGCATTACTTTGTACACGAAGTTAGCGCTCTAGTAATTTAATATAGCTCTATGGTTATAACATTACCTACACTTGAGTTGGAAACTGTATGGAAGGCAAAACAAACAAGTAGGTCATGTTGCTGAAAACCCAGATAACACAAATCGTCTCCCATCCTAAGCTTTATAGCCCCCAACACACCAACCTGCGATTTGCTTGCTCAGTGCACAAAACTGAGAAATCGTGAGATTATCGCGGCACAAGCATCATCTGAGCACAGAATAATTGCAACCATGCTCATGTCACGCACAACATGCTACTACAATTCACAGCAAAATTAGATGATCTACATGTAGATGCCTTCATGACATCGTAACTTCACACAGGTCACCTGTGATTTGATTTGATTTATTCGCAATTTCCACACAATAATGATACAGATTAGTTATGAACTGTAAATTAAAATTAACCACAGAGAGTCCCCCATTCAGTGGAAAAAGCAGGGATAACGCAAAAAAGGGTTGAAAAAACTTATTTCTGTTGCAGTCCCAAATTGATTCCTACCTAACGCGTTCCACTGCATCGCAAAAGTTGAAATTTTTGTACTCTTGCAACTGTTGATTTTTTTTTATCACAGACTGATGCCAATCATCTTAATATATCGTCTCAACTAAACTTTAGGTCGCAGAAAAACGGCGACTGATTTGTTCCGACGGTCGTAGCTCAGATGTAGCATGATACTGAAAAGTCAATCGCCGACTGTCGCAAGGTGGGCCTGTGGGCAGCCTTATGCTGCCCCCTTTATGCTGACCCCAACTTCCACAAAGATCACATCTTGTCTTACCCAGTTAAGGAGGTGTCGTCACTCTGCGACCACATCTCAGGATCACTCTCATACTCCAACGGTCCTTCACTTGACTCCATCCACTGACGAGTTTCTGGTCCCCCACCCCTGGCCCCTGTCTCAAAGCCCCCCGGGGAGTGTAAATCATCTCCGTCGGGGCTGGGGCTGTCATCCAGCAGGTAGCTATCACCATCCTGGTTGGGGACAGTCAGCTCCTGTGACATGGCTTCTGTTGTTGTTGATCTTGGTGTTGCTATTTTGGTTGCTGGTTTTGATTTGGTATCTTGTTTTACAAACTAGACAAAAGCAAAGAGTCCAAGCAAGAGGCATTTTAAGAAATGGTGGCATTCCAATACGGTTCTTTTTAGTTACTGTGAGAGTAAAGTCCATGGAGGTTGCTTGTAATGGATTTTTTTTTCTGAGTCGTAAGCCAAGCATCAAATAACTTTGGTCTTTCTTTTGTGTGACACTATGGCTTGGACCCTGCTATCGCCAGATCATGTCCCAATGTTAAAAAAGGCGATAAGTAGGGTCCAAGTTACTCGGACTACGTGTGCTACTGTACGTTATATTACTAGCCCGCTATAGTTAGTAGGCTACTGTTGGGTTAGCGTTGGTGACTGTGTAGTGTAGGGCCCCTCTTTAGTTTTGATCAAATTAGAGTCAAGGGTGGTTTTTATCATTCCAAAGTGACTTTTTCAACCTACAGCAGACATCTCTTAATTCTAATGACACCATTATTAGTAATTTTGAACAGTTTCTTTGCAGTTTCAGTACGAACTCCCTGTGTGAAGACTTACGTGCGCGCATGCATGCACACCTCGCACGCGGCCGCATACGGCATGCGCTTGTAAGTCTTCACACGGGGAGTTCGTACTGAAAATGTTTTCAATGAAAGCGTGAATCTGTGGTTTATTTTCGGTAAACACGTCGCCTGCGGACATATTTGCTGTTTCTAAACCCATAATTCTGGACACAAGGAATAGGCCTATGTAAAGATTTCCATATCTGGCCATCACTTGTCACCCTGTGCACAAACGCTATGCATGCTATGTTTTCTCAATCTCAGTAAGTAAATAGGCCTAGGGCCTACTTCAATATTTCCCTGCTATATAACTAGCTAGTATAAAGTGCTAAAATATGACTTCTTAAGTTACACGGGTCCTACTAAAGCGCGTCAACAAGCGTCAACAATTTTTAGTAGTCGTTAAGTGCGCGTCAACAAATTTTTGTATAGGCCTTTGAACAATAAAAACAGCTTTATATGGTAGATAAAGCAATAAAGAACATCTTCTGAATATCAATTAAAGTTAAAATTATTTTAAAACTTGGTTTTATGAACGCGAAATGTACAACGAATTTGTCGATAAAAGTAGGCTGCCATCTTGTTTGGATGGCGCTGTAGACTTCGCGCATGCGTAGTATGGCTCTTTACACTTCACGCATGTGTAGTACGGCTAGCTACACATAAACAAGATGGCGGCCAACTTTTATCGACAAATTCGTCGTACATTTTGCGTTCAAAAAACCAAGTTTTAAAATAATTTTAACTTTAACCATGTTAACTGATGATATGCAGAAGATGTTCATTATTGCTTTTTCTACCATATAAAGCTGTTTTTATTGTTCAAAGGCCTATACAAAATTTGTTGACGCGCACTTAACGACTAGGCCTAGCCTACTTAAACTTGTTGACGCTTGTTGACGCGCTTTAGTAGGACCGAGTTACACGCACGGGAACACGGCAGGGAATCAAATTCAAAACAAACATCGTTTCAAATCAATGCAACCAAATACCTCAATAGGCTTGTTCTTAAAGTCTGACACAGCTAGAGCTTAAATCAAACGATGCTTATCTTGCATGTTTTAACAAAAAGAGGAATATATTAATAAAATTCGCAAGTCTGTCTCAGATTTACCGTCAATTTTAGAAGAGTTCAGACGCGAATTTCCACTGCCTTGCACGGCGCCATCTTCGTCTAGGCAACAAGTTGATACGTACTGACATTGTCAACAGAGGGCGCACTTCTCGATCCTGGAGTACTGTCATTATATTTTTCAATTGTATTCCAAAAATACAGGTGTTTTTGAATATAAATTTTGTTTAGTAATCAGCCGTAATGTCATCAGAAAGTCTATTAAATTTCCAAAGGACACATCAAACACTATGCGGACAGAGTGGTGTCAGACTCGGAGGGCATTTATCCGCGCCGCACACTGACTTTTGCCCACAGTGCTTTTGCCAACTAACATTTTATTTCAAAAGAGGGCGCGCTTCACAAATCATGGTCATTGGTCACTTAAACTTAATGGAACAAAAACAACATGCTCTTTGTGGACACGATAACTTCAGAAATACAGGTGTTTTTGAATGGAAAATTTGTTCAGTAATCGGTCGTAGAGTCATCAGGAAGAAAAGGGAATATTAAACACTAAATTTAATACACTTAAAGCAGTAGAGTGGTGCAAGCGCGAAAAATAAATCCCAATTCAGGGGCGGATCCAGGATCTTCCAAAGGGGGGGGGGGTTTTGACTATTCGTGACTGTTTTACATTAATACAAGTTGACACGTTATGGCAACCAGTCTCAAGCTCTCGAATACACGGCCAAGGAGTATACAGCTCGATCCTGCCATTTCAGCACAACGCAGCTAAAATCAGTCACAATAACCATGCAGTCTGCCCTCACAGGTACCCATTTACTCCTGGGTGGGGAGAAGCAATGAGTGACAAAGTGCCTTGCCCAAGGGCACACGCACCACTGAACCCCAGGCTGGACTCGAACCCACAACCTGCAACATTACTCGCAGACCAAGAATCCAATGCTTCAGACCACGCGGCCACGGCAAAGCTCCTATCAGTGGAAAACTATATGCCACGTCGAATGCCATGGGCGTCGCCAGAATTTTTTTCTGGAGGGGGGTAAAGCACATTTCGCCCCCCCCCAACAAAAAAATGCACATGGTTTGTAACCATGACGTAATAATATTATGTTCTGAATTATCGAAAGAACGGTTCGTGGCTTGACTGTACGAATAATTAATTTTCTGCATAAGTAACATAATATGCTTATTTTCTAAAAAAAAAAAAATAATGCATTTTGTGGCTTGTTGGTCTTTGCAGGGCATAATTAAAGTTTGCTCTATTATTTTTTGGTCCCATTTTAATAGTTTTTAAAATTAGGCAGCTGCTGAACGGCGGAGGGGATTGCAACCGCCCCCTCTAAATCTGATACTGTAGAAGCTAGTTGGAATGAGAGGGTGAAATTATTCTCCATTTGTCTTTGATGAAAACAGTTGTTCTTCCTCGTTTCTACTCATGAATATTAATTTGTGATGACAATTTTTTTTTTTAAGCCAGCCATCCAGTAGGCCTACTCAAAAACAGAAACAGTGTCGGGATATAGACTTCAATTTGGAATTTCACAGAGCCTCTGAGTCCCTGGAGTTTATGTAACATATGCTTATCATCTAAAAATACATGTTTTTATTATGGCTTTCTTGTTTTTGCAGGGCGTAATAAAATGGTTGCTCTGAGCCAACGAAAGAATGGTTCGTGGCTACATTGTACGAACTGTTGAAACTTCTCCTTTTAGGTATGAGAGCAAAACTGGTGAAGTACCATTGCAATCAGTTATGGCGAAAAAAAGAGAAGTGTATGAAATAAAATAATTCTTGTTATATCGCCCTGGGGTTGTGGTGCGTGTGCCCTTGGGCAAAGCACTTAATTTGTCACTGTACTCATTGCTTCTTCACACCCCTGAGGTACAAATGGACACATGTGAGGGCAGAGATTGTTATTGATTTTAGCTGCCTTGCGCCGAAGTGGCTGCATCGAGCTGTAAACTCCCCAGGGACAAGTGCGGATCCAGAACACAATTTTAGGGGGTGGGGCACAAATAAATTTGGTCCCCCAAAAAGTGGGTCCCAAAAAATACGGCGTGGGATTCTAGACGCTCTGTGGTGCGAACCGAGGCAGTTTCTGACCACTTTAATCAAATCTTTTTGAGGAAAAGATGGTGGTGTATGCAGTGTCTGACTTTATTGCGACTTCACAAAAAAGGGTTCTTTTTTGGAGGGGGGATGGCCCCCGTTGTCCCCCCCCCCCCCGGATCCGCCCTTGCCCAGGGAGCTGATATTGTATTTAGAATGTCTCATTTGCCCAATGATCAGGGGTAATAATAATGTAAAGCGCTTTGATCTTAATTAAAAGTGCTATATAAGTACCCATTATTATTTTTCATTAAAAACACATGTACTGGGTTCAAAACTACATGTAGTGGTGAAAGTTTGCCAATTTATTCTCGCAATAAAAATTTAACCCTGTAATCCATCATGTTTCTGTACGAGTTCATCGGCGCCCTAAGACAGTCCCTGCATGAAAGAGGTTTCTTCCTGCTCCTTTTCTTTAAGAATTTTAAACATTGCGTATCGTATATGATGAAATAAAATTGTGAGTTTTGGACAACATGTGCGGTACAAATTTGTTTTAAATAGGCAGTGATATTCGCAGTTAACAGGAATGCATTTTAATAGTGCAGTAAAATCGGGTCAGTTTAACGGGCTAATCTGGCACTAATTAGTATTCGGCTGTGGCCAATACCAAAGTTAAGTGTGCCAAGTAACATGATGTCGTAGATTATGAAATGAAATTGAGTTTTGACAACATGTGCGGTACACTCTGTTTCAAATGATGCATTTACTTTCCAACATCTACATAAAAGCGTTGAAAAATAACATGAAATGTGCCGATTCCCATTATGCAGCCGATTTAATAATAATAATTGCATTCAAATTTCAATTTTTTTTATGAAACAGTTGCTTATGTTGTGCATTTTGAAAACATTTTGTTATTTGTCGTTTATTATGGAAAATTCGTTGAATTAATGAAGTTATCTTTCTGGAAAATAGATCACCTTTTGCCGCATGTATTAGGCCTATAGATTTGTTTGACTTATGGTGATTGCAAGGCTGAATCCGCGGCTAGCTGAATAGGCGACCAAACATCCGTCTGAGTCTGTTTCAAGCTCACTTGCACGACGTTTCAAACTCACACAAACACGACGACGTTTAAAACGCACACACGCCCCGGAAGCGCACACGCACGACGTTTCATGCTCACTCACACAACGTTTTAAGCTCACACACACGACGTGGAAGCACGTTTGTTTATGGTGTATTGTTCCTCCTCCCTTTTCCTTTGTTTATACTTTTTGCAAAAACTCTCAACGGTTTTGTACACGTTTTCTAATCAAGGTCGTCCTCGATTTGGTTCCTTCACATTCTCAAAGAAGTTTTCGTCGCTGTGTCGATGCAGTATTTTCGTCCAATTAAAATAGGCAATTACATACGCAAATGTATATGGGCTACGTGTTCTAACCAGTATTACCATAAAAAGTGCGGGCGACGATAGCAAAGGTATTCAATTTATTTCTAATGAGAAGTACCGTTTTATTGCACACTTCAAATTGCCCGCTTGTATACGCGAATCTATTCCAAACTGACACCGAGGATTTGCGCGACCGACATGGGGACCTACTATCGAATCAGCCCCGGGATTCTTGCAACTATTGCCGGATTTTTGCAGTTCTTTGTGACGACGATCGTCGTGAAATCTCTGGGCATTCTTTTGGTGTCGATGGGCGGGGAACTACGGACTGACACGTGGGAGCTAGGCTCAATCTTTGCACTGATCGAGTGCGTCAGCGATGTGTTGGGTAGGTCTAAAGTCTGTCTGCGTGTGTCTTTCTAAATGGAGCCAAAACCGGTCCAAAAACCCAAACGTTTTGAGCGTTCCAAAGTTTGACTTGCGCCCAATGATAAGGTTCTTCTGAATTCGATAACTCCCTCTCATGCAGAGCAGTTTTCAATTTAAGATAGAGCTTATCAGCAGCATGAATCTTTTGGACAAAAAATGCCTCTAAACAGCATGTAAAAAAGTGATTACGTTCTTTTGCGTATAGGGCCAATGTTTTAAAAATTTAAGTTTAAAATATGCGCTTGCATTTTCAGTCTTTTTCTGTAAGTTTCCGATATCTTTAGAACTCCAACCTTTGCCGGTTAGTACGTTAACATTTCCATGTATTCCTTTTTTGGGAGGGGGATTTTTTTTTTTAAATTGACTGCAAATAATCTGTATATATATATCTTTTAATTTTAGCGGCTGTTTTGAATTTAACACAAATGTTATAAAACTATGTTATAAAACTAAGTATCGGTGGTCAATGTGGACCTTCCGTTTCATCACATCGTCCACATTGATGTTGCATTTAGACAGTTCATCTCACTGCTAAGTGTCAGCACAACTTTGAAAAAAAAAAGACGATTTTACTTTTCTTCAGTTCCCTGCTGCATGCTCAGAACGTTTTTTATATCCACAAAAGCAGGGGTAAAAGTACATATTGCAAACTCATAACCCCCCACATTGTCCACTGGCAGTGTTTAAGCTAATAATTTTAAAAGGACATTTCTTTAGGATAACCTTAGTGTCTTCTTTTGTTTAATTATTTGTTTTAATGTTTTGTTTAATTTCATTTGTTTTGTTGCCGCTGGTATTGGAATTGAAGGTCATATGGTCACAGTTATTAAGTTTTACTACAACATGTACCTGGTATTTGCCGCTGGCCGTTGTCCGCCAGCCGTTTGACTGTGTTATACCATACTGTATATTTGTGTGTTTTTCAATGCTGAATAAATAATAATAATAATTTTAAAGGGAATATACAACATTTGCAAACATCGAAAAATAAAACTACCAAGTTTCTACGAAATACCTTACTAGGATGTTGGTAACTGATAGTCATTGATACTAGGATGTTGGTAACTGATAAGCATTTTGTAAAACTATGGCACCTGGTGTGAAGTCATTTTCAAAAAAATGGTATTTTTGTATACATTTCCAACGGTGGTCGGCCGACCAGCGTTGGAAAAACCTAACTATTTTTCAACTACTGCTCCAAATTAACCTTTTTTTCAGTCCAAATTTGTTTGCTATTGGTTACATGTTTCATGAACGGGTGCAGGCCAGCTAGACTGGTTCCTGTGCCTTACAATTTTCCATCATCTATAAATTGATCCATTTTATCTTTTGTGGAGTCAGGGAACCAGACTACTAAAACATTTTTGTTTTTCTTGGTTTTTTTCCAACCTTTTCGAACACAAAACTTCAAAAATGTCAGTGTAACAATATTTGATCTATATATACTAACCCCTCAAATAGTTCATTTATGAAAATTACATAAAAAACCAATGATGTACATTCCCTTTAATATGGCTGAAAATACACCATTAGGAAGACATTCCCATAGACTAAGGCATATTTTTTTCTGACTTTCCTGACCCCTAACCTCACTTTGACCTTATCGTACCCACACAAATCGTGGTATTTTTTTTTACTAATACGGGCGATTCACAATAGTGCGCCTCCAAGAGTTTGCAACGCGTTGGCCAATCACAATGCGCAAAATCTGTCGACCCAATGCGCGTTTGGAAAAGGTCGACTGATTTCGCGCATTGTGATTGGCCAACGCGTTGCAAACTCTTGGAGGCGCACTATTGTGAATCGCCCGTATTGGACCACGAGCAATCGATCTAGCCTATTTGACGACACTAAAATTGTGCCTCTAAATATGAGCTGAATTCCACATGTCTCCCAAATGGTATAATTTACGATAGTTCAACCAAAGTTTACAGTGCGTTCAGTTACTATTCTGAATAATACAATTATCCCGCTGTGTAGCACCTATTGCAGGTCCAATTGGTACGTTCATCGGGCATCGGCCGGCCGTCATGCTGGGGGGTGCGCTAGTCAGCGTGGGTCTGGTAGCCGCGTCGCAATCAACCGACGTCGTACACATCGCGCTCTTGCTGAACGTACCTTTAGGTAGGCCTATAAGTTACATGTACATGTTTTATGTTTCTGTTATGTTGTACATTTGATCTAAATTTCACGACAGATACGAAATATTGACTATCGCTCTAATTTGTTTGCGTACAAACGTAAAACCAAAACGGTTGACACATATATACATTAAGTACTTGTAAATTATAGCATCGTGCTTTGACGAACTATTCCAACTTACGATAAAACATCATGTAACATGGTTGAAGTATCTTGATTTGGTTTTCAATTTTTTCCCCATCGAAACTGTAAAATATCCCAGTGATGTTTTGGACCTGTTTATCGGGTATTTTGTTATCTTTCCCAACAGCCACCGGCTACTGTCTCACTAACGTGCTTACTCGAACCGCACTCGGCGAGTATTACGACCGTCGGAGTTTTGCAATGGCGTCCGGTATCACCAAAACTGGAGTTTCCGTCAGTCTGGTCTGTGTGCCGCCTCTCGTTCAGGTGTTTAACGACACTTACGGATGGAGGGGCACCATGCTCCTAGTTGGTGGGATTTGCGCTCATCTTGTCGTGTGCGGCGCCCTCCTCATGCCCTTGACTGCCAAGAAAACAAATACGGGTACTTCCAAGGCTGACTACGAACCGCTTCCTGATAGCAGCTGTTCGAACCTGCCAAGCAGTTTCCCCCTGAGCAATTGTGGAGTCGCTGAGTCGCTGAGAGATCTTCTTCTGAGAGCGGGCACCTCTCTTAATCTTGCCCTTCTGAAGAGCTGCAAGTTTTGGGTTATCACTATCATTTTCGTGTCTACTCGAATCACCAAGTCAGCGTGGATCATCTATTTTGTCCCCCACGCTGTCGCTAAGGGGTTTTCCCAGAATGCAGCCGCTGTCATGGTAACCCTGGCCGGGGTCGGCCATCTTGTGGGCACTGTCGTCGTCAGTGTGGTCCTGTTCAAGGAGAAGGTAGCGAGTACCAGCGCGATGCTGGTTTCCTCACTCCTCCTAGCCGTGCCGTTCTTCCTGGATCCCTGGCTGAACTCGGGGTGGTTGTTGTCGCTCGGCGGCCTGTTCGTTATGTCAGCTGTAGGAGCGGTGTATGCACTGTCTGACATCATGGTCAAGGAATACTTCGGTTATGAGAAGATGGCGAGTGCTTACGGATGGATGGGATTCTTTTCTGGTATATTTCGAGTATCCTCTGGATTTATTCCAGGTACATTACCTTTGTTTGTTTTAATAAAACTCAAGAAACATACAATTTTAAAAGACAATCACAAGGCATGTCCTATCGGGACATTGAAGGAGTTGACAATGATAACATATTTTTGGGCTTCATTTAATTGAATAATAGATTAAAGTCGACTTGAGACTCAGAAGTCTTCTGTTTGACTTGTGGGTGACTTGAAGTACTGCGTCAAGACTTAGTGTTCGTGGAGGAGGCAAAAGAGTGATTTTCTGACAATTTTGCCAGGAGCAGGTTGACCCCGAATTGATAAATTGTTGATGACATGTACTTCAATCTCGTCGTTTCCATCATTTTTTTTCAGGCTGGATTTACGACCACAGTGGAAGCTACGACCTAGCTTTCATCATCCTGGGAACCATCCAGATTACTTCGCTGGTCCCCCTGCTAATCAATACACTAACAGTCGGCGATGCGTTGAAGTGATTGGAGGCCAGCTATCACGTGGTGTCGACCAGCAGATTAGCAAAAGTTCGACTCAGGACAGTTGGTCAACTCGTAGTTGATTCATGACGATAATCACGCATGCGCACTCATAATAGCGTGCGAACGTCTCTGCTCACACGATGATCAAAGCTATCGTTACTTCTTCAGTGGTTCTCCGCTGTACATTATGAACCCCGCGGCTGTTGTTACCAGCGATGCGACCGACCTCCGTAGGCTTGGCCTAAACAGTTGAATACCTCATTAGCATAAACAGGACTATTAGCATAAACATGAAGGGCCATTAGCAAAAACATGAAGGACTCATTAGCGTAAATATTGATATTAGCATAAACATGAATGACCATTAGTATAAACATTGCTATTGGCAAAAACATGAAGAATCATTAGCATAATTCATATATAATAAGGTACAATGTTCGATTTGAAAAGAACCAATTATATTTTCTAATGGAGAAATTGCCTTTTTTTAAATATTAGCCACAGCACAAACATTGAATAGGTAAGATTTCAAAAGAATTCTGACCTACATGAAAAAAAATTGAGCATAAATGGAAGTCCAAGAATTAATATTACCGAATCCAAACGACCAATAATAACAAAACATGGAAAAAATCCATAAAATAAACAACACATTTATAATGCTATTTGGAATGCATAATTATCGAAGTAACAAACGCTATGACTAAATGTATACAACGTTTATTTAATTTTATTTTCAATCGCGATGCACGTCTTCTTCATTTTAGTGCAGATATATCACACAAGGTACAAGTTGAGAAAATACCCTCAAATGGACGTCATCAGTTCCCTTTAAAATGTTTTGGTCATGGTTTAAATAATTAAAAGTATTTAGTTTTTCCAACATTTGATGTAACATTAAGTAAACAGTATGCAGTGTGTCTCAGAAAACAAAGCGGGCCTGGACAAATCAGCGGTCATATCTAAATACATATTCATATGAGACATAATTGTGTTGACTGAATTGCAATGAAAACTCTTAAAGCCATGACTACACACGTAAGAGCTCCACAAAATCGAAATTTACATTTGTCGCGGCAATAGCTTTGTCGCTGGTAAATTAGTAAACTATTTAGTATCTCCGCCATGCCAGCCTCAAATCTTACTTAAACAAACAAACACCCCAACACCCCTAAAAACAAACACCCCAACACCCCAACAAACAAACAACCCCAACAACCCCCCACACAAACTAACATGCAGTTGAGGGGGTACTTGTGCACGGAGCCACAAGTGGATGGATCTGCGTTTTCATTAAACAGTGCAAGGACGAAACTGGGGTACTATTTGTAGGGTGGGCAATCTTGGTGTTTCTTAATTTTGTACTGAGGGGGGCGGTCATTGGGGCCAGCGGAGAGAACAAGGGGCACAAAGGGGCACAGGCCTCGAGCTTCTTATAACAGTGTTGTAGTCGATGACAATAAGGAGTAATTTATCTGCCATTATAACGAGTGGGAGTAGGAGGCAATCTTTTCCCCCATGAGTAGAATGCGAATACGAGTACCAAAGAAACGTACACAGTGACGAGTACGGGCACATGAACGAGTACTTTCCAAATGTAGGAGCAAACTTTGGGAACACTTAGAATATATATATTTTAAATTATTGTGGGCGAACGCTTGCAAGAGTATGTCCTACCAAAAAGAAACGACAAACCACCTGATATTAGCCTGTGTAAATGTCTGCACAAACACGGTGATTTGAGTACACTGACCAGGCCGCTGACGCGATTTGCCTGAGGATTATCTAAAGTTCCATTGGAGACGAAGGACAAAACAAACCGCCCGCGCCCACTTTAATACGCACAATGGCAACTCGAGGTCACACATTTCATAAGCGCACACAGAATTCATATGCACGTATTTAACAACTGTAAACGCTACACCAAAACAGTCATGGGTCATTGCCATTTAAAAGTAGGAAACGTACTGTACAATATTAATGCTAGAGTATTAACATACACTGCCAATCAAGTATGGATCACATCAAGAGAAGGTTAGTTGTGTTTCTTCTGCTGGGAATTGTGACCATTGTAGTGAATTTGATCTTCCCAAACATGATTCTGCACCGAGGGAGACTAGCAACCAACGGCAGTAATCTCACTATCAGGTGGGCCATCAAGGCGTCAGGCACTGACACTAGGCGCTCGCTAACTCCCATGCGCTCAGAGACAACTATCAATGATTGGTGGTGTTCAGGTCGGCTTGAACCGTCTAAACAGATACCCAGGAACGGTTCGTATTCAGTCAAGGAAGAAAACAAAAGCGTACTGGGCAAGCACTTCTTGACTGCCGTTTTGGTGGTCCGGATCTATGCCTCTGATGAGAATCAGCTCACTACCAGAGAGTTGGTGCAGTGGTTGCAGTATATCAGCTGGGCAGGCGTGGAACATGTCTACGTTTACGATTCGTACCACTACAAGAGTGAATCACAGCGAGAAAACCTGCGCTGTTTCATCGAGAACGGCTTCGTGACTTATGTTGACTGGAGCCACCGGGTCAAGCGAAATATTAGTGGTCTGGAGCGGGCAATGGTCACGCAGCTACCCGCCTATCAGAACTGCATCGACATATACGGTCATGAGTTCATCTGGCAAACGGCCATCGATATCGATGAGTACCCCTACAGCTCCAAGGACCGAGCACCAGGATTCTTGCGACGTGTCGTCCAGAAAATCGCCCTGGAACAGAAGCGGAACATCGGTCAGATTTTCATGAAGGAATACCTGTTTCTTGGGCAGCCCCTGAATGTCTCGCAACATCCGCTCTTAATCGACCGGCTGTGGCGAAGGAACAAAAAGCCACGTTTAAAGAATTATAGCACAAGGAAACCAATCTACATAGCGCGAGCTGTAAGCATGGCACATGTGCATGCCAATTTCCTACGGCAAGGATACGTGCAGTACTATCCTAATGCAGGTTTACTAAGAATGAATCACTATCATGGCGCGAGGCACAACTTTACCAAGGCAGAGTTACTGAAGAGGACCCGGAAGGCTTGGGGTATGAAGACGGCTGTTTTGGCCATGCAACCGTGTCTCAATGCATGCTACTTAGGGTGCTGCTAGCAGTTGTCAACTCTTCACATGGCCGACATTCCAGATTTAATTCGAGAGGAGGTTCAGTCAGACAATACAAAACGACAGTTGTTAATTTTTTGTTTTTCATTAGACACACCCACAGAGACGTGCATTACAATAATGTTCTTACAAAATTTCAAGTTCCTAAGTGAAGTATACTTCAACTTCAAGTGATCGTGTTGACAAGATTTCTACTGCTTGGGCAATATAGTGACCTTGACCTTTGACCTATCGGCCCAAAAGCAAAAGGATTTTTAAGGCTACCAAGAGCAACCCACAAACCAAATTTCAAGTTCCTAAGTAAAGTATTTTTAAAGTTATCGTGCTGACAAGAATTAACCTAACCAAAACATAACACACATACATACAGAGACACCCATATATACACAAAGAAGGAATACGCTATCGCAACATCCCCCTCCGGCTTACAGACATGGAGTTAATACTTCAGATTTCACGTATTTACTGGCCATTTTTTAAGGCTGGATTGGGGCAACCTTGAGAATACTGATCAAGCAAATACTTCTGCGAAAAAGAATCTGCATTATATTAATATTAATCGCGCCAAAAATAACACAAAACGTAAATAAATCTACATATTATACCAAACACTTCATTGTGAATAACATTTATGCGAAATTTAAATATTTTTTATTATTAAATCCATTGCTATACAAAAAGCGATAATTTTGAATTTTGTTCACGATATGCGAAGTGATAGCGTAATTAATATTTAGTGCGGTATAGAAATAATTAAGGAGAAATTTTTACCAAAGGCACCCTGGGGACTGAACAAAATGAAAGCATTGTTTAGTTTATTAGGTCACCAATCTTTGCAAACTATTTGTTATTAATATTGCAATAAACCAAAAACCTTTGTGTACTGAAGTTAAGTATTTATGCGCTTTGACAAGATAATGTTGTTGTTTTTTTTAACTCGGGATTAATGTTCCATTTTAAATCTGTTTATTTATACATCGTCTGTTTTAATCTAGGGTTTTAATTTTGTGTGGTTTTAATTATTTGGGTTATTTTTAGTACTGTATTCATAATGGCTTTTATTGTGTTTTTTTTTGTAAATTTTTGTCGTTATTATATCATGTTTTTATGTAATCCACGGCTTCCAGGGAGAACAGTTCATTGACAACTGATGGGGCTTCCCTGGTAAAATAACAAGAAATAAATAAATAAGAAAATAAATGAATGATGAAAGTACACTTTCTGTATTCTGCAAATGGCGAAAAGTGTTTTCATTTTTGATGGATTTGAGGATCAAATGTACTACTACGTGTAGCACGGATACGAGACACCAGGATAAACGACTGTTCTGAGCTCTAGTACAAAATGCACTGAGCGGACTTGCCTTAATTGGTTAGACGCGTGATAACGGGCATTCATAAATACCTAAGACAGTTTACGCATTCCTATTGGTCGAGAGCCCGTCACGTGGCCGGTCTTAAACGGATGATAAAGACATGGCTAGCTGGTCTTAAACACTTTTCCAGTGTCACAATAAAATGTGGACTCCTAAAAATCCAGTGCCTCTTATCGTTTCATTGGTTGAACGTTCACAATCCTCACGTAGGCATGCGCAACACTACCAGGGAGTCAGAATTTTAAAGTTCTGAATTCAAAACGCAACGCGCCAGGTGCGTTCTGGGCGACATCGCGCAGAACATGATACGCGCGCGTCAATCTCCATAAAAGGGTTGTTAACATCTTACTCGCCAGCTGAACACTCCATTATTTTGCAAGAGGGATGTTTCAAAAAGCATAAAGTGAATTTGTTGAACAAAATCGGGATGTTTTGAACGAATTATATGATTTTTTTCTTACCGAAAAGGTATTTATGAATGGGAATAAATATGTGCTCCGTCGGTATTTATCACTCTGTTTAAGACCACTTAGAGTCTGGGTGCTGATAATTACCCTCGCCTCCGGCTCGGGTAATTATTAGCACCCAGACTCTAAGTGGTCTTAAACAGAGTGATAAAAACCTCCGAAGCACACATTTATTCCCTTATTTAATACCCGTTGGCGCGTAATCGCGAATTTTCCAGAGGTGCAATTGTGTTGGGTTTTTGCACGACATCTAAAACGGAAATATTCATAAAACTGTTAGTAAAACTACTTCTTATTTAAGATATAATTGTTCCAAATTATTTTAAAAATATATACTTCAGGATATAACAGTTGGTATTGTGCAGTTTTTGTCGTCATAGATGAAGTATTTACCCGGGAAATAAACGTCAAATTCCGAGGAGAAACCACAAATTTCGTTTTTAATTAGACTTTTATTAAAAAGTTTTAGAGAGATAGGATGCCGAACCGATGAAAGAAAAGCGACATTTCATTGTTCATCTTAAAGCTAAAGATATTGTGCTCTACATTACCATGTTGTTATCACTTATCAGAATTCAATAATAAAGACCAAAAACGTAGACTCATGAATATTCAAAAATATAATTCGCTGGCTTGACAGACTTCGAGGCCAGATCGGGCGCAGAGCCTTGCAAATATGAAAGCCACTGCGCGCAGTGGTCTTTGTTGAAAAGTATTCATGGTATTTGCCACCAGTACAGGCCGTTGGGCCGAGTCGTTTATCCTGGTGTCTAGGATCCGTGAGCTACTTATCTAGTCTGAATAGTGCAAAGTTCAACTGACGACGCAGGACAAAACACACCGCCCGCGCCCGCTTACACACAATAGCAACTCGCGGTCGACACACACTTTTTGTGCAACTTCTAGGATTGATAAGCACACACAGAATGTATTTATTCACATGCTATTACGATCATGGCCATTGAACCATAACGGTTATGGCAGGAAACGTACTGTACAATATTAGTGCTACAGTATTAATATACACTGCAAATCAAGTATGAATAACATCAAGAGAACGTTTCTTCTCCTGGGAATTGTGACCATTGTAGTGACTTGTATCTTCCAATACATGATTCTGCACCGAGGGAGACTAGCAACCAACGGCAGTAATCTCACTATCAGGTTGGCCATCAAGTCGTCAGGCGATCAACATCCTACAAACTTCAGCAGTGGTTCTGACACTAGGCGCTCGCTAACTTCCATGCGCTCAGAGACGATTGTCCATGATTGGTGTTCAGGCCGGCTAGAACCGTTTAAACACATACCCCGGAACGGTTCGTATTCAGTCAACGAAGAAAACAAAAGTGTGGTGGGCAAGCACTTTTTGACTGCCGTTTTGGTGGTCCGGATCTATGCCTCTGATGAGAATCAGCTCACTACCAGAGAGTTGGTGCAGTGGTTGCAGTATCTCAGCTGGGCAGGCGTGGAACATGTCTACGTTTACGATTCGTACCACTACAAGAGTGAATCACAGCGAGAAAACCTGCGCTGTTTCATCGAGAACGGCTTCGTGACTTATGTTGACTGGAGCCACCGGGTCAAGCGAAATATTAGTGGTCTGGAGCGGGCAATGGTCACACAGCTACCCGCCTATCAGAACTGCCTGGACATATACGGTCATGAGTTCATCTGGCAAACGGCCATCGATATCGATGAGTACCCCTACAGCTCCAAGGACCGAGCACCAGGATTCTTGCGACGTGTCGTCCAGAAAATCACCCAGGAACAGAAGCAGAACATCGGTCAGATTTTCATGAAGAACTACCTGTTTCTTGGGCAGCCCCTGAATGTCTCGCAACATCCGCTCTTAATCGACCGGCTGTGGCGGAGAACCAAGACACCATGGAATTACAGTACAAGGAAACCAATCTACCTATCGCGAGCTGTACGCAAGGCGCATGTGCATAACAATCGCCTACGGCAAGGATACGTGCAGTATTTTCCTGATGCAGGTTTACTAAGAATGAATCACTATCATGGCGCGAGGCACAACTTTACCAAGGCAGAGTTACGGAAGAGGACCCGGAAGGATTGGGGTATGAAGACGGCTGTTTTGGCCATGCAACCGTGTCTTAATGCATGCTACTTAGGGTGCTGCTAATGGAACAGTTAACCCTTCAAACTCCAGACATTCCACATTAACAAATTTAATTCGAGAGGAGATAAAATCCGTAAAAATATAGATGGAGATGAATCGAGTCGCAGACTAAAAATCGATATTGCTAAGGTTTTGTTTTAGTTTAATAAACACACACATACACGTTTATTACAATTCTATTGTACGTTCCAAAACAAGGTTACTTGTCTCATAATGTTCCTTTACTCTAATAAAGACTAAGGAAATTCCCTTGTGGACATCAGCTGTAAGATCTCATCCCTGGAACTAGAATGAATCTCTTCGAAACAAAAGAAAGCGGCAATAGATAACATGTGGCATAATAGTTTCATAAGTTATTTGACTCTGGGAAAAAAAACCTCGTGTAATATCAACGTTTCGAGCAGTGTGCCTTGTTCGTCGTCTAGAGAGGTTCTCTTCTCACAAACACATGCCTGACTAAAGAGATATATTGTAGTGTACCACCACCGCAAACTTCCATGCTGACGTCACCATCGTACACATCTTCAAATCTTTAATGGAACATACCGTTGTTTCTGTGCATTAGTCTTAATAATAGGGATCATTTGCTTTTCATGCATTTTGCTCGTTTCCAATAATAATGCCACACAACAACCAAAGCAGAATGTTCAAAACCTAACATTTTGAAGTTTCAGCTCAGTGGACGTTACACTTTTCGAGAAAACAGTGTAAAGCCATAAATAACATTTTGACCAGAAAACATTATTTCGTCAAAGAGCACTCTGTTTCCAAAATTCAGTCCATTGACTGATCCGTTGGGAATCACACACATTTCGTGATTTTTTTTCTAAAATGACAGCAAGCCAGACTGAATAATTTCACGAGATTTTTAATCAAACTAAGCTTTCTGATAATAATTTGGCAGTTTACTTTTGCAATAAATGCAAAGTACGGATCCAAAATGGCGAACCTCCAAACAAACGGAAGCATATGAAGACTGCAACTTTTTTTAAAGTATAGGTTTTGTTAAGGAGAATGGACGAGGAACTGTAGATTCGTGCTAAGAATGGACGAGGCCAAGCCGAGTCCATTCTGGCACGAATCTAGAGTTCCGAGTCTATTCTCCGACTTAACCTATTTCTTAACAACAATAGTTTATGCAAATAAGACACCTGATTTTCCACAATCTCCACATCTGTGAATCAGTGTAGATTCGTATATATACAATCTATTCAACTTTGCCTGGCCCTGTGCTTTCATCATGACAAGATCCTATTGTTAACCGTTCGGATGGGTGCACATCTTCTGATCCATTCATCACATGCAGGCAGTGCATTTGTCCTGGAAAGCTAGTGCTAGTTACTGGTGTATAGTGCGAACACACTGTCTATATTCCTTACTCCCAAAGCCAAATGGAGTTTATACATGTATGTTACAGCTACGGGATTACAAATGTATAACTGGATTCTGAAAACTATTACATGTATACATGCTTTTGATGCTATATTTTATCTGCTATGAGAGTTTTAACACCAACCACAAAAAAAAGTTTGATAAGCAACTCATTTTGTGCACAGAGGTCTTTGATTTGTGGAACCACATGTCATTGCCCATTCAATGGAGAACCACATTGTGTACCTTGCTATTTATTATATGGAGTACACATCCGAATATCACCGTCTCACTCACCACAGGAAATAACTTTGTTTGTGTAACCAGGTCGGGTTGCAGTACTTACTTTTACCCGACAGGTTCCTTACTCCAGCATTCATTTAGCGATTATGCTTTTGCCTAGCGCCCTCTCGCGGCCAACTAAACTTTTTAACAGCGCGCCGCCTAGAATTTTACTCAACTATGTGATGGGCGTAGCGAGCGTGCAAGTTTTGCATTCCACCGCGCTTTGTTTAAGAGGAATAGCCGACATTCCGGGCGCGAAATACTTTGATTTAGATCCAACACATCGTTGCAAACAGACCATCTTTTGTTTGATATTTAACCTTTTTATGCCTAAAACAGTTTTATGCCTGAACCTTTTTATGCCATCATTTATGTAACATTCTGGTCTTTTGTATGCTTGGTTTATTGCCAGAAATTAAGGCCGTCAAAACGGACACGGCCTAAAATTTGCCTTGCGATCACGACGGATTAACCCTAACTCCCTAGGGGGTATGCAAAATCGTATTGAAATTGGAGGATTCATGACTGTTAGGGTTAACTTTTGAAATCAATCTGTCGTCGTGATTTGCAAGTATTTTTGAGAATTAGTTTTTCCCTATAAATGATTCTCTATTTAACTCTTGCATGAGATGGCAAAAAGGATTTTCTGTTGACTTTATTTTATACTTTGAACATTTCGGGTAAACTAGGTCGATTTATTTAAATACAATTTCCTGCTATTTTAATATTTTTCGGCAATTCCGGAAAACAATGTTATCATGTACTTTATATTTTGTGAATTTCCATTTTTCCTTTTTGAAACAAAAACAAATTGGAACTTCTGAGCAACCTGAATATGCAAATAACTTCAACTTAAATTTAGTGTTGTTACATGTATAATATTTACGTTCTCATGTATCATTTAAAATAGACTTTCCCATTTTCCCAAAACTATCAGTTTTCTATTGCTATGATCATTCGGGAATTCGTTATTAGAGCATGGTATTATATTCTTATTTCATTTTATAACATAACTTGGTGAATAATTCATTTTTTAAAATTACACTACATGTATATAAAATATTCATATTCTTGCATAATTGCCATTTAAATAATCATTAGTCATTTATCGTTTATATACATTTCAGATACCATCCTTGGAGTGACAGTTCACCACCCTATCTTCCCTATTTGACTGTCGTTTTTATATACCCAACAAAGTTCTGTTTTTATATACTCACCAAAGTTCCTAATATTCTTTTTGTAAATACTGTACCTGATCCTTTGTATATATACTGTCTCATATTTGTGCTGTAAATAAACCATTTGATATTCTTGGGACAAACAGAAACTTCGCTCCACCCAAATCATTTTTTTAGTGGAACCACTCGGACATAAGGAGAGTGCCCCATTTTTAACTAACTAATTCCACTCTCCCCGGTTACATTTGGAAAATACATTACTGTGGAATATATTCTGAAAAGTATTGATTTGGTAAGTTCCATTTGATTTCTTTAGTTATTCGTCCGTTCTCTTTAGGATTGTCCTCTCGTTAATGGTCTTTTTTTTCACTGGCCAGTGATAAATAGACTGACAAATAATGATAAAACTCAAATTAAATGGGTTAAGACTAGATGTGAACATAAACTTTAACCAAGGGATGTCCACTGTTTTTTTATTTTTTTTAATGCGAGTTTAAAGACAACGATAAAAAAGTCAGTCAAAATTTAAACAAAGAATTAAAGATAATACATTTTTTTCAAAATGTAAAAAAAAGACTAAAAAGAAACAGAATTGAAAAGTCATTAAGAAGAATACTTTACACTCGACCTTAAGTAGAAATTGATAATCGCCACCATATAAAATTAAAATTACCAGCTCGGCAAATTGAAAAAAATCCAAAGAGATCATTGTGTGTAATTAAAAATCAAAGAACGAAAATAGAAGGCTATTTCTTTAAATCAGGTACATGTCAAATCCGTTCGAGAAAACTCTTTCGGAATTCGTGCATTTTTAAGTACCTCTAAAACGTCCATTTCTTTCATTTTAAAATGGACTGTGACTTTCAAAAATCTAGTAAGCCCCTGAGTCCCGTTTATAGTTGTTTGCAGAGGCTATTCACAACAAAAACTGTAGATTCTTAAAATAATCTACAGTGAAGTGCAGATTCGTAAAATAATCTACAAAAATATCCAATTAGCCCTTTTGAGATGTGTTGGACACGAAAGAGGGCGCTGATTTGTTTGGATACATTTTTATTCTGTCAAGAATGTGTAATACCAAAAAAATTAAACACTTGGCCCCTTTGAGGTATGTTGGACACATAGAGGGCGCCGTTTTGTTTGGCTAAATTCTGTCAAGATCGCGTAAGAACAAAAAATATCCAATTAGCCCTTTTGACACGATAGAGAGCGCTGTTTTGTTTGGGGTCTCTCACGCCTAAAAAAAAAGTAAAAAAAGATTGAACGCGGGCCCTCAAAATTGTTTTGTTGCTCAGTGTCCATTTCAAAAGTGAACATTTTTTAAAATGGGAACTATAGCAATTGTTTGAGTGTGTGCGTGGGTTTGTTTATGGTGCAAATCTACATTGCTTAGAATGCAACAAAACTATGGAATTGCCCATTTTGTTCCTTTAAGCTTTTGTTCCAAATTTGAGTTAACCAAGAATATTTAGTAGTTTGAATTCCGAAGAAATGACTTCCAAAGTTTAACTTGGGAAAGATCGTGCAATATAGGACACTCTTTACCAAAGCCCTTTCTGAGGAAAAGAGTTTACGCTGGACGGAACCCTTTTCCATAGAACCACCGGGCTATCAAAACGAGAATCAAATCAAATAGTGTCCTATCTCTAGAACTGTGTAAACATTGCATTCATTTCACGATTTCCCCAGTGATAGCGTTGGGGTTAATGGGTACAGCCGCTGTAATGTCTTTGTCTACAGCAAAGCTGGATGTTATGTCATGGTAAAAAGATGGTAATGTTTTCCATTAAACTTACCTTAAGCACGTGTTTCTTTTATCCAGTCAGCGTACGCTAGTAGTGCTGTAATCTTCTGTGCCCAAAGATCACTCCGATCGGTAAATATACAAACATCTGTGGAAACAAATCAGAAACGCTCGAATTGAATACACATTACCTATTCAATCTTTTTCGAAACTGATATATACGTCCTGAAGTTAATTCCATTATTCAACCTAGTTATTACAGATAAGTTTTCTGTAATGCGAAAAAGTTGTTTCAGTTCTAAAATAAAATTTTGAGGATATGACCTTGCTTCAACCTAAAGAGAACCGTTTAAACATTTTTGTTTAAGAATTTGTGGAAGGGAAGGGCAGATTTTATTGAAAGGTGGAATACATTCGTAAGAGTCTTTCATTTAGAACTCACAACAAAATATTTGAATCAGCGATCTGCTATGTGCAATGTCTATGGCGTAAGTTAAAAATGAAACATTTTAACGACTCTTTAATTTACTTTTTTTTATCAGAAATTGCTAGTGCCAAAAAAAGTGTCTAGCTGCACAAATTGGAGTTAAGGCCATCAGTTTGGTCAGTATCAAATCAGGGCATAAATGATTATAATGAGCATGCGCAAGGTATACCGCCCCTAGAGTGGTATTAGCATTTTGATGGACATTTTGAAAAAAGGTGATAACACCCAAAAGGCTGCCACCGCTGCAATGCTATCGCATATTTTCCAACTCCGAAGGTGTATACCTTGCCAAAAATCGCTATGCCGATTATTCTCCTCATTTGATACCGGTGGCCAAAATTTTAGACCGAGGCTGATGGCCTAGTTTATTCCCTGATCATTTGGAGGTAAAAGAAACATTGTAGGAATTCCATGCCGGCCATCCAATCCAAAATATCGAAGGAAAGTTCATCGCTACAAAGTGGGCGATTTTGAACCGAGCAGCGATTTGGATAAGCTACAAAAAAAATCTAAAAAAAAAATCATTAAAAAATTCAAGAAACAGTTCGTGACGTATTTCTTCCATTTTTTTGAAGCAAGTTGATTTTCTCATTTTTTTTTCTCTCGTTTTCTTCATTACAAGAGATTCTCTTATTTTTCTTTTGGTAGAATTAAAACAATTAGATTAAAGTGCAATTCCTCTTTGTCTGAGTGACATTATTTTTTATTAAAATGCTTTCTTCCTGCTGTTAGCTTATCGTGCATCGGTGAAATTACTTGTTGCAGATAAAAGCAACAATTTTAATTCTGACATTCATAAAAACGCAATTAAATTGTCTCAACACATGCGTTCTCTATTAAGAAGTATTTAAAACAAGGTAAAGAATTGGCTGTTACTAAATCTACAATGGAAAACATAACATTGACGAATCGGAGGGGGGGGGGGGAGGACCGAGGGCCGGGAGGACCGGGGGCGTTCAGTCCTTTCCCCCTTGGGGCGCAAAAAAAGTAGAATCATGCAGAAAAAAAGTAGCACATGCAAGCTACTCCCCCACCAAAGTCAAAGTGGGATCCGCCCCTGTTTTTTCGGTCTTGTTCGAAAAAAAAGCAGACTGACTAACCGGGCAAGTATTTAAACCGGCCGCTGCATATTCGAAATGGGAGGGGCGGGAAATTGGGGTGGACATCAACTTATGAGGGCGCCCTTCAGAGTGACACATTTAGACATCTTACACTAGGTGGCGCTATTCACGACGGCAATCTGAAACGTTCTCCTTGATCAACATTGCAAAAAGAGACTGTCGGCGATACAAATCGTCTTTATTAAAGGATATCGTTGTTGAAGATTATACTCAAATAGGTTAGATTACGCAGTAAACTTCATTTGATTTAAACACGACTTACTCATGTAATTTATGAAAGCCTGAAATAACGTGAAATCATTTAAAATTATGCGTGTACCTTTTCGGATGCCATTAAAATTTAGAAATTTAAACTGAAAAAAAAGTCCAGGTTTGTTCAGATATGCAAATTGTATGCAAGGTAAATTGTACAATAAAGTACATTCACATTAGCCTCATACAAAAAGGAAAAAGTCTTGGCCAAAAGCGATGCTTCAAACTAAAAAAGTAATAAATAATAACCTTTGAGTTTCAGAAAAAAATATGCGACCTCAGTGATCCAACAGTGATAGGGTAGAACTTGCGGATGTAGGGCGCCACCAGGATTTGTAAAGACTCATAGTACAGTGCGCCCTCACTGATGTCAGGTTTTGTTATTTAAGTTCAGTGAAAATAGTCCATGGGGCCCGGACCCGAAAATGGACACAACGGTGCCATCCGAGGTGACTAAATCTAGTTTGTTTACATTGCTGTACATGTCTAGTTTATATTTTGACATGAAAGACTTCACAGTGTAGTAGCTTATTAAAATCTGTATCGTTCGGAACTGGTATTTCATCCGTTTCATTTACCAAACAAAAGAGGGCGCCACTTATGTTTCCGTATAGAAAGTTTGAACAAAGTAGTTGTTCTTGATGCTGGACGAGAAATAGTTGGGGATCTTTTTTTTCTCTCTTCCTAGTTTTGACCCTTAAAAAACCTCTTTGGTATAATCAAAGTCTCTGGGAAGAGCTAGCCAATGAAGCATTTTGTGGTCGCTCGAGGGGGGCCCTCTGTCTCAAATCGTGCACGGTAGATAATGGTATTATTTGGACCTTATGCCCTTGTGCCCTTCCAAATGACATTTCATTGAAATGCGATTCGCACAAAAACACTCAGTACTTCTGCTTTGTTGTGGTCGGATCAGACCCAACAAATTAAAATAACGTTCCCCTTGATCTTAGGCTATGGACTCAGAAACACACCAGGCAAAACGGACCTCGCATGATGTCTGGCCATCTGAATATGAATGTAATCCTTAACTTTGACACCATTAGAAAATACCCAATTTTTAGTTCGACAAGTATAATTTAATATTTCAACAACAGACTACAGATATCAACTTAAATATGGCCAACTTAATAAACTACCATATAGTGTGTGACAACCACAAAATACCAAGTGAAAGTCACTAGCGTCAGAGTTTATGCCAGTTTACATTTTTTTCAAGTGAAATATTGAAGCGTCCCGCACATGGTGTCTTTGTTTACTCTGTTGGAAAAAGTTGTTGATGTAATGGTGCTGCACTAGAATGAGAAAGAACAAATTGCACATTGTGCACGTCCGCCCCAACGCCGGCCTCATAAGAATGAAAGCTTAGAGCTGTAAATATTAGGACAGGCTAGCTAGTGTTTAAACTGGTTTTTGTACGTCAATGCGAACAGTGTTATTTAGGCAGCTGTGAGCTAGAAAAATAAGAAGAGTAAAGCGAGAGTATATCGTGCGAGTCAGTTGAATTTAAAACTGATTTTTTTCCCCCAAAAAATTATATGAAAACTGTGTAGAACGCGCGATTTTGGGTCCTGCCTACATCTACACAACAAAAGTGCACATTTCTTTTTCAAAATGTAAAGTGCGCCTATAAATCTTCAAAATACATACGACTCTAAAGTTCACGGCCCATACGACCAGCACAGCGAGCAACCGCGTACACTAATCCCAAATAATGGACTAGTCCAACCATGCGTCATTAACTAGCGGGCGTTCGATGAAGGTGAATGGTTAACCACACTGAACGAACTTGCTCATCACTCAATCAGGGGCGGATCCCAAAAAAAATTGTAAGTGGGGGGTTTGCATCAGCAATTCAATGCTGCAATGTAGACAATGATTTTTTTCGACCGATACTTGGCCTCCGTAAAAGCAATAGGTGGGAGGGGGAGGAGGCTCCTACCATACTGTCAATGGGGGCGCTGTTCAAATCCGAAAATCATTGACACTGTATTACAGAATAGTGTACAAATACCCCGCACCCCAAGTGGCTTAGTCCGAATGTTGTGCACAGGCGGGCATTATTACCGGTGTAAATGTCATATTTTTTTTTGGGTGTAAGGGCTGGGGGTGGAAGGGGGGGGGGAGTTCTGACCCCCAAACACCTTCCTGGATCCGCGCCTGTCCATAGTGACAACCATAGTCACATCAGTCACTGGAATACAGCGCGTCACGAGTAATTTTATAATGAACATGTGAGGGATTTATGTTCCTCCGAGAAATGGGCGAGTCCAGTGTGCCAAATCGTTTGAATAGATTCTGCCAGGTACGTAGGGCTAGGCTACGGTTACCGACCGGAGTGGCTCACTGGCCAAAGCCGAAGCCATAATTATCCGACCGGGACACGCAATCAGGTGCAAAATAGGATTCAGTTTCTTGCCTTGACTAACATGATTATGGCCCACTTTCAAAAAGACGTTAACATTTGTTGGGCTATACTTTTACATTTATTTACCTGAGCTGCTGCTCAAACTGGTCGCACGGCCTGATAAACAGGTGTAATAACTGTGAAACGTTTTGAGACCTTGGCATGAAGCGCAACGAGATGATTATTCTATAATGATTATGATATATATTATTTAAAACTCACTAACCTCCATATTTTATGTTTTTATGCCAAAAATGTAAAAGATTACATAAAAAGTGAAAGTTTGAAATCCAGCTCCAACGCTCATCTAAATCCTACAAAACGATATGAAACGTGAATGTAAATAGGAAGAGAATTATTAACTCTTTCTTCATTTACTTTCAATTTAGGCCAAACTGTGTTTCATGGACGGAAAGACGGCTGTATTTGCAATGAAATATTGATGAACTGGGTAAAAATACACTTGCAGATGCCGTCGTTTCATTCGAATTGCTGATGATTCAACCTGATGTTTGTCATCCGAGAAAGTGTACCAAGCAAGCAAAGTGTTTCACAAAAGTTGAACATTAACTCGGCTTCTAAATTTGCTAATAACATAGAATTAAAAAGGCATCAAGTACTTTAGTCAGAGTTATTAGGAGTCAAGTTGAGTGTTCGGGGGCAGCAGCTGATGCTGTTCATAAAAAAATAGCCGTGTATGATTAAGATGTTCATATCGGCATGTAACACACTGTTAATGAGTAGTGGATAATTAAGTTACAGCTGAGGAAAACACCAATGTGATATTCGGGGGAATCCTACGCAATGCGTTAGATCAGGGGACATTGCCATCGCCTTCACCCCCTTCCCGAAAGAAATGGAGGGGGTCCCGGTTTCCTCCTCCACGTTCCCGACCCTCCGCCCAATGTTGAGTTAAGTGATGGGTATAAACGTGATGGTACTGGTAGAAGCACAAACAAATGATTTATAGGTATGAAGTCTGAACATTTTGCCCATGATAGACAATGCAAAATAATTGCTATCATTGAGTTAAAGAGACGCTGGCAAAACAGTAGTATCAACAGTGTGAATCTACCCCCAATATTGCCCTCTTCCATCCCCTCATGGGGAGCGCGATGTTCGTTGTGGAAATAAGTCCCTTCGAGATCATAAGAGAGTGTCAGTGCCTTCACATTGAACTGCAGCCTTGTAAACACAGTCTTGGTTATGAACTACAGATGGCGCTGTTTGATCTACTCACAAAGGTCCCGTAAAGGACACTTTATGGATCAATGTGTCCTGTGTATCAATTGAGCAAAATGCACGAACCAAAAGGGTCACCAATATTCCAGTACTGTATCAAAGGGTTGGCGCAAAGACATTACATGTATATACAAACGGGGGCTTAGAACCTTAGCCTTAGTTTTGGGAGGCATTCAACACGTCTTTATTAATGCTAACAAGCCCATTATTGCCTCCTCGAAGCTTCTGAATGGGGCACAAGTGGAAGAGAAGGCACAGCCTCGAGTAGGGAAAAGAGGAGGCGTGTCCCCAAGCCCCCCCCCCCCCCGAATAACGCCACTGTGCCTTCGCCAAGCCACTGATAAGTAACTCCAACTCCCAAGTTTCGGGTATACACACCAGCTGGCATGGTAACTGCTATCACTGTAGTACCATGTACTCTCGCTTGTTCCTATGCTGATGGTTTTGCCTGCATTGGACCTTATTCACGTCGCAATACACACCCAACAGTGAGTTAAAAACAAGGACCGGATATTTGGAAGTTAATGTCTCACCGGAAAACCACGTCAGCAGACAAAAATGAAAGTTATGTGCATCTAACAGATATTGAAACAGTTACGACGCTTATACAAATCCAACAGTACGTTATGAAACGTGAATGTAAACATGAAGAGAATTATTAACTGTTTTTTTTTCATTTACTTTCATTTGGGGCCAAACTGTGTTTTATGGATAGAAAGTTTTATTTGCAATGAAATAATGATCAACTCGGCCCTAAAAACACTTGCACCTGGCGTCGTTCCATTTCAATTGCTGACGATGCAACTTTATGTTTGCCATCCGAGAAATTTCTCGTGTACCAAGCAAGTAAAGTACTTTATAAAAGTTGAATTTTACCTTGGGTGCTGAACTTGGTAAAGGCATCCTATTTAATATATATCAAGTTTGTTCATTTTGAGAGTAGCAACCTTTTGAAAAGCCTTTGATGTATGCCATCTTACTCTGGGTACTTGGTGCTATATGTAGCCTATAAACTTAGATGCTTGTATCGGCATGTAATACTTAGGGCAGTAAATGCATTTATTGTTAAAATGAGCTATTAAATTGGAAAACACCCCTGTGAAGTGTACGGGTAACTCACATGCTGCCCCTCCTCTTCCGTCCCCTCATGGGCAACGCGATGCTCGCTGTGTAAAAGAGTACCACCGAGTTTGTAAGCGAGCGTCAGTGCATGAACACTAGGGAAGGTACGCAGCCTGACAAAGTTGACCTGAAGATGGCGCTGTTTGATCTACTGGCGACGGCCACGTATAGGACACTTTCCGGCATAAGGTTTTCGTGCGTACAAATACAGCAACATGCACAAACTCATACAGTCACCAATATTCGAGAATTGCATCGAAGGGTTGGCACGAAGACATTAAATACAAGTGAGGCTGTGAACCTATGTTCTCGGGGGCGGGGCTCCTACGGAGCCTCAGTTTCGGGAAGGGTATTCAACACGTCTTTATTAATGCTAACAAGCTTATTACATTATTGGGAGGGAGAGGCACAGACCTCGAGTAGGGGAAACGGGAGGGCTGTCCCCAAGTCCCCTCCCCCATTACGCCACTGCGCCTTCGCCAAGCCACTGATAAGTAACTCAAACTCTCGAGTTTTGGGTATACACACCAGCTGGCACAGTAACAGCAATCACTGTATTACATTGTAATCCCGCTTGTCTCGATGCTGATGGTTGTGCCTCAAACTGAACTTTACTCACTTTGGATCACACACCAAACAGACAGTTTACAACTCTTCGACTTTTGGGGATGTTCAAATGTGGGCTGATCTGATGACAATCCTCTTAGTCAAAAAGGACCAGATGTTTAGAAGTTAATGGCTCACTGAAAAACCACGTCAGCAGACGAAATGGAAAGTTGTCTGCATCCAACAAATATTGGAACAATCTACAAGTCCTCTCACGCGATGCGGGCCAGGAGCCATCTGTTTCACGGCATGGAAGTCTATAAAGCAAACAGAGGCTCTGCTGCAAATCAGACCGTTCCTCATCAGACGCCATGGGAAAGATGGATCGCCTCTTGGTTCTGCTTCTAGCGGTGTTCATCGCTGGTAAGTCAGAAATCTTTCAGTAGATAGTCCCTGATCAGTCAGTAGATTTTGATCTACGAAATGAAGCTTGATTGTTTTCAGCCGTGGCTCGCAGAGTGTACACTAGCCACTCGTTGGTACCAGGGGGAATTTCGTCTTAGTTGATCACTTTATATAAGCACAAAGGAACATTTGCATTTCCCCGGAAACACACCTCCCGATTTAGTCCTTGCTCAAAATGAAGATAGGACTGGTACCAGATATCTTGTGAAATTAATTCCCCTGAAATGGCAACATTGTGACAAAAAAAAATTCGATGAACTCAAGGTGGTTTAAGAACTTGTGCTTGCGGGCACAGTTAGCAACGTAGTCCAATTACGAATCCAGTTTTCTCCAAATGTATAGTATCCACCTAATTGAAACTTCAACAAGTTAGTTCGTATGTATTTCTCTGGTAATGAAACTAAGGATCCTTCTAAAGTGCCCCAGGCACTGTAGCTCGAAAGCCTGAAGAAACCTGTTGAGAGAAGACAATGAAAAGAAATTACAGTTTAAGAGGTGGGAGGAAAGCCCCAGAAGAATATTCTGGGGAAAACCAACGGAAGCAGGTAAGGACTGAAAACCCAATCCATATGGAGACCAGGACAACCTGTCAACCTAACTCACCTAAGTTGTTATGCACCTCTCTCCGAAGAGCAATTTTATTGTTTAAAAAAGAGCACAAAAAGCAAATGATCCTATGTACCTTCATGTCTGAACGAACGTTTGTTATGATTTATACACACAGTGGTTTCCATTTTTCCATGGTCGACACACGTCTTAGTAATCACACGGTGATTCCACTTTTCCATTAATTCAGGGTCTACTCTACTTTCCTTTCATCACGGATGTAAAGGTCAAGTTACTTCTCGTACAAAACGAAAATGTTGATCAAGGCATGGTCTATCGGGTTAACAAGAAAGAACATGACGTTTTATTCATGAGTTACGATTGGATTAAAATGGTCACTTTTTAAACTAAAATCGCTTGTAAATTGGTACCTGACTTTCACTCCTGTACGTACACACCTCAGTATCAGGATTGCTGTTGCTACTAATTGTGAAGTTCATGCATTGTTCCGTTTGACAGAAAAGCCGCAGAGATTTTTTTTCAAGAAAAAAACAAAACACGAACACGATTACGAAAGAACGAAGACAAAACCAAAGGTTAATCGCATTTCTAACCATTTGAAAACGGTGATCGAGTCCTACCCGATCACCCAAACAAATGTTTGCGTTTGTCTTTGTAACAAATGCATGGCGATGGGGCACAGAACTATTTTATTTGGCACTGTCTAACTCAGGTGTAATTCGAGCAAACAACAGGGAAATGTATATAATTCAAACATTTTTTTCGGTATAAGCATTTATGTATTTGAACAAAATATGCATTCTTTAGAGATCGAGAGATTTCCAAACACGTTCCAAAAACTTAAATGTGAACGTATTAAGAGTCATTTCGTGTAAATACTTCATATAAGTGTCCACGCTTAAAAAAAAAATCGAGTTACCAAAATAGACTTTTAAACATGGTAACGGGCCATTATGTGTTTTAGCCATTTTTGGACAATTTTGGGGCTGCAAAAATTCATATTTTTTGGGCATTATTTTCAAAGGTCATCAAGCCAAAACACTTTTGAAAAATCACATTTATATTAATTGTAGGCACTACAATAGAGCATGTTTTTACAACTAGCAAAATTGCACTTTTTACCCCATTTTTAACCCTCCAAAATGCCACTTGCCAGGGCACTCAGAATAATTTCCTTTTGGCTTTGGCATTGACCTTTTCATATCTGGTGAGAAAATCTTGGTTTATTGTATATCCTTTGTGCAGTAGCGCTCCTAAAATAGTAACAGCAACAAAAACCTTAAAAAAGTGTATTTTCAGTATTTTCCTTTGTTTTGAGTAATAACTTGTATAATTGGAATTGTTCCTGAATCTAGCACATTTTTACAAACATAATCACACTGTGTATCATTGTAAGACAAGTGGATGAATAGTAGGTCGTATAGTTCCCCCTACATCCGGCTAGGCCCCGCCCACTTCCCCTTTGCCTCCGAATTTATGTCTTGTATGTTGTTTGCATAACGAAACAATTGTAAACATATAATTTGCAAGTGAACACTTTCGAAATGACACAAACTTCCTTTTCACAGCCTCCCTTCTCCCCCACCCACCCTTGGCATTGCTTGGGGTTGAGGGTGGGGTGTGACAACCAACTTGGCTTTGGCATGTTTGGTAAAATCATTGTAACGTCGGCAAAAATCATGTGTTTGCAAGCCGCAATGAATAATAATGGCCCTATCGATTGTCCTCTGATTGAAGTGCATCCATTAGTTAAATGATGTCCAGTCATCCCCTACCATGCTAGGCCCCGCCCCTTCCCTTGCCACCTAATTCAGATTTTGATATCTACATGTATTTGCGCAAATAGATTTCAATTTGCAAGTGAACCTGTCATAATTTACACCAACAGCCGTCTCACAGCTCCCCTCCGCCACCCCTCTTCCTTCTCCAGTCAGTGCTCATATGAGCACCTCCCCCTCCCCTTCCCCACCCCCTCCCAAAGAATTTAACATGTATATTAACATGTACGTTTCCATCTCGTTTCATATTTTTATATGATAATCAATCATTATCTATTGTGTATTAGCTGTATGTGGAAATAAATGTCTTTTGAAAAAGTAACTTGCATTATAATGTACGGTACAGTGTACATGTATACATGTATGCAGGTGTTCAGATCACCCTCCCCACCTCTCCCCCCCCCCATCCCCCTGATTTTCAGTGTTGTAGACGAGGCCACAACCTCCGAGGCCAAGGCCAAGGCCGAGGCCACAACCTTCGAGGCCAAGGCCGAGGCCGAGGCCACAACCGCGAGGCCAAGGCCGAGGCCACCACCTCCGAGGCCAAGGCCGAGGCCAGCTATCAAAACACGTAATGAAATATAATCACTAAAACAAGGCTGACTATGTTGGAGCTTTAACATCTTTTTAGTTGAATTCACTGAGTTTTGGAGTGCCTGGCTTAAAAATTTACAGCTTACAATGGGTTTCCTCTTGTAGGGAGTCCGGCGAATTTTATTTTGTAAAGAAAAAAATCTCAAGTTTTGTATCACTGAAAGCAAATCACACAACAAAATCAATGGCGTTTGAATCAGGCTCATAGGTGTTTGCCCTTTGGAGATACAACAATTTGAGTGGCCAAATTTTGAGTTTCTATTCTGTAAGATTTACATTATTTACTTTTAGCATGTTTTATAAATCTTATTTTCAAAACCTATCAAAATGCTCAATATCATAGGAATGCCCATTAAATAAACAACAACTTGATTCTTCAATCAGGTTTTTACCACTCATAACCAAAAGTTACGACCCCCCCCCCCCGACCTTCGCACTGTACAGGCGCGCGCCGAGCAAACACCGCGATGCGACCAGACAATGCCAGACGGCCCGCCGTTACGCACGGGCAAAGCATAGTTCCAATCCCGCTCCACACAACGGGATAAGTGTCCACGCATTATCACTGTTAATACCGCGGCACCAGACAAAGTCTGGCAATGGCCAATCCCGCTCCAAACAACACGGCAACACGGAACATGCGTGCATGACATCACTCAGATCATCAAAATGACCATGAATTCTCGGATCATCCGATTTGAATCCAATGGCTTCGAAGAATTTTAGGTTCATGGCAAGAGGTAGGGAGTCCAGAGGTTTTGGCCGTTTATCTGTAACCACGCAAAATTAGTCAATTTCAAACCGTGCTTATACATGTAATAAGTATCAACATGGCTCTAAAAATACAAAAAAAAGTATCCTGGTACCACGAGGAATACTGACTCCTATTATTCAAACATTCATTCAGAACTTTGCATCCATTTGGATGATAAATCGTAACTGTTTTTATCATATCTTTATGAAAAAAAATGGTACGGACTAGTACACTCGATCGTACCCAGAAAGTTCAGACTTTTACTGAAACAGTGGCCTATAAAACGAAATGATTAAGCTTGCCGCACCTTGCCGCAAATCATTTTTAAAGGTCGGGGTACAGAGGCGAAACGAGAAAATTTTGTACAACACTGCAACCAGACTAGTCTACTACCACATGTTATTGTACGCAGATGGGATTGGTGCCAGACTTATGTAGTCTGGCACGCGGTAACAGTTATAACGCTTGCACGCACGTGGAAAGCTGAAGCGCAGGCTAGGCAAAGATGCTACGTACGTGAGTACGTTCAATGCAACCATTTCCAGTTCATTCGTGCGTACATTGTATATGCGTTCGTTTCACGGAACCCACTGCGGCAGAATCTCGAGGGTTTGATACGGTAAAAAATTAAAATTAATTAGAATAGAAAACACATCAAAATGGGCGGCCTCGAGCCGGCCTCGACCGATTCGCCGAGGCCGGAAGGCTCCGAGGCCGAGGCCAAGGCCGAGGCCTTGCACCTCCGAGGCCAAGGCCGAGGCCAAGGCCGAGGCCAAGGTCATGAAAATCGGCCGCCGAAGCCGGCCTCGAGACCTCCAACACTGCCGATTTTCATCTATCACATACCCTACATCTAAACATACGTTAAGATGCCATCGAACTTTAATTATCTAGATATAGGACTTTGAAAAATGAAAATTTACGATGACCTCACGTGCCCCATGATGACATCATGATGATGGCACTTGTCAATGCACATAATTACAATGTGGGCGGGCCGTCACCACATTGTGGGAAAATTTTTCCTTGTTAGGGTAAAACGTCTTCGGTCCGCACAGTTAAGGAACACAAATACATGATCTTGTTCAGTGTAGTTTGAGTCCATCTGAGCAAAGACAGAGTCAAATTGTTTGGGTAGAATGCAATATTGAAAATACTTGTGTTTTTTTAATCATCCGATAACGTCATCGTGGCGTCACTTTCGGCATATTTAATAAGACAATTATTTGGTTCCCACCATTTTCAACGACGGTAGGACCTTCCCATATACATGTATTTTTGAAGAAGTCACCATAACGTCACACACTTTTCCATGTTTGGTCAAAATATATATATATCAATAAGCCAATTACAAACAGAATGTCGAAGTTAGCTTGCTCTGTTGATGAGATATGGATGAAGGGTTCAAAAACTAACCAAAATACAATAAAATGACGTCATCATCCCGTCATCTCCATTTGTACCCATAATACTTCCCGGTCTCCTACAAACCAAGTTTCAGCCCAATCGGACTTGCAGTTCTCTATATATATAGGATCTTAAAATATTTTCATTTATGATGACGTCACGTGACCTATGATGACGACATCGTAAGTCACTCTTCGGCATACAACTTTGTTATAGGGACTCCGCATAGGTCAACTATGAATGATGTATGACAAAGATGAATGCCCAAAGTGAATAATAGAACAATCGTGTACAAAGTCTATATGGAATTTGGGGATAGAACAAAAACAAGAGGAAGAAGAAAAAAGAATGAGAACAAAAACAAAGACTTTTCCGCAACTTTGCGAAAAAGCCAATCAAACGGGTTGCGCCCCATCACCTAATTATTGTCATTTGATGAGAGTTTGTCACTCAGGATATACAGAATCTCGTCTCTCCAGATGCCTGATTATCTTGCGGGCAGGACATTGTTCTTTTGAGTGTGTTTAAAATTTTACTGATCGACTTTACTGCAGGAAATTATTATGAATTTACTGATCGACTTTACTGCAGGAAATTATTATGCCTTAGCCAATGATGACGAGCCCGACATAAAGAAAGAAAAGAACACTTCAGAGGAAGAAGAGATCAGGGAGAACCGCGCCACTAGTAAGAGAATACATTCTTTGCTATTGATGTTGTTTTGTTTTTATTTTGTTGGGGGAGGGGTTGTTTCAAAAGGACCATGTATCAGCAAAGTGTATACTTTATACTTTCTCACTGTCTGACTGACTAACTGACAGACTTACTGACTCTCACTTGTGACTGATGACTGTTGTAGGCAGGTGAAGAAAGCCTGTAAGTGCTATTGTATAGGATTACTCCGTAACGTTCACGCCAATCAAAATGCTACATCTGACCCACTATTTAGACCACACACTTGTGAAAACTACCAATGAATAGCCATTTGGAACCAATCGGGCGATTCACAATGCAGAGCGCCACTGAAATTTACCATGGAAAGTCAATTTTTCTAATTTGTTATAGATTGGGGCATAGCGTTCTGCCGTCTATTATGTACAAAAACACCATATTGATATAGAGAAAAGAAAAGGGCAAACGTACACTCAAATCATACGCTTACGACACAACTGACCCAAAAAGTAACAATTCCAAATGTTCCGCCCTGCGAATTTGTCGACCATCTCCCACAATGCACTGGGCAAAATAAAGTCTCCGTGGCAAACTTTTGGCGGCGCACTGCAATGTGAATCGCCCGAATTGAATAGAAGTTTGTGCTAGCGCTCTCTCTGTCTCGTACACTGGCCTAGGACCAAATTCACTAGGCCCTCGTCGTTCTTGTTCAACAGGCAAAATGCTGCATACGGTGCGAAAGTACTATGAGAAAATGCGCTTTCTGTCGAGTGTCTTCAAACTGACGTCTTATAAGCAGGCTTGTTTTGAAGCTTGCTCTCACGTTCAAGCAATGACGGTTTAGTTATCTTTTGGTGTTCTAATGACTGAAGTTAATATACTTCCGTTGGATCTGTCCATAGCTCGAACTGTATACATAGGTGCAGAGAGTAATTACACCATAACCTCTGCCAACTACCCGAACAACTACCCCAACTATGCTGATGACATCTGGTATCTTCAGACTGGTAAAGGGCGTATCATCCAGCTCACATTCATGTCCTTTCGTATCGAGAATGTGTACGACAGACTGAAGGGAGGCGATGGAGATGACGTCTCTAAAACGGAGCTCTTTTCCGTAACTGGGAGCGTAGTACCAACTGACAAGGTTTCATCAGGAAACAACATGTGGCTGAGGTTCACTTCAGACGGCAGTGTCACCTATCAAGGGTTCAATATTGTTGCCCAAAGCGTCGCAATGACAGGTACGTCATCATCAGTTGTGAGCAGATCTATCCCTGCATGAATTTAAAGTATCGTGTCGGGGGATAAAGTTTGAATCTTGCACCCTCATTAAACATGCAAGATTTAGGTAGAATACAGTCAAACTTGTAACTCCAATTCGGGCGATTAACAATGCACTGTGCCTCCAAGAGGAGGTCGCACTGAGAGTTCATTTTTCAAATTTACGGTCGACAAAACACGGCCCATTGGAACGAGTGTCAGTAGACAACTTGAGCTAATTTGTTATAGACTTGGGTATAGCGTTCTGCCGCCTTACGAACAACACGATATTGATAAAAAGACAGAGAAGGGCAAACATAAACTCGAATCGTACGCTTAAGAAACTAATGACCGGAAAAACTAACTATTTCAAATGTCCAGCGCTGCGAATTTGTCGACCATCTCCCACAATGCACTGGGAAAAATGAACCCTCCGTGGCAAAATCTTGATGGCGCACCGCATTGTGAATCGCCCGAATTCCGAGCATAAATGACGTAGGTATAGGCTACAAATTAAAAACATACGCCACGTTATGGCTATCTATGGTGTCCGTCCCTCTACTTCCATCCATTATACACAGGTTAGGGTTGGGGTCACCAGCGACAGGTTGAGCAGGAATCGTTTTTGGCTAAAATCATTCCGGAAAACTTTTAAGGAATTATATCGTTCTTTTATTATAAACATCACCCTCCACGGTGCTTTAAATGATCAATTCAGAAGCGGAAACAAATTGACTCAGCGTAACGTCAAGATTTTCAGCTACCGATTTCTGCACTATTGACGTGCAGTCAGCGAACTCGACAATGCTGTGCATTCTTTAAGCAAAACGAAAACAGTTCACACACATCCCTATGTGATTTGTTTTCGTTTTGCTGAAAGAACACTTACCTTTATGTGATCCGTGGACAGAACTTTAATACGATGGTGGTGTTTAAAATTTGGTAACTTCAAAAGAACACGAGTGATTTGAATGATTCTTGTATGAAAAAAATCTTATTAAATGGGTTTTTTTATTGCAGATATCAAAAGTGCTACATGCAGAACTTTACTAAAACAATGGTCTCGACATTTGGGTTTCTGTTTTTTTACTCACCCTGTATACACACCGTGCCACGCACTGCTGCACATTTTGCACTGCATTCTATTCCGCGCAATATGTATGCATTTCTACGTCGTGGTTGGATGTATGGTCTCGAGAATTTCTTGAAGGAGGGAGATCGAGCAACGATGAAGTGGGCCTCGACCATTTTTTGAAGGGCACGATCGCGCAACGGTGAGGTGCAGAAATGGCGCGCTGTTTGCACGGGCAATGCACTCTGTACCGTCACGTTTGAGAGTCTACCGGAGCGAGTCCGTTTAAGCAGTCATGTTTTGAACGGGCACTGCACTAGTTTCATTAATTTCTTTCAATATACTCAAATTCCAGACTACACCACTGAACCATCCTACTACGGCTGCAGATCATATGAGTGGCGATGCTACTACAACGGTCAATGTATTCAAGAGTATCAACGATGCAACGGATACTCTGACTGCTACTACGGCGAAGACGAATACAACTGTTATGGTAAATATGTACAACAAATACGTTTTCTTAATTGGAACATACCCATGTTTTTTTTAAATAATACATCTCACTGACTTTCATTTGCAGACTACACCACTGAACCATCCTACTACGGCTGCAGATCATATGAGTGGCGATGCTACTACAACGGTCAATGTATTCAAGACTACCAAAGATGCAACGGGTATTCTGACTGCTATTATGGCGAAGATGAATACAACTGTTATGGTAAATATTGTTTACAAATTTTTTTGTAAAAGATGGGACACAACACATCTTTGCTACTGTCTTTTAAACAACACTTTTAAATTCCAGATTCTACCACCAATCCCCCCGCACAAGGCTGCAGTTCATACGAGTGGCGATGTTACTACAACGGTCAATGTATTCAAGACTACCAAAGATGCAACGGATACTCTGACTGCTACTATGGCGAAGACGAATACAACTGTTATGGTAAATATGTACAACAAATACGTTTCCTTAAGTTGGAACATACCCATTTTTTTTTAAATAATACATCTCACTGACTTTCATTTGCAGACTACACCACTGAACCATCCTACTACGGCTGCAGATCATATGAGTGGCGATGCTACTACAACGGTCAATGTATTCAAGACTACCAAAGATGCAATGGGTATTCTGACTGCTATTATGGCGAAGATGAATACAACTGTTATGGTAAATATTGTTTACAAAAAAAAGTTTGTTAAAGATGGGACACAACACATCTTCGCAACTGTCTTTTAAAACGCTTTTCATTTTCAGACTACACCACTGAACCGTCCTAATACGGCTGCAGTGTATATGAGTGGCAATGCTACTACAACGGTCAATATATTCAAGACTTCCAAAGATGACTACAACTGTTATTATTTGACTGTAACATATAACTAACTTTCTGTCTGACAAACATTTATAACAACTAGATGTGTTAATGCGTATTTCTATTCATTATAGGAAACACCGTTGCTCCCACTGTAGACGTCAATCCACCCTCTTCCGTGGTACGATTAATGAATGGCAACACCATCTATGGCGGCAGAGTGGAGGTGTTTGTCAACGGTTCCTGGGGAACAGTGTGTGATCATTCCTGGGACATATACGATGCCCAAGTCATCTGCAGACAGCTTGGTTATGGACCAGCCATTAGTGCCCTGGCTTCCGCTGCCTATGGCCAGGGTGTTGGTCCTATTCACCTTGGACATGTCTATTGCAATGGTTGGGAAAGCTCGATTCTCGATTGCCCATCGAATACCATGTTTCCTGGCCATTGCAGCCACATCGAAGATGCCAGCGTGATATGCTCAGGTAACACTCACTTGTTCATCCAACCACCGCCAAAATAAATTAGAAGAAATTGGCAAAGAAAAAAGTAATTTGCAGGGAAGCGGCGTTCGTGCAGTCAACGCAAATATGCATGCTATAAATGGCCGATTTCGCGCTTGCAAAATGTGTCTTCAATGAAGTCGTTATTATGCTCTCATTGTTACGGCATTTTTTTTTTAATCTGTTTTTTTTTTTAATCTGGTTATTTTAAGATAATGGTCGGTTGTGCCAAGTTCCAAGTCCATATTGAGTAAGATGCAAATTTGACAAAAAATACGACGTACCTTTGCATTATATAATACGTTTACCACCAACAATCCAAAGTGTGTACTTTTGCATCCTTTGTTCGGTCGATGCCCACAATACAATATAGCTTGGCTTTCTTATTGAGATCACCTCGACAGTTGAGGTATTTACGACTTTTTGACAGGAACACAAAACGATTATTGTCGAACATTTTCAACTAGACTGCAATGGTCATTTGACCCCTTTTCTTCCTTTCTCTATACGCTATAATTTAGACAACAATTCAACCTCCTCCGTGGTACGATTAGTGAATGGCAGCACCATCTATGAAGGCAGAGTGGAGGTGTTTGGCGACGGTTCCTGGGGAACGGTGTGTGATCATGACTGGGACATGAACGATGCCCAAGTCATCTGCAGACAGCTTGGCTATGGCCCAGCCATTAGTGCCCCGAGTAACGCTGCATATGGCCAGGGTGTTGGTCATGTTTACCTAGCACATGTCTACTGCAACGGTTCGGAAAGCTCAATTCTGGAGTGTACATTAAACACTGAATCATGCTCCCACAGTGAAGATGCCGGAGTTGAATGTTCAGGTAATGCAAACTTGACTTCAATATTAGCGATCCACGAGGTTGAATTCACGATTCGTCCTTTGTCAAGATGCCGCTTATATAGATGTGCTGTCCGTTGCTCTTCATCAAAATCGATTTTGTTTTCTCTTAACGAAAACGACTTTGGCTATTTTGAATGTCTGCATCCTTCTGAAAAGACTTGTTTGAACTTGCGTTCATACGCTGTTCATCAATTCACCAGTAGTTGAACTGACCATGGAACACCTCATAGACGTAGTAATGAAACTGATGTCTGTGTGTTTCTATTAGCGTGAACTATTCAGGCACGTAATAGTGGGTTATATCAAAAGCCTTTTTAAATAATTGATTCACGAAGCATTTCATGTTCTGTCACTTCAGCTCCAGTTCGTCTCGTTAATGGAGGCTCTTCTAACGAGGGTCGAGTGGAGGTTCTTTACCAAGACGAGTGGGGTACAGTCTGCGATGATGGATGGGGCCTTACTGATGCTAATGTCGTCTGTCGCATGCTTGGTTACCCTTCTGCATCCAATGCTTGGAGCAGTGCTCACTTCGGTCAAGGATCAGGTCGGATCATGCTGGACGATGTGAACTGCCAAGGACATGAATCTAGCCTAGCTGAATGCCAACATCGTGGTTGGTTTAGTCATAACTGTGGGCATAGCGAGGACGCTGGAGTTACTTGTTACAGTGGTAAGTTTATGCTCGGAACACAGTAGATGAACTTGAAACTGAGAACAAACAGTTGTCCTTGGCAGGCCGCTCTCACCGCGTGAGTCAGGAAGGTAAAAATTCCATATAAAAATCAGGGTTTTTGATTTTCCACTGTGCCCCTAACGTTCTGCCGCTATGATGTGTCTTGCTTTTACAACTTGTCTGATTTTACTTTTAACCCAAAACTGCAAAGAAAAGCTCTGACGAGTTAAAAGATGAAACGGCATTATGAAACATGAAATATAGAAACGTAATCATTTAACACTTCACGTTCTCTTGAACAACCACGCACCAAGATCACAAAAGATATAAGTAGCGATGGTATTACAAAGTCAATACATTCTCGAAAACACTGAGTGTACCATAGCGAAGGTAAATCAAACAAATTACTGTTCAAATGAATATTCACAACAAATAGAGTTTCTTTAAGACAGCACAACTTTACTTAGATATGTACATCTGACTCTTTTAAATCACACTTTCAAATTCCAGTCTCCACCACCGAACCATCCTACTACGGCTGCAGTCCATATGAGTGGCGATGCTACTACAACGGCCAATGTATTCAAGACTATCAACGATGCAACGGATACTCTGACTGCTACTATGGCGAAGATGAATACAACTGTTATGGTAAATATTGTTTACAAAAGAAAAGTTTTTTAAACTTGGGATACAACACATCTTTGCAACTGTCTTTTAAAACACTTTTCATTTCCAGACTACACCACTGAACCATCCTACTACGGCTGCAGATCATATGAGTGGCGATGCTACTACAACGGTCAATGTATTCAAGACTACCAAAGATGCAACGGGTATTCTGACTGCTACTATGGCGAAGATGAATACAACTGTTTTGGTAAATATTGTTTACAAAAAAAAAAGTTTGTTAAAGATGGGACACAACACATCTTCGCAACTGTCTTTTAAAACACTTTTCATTTTCAGACTACACCACTGAACCGTCCTAATACGGCTGCAGTTTATATGAGTGGCAATGCTACTACAACGGTCAATATATACAAGACTACCAAAGATGAATACAACTGTTATTATTTGACTGTAACACATAACTGACTTTCTTCAAACATTTATAACAACTAGATGTGTTAATGCGTATTTCTATTCATTATAGGAAACACCGTTGCTCCCACTGTAGACGTCAATCCACCCTCTTCCGTGATACGATTAGTGAATGGCAGCACCATCTATGGCGGCCGAGTGGAGGTGTTTGTCAACGGTTCCTGGGGAACAGTGTGTGATCATTCCTCGAGCTATCAGAATGCCCAAGTCATCTGCAGGCAGCTTGGCTATGGACCAGCCATTAGTGTCCTGGGTTCCGCTGCATACGGCCAGGGAGTTGGTCCTATTCACCTTGAAGATTTCTATTGCAATGGTTGGGAAAGCTCGGTTCTCGATTGCCAAACGTGGGATTACCCTGCCCACTGCAGCCACATCGAAGATGCCAGCGTGATATGCTCAGGTAACACTCACTTGTTCGTCCAATCACCGCCAAATTACATGTTTATTTGAAGAAATTGGCAAAGAAAAAAGTCATGTTTAGGGAAGCAGCGTTCGTCCAGTCAACGCCAAAATGCATGCCAGAAATGGCCGATTTCGCGCTTGCAAAATGTGTCTTCAATTAATTAGTTATTATGCTCTCATCGTTACGGCATTTTTTTTAATCTGGTAATTTTAAGATAATGGTCGGTTGTGCCAAGTTTCAAGTCCATATTGAGTAAGATTCAAATTTGACAAAAAATACGACGTACCTTTGCATTATATAATAAGTTTACCACCAACAATCCAAAACGTGTACTTTTGCATCCTTTGTTCGGTCGATGCCTACAATACAATATAGGTTGGCTTTATTATTGAGATCACCTCAACAGTTGTAGTATTTACTATTTACGACCTTTTGACAGCAACACAAAACGATTGTCGTCGAACATTTTCAACTAGACTGCAATGGCCATTTGACCCCTTTTCTTCCTTTCCCTTTATGCTCTAATTTAGACAACAATTCAACCTCCTCCGTGGTACGATTAGTGAATGGCAGCACCATCTATGAAGGCCGAGTGGAGGTGTTTGGCGACGGTTCCTGGGGAACGGTGTGTGATCATGACTGGGACATGAACGATGCCCAAGTCATCTGCAGACAGCTTGGCTATGGCCCAGCCATTAGTGCCCCGAGTAACGCTGCATATGGCCAGGGTGTTGGTCATGTTTACCTAGCACATGTCTACTGCAACGGTTCGGAAAGCTCAATTCTGGAGTGTACATTGAACACTGAATCATGCTCCCACAGAGAAGATGCCGGAGTTGAATGTTCAGGTAATGCAAACTTGACTTCAATATTAGCGATCCACGAGATTGAATTCACGATTCGTCCTTTGTCAAGATGCCGCTTATATAGATGTGCTGTCCGTTGCTCTTCATCAAAATCGATTTTGTTTTCTCTTAACGAAAACGACTTTGGCTATTTTGAATGTCTGCATCCTTTTGAAAAGACTTGTTTGAACTTGCGTTCATACGCTGTTCATCAATTCACCAGTAGTTGAACTGACCATGGAACACCTCATAGACGTAGTAATGAAACTGATGTCTGTGTGTTTCTATTAGCGTGAACTATTCAGGCACGTAATAGTGGGTTATATCAAAAGCCTTTTTAAATAATTGATTCACGAAGCATTTCATGTTCTGTCACTTCAGCTCCAGTTCGTCTCGTTAATGGAGGCTCTTCTAACGAGGGTCGAGTGGAGGTTCTTTACCAAGACGAGTGGGGTACAGTCTGCGATGATGGATGGGGCCTTACTGATGCTAATGTCGTCTGTCGCATGCTTGGTTACCCTTCTGCATCCAATGCTTGGAGCAGTGCTCACTTCGGTCAAGGATCAGGTCGGATCATGCTGGACGATGTGAACTGCCAAGGACATGAATCTAGCCTAGCTGAATGCCAACATCGTGGTTGGTTTAGTCATAACTGTGGGCATAGGGAGGACGCCGGAGTTACTTGTTACAGTGGTAAGTTTATGCTCGGAACACAGCAGATGAACTTGAAACTGAGAACAAACAGTTGTCCTTGGAAGGCCGCTCTCACCGCGTGAGTCAGGAAAATAAAAAATTCCATATAAAAATCAGGGTTTTTGATTTTCCAGTGTGCCCCTTACGTTCTGCCGCTATGATGTGTCTTGCTCTTACAACTTGTCTGATTTTACTTTTAACCCCAAACTGCAAAGAAAAACTCTGACGAGTTAAAAGATGAAACGGCATTATGAAACATGAAATATAGAAACGTAATCATTTAACACTTCACGTTCTCTTAAAGAACCACGCACCAAGATCACAAAAGATATAAGTAGCGATGGTATTACAAAGTCAATACATTCTCGAAATCACTGAGTGTACCATAGCGAAGGTAAATCAAACAAATTACTGTTCAAATGAATACTCACAAGAAATAGAGTTTCTTTAAGACAGCACAACTTTACTTAGATATGTACATCTGACTTTTTTAAATCACACTTTTAAATTCCAGTCTCCACCACCGAACCATCCTACTACGGTTGCAGTCCATATGAGTGGCGATGCTACTACAACGGCCAATGTATACAAGACTATCAACGATGCAACGGATACTCGGACTGCTACTATGGCGAAGATGAATACAACTGTTACGGTAAAAAGTCATTACAAAAAAGTTTTTAAAACTTGGGATACAAAACATCTTTGCAACTGTCTTTTAAACCAACACTCTTCATTTCCAGAGTACACCACTGAACCATCCTACTACGGCTGCAGATCATATGAGTGGCGATGCTACTACAACGGCCAATGTATTCAAGACTACCAAAGATGCAACGGGTATTCTGACTGCTACTATGGCGAAGATGAATACAACTGTTATGGTAAATATTGTTTACAAAAAAAAGTTTGTTAAAGATGGGACACAACACATCTTTGCTACTGTCTTTTAAAACACACTTTTCATTTTCAGACTACACCACTGAACCATCCTACTACGGCTGCAGATCATATGAGTGGCGATGCTACTACAACGGCCAATGTATTCAAGACTACCAAAGATGCAACGGGTATTCTGACTGCTACTATGGCGAAGATGAATACAACTGTTATGGTAAATATTGTTTACAAAAAAAAAAGTGTGTTAAAGATGGGACACAACACATCTTTGCTACTGTCACTTTTCATTTTCAGACTACACCACTGAACCATCCTACTACGGCTGCAGATCATATGAGTGGCGATGCTACTACAGCGGTCAATGTATTCAAGACTACCAAAGATGCAACGGGTATTCTGACTGCGCTTATGGCGAAGATGAATACAACTGTTATGGTAAATATTAATTGTAAATAATTGTTTGTTAAAGATGGGACACAACACATCTTTGCTACTGTTTTTTAAACAACACTTTTAAATTCCACATTCTACCACCACCCCCCCCTACCAAGACTGCAGTTCATACGAGTGGCGATGCTACTACAACGGTCAATGTATTCAAGACTTCCAACGATGCAACGGATACTCTGACTGCTACTATGGCGAAGACGAATACAACTGTTATGGTAAATATGTACAACAAATACGTTTCCTAAAGTTGGAACATACCCCATGTTCTTTTTTTAATAATACATCTCACTGCCTTTTCATTTGCAGACTACACCACTGAACCATCCTACTACGGCTGCAGATCATATGAGTGGCGATGCTACTACAACGGCCAATGTATTCAAGACTACCAAAGATGCAACGGGTATTCTGACTGCTACTATGGCGAAGATGAATACAACTGTTATGGTAAATATTGTTTACAAAAAAAAAGTTTGTTAAAGATGGGACACAACACATCTTTGCAACTGTCTTTTAAAACACTTTTCATTTTCAGACTACACCACTGAACCGTCCTAATACGGCTGCAGTTTATATGAGTTGCAATGCTACTACAACGGTCAATATATTCAAGACTACCAAAGATGAATACAACTGTTATTATTTGACTGTAACACATAACTGACTTTCTTCAAACATTTATAACAACTAGATGTGTTAATGCGTATTTCTATTCATTATAGGAAACACCGTTGCTCCCACTGTAGACGTCAATCCACCCTCTTCCGTGATACGATTAGTGAATGGCAGCACCATCTATGGCGGCAGAGTGGAGGTGTTTGTCAACGGTTCCTGGGGAACAGTGTGTGATCATTCCTCGAGCTATCAGAATGCCCAAGTCATCTGCAGGCAGCTTGGCTATGGACCAGCCATTAGTGTCCTGGGTTCCGCTGCATATGGCCAGGGTGTTGGTCCTATTCACCTTGAAGATTTCTATTGCAATGGTTCGGAAAGCTCGATTCTCGATTGCCAAACGTGGGATTACCCTGCCCACTGCAGCCACATCGAAGATGCCAGCGTGATATGCTCAGGTAACACTCACTTGTTCGTCCAATCACCGCCAAATTACATGTTTATTTGAAGAAATTGGCAAAGAAAAAAGTCATGTTTAGGGAAGCAGCGTTCGTCCAGTCAACACCAAAATGCATGCCAGAAATGGCCGATTTCGCGCTTGCAAAATGTGCCCTCAATTAATTCGTTATTATTTTCTCATCGTTACGGCATTTTTTTTTAATCTGGTAATTTTAAGATAATGGTCGGTTGTGCCAAGTTCCAAGTCCATATTGAGTAAGATTCAAATTTGACAAAAAATACAACGTACCTTTGCATTATATAATACGTTTACCACCAACAATCCAAAACGTGTACTTTTGCATCCTTTGTTCGGTCGATGCCTACAATACAATATAGGTTGGCTTTATTATTGAGATCACCTCAACAGTTGTAGTATTTACTATTTACGACTTTTTGACAGCAACACAAAACGATTATCGTCGAACATTTTCAACTAGACTGCAATGGCCATTTGACCCCTTTTCTTCCTTTCTCTATACGCTATAATTTAGACAACAATTCAACCTCCTCCGTGGTACGATTAGTGAATGGCAGCACCATCTATGAAGGCAGAGTGGAGGTGTTTGGCGACGGTTCCTGGGGAACGGTGTGTGATCATGAATGGGACATGAACGATGCCCAAGTCATCTGCAGACAACTTGGCTATGGCCCAGCCATTAGTGCCCCGAGTAACGCTGCATATGGCCAGGGTGTTGGTCATGTTTACCTAGCACATGTCTACTGCAACGGTTCGGAAAGCTCAATTCTGGAGTGTACATTGAACACTGAACGCTGCTCCCACAGTGAAGATGCCGGTGTTGAATGTTCAGGTAATGCAAACTTGACTTCAATATTAGCGATCCACGAGGTTGAATTCACGATTCGTCCTTTGTCAAGGTGCCGCTTATATAGATGCACTGTCTGTTGCTCTTCAACAAAATCGATTTTGTTTTCTCTGAACGAAAACTACTTTGGCTATTTTGGATGTCTGCAACCTCCTGAAGTAGACTTGTTTTGACTTGCGTTCATACGCTGTTCATCAATTGACCCGTGTTTGAACTGACAACGTGACATCTCATAGACGTAGTAATACAACTGATTTCTGTGTGTTTCTATTAGCGTGAACTATTCAGGCAAGTAATAGTGGGTTATATCAAAAGCCTTTTTAAATAATTGATTCACGAAGCATTTCATGTTCTTTCACTTCAGCACCAGTTCGTCTCGTTAATGGAGGCTCTTCTAACGAGGGTCGAGTGGAGGTTCTTTACCAAGGCGAGTGGGGTACAGTCTGTGATGATGGATGGGGCCTTAATGATGCTAATGTCGTCTGTCGCATGCTTGGTTACGCTTCTGCATCCAATGCTTGGAGCAGAGCTCACTTCGGTCAAGGATCAGGTCGGATCATGCTGGACGATGTGAACTGCCAAGGACATGAATCTAGCCTAGCTGAATGCCAACATCGTGGTTGGTTTAGTCATAACTGTGGGCATAGCGAGGACGCCGGAGTTACTTGTTACAATGGTAAGTTTATGCTTCGAACACAGCAGATGAACTTGAAACTTTGAACAAACAGTTGTCCTTGGCAGGCCGCTCTCACCGCGTGAGTCAGGAAGGTAAAAATTCAGGGTTTTTGATTATCCACTGTGCCCCTAACGTTCTGCCACTATGATGTCTTGCTCTTACAACTTGTCTGATTTTACTTTTAACCCAAAACTGCAAAGAAAAGATCTGACGAGTTTAAAGATGAAACAGCATTATGAAACATAAATATAGAAACGTAATCATTTAACATTTCACGTTCTCTTTAACAACCACGCACCAAGATCACAAAAGATATAAGTAGCGATGGTATTACAAAGTCAATACATTCTCGAAATCACTGAGTGTACCATAGCGAAGGTAAATCAAACAAATTACTGTTCAAATGAACACTCACAACAAATAGAGTTTCTTAAAGATATCACAACTTTACTTAAATATGTACATCTCACTGTCTTTTAAACCACACTTACAAATTCCAGTCTCCACCACCGAACCGTCCTACTACGGCTGCAGTTCATATGAGTGGCGATGCTACTACAACGGCCAATGTATCCAAGACTACCAAAGATGCAACGGATACTCTGACTGCTACTATGGCGAAGATGAATACAACTGTTATGGTAAATAGTCATTACAAAAAAGTTTTTTTAAACTTGGGATACAACACATCTTTGCAACTGTCTTTTACACAAACACTCTTCATTTCCAGACTACACCACTGAACCATCCTACTACGGCTGCAGATCATATGAGTGGCGATGCTACTACAACGGCCAATGTATTCAAGACTACCAAAGATGCAACGGGTATTCTGACTGCTACTATGGCGAAGATGAATACAACTGTTATGGTAAATATTGTTTACAAAAAGTTTGTTAAAGATGGGACACAACACATCTTTGCTACTGTCTTTTAAAACACTTTTCATGTTCAGACTACACCACTGAACCGTCCTAATACGGCTGCAGATAATATGAGTGGCGATGCTACTACAACGGTCAATGTATTCAAGACTATCAAAGATGCAACGGATACTCTGACTGCACTATGGCGAAGATGAATACAACTGTTATTATTTGACTGTAAAACATGACTGACTTTCTTCAAACATTTATAACAACTAGATGTGTTAATGCGTATTTCTATTCATTATAGGAAACACCGTTGCCCCCACTGTAGACGTCAATCCACCCTCTTCCGTGATACGATTAGTAAATGGCAGCACCATCTATGGCGGCAGAGTGGAGGTGTTTGTCAACGGTTCCTGGGGAACGGTGTGTGATCATTCCGTGAACTATGACGATGCCCGTGTCATCTGCAGGCAGCTTGGCTATGGACCAGCCATTAGTGCCCCGAGTAACGCTGCATATGGCCAGGGTGTTGGTCCTATTCACCTTGAACATTTCTATTGCAATGGTTGGGAAAGCTCGATTCTCGATTGCCAAAAGATAGATTACCCTGCCCACTGCAGCCACATCGAAGATGCCAGCGTGATATGCTCAGGTAACACTCACTTGTTCGTCCAATCACCGCCAAAATACATGTATATTTGAAGAAATTGGCAAAGAGAAAAGTCATGTTTAGGGAAGCGGCGTTCGTCCAGTCAACGCCAATATGCATGCCAAAAATGGCCGATTTCGCGCTTGCAAAATGTGTCTTCAATTAAGTCGTTATTATGCACTTATAGTTACGGCATTTTTTTTTAATCTGGTAATTTTAAGATAATGGTCGGTTGTGCCAAGTTCCAAGTCCATATTGAGTAAGATTCAAATTTGACAAAAAATACGACGTACCTTTGCATTATATAATACGTTTACCACCAACAATCCAAAACGTGTACTTTTGCATCCTTTGTTCGGTCGATGCCCACAATACAATATAGCTTGGCTTTATTATTGAGATCACCTCGACAGTTGAGGTATTTACGACTTTTTGACAGCAACACAAAACGATTATCGTCGAACATTTTCAACTAGACTGCAATGGCCATTTGACCCCATTTCTTCCTTTCCCTATATGCTCTAATTTAGACAACAATTCAACCTCCCCCGTTGTACGATTAGTGAATGGCAGCACCATCTATGAAGGCAGAGTGGAGGTGTTTGGCGACGGTTCCTGGGGAACGGTGTGCGACCATGAATGGGACATGAACGATGCCCAAGTCATCTGTAGACAGCTTGGCTATGGCCCAGCCATTAGTGCCCCGAGTAACGCTGCATATGGCCAGGGTGTTGGTCCTGTTTACCTAGCACATGTCTACTGCAACGGTTCGGAAAGCTCAATTCTGGAGTGTACATTGAACACTCACCGCTGCTCCCACAGTGAAGATGCCGGTGTTGAATGTTCAGGTAATGCAAACTTGACTTCGATATCAGCGATCCACGAGATTGAATTCACGATTCGTCCTTTGTCAAGGTGCCGCTTATATAGATTTACTGTCCGTTGCTCTTCAACAAAATCGTTTTTGTTTTCTCTGAACAAAAACTACTTTGGCTATTTTGAATGTCTGCATCTTTCTGAAAAGACTTGTTTGAACTTGCGTTCATACGCTGTTCATCAATTCACCAGTAGTTGAACTGACAATGGGACACCTCATAGACGAAGTAATGAAACTGATGTCTGTGTGTTTCTATTAACGTGAACTATTCAGGCACGTAATAGTGGGTTATATCAAAAGCCTTTTTAAATAACTTATTCACGAAGCATTTCATGTTCTGTCACTTCAGCTCCAGTTCGTCTCGTTAATGGAGGCTCTTCTAACGAGGGTCGAGTGGAGGTTCTTTACCAAGGCGAGTGGGGTACAGTCTGCGATGATGGATGGGGCCTTACTGATGCTAATGTCGTCTGTCGCATGCTTGGTTACCCTTCTGCATCCAATGCTTGGAGCAGTGCTCACTTCGGTCAAGGATCAGGTCGGATTATGCTGGACGATGTAAACTGCCAAGGGCATGAATCTAACCTAGCTGAATGCCAACATCGTGGTTGGTTTAGTCATAACTGTGGGCATAGCGAGGACGCCGGAGTTACTTGTTACAATGGTAAGTTTATGCTTCGAACACAGCAGATGAGCTTGAAACTTTGAACAAACAGTTGTCCTTGGCAGGCCGCTCTCACCGCGTGAGTCAGGAAGGTAAAAATTCAGGGTTTTTGATTATCCAGTGTGCCCCTAACGTTCTGCCGCTATGATGTCTTGCTCTTACAACTTATCTGATTTTACTTTTAACCCAAAACTGCAAAGAAAAGATCTGACGAGTTTGAAGTTGAAACGGCATTATGAAACATGAAATATAGAAACGTAATCATTTAACACTTCACGTTCTCTTTAAAAACCACGCACCAAGATCACAAAAGATATAAGTAGCGATGGTATTACATAGCCAATACATTCTCGAAAACACTGAGTGTACCACAGCGAAGGTAAATCAAACAAATTACTGTTCAAATGAATACTCACAACAAATAGAGTTTCTTTAAGACAGCACAACTTTACTTAGATATGTACATCTGACTTTTTTAAATCACACTTTCAAATTCCAGTCTCCACCACCGAACCATCCTACTACGGCTGCAGTCCATATGAGTGGCGATGCTACTACAACGGCCAATGTATTCAAGACTATCAACGATGCAACGGATACTCGGACTGCTACTATGGCGAAGATGAATACAACTGTTATGGTAAATATTGTTTACAAAAGAAAAGTTTTTTAAACTTGGGATACAACACATCTTTGCAACTGTCTTTTAAAACACTTCTCATTTGCAGACTACACCACTGAACCATCCTACTACGGCTGCAGATCATATGAGTGGCGATGCTACTACAACGGTCAATGTATTCAAGACTACCAAAGATGCAACGGGTATTCTGACTGCTACTATGGCGAAGATGAATACAACTGTTATGGTAAATACTGTTTATAAAAAAAAAAGTTCGTTAAAGAAGGAACACAACACATCCTTACCGTTTTCACGAAGGGGCGAATTTCATGAAAATCGTCTGTGTTTCGAAATGTGCAGAAAAAGCGGCATCTTCACGGTCTTAAGCCACAAATCTCATTTTAAAAATCACTGGTCACTGCCTGTACCCATAGACACGTGTGATCAAGTTTACTTGCCCTTGTAGCACAAACGTACACTTGCCTTCGATATTAGAAGCACAGAGTAAAACAGTTTCCGTTTATTCTTTCCTACACCAAAGCTCCTTCATATCCTACTACTGACAGCCCGTTCGACCACGGCACCGAACCATCCTACAGCCACGATTGCAGACCATATCAGTGGCAGTGCCACAACGGCCAATGTATTCAAAGCTACGAAAGATGTGACGGATTCTCAAACTGCTTCTTCGGCGAAGATGAATACGACTGCAATGGTAAAGAGTCACCAGGAACCATTCTCTTGTGGTGTCGTAGATATTGCTTTGAGTGGTATTATCTGTTTTATACAAAAGTATTGAAAAGGAAAGTGGAGACTGTCCAATGTAATATTGTTCTCATATACCAGATGCGTTTGCATCTGGTAGAAACATGGAATCTGTAGTTTATGTCCCACGTTGTGTTAATTTTATTTTACAGTCTGCAGTGCATCTTTGTGGCTTTGCTACAACAGCAGCCAGTGTATTCAAGATTACGAAAGGTGTGACGGCTTCGAAGACTGTTACTATGGCGAAGATGAATTCAACTGTAACGGTAAATATTCAAAAGAGTTACTTGACGCAGCAGACAGGCCTTTTTCCGACTCATGAACGTCGAACTATCGAAACATTTCGGCGATATTCTCGTGCTCCGTTTGTTAGAGAAAACATAGCTACTTTGTAAGCATAACTTTGTTATACTCTAGTGCTTTATTATGTTTTGTCTCATTCTTTTGTTTACAAGCTTTCCACCACAGAAGCGGCATGAAAGTGTGCCTTTGCATTGCTCCATCTTGTCTATAGATGAACATTATGTTTCAAACGGAGGTCAGACATCAACTTCTTGCACACATCCAAATAGTCCTGCAATTGTGTAACTAAGGTTGTACTGGTTTTGATTTCCAGAGGTTTTCCAGTGTGATAATGGTGACGAAATTCCGATGAAGTACACCTGCGATCGCATCGTCGACTGCCTTTATGCGGAAGATGAGTGGCGAAACTGTGAAGGTAGAGCAGTTTACCTCTTTTACCTTTACACACGCGTCAGCGTCAAAGGCTTTTTCGGCACACATCCTTTGTTTTTCTTTTGACGTCATGCTGACGTCACAACATGTCATGTGACATCATCTTTAGATGTGCACATTTTAAGGAAAGGTTCCATCATCATGAAACTTGGTTGGCAGAAAGACATTGTTATTAATATACAAAATCCGCAATGTAGTCACGATGACGTCATCAACTGTCATTAGACATGGGGAAATAGTTATTCACATTGAAACAAAGACATCAGAATTATCAGAGAGTGACAATATGAAAACTGAACTGCTCGGTAGTTCACAGAAGCCGATCTACGGTTGACCACAAGAGGGTGCTCTATCATCGGGGCACTTTGAGACAAAAACGGTACATTTAAGATCAGTAAGCTTTTTATTGCATAACAAAAATTATTACAATGATGTAAAGTGTTTTATTGTGATTTAATGTCTTAGATAATGACGTCAAGCGAGACAACATTGACTTGTTTCCGCGACGGGAGCAGCTTTTGTCGAAGGAGCAAAACACTGATGACCAAGACCAGTAGACGTATCAAGGTAAACTACTCATTGTTTCTGCTAGAAAAATTGAGGGCGCTGTGGTACAAAATGGACAGGCTCACCCAACACTATTCACACTTTGGCTTCACATTTTCAAAACTTGTCCTAACCGGAGCGAGGCAAGATAATTAACATTTACCATAAGTTAAATCCTAACCCCAATATAACTAATTGAGGGTGAAGAACCCTATGCTACAAAATACTACTTTGTATTTTGTAGCTTTCAGCCTCTTTATGAAATCTCGAAAGGCACAGGTGGGCAAAACGTTTCATCTCTGATGAAAACCAGTAACTCGTATTGTGGTGTCTTGTTAGATGATGACAGGCATTACCTTCCAACATCAGCAACACACTTCATGTGCCAAATACTACATTGGGTGCCAAATACTACCAACTACGATAAGTTACGCGCACCAATATGCTACACTACTCAATACTGCAAATTACTATTTCGTAGCTATGAGGCTAGCTAAATTTACTACAGAGTGACCAGTTTGGTTTCACGTCCCAAAACGGGCCCTTTAGTTATCGACATTCTGTGCATCTAAGACTGCTTTGTACAAAAGATGATCAATAGGAGAGGCCAAGGCTTTTCTTTCAAAATAAAGGATTAATGAGAACACTGCGGTTGCGCCACGTTGTGCTTAAAATGAAAGATTTCATTGCTTCTATAATTTCCGACTCGTCAGGAAATTTAAAACTCAATGCGGAAGAAGTACTGTTTTTGTTTTCATCAAAACAAAATTCAATCCCACATACGTACGCATGCTTATCCACTTTCTACCGGTAGCAATTGTAAGTTTATCTTTAATTCTCTTTTTGTTGCAGGAAACAGCCGTCGTCTCGGACTTAAAACGCAAATGGCAACGACCATGGTACACCGAATGCTTATCTTCATTTGACTTTTCTTGGAATTAGTTTTGATTTTCGATTTCATTTTGTTCCTATTTTCAATTTCGTTTTTTTTTTTTCTTTAAGAGTTTTGTTCCAAGTTTGAGTTAACCACAAATATTTAGGCCTACTATTCGATTTATTTGAATTGTGTGCTTTTCAATATCATCATTTTATGGGCGATTCCCCGGAGACCTGGACACGGTTGGAAATTGGGTATTAAATCAGTAGAACTACAAGCATCACAATCTCGAATGTGGTATCAAATCAAACGAGACAAAAATACTTTTCATTTGAAAGAAATATGAGCAAGTTATGAGTAAAAAGAAAATCACATAGTTTTTGGCTGTAAACAAAGGTATGGATTTTGGTATCATGTTGGCACCTTGTTTTAATATGCAGCACGCGAGTGTTATTGTTCATTCTTGTTTTTAAGGCAGAGCAAAAGGTTAACATTCTATGCCAAAAGAGCATATTTGTTTGATAACTGTTGCTTCCATGATTTTATCAAAGATGGGCGAACTGTTACGTGTTCAGCCATAACATAAAGAGCCGTAACGTAACAAGCCGTAACGTAACAAGCCGTAACGTAACTAACCAAGACTGTACATGTTATATGTCAAAGCATTTGCCAGTAACGAAGCCAGCACAGAAATACTATAATTTGTTTCAGCTGTGTCCTTCCCGTTTAAGGAAACTATATTTTTTTCAAAGACACATGCGTTTTCGATTCATGTCCTTATTTTGCAACATAAGTGTGCGAGATTACACGTCCTATCATAACTCACAAAACTTGCTTATGGCTACGTTATGCGTATGCTGATGTCCTGCTGAGATGTATTCATGGTTCACGTTGATAAAAGGAGTCCAAAACGCGGTACTACATTGCTAAACTGTAACAAAACTAACCATAGAATTGCTTTTGTTTCTATTTTCATTTTCGTTTTTGTTCCATTCAGCTTTTGTTCCAAATTTGAGTTAACCAAGAATATTTACTAGTTTGAATTCTGAAGAATGACTTCCAAACTTTTACTTGGGGAAGATCGTGCAATATAGGACACTCTTAACCAAAGCCCTTTCTGAGGAAAAGAGTTTACGCTGGACAGAACCCTTTCCCATAGAACAACCGGGCTGTCAAAACGAGAATCTAATCAAAGCGTGTCCCATCTCTACAAATGTGTAAACATCGCATTCATTTCATGATTTCCCCAGTGCTAGTGTTGGGGTGAATGGGTACAGTCGCTGTAAAGTCTTTGTCTACAGCAAAGTTGGATATTATGCCATAAAGAAGGTGCATAAAGAAGGTGCATAAACTTACCTGAAGCACGTGCTTTCTTTTTACCGGTCACCTTAGTGCACGTTAGTGGTGCTCGAATCTTCTGTGCCCAAAGCTCACTCCAAATCGGCAAATATACAAACATCTGTGGAAACCAATCAGAAACGCTCGAATTGAATACAGTAACCCCGTGTTTTAGAAATTGATATCAAGTCATGAAGATAATTCCATCCAAAAGAAGATTCTTGTTTCGGTTCTAAAATATAATTTTGAAGATATGACCTTGCTCCAACTTAAAAAGAACCGTTTAAAATAAATTCTTCTTTATATACAAGAATCTGTGGAAAGAATGGGCAAATGTTATTGAAATGTGGAATACATTATAGCATACATCGATGATTGATACATTAAGAGTCGAGCATTTATAACTCGCAACCCAATATTTGAATTGGCCATCTCTCATGTGCGTAAGGCGTAAGTTCCAATTTTAACGACACCTTGCATTTCGATTTTTGTTCAAAACTATATTGATGCCAAAAATACCTAACTGCACAAATGGAGCTTATTCCACGGTCTTTTAGAAGCAAAAGAAACAATGTGAGGGACCCCACCATTCCAGCTCAAAATCGCGTTGGACATTAATTTTATTCCAACAAATTGACGATCTTGAGCAGAACAGCAATTTGGATAAGCTATCAATAAATCTGAAAAAAAAAACCCGAAACTCATTCAGTAACACAAGAAGCGGTTTGCGACGTATTTTCTCATTATTTTAGGCAAGTTGACATTCTTAATTTGTTTCTTTTTTGTTTCGTTTTTGCGCATTGTAACAGCTTCTCTTTTTTTTTCCTTTGGTAGAATTAAAACAATTAGATTAAAGTGCAATCCCCTTTGTCTGAGTGAGTTTCTTTATATTCAGTGAGTTTTTGTTCATCTGATAACTTTTCCTGTACCGATTATTACTTGTTGCATATAATAGCCTTCAAATTCTGACAATGATAAAAAGGAAATTAAATAGTCTCCACGTATGAGTAAAATACTCGAAAAAGATGCAATTTTAGGAAGTTGCCATTACTACCTCAAAATGAAAAACATAACAGTGGCGAATCTTGGGGGGGTGGTAAGGGAATCTAACCCCTCCCTATGGCCTCAAAGCTTGAAACACAATGCACACAATAGTAGTAAATGACTACCCCCCCCCCCTCACCTTAACTACACCCTGCGATCAAAGTTCAAGTTTTTATATTCCTATTGCAACTGACAGAGGCGTCGGGTTGCCAGGTCCTGTCCAAAGCAAACTGACAGACCAGGTAAGCATAAACAAGTGCGAGTGCACAATAAACTCTGGTCGTCTTGCATGAAAGTCCTGCATGAAATCCATCAAAATGATCCCTGCCAGAGCTTAACAATGCGACGCCCCCAAAAAAGGCGGCGCCGATGACAAATATGGAACACCATGGAATGCACGGTAGGAGCTTTTGGTTGCATTTCTCAACCTGTGTCAGTTTTTTTGTCGTTATAAATAAGAAAAGCAAATCCAAAGATTACCCCACAGAACAAATAATGTAAAATAAAATAATTCATAATAAATATCGATAAAACATGCCAAGCCAAATGTTTTCACGGGGCTTCTACGGTGCAAATTATATACTTGGAATTACACTGAGGACTACGCGATGAAAGTTCTGTTTTATTCAGATTGTCGGTAACTTGAAGACCCACACATTCTAATTCTGTAAAAAGAAGACAAATTGTTTCACTCATTAAAATTTAAGAAAATATTCGTCATGCTTGCTTCTCCAGCGGCCGAGAGAATGGCATTCATAAAAAAAATGTGTTTGGTATAACAGACAATTTAAGTGTTTTTATTGCACAACTTCCTGAGGGGATATATAATTAGAAGTATCCGGTGAATAGAAATGTAGCCAGATACCCTTAGTACCGTATACTATATACAGGAGGCTAAAAAACCCAGATGGTAAAAACGCGTGCGCGTTATCGGATACCTGCATTATATACAAAACACATTTTTATTTTTTTGGTAAATGGCAAACCGCCTTTATGCTCAGTCATAAAATTTGGGGGGTTTGGGGGTTCTCTTTCAACATACAAATACATTTCTTTCCTTCAATTTCTGCATATATTTACGATCGGATGGTAATTTGTGAATTCGCATTAAGCCACTTAGAATGTATCAGTACCTGAAGAACACAAGTTACTCCCATGTTTTTATTATTATTATTATTATTAAAGCGCACTGCTATCAATTTAAGGGAGTGCTGCTTGGAGTGACTTCTGATCAGAGACTGAAAGGGTTCGAATCCAGCTGCTGGCCATAATTATTTTATCCTTGGGCAAGCCCAATCCCCCCCCCCCTCCCCCTCGCCTCTTTCCACCCAGGAGTATAAATGGGTACCAGCATTAGCTGGGGAGGAACCTGCTATGGACTGGCATCCGAATATTCTCAGTCGTTTCTTGCCAAGGAAACCGGAGATGAACGCCAGCCTGATAGGCCATACTGTCTCGTGACAGACTTTACGTTTTCATTAGGACTACGTATACTCCGGACCAGCGATTTCATCGTATTAATTACGTCCAAGGTCGCGTCCTCACAGTGCAAGGCGGGTTAATTCTTAAGTTCGCATTTTTAAAGTTATGATTCCATAGTCGTGCACACTTTGACTGCTTGCGCTCAACCTTTGCGTATACACTGAGCATGAAGGTTTCTATTAGCAAACCAAATTAATTGAAACTAAGTCTTAGCATTTCTGGTATTCATAAATCAAAGGCAACCATTTGTTTTTGTATTCGGGAGTACAAATTTCGAAACGTTTTGAACTACAAAATTCAGGGAAGTTCATATTAGGCGCAAAAGCAAACAGAGCAGAATATAGCCCGGTCCATGGAAAGATGATCGAGACTTCAAAATGCAATGTATCTCGACTTCGCACTGCAAGCTATTTGTTTTAAACTGTATGCACATCAATAAAGGTATAATATATATATATACATATGCGTTATTTAGCATACTCTTTTATAGCAATTATTTTGGAGGTGACTGCTATAAGCCCCCACCCCCCCCCCCGGTAAACCATCCGAGAAACGGGCGGTATTTGATATTGTTTCACTTTCAGGGCAATTAATAAAAAGGCGAAATAACTGCGAATTCATATTTATGAAAGTTTGAATAACTTACGTAAAGTTGCTGTGTAATTGATCGGGTGAATGCTGGATATGGTTTCACTCTGGTTTCACAGGCAGACGATCGGCTTGGGCGATCGAGCGAAGGAGTGCAACTTGTTTAAATACTTGACAAAATATCTTGCTTGCATTAAATAGCGGCCCACACACTGCTGGCGATGATGTCAATTGGGATGGACCAACGTACAAGCAATGGTACCCTGAAAGTGGTCATGATTTCGGTCCATGGGAATCCCATTGTTCCGGATCATGAATTGGGTTCTGATGGGAAGGGCGGCCAGAACATCTACGTCCGGGAAGTGGGCAAGAAGCTGAGCGCCCTGAACTGTGATGTGACCTGGCTGACACGGAGTGAATCCAAGACCGAGACCGGAGTGGTGGTTCTATCCGACAAGTTGCGATGCCGCTTCATCGTAGCCGGGCCACAGAAGCATATTCACCGCGACCAGCTGTACCCATACATGGGTATTTTCATCTCGCAGATTAACCCCGCCGCTTTTGACCTGGTCTTCACCTGCTACTGGCTGAGCGCCTACGTCGGGATGGCACTGGGCCTGCCCCACATCCATTCCTCAATGTCCCTAGGCTGCATGAAGTACAAGCAGGAGATCATGGCACCCATCGGTCCCACGCGTCTCAGGGTCGAGAAGCTCGTCAGCGAGCTAGCCGATATCTACGTCTGCCAGACTCGCGGGGAGATCGACCTGATGCAGCCCCGTCATCCGGTGTACATCCCTTGCGGCATCAACGAGGAGAACTTCCATGGACTTGACAAAGCCGAGGCACAGAAGCAGTTGGGCTTTGACTGCAATCGCCTGAATGTTCTGTACGTTGGTCGCTTTGCCCAACAGAAAGGATACAGCTACGCTCTGGAAGCCATGGCCGCTGCCACGACGCCCCACACCTTCCGTTTGGTCGGCAATTGTCAAGACGTCTCGTCTATTGGCAGGTATCCCTCCGCTCAGTTTCTGGGACCCAAGGAACCCAAGCAGGTGGCATTGCTGATGGTAGCCTCGGATATCCTGATCATGCCCAGCTTGTACGAGCAGTTCGGGCTGGTCGCAATCGAGGCCATGGCGGCGGGATGCTGTCTCATCGTCTCGGCGGTGGGAGGTCTGGATGAGAACGTTCAGGACGGGGTCAACGGCTTGAAGGTACCTCCGGGAAACTCAGCCGCAATCCTGGCAGCATTCGAGAAACTGGCAGGCAATGAGGATCTACGGCAGCAGATCAGCAAGACCAACAGACGACACGCACTACAAACCTACAGCTGGAAATCGGTGGCGGGCGAAATTAAGACAAATTTGGACAAGATCGTGGAAAAACACGTACGGTGGCAGAATAGCATACTACCATCGGCCACCATTGATAAAAGATCCAAATATATGTGAGTTATTATTGTTTGCCTCTAAGTGAACGATCTCGGTCTTGCATTTGAAAGATGCATTTCTCAATCGAAATAATACTCATGTGGTGGAGGGAGTGGAATATATCGTTTTAAAGGTGATTTGGTGACGCATTTCTATTGTTTATCAGAACTAATATAATTAACATCCCATTTTTATTCTTTAGTTAGTTTCAATACATGTCATTATTTGATGTGCATCTTAAAATACAGGTATATTTAACGGAAGAAAACCGTTTAATCCAATGTATAATATAGTTTTCTTTAAAATGTATGCAGCTTCAGAAACCAAGTTGTCAAAACTTACTTCAAAATTTAAATAGGTACACTTGTTTTGACAGAATCAGAGTTGTTGTACCTATTCAACTGTCGCTCGGAAGAAATAAACACAAATAGAAGATATTCCGGTGAAGACTTCATTTATTTGTCTTTAAAAATAGACATAATTACCAGCGCCTTGAGTACCTAATTGTTGGTAGATACGTGCGCTATATAAGACTCCAGTATTATTATTATTTTTTTATTATTATTAGTGTATTATACTCTTTGGCGAGATGGGACAAAATATATTACGTGGCACTGTGTTGCACAGTGCATGCCCTTTGGAAAAGACAGGACACAGTGCAAATTAAACTAGTTGTATTCGATATTATTCTTTCACTATTGATGATATTAATCGGGTGAGTGGTTTAATACTTCGCAAAATGGTTAGCATTGGTTAGGAAAATATAATCAAGATGTATTTGTGAGTAGGCCTATGCGGTTCCCAAAACACTGACACGACGTCGTTTGTCAATACCTTCCCTATCTATTACTGTTCTATTCAGCATAAGAACTAAAAACAAACAAAAAAAACAGGGGAAAAAGTTCATTCCTGACTATGCGCGATTGCATCCCGCCCGAACCCAATCGTACAGAGGTGAAGCGACTTGAGCGAGTCTACATGTACTTCTGTACCCCATTCAATAATCCCCGTCAATAAACCGAACCGTCGATCGATACCCGTCAATACATCCATGTCGCAGCAATAACCCTATAGGCATGGGCTTAATCACACCATAGCAACTGCTATAGGCACGGTCAATAGCTAAGTGTCGTGTAGAACAATACCAGTACATGTAACTGTTAACGGTTTGATGCCTTCTTGTTACTACTTACATCGTTCTTCACCACACAGGAACACTACCACACCTTGCCTACGTTCCTAAAATAGGCAAGCGTGTAAAAAACGACATGCAGAAAAAAAGAAAACAATGTAGCTGATTTTTTTCGCGATAGATATGGGATTATATTCGATGCTTTTACGTCCTTGATAACTTCGTGGTTTTGCCAAAACTGCACAGTGCGACCGGAGTACTGGGATGGATTTTCGGATCAAGTCTGGACACGAACTATAGTTTTTGGTAAGTTACTTGGTGTTCAGCTTCTAATAACATATTATGATTTTCAAGACATTTCTAGAATTCACACAACGTTACAAATCTACATCCGGAAAGAATGCTGTATCCTGACGCATTTTTTTTTCATCATATATCATCTCAGTGAAGGTCAGTCATTGCGAAAATGGTGAAAAGACATGAATCTGGGACCGAGAAACATTACTGATTTTGTTAGAAAATACAGGTACTTTGAAAATATTCTTAAATCTCCATAGACTTTTAACACAACCGCTGAAGTGGCGTCTGGATACTACATCCAGTTTGCATTTCCGTTGTTTGCAGCATTGCTAATTAAAAAGACACTTCTAGCAAGACATTGACAATTGGGTTTGGTAGCCAGCTCTGGTTTGCCTCCCTCTCAGACCAAATAGTTTGGCGCCAACTTTGTTTGGGGCTTTTACTTTCACTCAAAACCAACATTTGCCTAAAACGCCACGAATACCATTGATAAAAACTACTGTTACGCAGGGATGTAATTACACCACGTGATCACGAAGTCTAGGATTACGGAAGCGTCAAAAGTTGCCAGCCGTCTTCCCCATAAAATAGATACTGTTTAACTATCAATTTCAATAAATTGGATACACATCCCAAGCCTAGTTAAAGTTTCATTCATGCGTAAGATATCCCCTTTTGCAACTTGTGTTTTATTCATCCAATTCCGGAGCAAATACATACCACATTTCCATCATTATTGTTTCTCCAAACAGCTGAAGTGCTGAACCGACCGAAAACACACGCAACGCTTCTCATCGATCGATGTTTGTTTCTTTAAAGGGAATATACATCATTTGCTTTTGCTGTAATTTTCAGAAATGGATGGCATTGGGGAGTTGGAAATATATAGCAAATATAGTTACACAGACTTTTTTTGAGGTTTTGGGTTCGAAAATGCTATAAAAACCAAGAAAAACAATCATTTTCCTGTAGTCTGGTTCCCTGACTCAATATAAGAAGAAACAGAGCAGTTTACATACATTGGGGAATTGTAAGGTCAGGGAACCAGTCTAGCTGGCTTGTACCCGTTCATAGGTGTGTAATCGATTGCAAACAAGTGCGATGGTCAATTGGGGCCAGTATTTGAAAAAAGCCAGTTTTTTTCCAACGCTGGTCGGCCGACCAGCGTTGGAAATTGATACAAAAATACCACTTTTCTTGAAAATGACAGTATACCAGGTGCCATGATTTTACAGGATGCTTTACACTGTAATTCACTAACAGTCCAGCAAGGTATTTCAAAATGATTTGGTAGTTTTATTTTTTGATGTTTGCAAATGTTGTATTTTCCCTTTAATCTGATCCGTCGGTGCAAATTTGGGCACGCTGTTAATCAAACACTCGAGTCGTGAAAGCGCATGTGTGAATAAACCACTATACATGTAATTGTTTGAAGAGGCGGCGCCTTCGTTTGGATTAGCTCTTAAACTAATAATACCCATTTTGACGTTCGCAGCATTTTTGGTATGGATCACAACTTGGGCAATTATAATTATACACGAACTTACGAGGCAATGTGAATACCAGAAAGGTTTATTTGAACGTGAATGAATGAGTTAATACAGAAGTCATAAAAGACTGTTTTTGTTTGTTGTTGATTTTGTTTGTTGTTGATTTTGTTTGCAGGTTTCGTGTGATACGAGCCTGGTATGGCGACATCGGAGAAACTGAAGAAGGGTTCTACCAGTGACTTCCCTAGCGGTTTCGACCGCTGGTTGGCTTTGCAAAGCGTCAGCGATAAAATTGTACGGCGAGCCAGCACACTGAACGCTATGGAGAAACTCCGCCTTGAACGAGCCACCAAACAAATCGACTTCAAAATCCAGCTTCGGGAGAATCACTATGACAACGTCAACCAGCGACTGAAGGAGACGCTGAAAGACCATGACTTGTACAAGAGGGCGCTATTGAGAAACGCGCCACCCCCGCGCGAGAATAACCAGGTCCCGCCTACTGCCGAGATGAAGCCCTTCGGGAGATACCAAGGAGCGTACCATTCGAAAATGGGGACGGCCATGCAGAGAGAGGAGGAGGAAATCGCGCAGCGGAAACTGCGCCGGCGGAACAAGCTCCTGGAAAGGGCCAAGCATGAGAGCGAGACTCGGATTGACCCGAAACTGTCGACCGAGCAGATTCTGTCCAATAATGACAAGCCGCTCTCCGAGCGTTTCAAGCGAACTACGACCATGCGCATTGCCACGCTGCGGGCGCAGACAAATGCAGTAAACGCATTCATGAAAGTAAAACGCGATGCTGCTGTTAAAAAGCAAGCCAAAAGATACAGCAAAAGCAGCCTTTTCAAAGGTGTTTTTCAAACTGAATAACTAGGATATTATATCCATTCTGTTCGGCACGAGTGATTATCTGACATCTATAAGTTTAATGGCGAATGACAATCATGATGTTGTGTTTGTTTTGCTTTGACGTATTTACACAGATGTAGAAATAAAATATGAAGCATATTAAAACAAAAATCTATTGTTTTTCAACGGATAAATAGAGAACTTGAAAAGCATGTATACATTTTCATGTTAAAAAAAAGAATATAGAATTATACCATACAAGTTTACTCATTTGTAACGCTATATTGCTTACGTTTACGCAATTAAGTCTTGTTCTGTTTGCGATCTTGATTCTAGTTTGGTACAATCACGTCGAATGTATTTTAACGAGTCAGTGAGACAAGTGTAGTTAGTTCACACCCACCATTCCACAGCAGTTTGTTCACAGCAACGGAATAAATTCGAACTTGCGTTCATATAAACCAGATATATCAGTAATAATCACTTTGCATTTTATTTCTACTTTATGACATGATGGACAGATACGAAGCTCCTAACTTGCTAATTTAATTACGACAAGCCTCCTTAAAAAATACTGCTCTGTTCTATATATGCATAAAAAGTGGTATACAAAGCAGATATTACATAAAAGGCGTAGCTTTGACTAAAATTAACATATGAAACTTTAAGTGCATTGAAGACTAGAGATCAAGAGTCGACTCGAACCAAAATTATTTCTAAAATTCGATTGTAAGTGATGTTTAAAAACAGTTTAGAGCAACTATGTACAGGCACATGCTTTGGAAGATCGACTACTGTAGTATTTCGGAATGACTCCACAGTCGAGTAAATGAAAAATTAATACATCAAGTCCATTTGTCTGATTTCTTCCTCAAACCCTTTGAGAAAGGTCTTGCTTAAAGGTACAGTCCATCGTTTGTAATTTGTGCATTTTTGTTCGTTTGACGCAACAAACGTGCTCAAAATCTAAAGAAGGGTGCTGAACAACTAACCCGATGAACTTTCAGCTCAGCTTCAGCTGTATATTCTGAGAAAAGCAACATTCTAGGATCTCGATTTCAAATCAAAAGTTGCAAATGTTTTGAATTGGGCCTAAATTCAGCGTCCGAGACAAGTTCTCACTGAGCCGGTGTCACGGTCTCACTTCTCCGGCGTGCTAGCTTCTCCAAAACGGAAATTTCGCTTCAACACGCATGGACAAAATTGCGCAGTAGTGTACATTTTCGTCACTGTATTAGTGTGCTGAGTTTTTCGGGGCTGTACTTGTGTACGTAAGATATTTTGTATGCATAGAATTTTCGTGGTGCGCACTATTAACTCCCAATATTAATGACTTGAATTTGAAATGCACATTTATTTTAAGCCGTGGTTGCAAAAATAAGGACAAAATGGACCACGAACGAGCAAGGAACACGGACCAAGGAGTTCGTTCTTAATTATTCCTCCATGAACACACATGTTGCATGACGCTGGGAACACAAATCAGAATACATGGAATGACTTGACCCACAGGAAGTGTTACGTAACACATTCTTGGGTGTCCCTCACTGTGTTATTAATGGGCTTGGTAGACTTCAGAAAACAGCCCGAGGAAAAGTAAGCACAGCGGACACATGAGCATGAATCGTGCTCATGTAACGTGCACTGTAACGTGCTCAGTTATCCGCCAAATCGACCCGGAGAAGCTGGCACGCCGGAGAAGTGAGACCGTGACACCGGTTCGGGTTGCACCTACGCGATGTCGCGCACTGATCTGACAAATTATAGCAACCGGCCGCGCGTGTGCGTCGTGTCAACGCACTTCGCCAACGGAAATTTTAAACGATGCGTCTTGAGAGATGCATCGTTGGAAAGGCCTTATTCCGTTGATTTCTTCAAAATGACAGCATGTCAGAAAGAATAATTTCACAGGGAGTTTAGCCCCCTTACTATGTTTCAGCCAAGTACGTTTTTCAAACAATAATTACGTCAGTTACTTTTTGGATAGCTGCAAAATTAATGATGGACTGTAGCTTGAAGACCGAAACTTTAGGCCAGCTAATTTTGTTGGATTGATACTCGATAGAGCCTGTTCTTTTGCTTTTTTTGTTCGTTGCGACTATGCAACGCCGGATTGAAAACGGGTTTTATAGCCAATTATAAAAATGCAACATATGAGGTAAATACATTGTATCGTAACATGCATATCAGCACAGGAAAGTCAACTTAGGAGCTACTGGGTGGGCACAGCCCTATGGTAAGAAGCTTCGAGACTAGAAGTGGATGAAAAGACTTCATGGACTTTGCGTAACATGAAGATGTAGTAGCCAGCTATGTAACAATTAGCCTAATAAACAACCCATTAGAAAGCCAATGGACAGGACTATATTAATAGGAGAACAATGCTTTGGTTGACAAGAGTATAGGCAGAAAGTTATTGACAAGAAAGACTTCAGAGACTGAATGTCCAGTGTCTAGTGTGATGAAATGAACAATCTGTCTGAAAGAGAGACAACAAGGAACATACATTTACGCAGAGGACTTTGGGGTTAGGCCAAAAAAAGAAGAAGGTGTGTTTACGGTAACGGTCTGGAAAAAATCCAGGTAGGTAGGTAAGGAAATAATTTTATTTTGTAATTTTTTTTTAATTTCAGTTCTGCAGGCTCATGCGTGTTCTTTCGCAAAATATTTGTATAAAAACATTATTCAAGCATTCAAGATACTCAATCGATACATTTCATTCCAAATTAATTCGTACTGTCCCAGGGTTCTCCCCGGGATTTTTTCAAACCTGTGAGGGAAGTTTTGCTGTGATTCAACAACCTGCGAAGCCATGGCGTGGGGTTCGGGGCCCGCTTTTTAAGGGTATGTTTGTGTCAAATCATGGTCAGTTTCACGTGTGGAAAATGGTCCATGTTCGGGGCAAATAATTAAAAGTACTTGACAATTTTGAAATTTGTTCATTAAAAATAATCAATATCAACCTTCAAAGTGGCAATAAAAAGTTTGAGGTCGGCAATTTGGCCGAAAAAAAATCCAGGTTGGTCGGGTTACCGTAAACACACCATTTTAGTTTGTTTAGCCTTACAAAGAATTTGAGCACAGACTAAGGGAAACACGTAGTATAGTACTAGAACAGAGTGGAAATGTATGCAGGGTTTGTCTAACCAGAACTGTGTCAACTATAAGAAAAAGCAGTCCTGACTACTGGTTAACTGCTTGGAAGACGACCACAAACAAGCAAATGCGGCAGGGAATGTTTTGGAGTGAAGCAGGAGCAAAACAAGATGATGAGAAAGGTTACTGCTAAAGAGCTGCATGAGGTGGGCTCCCTCTGACACACCCTGTTTGGTATAAGGGAATGAGATATGTAAATGATAGAAGAGTTACCATGAACAAGCCAATTAGGACGAGATAGCGTAAACACAAGTGGACAAGGATGAAAACAACTTTGTCTAACAAGAAAATGAAAGATGAAAAAAAAGTAAGACTGCTGCAAACTGCTTACTGACTGGATGGACCTGAAATATATAAATCTAAAAATTAATGTGGCCTGACGTTGCGAACTTAGCAAGTTCTTCTTCAGAGGCTAAAACAGAAATTTCTGTTTTAGCCTCTGAAGAAGAACTTGCTAAGTTCGCAACGTCAGGCCACATTAATTTTTAGATTTAAGAAAATGAAAGGTCAATGAAGTAAAATGACCGACAGAAAGCAAGTGAAGACAGAGGTTATAACATGTTGGAAGTGACAAAGGTATGGGCACTGCACCTTGGACAAGAAATGCTAGAGAATGGGAAAAGACTGAAATTTTATGAAGACTTTTGTGAAAAATGTTAGCTGGATGACAATACGGATGGTGTATTTCTCTCAAGTACAATACAAAATCGTATAGTGATGGACGGCAAAACGAGTCTGAGCACATCACTGTTGCGATCACTGAACTACATCAGTGTCATGGTTACAAAGACTGCAGTGCAGATTGCAATCACGGATGACATCAACGCTGTCTGCCCCGCTCCAGGGTCGCCAAACAGGTCCTCAACTGTTGGCCAGAAAGACACCAAAAAGTGGTAATGACTATAAAACTGCCACTATAATGAACTGACTGCTTTGAACTTAAATCAATCTCACACGCAAATATGACCCATCAGGCCGGTGTTAGTCTTCTGTTTCTCTGGCATTCGACCACTGAAAATATTTCTCTTCCACCTGGATGGGAGGCTAGCTTAGATCTAGCAAATGTACAATGTTGAATCCCAAGCTAAAACTGGCACACAGTTACTCTTGGCAGACAGAGGCAGGTTGGGGTGAAGTGGCTTGCCCAAGGACACAGCATATGGCTAGCAGCTGGATTCGAACCCCTGACTCTCAGATCATGAGTCACGAACCCTATATGAGCACTATGTCATTTTTTTGGCTGCAGTGACCACAGCATATGGTGAAATCCAAAAGCTGTTACTTTATGTAAAGTCGAGAACACTCTTAAGCCGATGTCACACGGGGCAATTTTTTGGGCAATTTTGAGGCAATAAAAGTTGCTGGCAATCATGTTGCTCACAGATGGCCTTGTGTGTCATATCATGCGATCCGAAAGCAATACGCTGGCAACTCGGAGACAACGTAGAATGGGTTTCTACTTTGAGGCAACTTCCGGAGGCAACTACAAATCAGATTGCACAGACCGGATGACGTCATGTTTCACACTGCCGAAAAGTATTTTAGCGGTAGCCATTTTTCCGTCGCCACTAAAGTTGTTCTCATCAAGAAATGACAGTTGTAGGTAGAACAGTGTGGTCTTGTGACAAGGAGGTTGTTCTTATTGATTTCTACAAAGGTATGTTTCAGTTTTCATATGATTTGCAGGGCTAGACTACCGTTGGTCGTAACAAAACAGGGTTTGCAAGTTACGTATCAGTGCTAGTCCCTCAACGTTGTCTCCCCCAACTCTCTCTTAGTAATCGTTGAGAATTATGAATGGAGTTCCTAGAATCCATTTCTAGCCAGAATTGCCTGATCTTTAGAACCTATACTGGATTTAACGCTTGGCTAACTAGAATTACATACTACGGAGTATTGATTCCTTGAAGAGTAGATGATTCCAATTTATTGAGTTTCGCATCTATTTTATTCAATTCTTCCCCAGCATTATATAGGCCGTAGAAGTGGTTACCTCATACACCAACTAGGTCACACGTTTCCCGGGGTGATGTTCAAACACACATATCCCTAACGTAGCAATAGGCACGGTGCGGTGCCCACTTTTTCGACAGTTTTTGGTGCGTTGAAAAAAACAATAACGGCACTTCACGTTCTGATTGATGACTATAAAGTCAGTTATGAAGCTCTGTCCCATTTTCCAGTCTTATCTATTCTTAATGTTTGAGAAATTTCAAGCAGAAACTGTTTATTTAAATTGCCGATACAATTCAATGGCAAAAAGAGACATTGGGTCGTATGTATAAAAACAGCATTTGCTTTTACTACCCATTTTTAAGTATTTACTTGCATTTGTATGAATAAAAATGAAGCAAATGCTTTTACTGGAAAGCATTTGCTGAAAGGTAATAGCATTTACTTTTTACTTGCTCGCTTTCGCTAGACTAGAAGTGTTTACTTCATTTCGTATGAATAAAAAGGAGTAAATGCTTCAGATTTCAAGCATTTACAGGTCATTTTTCATGTACTGTATGCATCACCTTGATTTGAACTATTACACCACATGTAAACCCTCCCTGTGTGTGGCAGTTCGTACACACAAGAGACCCTATTGTTGGCAATCATTCGTCCATGAAAACAATCAAACAGTAAGAAGCATTTGCTACCTGTTGTCTAGTAAATGCTGAACAGCAGTGGCGTAGCCAGGAATTTTTCAGTGGGGGTGGGCGCTGGAACATTTCATGGGGGGGCGTCATGTAGATCAATGATAATTTTTTTAGAAACTCAAAATCTCAGTGGGGGGGGGGGGGCGACAAGGTTTCATGGGGGGGCTGTCGCCCCCCACGCCCCCCCATGGCTACACCACTGCTGAACAGTAAAGGAAAACTTTTATTCATACGAAATCAAGCATTTGCTTTTCCTTAATGCTTATACTCCAAAGTAAATGCTTTTACTTTTTGCTTAAACTTCCTAGCATTTACTAGTTTTTATACATACGACCCAATGTTTGCACCGATCACTATTGGAGACGACCCAGTGTGACGTCACACTTCTACGACGTATTACCCACGAAAGCTCAAATGTTGTCTTACCTTGTCGTGGTTCAATGCAGACGTGTCCACAGCTCCTGTGACAGCATTTCAAGACATTCTCACAGTCTGTGTCAAATTTGCATTCATCAAGACAGCTGGAATCATCATTAGAATCCCCAGTCACTATTGGGCACATCCCTGGTTTCGTATCTATCCCAATGACAAAAACAATACAAGTGTAAAGATGTTTTTCAAACCACGGCATTGTCACGAGTTTCGGCTTTGGCTCAAAATTCCATGTTCTAATTTGACCTTCCTGTGTTCTTGATAGTTTGCCCTCGGAAAAGTCACGCCTTCAGTGCTCACGATGGCTGCTGCCCTCTACGCGACCTTGTTTAATTTTTAATCCTTTTTTAATGGAAGTCAGTCATAACAAGGCACCCTAACCCACCTCACTCCTCCAAAATCCTCCTGGCGGTTTTGGAGGATTCTAGAGGATTGAGGATGAATGGTGATTGAATCAAATGAGGATTCTGGAGGATTGAGGATGAATGGTGATTGAAGCACATGAGGATTTTGGAGGATTGAGGATGAATGGTGATTGAAGCACAAGAGGATTTTGGAGGATTGAGGATGAATGCATTTTGAGGCAGGACTGTCTGATGATTTTGAAGGATTTGGCGTTGGTTATCCTTCATTTAAACACGAGTGCAAAGTTTTGGGATGAGGAGGATTTTGGAGGATTGAGGATGAATGCATTTTGAGGCAGGACTGTCTGACAATTTTGAAAAATTTAGGCGGAGTTGAAAAATTTTGGAGGATTTTGGAGGATTGAGGATGGTTGTAAGCAACAAGGGCCTAGGGGGTTAGGGTTAAAGCTGCTTGGATAACAAACAGCTACTAGCATAAGGAACAGAGATGGGCCAATAGACCATTATCATGTTGCGGCCATCTTGAGTTTTTCCCATTCAAATCAACGTGACCAAAGCGAGGTTGGAAGGCAAAATAGTCTGGTTCTTTTTTTGCACACAAAAAGTATAATTCAGTACTGTGAATGGATACTGGAAACATGACTGAAATGGTGGCAGCATGATCAAGGTTTATAGTCACTTGCCCTGGTGGGGCAATAGTCATTTGTCCTAGTACCCCAATGCACACCTGAGCAGTGCAGGAGAGTATGTGCCAAACGTGACGTTAAGGGCAATACACGAGGAGTCCCCGTTCATTGGTGAGAATGAGGGTCATTTATTACTCATGAACAGCCCGCTATCGAGTGTATACTTAATACCCTCCAAAAATTCTCCATTATCGCTTGAATGAAGGCCTCTGTACATCTTCATTTTGGAATTTGTTAAAATGGACAATTATGTTTATTCATGAGAAAAGAACAATGACGTCACATCATTATTATTATTTAGTCGGTTATTTACATTTTAAGGACGGCAGCCGTCGAGCTGCCACAGTAGCCTAGTGATTAACAAGATGGGCTATGGATTAAAAGGTCCCTGGTTCGAATCCTGCAATGCCTGTTTTTCCAATGACATTTTTCTGCTCCAACTTCACCAATATCATCAATAGTTTTTATTGAAGGAGAAAAAAGGAGAACAAAACACAAGTGTCTTGAGGTGATCCTATGAAATTACTGAATTATTCATAAGCAGCTTCACCCACCTACTGGAAAAAAAAAATATGCGCGCAGCACGCCATTTATAGGATACCGAATGGCACACCGGGATCCATTCGTGCAAAATAATGAGAGATAACAATAGTGTGACCTCACAAGAAGGTGTCAACTAATGTGAAAGCCTCAACAAGGGACTCAGTACAGATCGTGTTCAATGAAAAATCGCTTAGTCAAGAAAAGGGTGATCAACACAGATTTTGTAATTTTACCTCTGCAACCCCAGAAAATGTGTACACTTTGGAGAAAACTACGTACCTTTTTTAGGTTCCAAGCAGGAGTGGCCACACCCATTGGAGCAGCATTTGAGATCTTTGACACAGTCAGCGTCTGTGGTGCAGTTATCCACACAAATTCCTACTCTGTCATCTTCGATAACCGGGCAGCCTCCTGGCTTAAGCACTGCAGAGGTGTAACAAAAACACCGTATTTAAAGCCCAACTTCGACATGGAAAATAATATTTATTCTAGGCAGGCTTTCAAGCAGACCCAGGTGAAAAAGTCGAACAGTAGGACAAAAGTAGGACTTCGGAGGACAAAATCATGTTAATAAAAGTAGGACTTTTGTGGGCTTTCAAAAGTACTTTTCGCTGATACTAACTCATGTCCATAGCATCATCACTCCTGCGCCCAAGATCTTCATTGTAAGAATGACATATGACAGTGTGTAACGCTGTTATGAAAAATATTCAATGAGATTTCATTTTTCGGCGTTGTGGGACAAAAAAAGTATGTAAAAGTAGGAATTTCAAGAAAAAAGAAGGAAAAGTAGGAGCAAGGTACAAAAACAAACTAGGAAAAAGTAGGAAAAGTAGGAATACTTAGGAAAGAAGGAAAGTAAGAAAGCCTGTTAATAATTCTGGGTTTATTATTTGTTGGACATCATTTTGACTTGATTGTTTCTTTCACCTGTTTGCTGAATTGCCTCCACGCAAGTGTGTCCGCAGCCATTGGAACAACACCTCTGATTGGCTAAGCAGTCGCCATCATGCGCACAGAATTCACCACACAGACCAATCACATCGACTGTAGATGGGCACTCGCCAGCATGGAAGACTTTTGAGATAAGAGAAGCGAAAACAAAAATGTTGAATTACATCTCCGAAATGAACATGAACTGAAAGGCACGTAGGAAGATAAAGTACCCAGAAACAGAACGACCGATTTAATGAGGAAAACCCATCCAACATGAAGATAGGACCGGTACCTAATACCCCGAGAAATCATTGCACCTGAAATGGCAATATTTGGAAGAAAACAATCATTGAATGTGGTATGTCACAAGCCCATGTGGCCCATAAGGCCGGCGTTTATCTCCGGTTTCAGTAGCATGAAACCGAGAATATTTCTATTCCCCCTGGATGGGATGCCAGGCCATCGCAGGTTACTCCCCGGCTAATGCTGGTACCCATTTATACTCCTGGGTGGAGCGGGGCAAGTAAGGGTAAAGTGGCTTGCCCAAGGACACAATAAAACAACCAGCAGCAGGATGTGAACCTCTGACCCTTTGATCATGAGTCACAAACCCTAACCACTAGACTACACCCCACAATCTCATATAGGAGTCGGCCTTAAACGTTCAAACAGGCTTTTGGGTGCTATAATCTTATGAAGTGGGCAAGTTGGCTAGATGGGGTAGTACCTGGCTGATTACAGGAGCAGATGTCGCATCCAGTCATTGGATCCTTCTCAAAGCCGTAATTGCAGAACATGTTACACATAATCGGTGGACAAATATCTAAAGTCAAATAAAAACAAAGAATCCCATCTTTCTGGTCACAACAGTCACATAGTTAGGTCTTATTAACACTCATTAAATATTAAGAGTCATTTCGTGTAAATACTTCATATAAGTGTCCACGCTCAAAATTTTTTATACTTTGTAGGATGAAAGGACTTTGGGAGCAAGTAACCAAAATAGACTTTTTAAACCGATATTTTGCCCGTTGCCATGGTTACGGGCCATTATGTGTTTTGGCCATTTTGGGGCAATTTTGAGACGTTAATTTCAAAGGTCATCAAGCCAAACTGCGAAGTAATGTCACAAAAGTAACTATATCATGACAAAGTATCATCCTTACCCTTACAAGAAAAAAATTAAAAACTTTTCTGAAAAATCCACTTTATATTATTTTAAGCCCCTTTAATATAGCATGTTTTTACAACTAGCAAAATTGCATTTTTTTACCCCATTTTTATCCCTCCAAAATGGCACTTGCCAGGGCACTCAGAATAATTTCCCTTCGGCTATGGTTAGTTCAGACATCGGTCTTTTTTTATCTGGTGAGAAAATCTTGGTTTATTGTATATCCTTTGTGCAGTAGCGCTCCAAAAATGGTAAATTTTACAAAAACCTTAAAAAGTGCATTTTCAGTGTTTTCCTTTGTTTTGAGTAATAACTTGTATAATTGGTATTGTTCATAAATCTAGCACATTTTCACAAACAGAATCAGACTGTGTATCATTTTTAGACCAGTGGATGAATAGTAGGTCGTGTTCTCTCCCCCCCCCCCCCACCAGACATTTTTTCACCAGCTCTTTTCTCACCAGACATGAAAAGAGCAATGTCTGAACTAACCATAGCCGAAGGGAAATTATTCTGAGTGCCCTGGCAAGTGCCATTTTGGAGGGATAAAAATGGGGTAAAAAATGCAATTTTGCTAGTTGTAAAAACATGCTGTATTATAGGGCCTAAAAAATAATATAAAGGAGATTTTTCAGAAGTGTTTCTATTTTTTTCTTGTAAGGGTAAGGATGATGATACTTTGTCGTGATATAGTTACTTTTGTAACATTACTTCGCAGTTTGGCTTGATGACCTTTGAAAATAACGCAAAAAATGAATTTTTGCAGCCTCAAAATTGCCCAAAAATGGCAAAAACACATAGCCGCTCGTAACAATGGCAATGGGCAAAATAAAAGTTTAAAAAGTTTATTTTTATTACTAGCTCCCTAAGTCCTTTCATCCCACAAAGCGTGGACACTTATATGAAGTATTTACACGAAATGACTCTTAAGTACTGGTCCTGGTACTCATTTATGTGAGCATTTTGGAAACGTAGCAAAGATCCCCTTTTTAACAGTCCCCTGGATTTTTACAGTTGAAGCCAATAGGAGACAAGACCGAATGTAAAGACATAGTGATATTTTTTTTAGTGATTTTTTTTTGCTTTAGGTAATATACAACATTTGCTTTGGCTGTAAGTTTTAGAAATAGATGGATTTTGGGGTTAGTATTTTATAGAAAATATCATAACAGTGACCTGTTTAAAGTTTTGTATTCATGGATGCTGGCAAAAAAAACCCCAAAACAAGAAAACAATTGCTGTTCTTGTAGTCTGGCTCCCTGACCCTACTTCAGAGGAAATGGCCAATTTATAGACATCGGGGAGTAGTCTGGTCAGGGAACCAGCCTAGCTGGCTTGCACCCGTTCACAGAGTGTAACAGATTGCAAACAAAATGTGGACTAACAAAATTTGGTAAATTGGGGGCAGCAGTTGAAAAAGTCAGTTTGTTTCCAAAAATGGTCGGCCGACCATCGCTGGAAATTGATACAAAAATTCAACTTTTCTTGAAAATAACAGCACACCAGGTGCCATGATTTCACAGGATGCTTGAGACTATTAGTACTTAGAGTCATGTAAGGTATTTCATAGTTTTGTTTTTCGACGTTTGCAAATGTTGTATAGTACCTTTAAGTCAATTTGTTGTGAAGTCAAGAGGGGTTGCATACCTGGGTCACCCTTGCACTGACACGTGTCACAACCATTCTCATCAATGAAAGCTCCGTCCTCACAGAACCGTTGGCACAAGATCGGCGGACAAGTCACTAAAATATACAACCAAGAACTTGCTGACGGGAGGTGATATTTTGTGCCAGTGAAACATTACATCAAGGAGGACAAGAAGTGACTGACATGCTTTAAAACAAATATTCCCCAGTGATTTCTGTGAATTTTATGTCAATTTTCTGTGAAGCTTGTTGTCCGATAAGTACTGTATGTGATTTGTTTGGTGTGGGTTCCATTTCTGCCTGGATATCATGGTACGTAATGTCCTTGGGCAAGCCACTTTAGCACAATATCACTTCTCTTTTATACACAAAAGTTATTTTTGGGTAGATAGAGTATAGGCCTAGACCTCTCTGATCTCAAACTGCTGTCTAAAACCCAATGGTTTATTATTTTGAAAAGCTTTGACAAATTTATGTAACAATGTTAAAAATTACGGCATCAGAATATTGTAATCGAGTGCACCAGGAAGACTGGTAGATAGAGTATAGGCCTAGACCTCTCTAATCTCAAACTGCTGTCTAAAACCCAATGGTTTATTATTTTGAAAAGCTTTGAAAAATGTATGTAACAATGTTATAAATTACGGCTATTACAGTTCTGCTAACCTCAACAAAACTCAGTACAAAATGTGTACATATTCAGCACCAACCCTGTAGAAACAGAAAACTTGCAGCTTGAACAGTACTAACCCCAAAAATATTTTTACCGACAGCAAAGGCTGTTCTGCTTATTTGACAGCAGAGTGGGCCCAAAATGGCCTTGGGTTATGAATGCTCCAACAAGATGTTAGACCTTGCATCGTGGGAATTCCAATTCGTGTGGAAGATATAGAAGTTGTTTTGACTCTTGCTTTTGGACAACATTGGAAGAAGTGTCTTACCAGGCTCCGTTTTACAAGAACACATGTCACACCCATTCTCATCTTTCTGGAATCCATGGGTGCAGAAAATCATGCACATGACGTCAGGGCAGATGACTGTACAGAGAATGATTCAAACAACAATCAAAAATAATCAAAGCTCAAGTCAATAACATCTCCATCGCAAGTTAAGCCAAGTAGTTATCAAAGTCAATCAAAGATCATCACAAGTCCATTAAAAGTCAAGTATAATCCTTTCAAACTTGTGCACTTTGCACAAATCCTTCTGGTAACAAGAATACATGCATTCAGATTTAATGTTCAATTGTTAAATTACTCAAATGGGCTTGGCCCTACCTGGGACGTCCACCGCTTGGAGGCACTGGTGTCCACAGCCGTTGGAGCAACACTTCATATCAGAGTCGCAGTCATCATCACGGTCACACACATCCACACACACCCCCACAGACATCCCCTCGGGCAAGGCCCCCAGGGGACAGGAGCCTGCATGAACAACTGTAAAACGTATAAAGTTCAGGGATAGGGAACCTGGTACCTGGACTCCTTGGGATGTCCTCACCACCAACTTCTGTCGGTACGGTTCCGATACCACCCAGAGCAACATGTCGTTTGGGTTTTCAGTCTCTTAATTCTGAGCTCTGTGGGACCCTTGAATATTTATCCAGGATTTTCCTCTCTACTCTAAACTTAAAGTTTCTCCATTGTCTTTTCTCCAGGTTTCCTCCAGCTTCCAAGAGTGCCTTTGAGTAATCCTTGGTTACTTTAGCACATATAAATATTCATAAATACCTAAGACAGTTTACCAGATCCTATTGGTCGAGAGCCGTCACGCGGGTGGTTTTAAACGGCTGATAATACAACAACTGGTTTTAAACATTTTTTTTCTCGGGGTCACATCATTTGGACTCCTACAAAATGTGGTCCTTTTATTGGTTGAACATTCACAACAACAAAATTGGCGCGCGCAATACTACCAATGAGTCTGTATTTCATAGAGTCCTAAATTCATACTACACCGGCACCGCTGCATTCTGCGCCACTTGCGCAGTACGGGCCTCGTGTTTGCCATTGTACATATAAGATTTGCAGTACTACTCGCGAGAGGCACATGCCATAACCATAGCTGGAGGGGCGTTTAAAAAAGCATGAAGTAAAATTGTTGAACAAAATCGTTGGAAATATATAATTTTTGAGTTGTTGTTACTTTTGACCGAAAAGTATTTATGAGTGGGAATAAATATGTGCTTTGCCGGTATTAAACAAGTACATTTATTAAAATCTGCTTTGGGCCTGGTTGCCGATAATAGCCCTCGCCTTTGGCTCCGGTCAATATCTGTGCACAGTTATAAAACCTAGCCAGTTATAAAACCAGCCAAGCATATATTTTTCCCTGACTAATAATGATAATTAATAGTAATTGGAAAAACACGAGGTGGCCACCTGAAAATAACTTGAAACGCCAGGAAAAATTTCACGCTCCATGTCCCGCATCACAGCGGTCAACAGTTGCTAAATAGGAAACTGATAACGCAGTATTACCTGGGATATTGACGGCATCCACGCAGACGTGGCCACAACCGTTTGAACAGCACTTCTGATGTTGCTCACAATCTCCGTCAGACATGCAGGATTCTGTGCAAATGCCAAAGCTGCCTCCGTTGTTGATTGAGGGACACTCACCAACCTGGACCACTACAAAACCCAAACACCAAAAGTGGATTGTTTGGTAAAAAAAATGCTGAAAACAGGTCACATTGAAATGTTAGCTTTTTAATACTATACCACTCAAAGCAGTCAATGTTGGTAAAATATCACACTGGGACAAAACTTGATATTTGCCCTACCTGGGGGGTCATTGCAAGCACATATTTCACAGTCGTTGTCGTCTCTCTTGAACCCATAGTCACAGAACATGGTACACATCAGTTCATCACAGGTGCCTATAACATATGAATGGTCAATAACTTTATTGTATACCTCGTACATGTTCATGAGCCAAAAGCGCTTCTTTCATTGGTTAAAGCCCGAGTCCATCATTTGCAGCTATCCAAAAAGTAACTGGCGTAATTATTGTTGAAAAACATACTTGGTTGAAAGATAGTAAGGGGACTAAACCCCCTGCGAAATTATTCTTTCTAGCAAGCTGTCTTTTTGAAGAAATCAACGAAGAAAGAAGCCAACGGTGTGGCTTAAGAAGCACGTTGGGAAATTCTGTTTAGTAGTTTTTTTTATTCGCGAGCGCGCGCCAGAGCATTGCGATGCACACGCCGCCACGCGGCTACAAAGTCTCGGATCGGATCAATGCATCGCGTAGCTGCAATCGGCTAGTGAGAACGTGTCTCGGACGCTGAATTCAGGCCCAATTCAAAACATGATTCAGCAACTTTTGATTTAAAATCGAGATCCTAGAATGTTGTTTTTCTCGAAATATATAGCTGAAGCTGAGCTGAAACTTCATCAGGTTAGTTGTTCAGCACCCTGCTTTAGATTTTGAGCACTTTTGTTGCTTCAAACGAACAAAATGCACAAATTACAAATGATGGACTATACCTTTAACGTTCTAGCGCATCTTGGAATTAAAAGCATCTATCTTGCATGTGGCGCGTTCATTCTATTGCCGAACTGGTTAATGATTCCATGCATGCCATGGAAAGTAATTTCTCGAGTTTAGCTCTTTGACATTAGTGTGCCGAGTAATAACAAATGGTATTCATAAATACCTAGACAGTTTACCAATTATTATTGGTTGAGAGCCTGTTACGCAGGTGGTTTTAAATTGCCGGTAAAACACAGCTGCATTCTGCGCCACATCGCGCAGCACACATGGCGCAGCACACATGGCACGCGCGCCAATTTCTATATATGGAGATTTTTAGCACTACGCGCGTGATGCACAAACCATAGACATGACCAGTGGAGTGAAGTAAAAATTGTTCAAAAATCATTGAAAATTTGTGAATTTTGAACTTGTTTTGACTTTCCGACCAAAAGGTATTTATGAATCGGAATAAATATGTGCTTGGCTGATAAACAAGCACATCAGCTTGGCTGATGGACGCGAATAATGGCCTGAACCAAAGGCTAGGGCTTTTACTGACGACCAGGCCCCTAGCTAGTTTGAAATGTACTTGTTTGAAACCAGTCGAGCACATCTTTATTTCCTCATTCATGTTGTTGCTTGTTTACAGAGTCATAAGGTCTTGACAAACTCACTTGGTGCATTCACGCTGGTCATACAAACACGGCCGCAACCGTTGGAACAGCACTTCTGGTTGTCCGAACAGTCCGAATCTTCCTGGCACATGTCAGAGCAGATGCCGTTGACGCCTTCTGGCAGAGTGCCAATGGGACATTCACCAGCTCGTACCACTGTGTGAAAAGACAATGACAATTATGCAAGCGGCCAAAACAGGAATCGAACCTGCAACCGCAGCACCAGTGCTCAATCAAATTAACTATCTAGCTTGAATTTTTAAATTTTTAATTTTTGGGTAATCGAATAACCTACACAACCATCATTTAATCGAATATATGGTGCAGAGCGTAAACCGAACAGATTTGGGTGGTTTTGAGCGATACATGTTTTTACATTTATCAACCAAGATCACTTTCAGGATTTACCAGGCCTGTTGACCGGCTCCAAGCACTGATGACCACAACCGTTACGGCAGCATTTCTCGGATCCTGTGCAGTTTAAGTCGGCCGTGCAGGCTTCCACGCATATACCCGCACCATCACCGGTAACCTCAGGGCAGGTACCAGGCTTCACATCTGAATAGTGAACAAAGATATAAAAACACTTCAGTGACATCTTGGATGGCTGGTATGATTTCACATCAGGCATAAAGCCTCTTTGAAATTGCTTTTGCCGACTTTATTTTGAATGGGTTCTATGCGCAAACGACAGAGGGCGCTTTTTTTTACCACTTTCAAGAGCCCAATGAGCGGGACACACCAAATGAACGTCCTGGTTCACGCACGTATAGTGCGAAGTATGCACGGCTTATTTTATTCTGAATGTGCACAAAACCATTGCATCTTTGAGTGAGTGTCAGACATCATAATAATAATAATAACCGTGTCGTTTTTTTCAAACAAAGAGATACAGCTGGAGAATGCAAACAAAAAGCAAGGTGTATATGAAGTATATGAACATATGAGATACATGTAGCACCCTTTTGCTAGCTGCTGCGGTGCAACATTGCCACTGCCAGAAACAGGCAAACCCCAAACCTCTTCTCTTAGCAGCATATACTCTTTAACGCTGCATTACACACACACACAACACACACGACCTACGGCCCGTCCCATCATCGAAGGAGAAAAAATAAAGTGCGGTAAAGCTCAAGAGCACAAACACCATGTTCCCACGGTCAGGATTTGAACCCATGCACCACGGCACACGAGTCGAACACTGTAACCATTGGACCACAGCGCCCCACATCATCAGCAGTGTGTTCAACTGTCTCTCCCAGTGGTCTCCCCAAACTCTCCCTTTCTTACCGTTGAGGGGGTACTTGTGCACGGAGCCCATAGGGCGGCAATTCTCAAAATTTTGTTTATGGTGAAATACCATTTCTTGTGGATTGTGGATTTCTTGTTTCAACCTAGAAAAAAAACTGAACGAATGCATAACTGTACAGGGTGAGTAAAAAAAAAAGCCCTAAATGTCAGGATAATTGTTTTATCGAAGTTCTGCATGTAGCACTTTCAAAATCTAGGATATGAAAGCCCAATTCCTAATCTTTCTTTTTAATAGTACAAGAATCATTCAAATCACTCATGTACTCTTCAAATTACGGAGTTTAAAACACAACCACCGTTCGTTTTAAGGTTCTGTCCCCGGATCACTAAAAAGGTGTGCGTTCTTTCAGCAAAACGAAAACAATTCACACACATCCCTATGTGATTTGTTTACGTTTTGCTGAAAGAACACTGAACTTTTTTATGATCCGTGGACAGAACCTTAAAACAGTGGTTGTGTTTAAAATTCCATAACTTAAAAAGTACATGAGAGATCTGAATGATTCTTGTACTAAAAGAAAGCTCATGAATTGGGCTTTCATATCCAAGATCCTGAAAGTGCTACACGCAGAACTTCAATAAAACAATGGTCCCAACATTTGGGTTTCGTTATTTTTTTACTCACCCTGTATATGTGACAACTGCACACAAATGAGGTTAGTGCCTAACTTTATGACTTTAACATAGTCGACAATAATTCCACACTGACCTGTAGAAATGGCCGGCGTACACTGGTGGGCACCACAGCTATTGGGACAGCATTTCTCAGTCTGTGCACATGCTCCGTCGTGTCCGCAGGACTCCGAGCAGATACCGAAACCATCAGCAGGCGGAGGTGGACACGAGCCTTCATGGATCTCTACATGTAAACAAGGTCAACACGTTAACCCACACATGCTGAAATTTGTATTCTTGTGGAGACATTTCTTTGTTCTCGTGTAGTAAAGTTTTCGAGTTTGAAAGTGAAGTTTCAAAATGCTCTTATTTTAACCAGAATTAATCTCCTTGGCTGAAATTCGGACTTAATATCCCTTTTCTAAAACTCTTCCATTTGCGACGGATCAACCCACCTTGGAAATTCCTAGTTTTTGAGTAAAATCCATATATGTATTTTGTGAAAATCTTGTGGAGACGTATTCATCTATAGAAATTGCCCTTTGGAGACGTATACAATCTTTTGTTCCCTATTGTGTGCACGTCTCCAGAGGGCACGGTGTATCAGATCGCAAAACGCATGCCACCCATTATACTTGCAATAGTAACTCCTATTTGAAGCAAATTTTGTATCTTATGCTTACTACTATCTATCTTTTAAGCAGAATATCGTGCGCTTAGCTGCGCCCTGCATTGCAGTGTTCTTACCCGTTTGTTGATTGCACAGACACAAGTCACATCCAGTCCAATCCTTCTGAAAGCCGTGAGGACACCACATCATACAATGGATGGCAGGGCATTCAACTGTAATACAAAACACTGAACATTAAAGGTATGCTTTCGTCCAGAAACACCAAATATTTAGGTTTCATATTGTTTGCTCGCAATATTTAAAAACTCTGCAGCTGATTTCACGAAAAAGTGTATAACTTCCTCTGTGTACAGGACTTCTGCAACAAATTTGTTGGGCAGCTGTGCAATAAATTTACAATAAATTTCATGAAACTTGGCATAGCTGGGCGACGTTTTAGAAAACTAAACATCTTGGATGAGGATAACAAAATTTATGACTGCTGTTTGTGTAAATTTTTTTCGGTCACAAAGTAGTCGTTGAATCACCTCCGCCCACCATTTTGAAAATAGTTTTGCCTGACTTTCTTTGGAATTGTGCGGCAACTCTAAAGATTGTGTCACGAGTAAAATAGCAACTCGTTGGCCTCATACACAGCAATGAGTGTCTTGTATCAACCTTAATAAGTTGTAAAATGACAGGCTTTACGATGATCAGGATTTGCAAGTAAAATAGTTTATTTTCAGTCGCTGTGCTACTTTTTATACCACTTAAATTGATTGCATAAGTTACGCCATTATTTACTGCTCAAGTTGGGGGACATATGCACCATGAAACTTTCGTTGAATGATAAATTGTGGCGCATGTGAGCTACGTCATTTGGTAAAGTTTCTTGAAATCGGCTGCTGGTTCTCGATTTTGACAACAAAAATGTTCTACCTCTTGTAACAACCAATCACAGGCTCTCTTACTTGGGATATTCTCAGCCTCCACACACTGGTGGCCGCCACAGCTGTTGGCACAACACTTCTGATTGGTCGGGCATTCCACATCATTGTCACACATGTCTGCACAGGTTCCAAAACCAGCGTCATCAGGGACAACAACAGGGCACGACCCGGGGCTGATGACTGTCGGTGGTAAAACAAAAGTGACAAAAGTATTTCTCAAATTTAAATAACAGTACAAACTTGCTTTCAAAAAAGAGACGAAAAAGAAGGCTTTAGTGATGAGCCATCCTTGTAAATTAATTTTTAGGTTTTAAGTTGAACATTAATGATGCTTATAACATGTATGTTCAGAGTATGAGGCTCATTTCATGTATGTTTTGGCATTGGTAATGCCCTTTGAGTATGTGATGAACCAGTGATTTGACTTGTGACAGACTTGTGATTGACATGTGACTGATTTGTGACTTACTTGTGATTGTCTTGTGACTGACTTATGATTGACTTGTGACTGACTTGTGACTGACTTGTGATTGACTTGTGATTGACTTGTGACTGACTTGTGACTGACTTGAGACTGACTTGTGATTGACTTGTGACTGACTTGTGACTGACTTGTGATTGACTTGTGACTGACTTGTGACTGACTTGTGACTGACTTGTGACTGACTTGTGACTGACTTGTGACTGACTCGTGACTGACTCGTGACTGACTTGTGACTGACTTGTGATTGACTTGTGACTGACTTGTGATGGACTTGTGACTGACTTGTGACTGATTTTTGACTGACATGTGACTGACTTGTGACTGACTTGTGACTGACTTGTGACTGACTTGTGACTGACATGTGACTGACTTGTGACTGACTTGTGACTGACTTGTGACTGACTTGTGATTGACTTATAACTGACTTGTGATTGGCATGTAATTCACTTCATTAGAGCTCTGATCACATTCAACCCTTACTTGGAGGTTGCTGATTGCACATGCAGACCTCACAACCGTTGGCATCTCTCTGATATCCGGTCTCACAGTAGATCATACACATCACCTCGGAACATCCTGCATAGAGAAGGGTTAACAGACAATTATTTGTTGAAAAAAATATGTTCCTCATAGCCGGATATATTTTGCTTTTATCCGCTCCGTACACAAATACCCACTCAATGGCATAGAAGAAAGAGTTGCATTGCACTCATCAGGCCAAAAAAAAGTCTCCGGTTTCTGGTATGGAGCTTGCCCAAAAAGTGGTGCGGCGACGCGGCTTTTTTTATTTTTACCTCATTTTTTTGCTTCAACTGTCGGCTGATGCCTGCAAATGGTGCCTGACTAAACTTAGTGCAAATATATATGGGAGTCCAGAGAGGCCACATAAAGCTTATTCTCGACCATAACCCAATCTAAAAACACGTTAAAATTGTGCAGCAGCAGGATTCCAGTCAAACTTGTGAGTTTGGGGTTTTAAGACATCATCTTTCATTGAAATGTGTTTTCTTCTCATTTTGCTGATGCGCATGGCTACGCGCATACCAGAAACCGGAGACTTTTTTTTTTGGCCTAAGCATTCATTATTTGACATGTTTGTACACTGTAAACCTACCGGTAGGATTGTTTTGGCATTCACAGATTGCACATCCGTTTGGTTGTTTCTTGAATCCATAAGGGCAATGCATGGTGCAGAACACGTCACCACAATCAACTGAAAAACAATAAATCAAAACTTGGAATTAATTCTCAGGTTCAACATGTAATAGGAACTGTAAAAAGGATATAGAATCCATTTGTTAGCACACAAAAGTTCAATCGAGTACTGTGGTTATACCTGAGACAGTTTACCCATTCCTATTGGTGGAGAGCGTATGTCATAAGTGATTGATAAAACACTGACTGGTTTTAACACTTTTTTCCCGGCACCACTACGTTCTGCGCCACATCGCGCAGAACGCACCACACGCACGCCAATCTCCATTTAAGGAGATTTTTTAGTACCACTCGAGCGAGGCACATACCATAAACATAGCTAGAGGGGCGTTTCACAAAACATGAAGTAAAATTGTTAAACAAAATCTTTGGAAATTTATCATTTCTGACCGAAAGGTATTTATGAATGGGATTTGGCTCGGGCCATTATCAGCGTCCAGGCTCCTAGCCAGTCTTAAATGTACTTGTTTAAAACCAGCCAAGCCCATGTATCTATTTCCTTATTTTTGTAGTCTAATTACTAGTCTTGATCAAATTTTTTTCACAGAAGAAAAAGAAATCTATGAAATAACACTATGTTCCTGACATACCTGGCTGTTCCAGACAGTTACAAGTGTCGCATCCGTTCGGATCTTTCTGGTAGCCATACTCACAGTAGATGGCACACATGAAGTCAGGGCACAAGACTGCAAGATGGAACCAAGTTTGACAAACTGATTACCAATGAATTTGCAGAAAACGGGAAAACTTTAGCAGTAAATTCACTTTCGTGTCATGTAACGCGCTATTCAAATGAACTCTGACAAAGAAATTCATTTGAATAAAGGCCAGTTTATTCCCAGCGCGAAATCGAACATGAAGTCGAATTTCTGATGTCACAGCATGTATTCGTGCTACACATTTAGAAAAGTTAAACACATTTCAACTCCGGAAAATTTCACAGTGAATGTTTCCTGATGTCAAATCTGCTTCGCCGCGCTTGAAGTATAAACAGATGTCTACAGGGTAAGTAAAAAAAACGAAACCCACATGTCGGGACTATTGTTTTAGTGTAATTCTGCATGTAACACTTTCAAAATCTAGGATACGCAAGCCCAATTCATAAGCTTTCTTTTAGTACAAGAATCATTCACTTTTCAAGTTCAGGAATTTTAAACACAACCACCGTTTTAAGGTTCTGTCTACAGATCAAAAAATTTGTGTAATCTTTCAGCAAAATGAAAACAATTCACACACATCCCTATGTGATTTCTTTTTGTTTGCCGAAAGAACACTGAACTTTTATGTGATCCATGGACAGAACCTTAAAACGGTGGCTGTGTTTAAAACTCCGTAACTTGAAAAGTTACGGAGTGATTTGAATGATACTTGTACTAAAAGAAGACTTATGAATTGGGATTTCATATCCTAGATTTTAAAAATGCTACATGCAGAACTTCCCTAAAACAATGGTCCGAACATTTGGGTTTCGTTTTTACTCACCCTGTACAGTTATTTTGTCCCTTTGTTAAACAAAAGGGCAAATGGCACCTTCAAATTTGCCTTGCTGCCTCGGTACACGGATCCTAGACACCAGGATAAACGACTGTTCTGAGCTCTAGTACAAAATGCACTGAGCGGACTTGCCTTAATTGGTTAGACGCGTGATAACGGGCATTAATACCCGTTGGCGCGTAATCGCGAATTTTCCAGGTGTCCTATTGTGTTGGGTTTTTGCTAGACATCTAAAACGGAAATATTCATAAACTATAAGCAAAACTACTCCTTATTTAAGATTTAATTGTTCCAAAATTGTTTAAAAATAAATACTTCAGGATATAACAGATAGTATTGTGCAGTTTTTGTCGTCATAGATGAAGTATTTACTCGGGAAATAAACGTTAAATTTTGAGGAGAATACCGTTTACCCAAATTTCGTTTATAATTAGGCTTTTATTAAAAAGTTTTAGAGAGATGTGATGCCGAACCGATGAAACAAAAGCGACATTTCATTGTTCATCTTAAAGCTAAAGATATTGTGCTCGGCATTACCATGGTTATGTAGTTATCACTTATCAGAATTCAATAATAAAGACCAAAAACGTAGACTCATGAATATTCAAAAATATAATTCGCTGGCTTGACAGACTTCGAGGCCAGATCGGGCGCAGAACCTTGCAAATCTGAAAGCCACCGCGCGCAGTGGTCTTTGTTGAAAAGTATTCATGGTATTTGCCACCAGTACGGGCCGTTATCACGCGTCTAACCAGGAGTTGGGCCGAGTCGTTAATCCTTGTGGGTAGGATCCGTGCTTGGTACAAAACATCACAGCAGACAAATATTGCAAACTGTTTGCTTACTGGTCGTTGTATTCAGACAGCTGTGACCGCAGCCATTGGAGCAGCACTTCTCATGATTAGCGCAGTCACCGTCGGCTTGGCAACTCTCTACGCATGTACCAATCATGTCTTGAGGCAGGACACCAACGGGACAGGTACCGGGATGAACAGCTGTATCAGATAAAATACAAACCACAACGTCAATATGCAACGTGTAAAATAAACAGAACTAAAACAGAAATAAAATAAAACAGAACTAAAACAGAAATAAAACAGAACTAAAACAGAAATAAAACAGAAATAAAACAGAAATAAAACTGAAATGAAACAGAATTAACTTGAATATTAATTTTTTAGTTTTTTTTAGTTTTTTTTTATATTCTTAAAGAGGTGATGCCATGGAGCAGTCTTTTCCCCCTTTTTTCTTTTAAATGTTTCTATTAATATTCATGAAACTTAAGAGGAAAACAGGACGAGAAGCGTCAATTTAAATTGTCTTCACTCATCCCTGGTTTAATAGAGCATGCAAGTTGACCTGAAAAAACCTGCGAGATTGTATATCCATCCAATCAGGGGCAATATAAAATGGGTATTTCAAAATAAAAAAAAGCATTACAAATTTCAACATATCAAAAATACCGCAAATTGATGATTACTTTAAAATGAAAAATGTTGATGTCAACTTTCATTTAACATATCACATAGATAACAATTGGTTAAATTCTGTTACTTGACTTGTCACTGTGTAGTACCAACACATGTCAACATGGAATGGCGAGATTTTCTATTATATAAAAAAAGTTGATCCTCGATAATTTCTAAGTTTATACCACGTACCTGGGGGCTCATAGCATTCACATATCTCACATCCGTTGGTGTCTTTCTTGAAGCCAAACAGGCAGAACATCCGACAGGTTATATTAGGGCAAGTGTCTTGAAGAAAAGAAGAAAAAAAACAACATAGAGCTAGTGATTGTAACTGAACTACCACAGAGCTGTTCCCGAAGTGTCTTTGATTGTCAATAATGGACAAAACAAAACATGCTTAGCAAAAATATGTTGAAGTTGCATACCCCGTAAAATAATTTCCTGACCACTTTTCAATTTGTATGTTTGTATGAAAAACACAACCTACTTTATTCCTATTTCAACTTCTGCAACGCTCTAAAGGAGGGCTTTCATTTTGCGCAAAAATGAACCCGCCATGCGAGAGCCGATTATCGTCTGGCAGCAAATAATTCAAATATTGTGAAGAAATAATTCAATAACTAAACATCAATTGATTTTTCTTGTTCGCTGTCTCATTCAAAAATAATAAGCTTTTAAGTTGCTAGGAAAATAGCAATTGAAAACACAGATCAATTTTTTGAGGTGAAACTCAAAATTAGGGCGGGAACGTATCTTTAAAAATTAAAAACTTTTTATGAAATGTAGTTACATTTCAAATTGCTTTATTCTTGTTAGACAGACGATCTAAGGACACTGTGCGCAAGTACCCCATCACGCACGCACGACTTATTATTCTGAATGAATACAAAGCCATAAAATCTTCAGATGAGCGTCAGGCGTCGTCTGCAATGCGTTGAAATGTCTCCCCAACTCTCCCTTTTTTACTGTTGAGGGGGTACTTGCGCAAAGAGCCCTTAAAGGAGAACATCGAGTGACGTGATTGGTTTCTTACCTGGGGTCGGGTTCGCAGCAACGCACACATGACCACATCCGTTGGAGCAACACTTCAGATCAGCAGAGGGACAGTCTCCGTCGTGGCTGCACAGCTCAGAACAAATCCCACTGAAACCAGCCGACAGGGTACCAACCGGGCACGTCCCTGGATGAACTACGTCATTAATAACAATTAACAAACATTAAAATGCGCTGAGATCCATTTTAAATACTCTTTGAAAAATTTGGTTTACCTGCTTCAAGGGGATTCGTTTCCTACTTTGACAAGTTTTAGCACAAAGCATCATTGTAGTTTTAGCACCAGAAATGACTTTACACCACGGAGTAACATCTTGTCAATGATTTTTTCCTGTATAATTTAAAGCTACAGTCCATCATTTGCAGCCATCCGAAAAAGAAACTGGCGTATTATTGTTAAAAACATACTTGGTTGAAAGATAGTAAGTGGAATAAACTCCCTGTGAAATTATTCTTTCTGGCAAGCTGTCATTTTGAAGTAATCAATGAAAGAAGGCCTTTCCAACGGTGCGTCTTAAGACGCACCGTAGCAAAATTTAAATTAGTAGTTCGTTTTGTTATTCGGCGCAGCGCGCGCAAGCATTGGCACGACGCACAGGCGCCCTCGGTTGCTATAATTCGTCAGATCAGTGCACGACATCGCGTATAGCTGCAATTCAAAACAGTTCAAAACCATAATTCAGCAACTTTTGATTTGAAATTGAGATCCTAGAATGCTGTTTTTCTCGGAATATACAGCTGAAGCTGAGCTGAAACTTCATCAGGTTAGTTGTTCAGTATCCTTCATTAGATTTTGAACACTTTTGTTGCTTTATACGAACAAAATGCACAAATTACAAATGATGGACTATATCTTTAATGTACAAAATATTTTCTTTATGAACATAGGTAGTAACAATAATTTTATTACAGTAGAACACCACTGTAACGAACATGATGGGGTCTGTAATATAGTGGTTGTTCGTAATAGTGATTGTGCATTATAATAGAATTGACTATAGTTAAGGGGATATTCGTTAGCCAAATGATCATTACAGTGGTGCTCCTCATAGTGGCGTTTTACTGTACAATCTTTGGCTGATTGTTTACCCGTAACTGGTTCCATGCACTGATGACCACAGGCATTAGGGCAGCAGAATCGCGAGTCGTTACAATCAGCATGCGCGCTGCAGTCGTTGATACACACGCCCAGCTGGTCGGGGCTAACGGCGGGACATCTGGCATATGTAGGGTCTGAAATCAAGACCAGCAAATTCCGCTACTATTACAAAAAGGGTTGTAACAATGCATCAATGTATCGAATATAATGCTGCGAATAAGCGTGGTATGTCATTACAATACATAAACTCTGTATTGCGATATTTCACTTATAAACGACCTCAAATAAAAGACAGACTATTTCTTGAAATCTGAATTTGTGGGCAACGCATCTTGTAATTGTGTAAAAGCTTAATCCTATAGACCTTGATCATGCTGCCACCATTTCAGTCATGTTTCCTGTATCCATTAACAGTACTGAATTTTTTGTTATTATGTACCTGGTTGAACAGCCTCTACGCAGGCATGTCCGCAGCCGTTGGAGCAACATTTCTGCGTATCGGTGCAGTTACCGTCATGATCGCAGAGTTCACCGCAGACCCCAAACCCAGCACTGTCTGAAACGGTGGGACACTCACCATTATGGATCACTGCAAAAGAACACACGCGATGATAAAGATCTATGTCAGAACTAGGGCTGTGCATCGGAACCGGCCGGGTACCCGAGTACCCGACAGTTGATGTCAGGAATCGGTTCCAAATTATGGGATTAAACAGCCTTTTACATATTACTTAGTAACTTCTCAGACAATGAAAAAGAAAGGATTTGAATGTCATTTGTGGGGGATTATCAAATCGAAAGCCAGGCTACATGGGAAAACAAACCAGATTTCATGTGTACGACGCTCGCTAAAGTTGCAGTTTTACACCGTACAGCTTTAAAGCTCATTGCAATGTACACACTTGTGTCTTGCTGTATTGATGCACCTTTATAATCGTTTGGCAATCTTTCTGAAAGATCGAGACACAAGTTTGTTGTTGACGAGTAGCCAACAGAAATTAAAAGAAACTGCTTTTGCAACCATGGAATGACTTTATTTCGAGTCCAATCATGCCAACTGTGAAAGCATTTGGTAAGGAAATAATACAGGCTTGTCGTACACAGATTAGCAAGTACGTTTACCAGTTTGCTGATTGCATAGGCATATGTCACATCCCTGCGAGTCCTGCTGGTACCCGTGTGGACACCACATCATACACATCACAGCCGGACACTCCGGCTCTAAAGAGAGAAAGATAGCAAACAGAATTGTTGACTGGCTCAAATTAGCTTGAACTTGCTTAGGCTGTTATATTAAAAATCATATCCTTGTTTTAACTTGCAAAAAATCTGGAGTTTTTGTGTCCATTTGAAAGGGTTTCTGCTTGCTCAGTTTTGAGGCTGACGTTCAGTTTCAAAATGTACAGAGAATCCACAAATGAATATGATACGTACTTCCAAAAAGTATAGAATTTAAAACTGGCACTACATGTACCTTTGACTGCATCGACACAAGTATGGCCGCAGCCGTTGGAGCAACACTTCTGACTGGCCGTGCAGTTGCCGTCATTATCGCACACCTCCTGGCACGTTCCAAATCCACTCTCGTCAGGAATTGGGCAGGAACCTTCATGAATAACTAATTTGCATAAATATGAATAAAAAAACAACAACTGTGACTGGATCCCATGAAATAAGTCTTAAACGACAATTTACAGTTACTATTTTGACAGTAGAGGACCTCATTTGAAACTAGAGGACCTCATTTGAAACTGGGGGACCTCATTCGACACTGGTGGACCTCATTTGATTTGGGGGGAACTCTTTGGATACTGGGGGACCTATTTGAAACTGGTGGACCTCATTTGACACCAGAGGACCTCATTTGAAACTGGGGGACCTCATCTGAAACTGGGGGCCTCATCTGAAACTGGGGGGCCTTATTTGAAACTGGGGGACCTCACTTGAAACTGATGGACCGCATTTGACACTTGAGGGGCCTCATTTGAAACTAGAGGATCTCATTTGACACTAGGGGACCTCATTTGACACTAGGGGACGTCACTTGAGACTATGAGACCTCGATTGACACCAGAGGACCTCATTCAACACTAGGGGACCTCATTTGACACTAGGAGATCTCTTGTGACCACTTGTTTAACTCTAGGGGCCCTCTTTTTCCCTCTTTCTGTTTTTCTAGTAATATTTCATGATTTGGTGAAAAGAAAGTGGATGAGAAGCCTACGGCATCGATTTAAAACAGTTGTCTTCACTACAAATCACAGCTTCTTCGGGACGGGGAGTGGGCATGACCTCCCTGTCCCTGCAGGGTACACAGAAGTCTGCCCTTACCAGGTAGATCCAGCGGTAGAATGCAAGCATGGCCACAGCCATTGGAGCAGCATTTGTGGAACGCTGGGCATTCTTGATCATGGCTGCACAACTCCTGGCACGTTCCCACCGATCCTTCCGGTAACATGCCCACCGGGCAGGTACCTGCTTTCTCTGAAAGACAAAACGTTTTAACTCTTGTAGTTGAACATGGTGGAGTGCACGAGTTATCTTTTGACTCTTGATGCTTGGCGAAATGTGCCACAAATGTTTCATAATGTCTAATTCACTTTCCTTTGCATAGATATCAATTAGCTTTGGTCAAGGCGTTCAACGATAGTGTCCGAAAAACAGTAGCCGCACGCTATGCACTCGGACGTACTGTACAAGGCGCAAACAGCGACCCTCATGCAGCTAGCTTACAATATACAAATCAGTTGGCGCTAAATTAATGCCTTGGAGCAACCGTCCCCATTGCCTTTTTTTCGGGCAATTTTTTTCATTTTGTTGCTGCAGTTAGATCAAGTTATATTTTGTCTGCGGACTACAAACCTGTTGGAGAATGCGGCCACACCATCCAGCTCTCTGTCCATGTAAAACATCAGCCTCCACGACCGAGTACTGAATAATAATCTCGGGTTTATTTGCATGCGAGGTCGTTGCTGGAGATCCAGCAACAAAATAAAGAAACAAATAAGCCAAGGCGCACGGTTGTTCCCAAGACGTTCGACCAGCACAAACTGATTTGAATATTGTAGCTTAGCCGCGTCCGGTTGCTGTTCGCGCTTTGTACAGACGTGTGACACACGTCGAACGCCTTGACCAAAGCTCAGATATCAAAGACATCAAGTTTCTGCACCCGTAGAGCCACATCTGGCTACGGTCTGCAACTTCCCATAGACAAGTGTGACACTGCCAGACACTGCCAGCCGCAGCCTCGTAATTCAGATGTGGCTTAGGTTGCCCTCTACGTACCTCCCACTGGTTCCCGGCACTGGTGCCCGCAGCCATTCGAACAGCACTTGTGATTACCACTGCAGTCTGCATCAGCGGTACAGCCCTCGGAGCACAATCCAAGCCCCCCATCGGTTGTAGGACAGTGCCCAGGCTTGCTGGAATTACCTACAATGAAAGTCAATCCGGCTGAAGTACTGAGATTCAAAAATGATGTAACCACATTTATTACCTCTATTGAAATACAGCAATGCGATCAAACGTCTCTCACAGTGGTCTCTCAAACTCTCTCTTTGTCAACCATTGAGGGGGTACTTGCACAGAGATCATGGGTGTGTTTGTTTTGGTGCAGATCCAAATACAGATCCTTAGAACTAGTACCGTGCTATTTACAAAACTGCGTGATCCAGATCACGTGATCAAAAACCTCAATCCGGATCTGAAGTCTCATGACTAGCCAAGGGTAAGCATGGGGACGGTAAACGTTGTAAATCATTTCGTTATAAATCGCGCTGATCCACCTCATGGGTAAGAACCCTGAGTTCTTTGATCCAGACCAGAATCCAATCAAAACAATGAATGTATCCCGGATTAGGATCAGGATCTGTGCGCAGCAATCAGACCCTATATTAGGGCCCGTCTCAATACATATCCAGAACAAGTCCTGGACAAGTTTGCAGGCACCGTATCGGTATAAGTTGCAGGATTCTGAACAACTTCCCCGCAATCTTCCCGCGATGAAGTTATCTGTATTGATGAGTCAAGCAATTGCTAATGAAATTTTCCCAGAATGTGTCCGGGACAAATACTAAGCTTCTTCCAAACAAAGTGAATTATTTATCCACATTGTGTCCGGAACCCGTCCCGGATACGAGACCGGCCCTTGCCTTGACCATGGTGGGTGGCCTCCATGCACTGATGACCGCAGCTGTTGGAGCAACATTTCTGCATCTGAGTACAGTCACCATCATGTTGGCAGTTCTCAATGCATATTCCCACACTGTCTGGTTCTGGAGATGGGCAATCACCGCTGTGTATCACTGTGGAGAAAAAGACAACCAAACCACTGACTAACATTATCATACTACACTAATAGAATGAACACAATCATTCTCTAGAGATGTCCTTCGATATAGTTAAGGCCAAAAAAAAAAAAGTCTCCGGTTTCTGGTATGCGCGCGCGTCGCCGTAGCCATGTGCGTCGGCAAAATGAAAAGTTTTTTTTTCAATGAAAGATGATGACTCAAAACCGCCAAATTCACTAGTTTGACTGGAATCCTGCTGCTGCACAATTTGTACGTGTTTTTAGATTGGGTTATGGTCGAGAATAAGCTTTATGTGGCCTCTCTGGACTCCCATATATTTGCACTAAGTTTAGTCAGACACCATTTGCAGTCATCAGCCGACATTTGAAGCAAAAAAAAGCAGGTAAAAAAAAAAAAAAGGCCGCGTCGCCGCACCACTTTTTGGGCAAGCTCCATACCAGAAACCGGAGACTTTTTTTTAGGCCTAAACACCTATGTTTCAACACACCTATGTTCCGAACAGTTTTGTTGAAAAGTGCACTTCTTTAAACATTTAAAATTGTCCATGTTTTTCCTGACAACAGAGGGCACTTGTCGTGATGTCATTTCAGGGAGACACTGTTCATATTAGGTGTTTTTCTGTTGAAATAGTGAACCCCAAAAATGCTCATCGAAAACATGTGTGAGAAAAGTTTGCTCATTGGCTTACTACCATGAACTGACACAACGTACAACGACTCACTAATGAAATGAAAGTTTACAACAGCAAAATACCCACAATTTTGGCAACTTTTTGAGCCCTTTTAGGCATTGGCCTGCACCAGTTTCATGGAATAATGCATTACAACTCCAAGGATGGGAATTTGCATTTAATTTTTGAAAACATTTTGCAAAACTATTAAGCAGCGTTTAAACATTAAGCAACTTCACAAAGACTGATCCTGCCCCAGTATATTTGCACTTGGGCGTGTTTAAAAATCATAAGTTTATTTATAATAGCGCAACGAGCGTCCATCTTGGGCATATGTATTGGAAGCATAAAAGACAATACACATGCATACTGCATACCATTGCTTTAAGCAGTTATAATATAACTGACACAATAGACAGCTGGCAGTAATTGCAAACGTATTATAAGCTTAACAGCCCAGAATAAGATTAAGTACTGCAGTGCCTCTAATGCTTTGTAAATTAAACAGGTTTAAAAGGATAGGATCCTTATTTCTTTGAAAACTACATACATTCATGACATTTGTACTTTGAGGGCAGATCAAGAAAACATAATGTCATTTATTTAATAATGTGTTGTTTCTTTTCAACGTTTTGGAAAATTTGTGAATGGATTTAGATTCTTTTTTGTTTAAAACTTTTAAAGGGAATATACAACATTTGCTTTTGCTGCAATTTTCAGAAATAAATGGATTTGGAGAATTAGTATACTATAAAATATTGTTAAACTGACTTGTTTCATGTTTTGGGCTTGTAGATGCTGGAAAAACCAAGAAAACCTATCATGTTCTTGTAGTCTGATTCCCTGACCCCACTTAAGATGAAACGAAGCAATTAATACACTTTGGGGAATTGTAAAGTCAGAGAATCAGTCTAGCAGGCTTGTACCCCTTCACAGGTGTGTGATCAATTGCAAAGAAAAGTCAGAATAACTAAATATGAAAAATTAAGAACAGTTTTTGAAAAAAGCCAGTTTTCTCCAACGCTGGTTGGCCGACCAGCGTTGGAAAAATACAGTTTTTCTTGAAAATGTCAGCCCACCAGGAGCCACGATTTTAAAGGATGTCCCTAACAATTCAGTAAGGTATTTAGTGGTAATTTGATCATTTCGTTTTTTGATGTTTGCAAATGTTGTATTTTCCCTTTAAATGTGTAACCATTAGAAGTTACAATGCGTGGCAACACTACATACGTGTATGTACAATGTGTCTTTTGCCCACTGAGCATTGTGACAGCAATACATGTACGTCCTGCGAACATTCCTAAGTGTATTTATAGTACAATGTGGTGACTGATTTTTTACTTTACCTGTTTGGTTGTTGCATGCACAGATACCGCATCCATTCTCATCTTGTTGATAGCCGTAGGGGCAGGCTATCAAGCAGAGAACCTCAGGGCAAGGAGCTATAGACAATAAACAGAATCCAATCTCTGTCTTAACTGACGTCAGGATATACAGTACTAGACAGGGCTCTGGAGTGCTCTGAAACGTACAAAACTAAATCAGGCCCACTTTATTCACCGTTTAGCCAGCAAATATCGCAAAAAAATCCACTGGGGCAAAGAAAATGTACTCAGTATTTCACCAACCAAGTTTGCAGACTTGAGCAAGATTATGAATATGCATTATTCAGTTCATGACCTCGTGTTTGTATGGCCAGCCGCCCCGCGCGCCTGGCAAACGTCATGAACTGAATGCATATTCATAATCTTGCCCAAGCGCGCCCACATAATCCATACATTACAACGCGGCCGCCATTTTGAAATCGCATGGAGGAACATTTTCAGGACGATATTCGTGGGAGATGACGATTGAAAGTTGTTTTTTTGGTCAGATGGACGACGATTTTTAGATAAAAGAACGTTTTTTCAAAAAGGTATGAGTTCCTCTACGACTAGGAACCTTAACTTTGGAAATTTCTGCCCTGGATGAGGAGATAATGTCGATCAAAATCGGTAGCAAAATCGCTACATCAGAGTTCAGCGTTTAGGGGAGTATTGGGCGTCTGGCCGTACTACAGAGCTTGTGCGATAGTACTGTACGGCCAGATGCAGTCGGGCTAGGTAGGTAGGGAAACTGGCAGCAGAACTATATTTTTTTTTGGCCAAAAGAGCCAGAAAAAAATAAAGATGCATTACACAAACCTTTAGTTGCCGTGGCAACATCGATGCAGACATGACCACACCCATTGAAGCAGCATCTTTGAGTAGACACCGTGCAGTTGGCGTCACTCTGACACTGGTCCACACACAATCCAAATGTTCCATTGCTTGGTGATAATGGGCAGTCACCAAGCGCTTGTCCTGACAAACAAATTCAGAAAAATAAAAATACAAAATTGATAGCTTACAACATTGGAAAGAATGTCGCAACCTGACGCCACTTCAGCTGTTAAACTTTTGTTCAATGTTTATGGAAAGTCAAGAACATTTTCTAACAAAATTGGAAATGTTTTTCAGTCCCATATTCATGTTTTATCACCATTTCTGCAGTGACTGGCCTTACTAAGTTACAGTTACATTGAGCCCTACTTGTCAGAGTTGCTGACTCGAGTCATGTGACTTGGACTCGAGTCGGACTCGAGTCGCTATTTTTGTGACTTGTGACTTGACTTGTAAATACCAGCTTTGACTTGTGACTTGACTTGGACTTGCAAACAATGACTTGTGACTTGACTTGGGATTGCAACAAATGACTTGTTACCAACCCAAGTCAGACGCTACTCGAGCGACCCAATACACTTTAATTAAGCTATTAATACTTTTAATTAGCTTTTTCATTCCAGAAAATAGACCTCAGTGACTGAATCCAGTAAAATAAATAGTTCCCACTAGTTTAAAAAGTGTTCAATAAGACTGTCACAACAAACTACAGTTTTCAATGACCAATTGTCTCTTGCTTAATGTATTGGTTGAACAAACTTTGAAAGGAACCTTTCATGAAAAGAAAGCAGGCCTTTGTCAATTGCATGTAAAATACCGGATAGCCTTACCCATTGGTAGGCGTTTAGTGTAAATGAAAATTGAACAATAAAGTGTTAGTATACTACATGTAATCGAGTGAGGAAGTCTTTTTTTTACGGTCATCTCAACATTTATTTCTACAATGTAAAGTAAATTTATTAAAGTATACAAAGGGCTAATATTCGACAGATATGTGATAAACTACAAGAATAGTAATTGCAACACATTGAAAAAGGGGAATTAAGGAGGCATCTTCAAAATAACTCGTAAGTTCACGCCAGGTTAATTCTTTTACTTTTTAGCTTATTACAGCTGGACAAAATATTGTGCAACTTGACGTGTTCTTGGACAAAGATATTTGTGACTTGACTTGTTTTTAGACCAAATGACTTGTGACTGGACCTAACGACTTGGGACTTGACTTGTGACTGCACCTAATGACTTGTGACTGCACCTAATGACTTGTGACTTGACTTGTGACTTGACTTGTGACTGGACCTAATGACTTGTGACTTGACTTGGACTTGCAAAAAATGACTTGCTGCCACCTCTGCTACTTGTGTGGCCTCGGTATTGCTGCGCTGTATGTTAGGCCATACGTCTGGTTTCCCAATCCACTGACATGACTGAGTTGTTTAGTCCGAAACTTGCACCCAAGGACTCAGGAATTTCAAAAAGATAATGACAGATGTCAGAAATAACTCTAAAAATTTGAAGAAATATTACATAATCTACCCGGATAAGACATCATAGAATACAACCGTATGCAGTGATGTTAAAAATATGTCAAAAAAAGGTGCGCCAGGCTTTGGACTTAACTCCTCAGTAGGTTGAAAAACCAGGCGTGTGGCCGAACGTACAGCGCAGCAATACCGAGGCCATACAAGTCGGGCTAAGTAAGTTACATTGTCAGATTGTCATTGAGATGAGGCTAAACATGCTAAAAGAAAATTATCGTGAACTTCAAGTGGCGACTTGAAGTTGCAACATTCTTTCCACAACATTTTTACAGTGCATGAAAGGGCTTCATGATCCGAGTAAGAATGTAGTTTATGTTATAACCAAAAAACCTCTGAACAAGAACTGTTTTCTTACCATTCAATCTGGGTAAAAACATTCATTTTTTTAATAAGCGATTCCGAAAATCCCGCGTGACATGTGGTGACAAAGACAGCGCCCTCAAGAGTCCACCAAACATTCGAGACAACTGGTTTTCGAAACTCCGGATTCGTTTTCAGTTTGTCTTCGATCTCCGGCGTCAGAACCCTAATTTAACAAACTCACTGATAACATGTCGCAATGACTGATTCCCCAACAGGTAATGTACGTATGTACAGTCACTTGCAATCAAATTCCCTACTCCAAACAAAATCCAATTTATAGGTATATTTTCCTAAACGTTAACGTTGCCTGGGCAACTATTATGCAACCCAAGTCAATTAAAAAATTAGGTCATATAAGTAAAACTGGCATTCACGAAAAAAAAGAAGGAAAAAAAATCATTTGTACACTGAAAAAAAAGCTCCATATGCCGTTATAAGTTTTGCCCTAATTTTCAATTTTTGAGGAGTTAACCGAGATTTATAGATATAGGCATTAATTTTAAGCTGTTTGAAATTGCGGCAAGCGAAGAATGACATTCCTTTCCATAATTACAACATCGTCCCGTTCCTTGACCAATCGGCCGATTAGTGAGCTATATCAACCCGGTCCGCAACCGAAGGAGTAAGGATCAGTATTAATTGAAATTCGCCGTGGCCTGCCCACCAATTTTCCAGATATAGCCTAGTAGGCTTTCATCTAACTCACGGCCAAGGCTATTAATTATTTTATGGATGAACTCGTCAAACTTTCATTCCATTAATTGACAACATTTAGCAACGTCTGGCTTTGTACATGCAAGCACATATGAGTACCATGGGAAATCGTCTCGCGATAAACTTATCGCAATGGAAAGCTGCCCCTCGAAAGCACAATTAGGGCCCGCTCGCAACATTAAAACTGAGCCCCTCTCAAGATGGAGAAGTGGCCTGTAAAAAAAGTCTACGAGCCCGTGCTGGTTTGGGGACTACGGATGATGGGTTAATGTGAACTAAGTTGTGTATTATTTTGTAGAAGTAGGTAAGTTGGTTAACTTTCCTTCTCTCTTCCAGTGAAGACCAGCCTAGGGTTGTCAACATGTCGGTCACACTGCTCAGCCTGGAATAATCTCTCATTACAAAGCGAGCAGCCCTCCGTTGCACTCTTTCTAGGGATGTTTTGTTCTTAGCTATGTCAAGGGCGGATCCAGGGGGGGGGGGGCAAAGGGGGCCATGCCCCCCCCCCCAAAAAAAAACCGAAACCAATTTTTTATTTTTTTTTTGTGACATCGCAATAAAGGCAGGCAATGAGTACACCACCATCTTTTCCTCAAAAAAACATTGGTTAAAGTGGTCAGAAATTGCCTCAGATCGCACCACAGAGCATCTAGAATCCAAAAAAAATTTGGACCCACTTTTTGGGGGGGACCAAAATATTTTTTGGCCCCCCGAAAATTGTGTTCTGGATCCGCCCTTGAGCTATGCGAGGGTTCCAAGCAATGCTGCCATATTCTAGGTGCGGTCTTTGACTGATCTGGATGCAGAATGATAATTTCTTTTGATGAAGTTCAATATACGACTTGCTTTGGAAGCGGCATGTTCTGTTTGGCGATTCCAACTTAGGTTATTCTGAATGATTATTCCCAAATATGTGATGTTGGTTTTCTCTACGAGGTTGGATCCTAACATGGTGTAGTTAGTTTTGCCAGGGGCCCGCTTCCTGGAGATTCGCATGATGTTACATTTGCTGGAGTTAACATTTCATTCCCCAGTATACATGTATACATTTTTGGTTGTGGGTGATCGACAAATACCTCAAAATCCGATTTTTTTTCCTCACCCGAAAAGGTGGGGGAGTTTTTTTTCTTCGATTCAATAGCCTTTTCCCTTGTCAAAAAGTGTGTGTGTGTGTGTGTGGGGATATACACCCCCATCCCCGGGATTTACGTCCCTGGTCTTGGGCCACTTTCCTTGAAGCGCCGTTAAACACACAAAGGATGGGTCAACTATATGGTGGAGCTTATCAGTTTATCATGTAAACAAAGGATTTTTGGAAGAACAGGAGATATAATTTCCGAGAAAAATGGCTTAAGTGGTTTTTCAAGTCACGTTTTGTGATTGCAAAACATCTTGTAATGAAACCAACTAAAAAACATTTGGAGCGGTCCTCAGCAACAATTAGACATCAAGTTTGAATACTGCCCCCACTTTAAATTTTCTGAAAACATGCCCGATTCAACGTTAAGTTTTTTTGTGGGACAGACAACCTGTACACAATTTCTTCCGCCTAATTAAACAAGTAAAACAACAATCCTGGAAATTTGGGGAAAAGGGGATCAAGACATGGAAAAATGGGGTGAGCAGACTCTCCACCGCTGTTCCAGAGGCTAACATTCGCTTGTTCCCCCCCCCCGCGATTTTTTTTTCTCCCAAACGACATCCACATACATGGTTGTTTAGCGCCTTCTACGATACTTTTACGATACGCACGCAGGTATATAATTATTTGTTTCCCTGGTTGGTTTACTGAACACGGAGCTAGTGTGGTTTTCGTGATTCAACTGCACAATTAAACACAGTAATACGCCAGACGACGACAAATCCAAAGAAACGTAAACGTGAACGTTATTTTCGTTCCGACTGAGACACTGATAAAACGTCGCAATCAAATTAGTTTTTTTTTCGGAGGTGTTTTTTCATCAAGTGTCTTGCCAAAATTTCACAGTCCTATCTGATAAAAAAAATGATAGTCCTTTTTCTGTCGATTTATTGTTATATCTCCAATATCAAAAACTTATTTGTAATATGAAAAAAGTGATTGAAAGACGTCCTCCGGTGAGCTGTTTTGGCCAAAAGAGACTGGATACAATTCGGCCACAAGAGGGCGTGTTGTACGAGCTAAAGCACGGACATGCGCACAAACCTAATGTTGTCCTGAAGACAGCGGTGTCTTGGTCAGTATCAAATCAGGGCATAAATGATTACTGTGCGCATGCGCAAGATATACCGCCCCTAAAGTGGTAACAAGCATTTTTATGGATATTTGAAAAAACCCAGGGTGATAACACCCTTAAAGCTGCCACCGCTGCAAGTGCTTTCACATATTTTCCAACTCTGGAGGACTGTTGTATACATTGACAACAATCGCTATGACGAATGTTTTTTTCATCTGGTGCCGTACCGGTGGCCAATAATGTTGAACCGAGGCTGATGGACTAAAGGGCGTTGCACACATAATTATCACAGTATGCCATTTATTTCGTGAAATTCCGTCGAAATAATGATTGTGCACAGGCTAGGCCCAAAGATCCTATAGCGCCGCGCATGTGAATATACGTACCGAATATATGCTTCAATTAACTGATTATCATCTTAAGAATGCAACCTGATTTCCCATAAAATTATGATGAAAACTTATTGTCAAGTTGTTGACTGTTTTTAACCACGATAAGCTATGCGGAAATTCACGTGAGGGCGTCCTGAACACCGTAGCCTTTCACCAAGCCCATCGTGGCTTAACTTGACCGCATTCAAAGCAGCGAAAGCGCGAAGCGACTGGAGATGGAGACCGCACATGCGATTGCCACTCGTGCATGCTGACTTAATCTTTGCTCTAGTCGCTTCGGATCTTCGCAACTCCGCCGCTCTGAGCCACGATGGCCTGGGCGAAAGGCTATGAACACCGCGACTCAGCACTCTAAAATGGCGGCGGCTCGGCTCCACTGCTATGACGAACATAAACACGGCGTTTGTGTTCAAAATTCCGTAACTTGAAAAGGTACATGAGTGATTTGGATGATTCTTGTACTAGAAATGTGTAGTCATACAAGACCAAATTTGGTTGAATTTAGCAGAAATCCTAACCTGAAACAATTGGTTATAGAACAACCCAGGTTTGGGTACCTAGTTCCAGTTTTCACCCTTTGTTAGGTAAAATTAACCCAGGCAATTTTTCAGTGTATTCTCCCTCCTCATGCTAATGCATTTCTTAAGTTTGAAAAGCGTTCCGCCGCCGCAGGGAGTAATAAGGTTCGTGACTCGATAGGTTGAGGGGTTCGAATCCATTGTCTGGAGCTGTTGGCGGTATATTGTGTCCTTGAGCAAGCCACTTTACTCCACTTGGCTCTTTCCACCCAGTGGGTACCGACGTTATGAACTAACTGGGGATTAACCAGAGGGAAATATTTCCTCTCAATGTTTCATGCCAAGAAAAGCGGAGACAAACCCCAGCGCGGCCTGCACGGGTCATAATTTTTGGCTCGAAACAGACTTTTACTACTTTATATTAACAAAGTATTCCGCAACCGCCGATAAATTATTCTTTATGATAACAGAAGAAATAGCCTGTTTTGGACCTCAAAAATGACTTTGTAACGAGACAAAATAATGATAAAAAAAACACAGAGCCAACCAAATTACAAGAGAATCGTGAAATTCGACAAGTACTCGTGAAACAGTTACGATCATACATCGGTAGGCACGGTGGGAGAATTCAGTCCCGTTGCTACTACACGGGGACGTGGGTCAAACGAGCCACCCCAAAATGGACATGGTTTCTTTTGTAGCTGTCAATTTTAATCTTGATAACGCTTCCAACACAAAAAAAACTGTATTGCATGCTAAAAAAAAATCGCGTCTCTGCTTGTACTTACTAAAATTCCCAGACTTTCGTTGTATGCGAAAATCTAGCACGAAAATGTTCATTTGTTAGAACCACTAGTGAATTAATTAGGCTGGGCCTACTTGTATTTCATTTTTCCGGTGAAGTAGGACAAGGGCATGCCCATGATTTGGTCAAGTGTAGGTAGTCCGAAGTTGCAGTATCTTGTCATATAAAAAACCGCGAACAGCATTTACATAAATAGGCCTATGTAAATGCTGTGCGCGGTTTTTGACGTGACAAACCTTACTTAAGTGGATTTTGTATCTACATTGATGCTATCTTAGCACGTGCGCGGAATTATTCCCCCAGTAAATTCTAACTTATAGGTCTTATGCGTATAGCCGGCATCTTAAAGGGTCTTTTGTTATTTTCATTCAGTTACAATGAATGCACTAATGGCTCATTCATGCGTATCCAACTGAGGCCAAGAACGCAGATTCTGTTACCATTAATATTCAATTCGGCTCTTTCTTGTCAAATGCAGTTGTTGTATGCGAGATTATATGAACCGTACCCACAGGACTTTGTAACTAAATTTATAATCTGCTTAGAGGACAGTTACTTTTGTCTCACCAGCGAAGCCTTTTCGTGTAGCGTTCAGGCTGTTTTTTTTTTTAATCTGAACTTGAATTGTATGGAGCCGCAAGACAAGAGAACAAGCAACTAGCAAGATAATACTGGACGCAGTCTGTGGCTCTGCTTTTGTTTGTTCGTTATTTCAGATACATCACAAAAGGTTGTTTATTTCTTTAAATTCTCGATTTCATTAAAACTCCGATTGCCCGAGGCAATCTTCTACCTTCACCCTGAAATAAATTTCCCCCTTTTCCAATCAGAAAATGTCTTCTTTTCTTTTCTTTCCTTTCCTTTTCCTTTCTTCCGTTTCTGTCCCCTTCATATTTCTTTGTAACCTTATACCTTGATGAGTTGCTTTCAGCTTTGCAAAGGGCGCCTTCCACAAAACGCATTTCTATTTATCAATGGAAAATAGCCTCAAGCAAGGCTATAAAATCCGGTCCATCATAAAACGACGTCATAAAAATGACACACTGAATACGAGTCTCTCCAGTTAAATGTCTTTCATTATTTTCATATACGGTGTGTCAAATGTTTGACATTGACATGTTTCGCGAGAACGGTATAGGACTACATTAAACAATTTGATCATAGCAAAACATGCACAACACACCGGCTGAAAAAAATGGGGCCCTTTTCACCGGTTTTACATATGACCGGATCCCAGGAAGTGCACTGTAGACAGCAATACGGCTTTTCGATTATATGGACTACAGACAGAAAGAAATGTCTGCTTTTGTTTTTGAAAAACATCGCTCAGTCGACAAGTTCGTATACATGCAGAAATTATAAGTAATTAAAATTCGGACTGTTTTTGATGATTTCCATTTTGCTATATTTGTAAAAAAAAAAAAAAAAGATGGCTTTTACTCAGAAGTAGCCGCAACTTGTGACTCGTTTGTTTGGGTCGGATACATGGTATAAAATAGTTTGATAAAAGTACTAAGCATTTCACCGAAAATAATATCTTAAGAGGACATTCCCATAGACTTTCCGTACAAACCAAAAGCAAAAAACCCTTCCACAACCCCATTTTAAAAACATGCCCTGCCAAACTTATTATACACTTTTCTCGACCTATAAAGAATCAATTTCGCAACAGCAATTTTAAGCAATTTCGCAACAGCAAAATTCGTTCTAGAAATGGTGCAGTGAAGGAGGCACTAAAATGTCTCCGTAGTGAGTGTCTCCCTACTTAAATACAGGGTGCGCAAAAAAAACACCAAATGGCAGGACCAATTTTAGAATGAGGTTTTGCCTGTAGCACCTTAAAAATTTTATATGAAAGCCCAGTTATTAAGATTTCTTTATTACAAAAATCATTCAAATCACTCATGTACTTTTCAAGTTACGGAAATTTGAACATGAACACCGTTTTAAAGTTCTGTCCACGAATCACAAAAAGTACGTGTTCTTTCAGCAAAACGAAATTTACAAAGAGACGCATGTGAATTGTTTTCGTTTAGCTGAAAGAACGCTTTCCTTTTCTGTGATCCGTGGACAGAACTTTAAAACGGTGTTAGTGTTCAAAATTCCGTAACCTGAAAAGCACAAGAGTGATTTGAATGATTCCTGTACTAAAAGAAAGCTCATTTATCGGGATTTCACGTCCTAGATTTTGAACGTGTTGCAGGTAAAACTTCATTCAAACGTTGGTCCCGCCATTTGGGTTTCGATTTTTGTGTGACTCGCCCTGTATATAGTGTCTCCTATAGGTACACGGTTTACTCACCACGCGTACCGACGGCTGAAACTGCTATCCAGCACAGCACTGCAGCGCCTATCAACCCCTTCATGTCTCATGTGCATGTACTTGCAGCAGAAATAACGAACTATTTCGCAAGATGAAGATCTCGATGTGCTTACCAGAAACCCACTATCAATCTGATGTCCCCCTGTAAACTACTGCTGTTATAAGTTCGAGGCTTTTGTCAGCTCCAAAATATACAATCAAATCTTGGCACCGAAGTATTTGCCGTTTATGTTTTTGTAAACAGAAGTTTGTTTACTCGCCCGAAATGACGACAGGGTAGCACCACAGCTCCTGACGACCCGTATTTGCATATGCGGTTTTACGGCCACAGTAAATTGACTTTTTGGGACACCGTGGCCATCACTTCAAATCGTTTACAGGGCCAACTCCGACAAACTTTGGAATGTTGGAGTTGGCCTCCTCACTCAGACCAAAGGTCGCAAGCAAGTGGGAAAATATCAAACGAAATGGGCGGGCCGGGAATTAGGGTGACGTTTACAGGGTGAGTCAAAAACAAAGTTACCCAATTCGAAAAAAAAATATTGATAGAAAAATGTGTGGCTCGCTTTATTTCATAAAATAATAGGGATGAACAACATGTTATTGACTAGTGACTGTGAACATTTCACGTAGTTTTCATACTCTATTCCAAAGTTACGTCTATTTCAATAAAAAATCAAAAAATTTCAGCTTTCCACCACAGATCATTTACCGTTCTACGAGCTGATGATCACCCATTAAATACAATGAAGCATTGACGTTTTACCACCTCCATGAATGAACGAAAACTTGCAAAGGACAGACAGAAATCGCCATCAATATTTCAGAAAAAAAGTTGACTTGTTCCTCATACTCAAAACACAAAATCTGATAATGAAAATAATTTGTACGTCTTGACTCGAATGACTGAAACCCCATTTGTATTTGAATGCAGTGTGTGTGATCTGTAATTCTCACTCAGCTCAATAGCTTCCAATGGCATTCCACGGACAGCTATAAAAATGGGTTATTTCCAGTAAATCGAATGACTAAAAGCCCTAACATAAATTTAAATGAAAATTGTGACAACGACGTACCATCCAGTGCCAGTGGTGGATGTAGGGCGTGGTCTACCCCTCCCCCTTGGACGGCCAAAAAAATAAGAAACTAATGCAGAAAAAATGCCCGCTAACTCTCCCTCCCCCGACAAATCCCCCAGCCAAAGCTGGATCTGCCCCTGCATTCCTTTGTCATTGTTCATCCCCTTGCACTTTTCAACTGAACTTGTCTAGTAGTCATGTACTTGTTACCTCAAGCGACGGACGTGTGTGACGCACGCAATTACTGATTGGCTGAGAGCCGCATTTGAACATGCATGTTTTATTTGAAGGGATCCGGAAATCATTCCCAAGGATAACTAATTAGCTATACACTCCGCTTTTTTTTCAAAATAGATTGACACGAGAAAGAGCGCATATGATCTACCCATGCCTCATTCATCGTAGACATTCCGTAAACGTGTCATCAGAAAATCCCCGCTTCAAGTGCTTTTCAATCTCCACAGTGACACTATCTCGTCACTAGTTGTCAATTTCGTTGGATCTGCGAGTTATTTCTTGAAGTGTTTGCAGAAATCGTGCATGCGTGTCAGCTCACACCCCACTTCGTTTAATTTCCACAATAGATTTTCCCACTCTTTCAATATGATTATTATGAATATTTCATCAAGTTGAGTTTCGCTCCATATCTTCTCATAATTTTTAAAAATTAAATTAATGTTTGTTTTCCTGAAACCGCTAAGGTATAAATTGCTTTAAAAGACACGAGGAAATGCAGCAGTTCTTGCCGCGATGCAATCTTATCTATACTGGTCAGTTATCTTAAGTATATGAAATGGGGGAAAGTTCAATATGTGGACAATTCCCTCCTTGCATTTTTTTTAATTGAAAATCTGTGGTGAAGCAGGCAACAATGCTTTATTGTGTGATGAATTTATCATACCTAAAAGTTTTGAATAAGAAAAAACACCATAACTTTAATAACATTATTTATACAGCATACCATACCGGAGTGGACACTATCGTTCATGCAGCATAATCTGTATAATCTGATAAAAATGACCCTATTCAATTTTAAAGATAAAGTCATTGAATAGGGTCATTTCAGGTGGTACTCGAAAGTTATGGACACACGTGATGTCACCTGATCATGACGTCACACCGAATGACCCAATCATATACCAGCATTGATAATAAAACAATATTTACAATCTAAAGAAGATTAAGCGAACATACTAACGCAAAGCTTCATTCTTAAGAAACCAAATTGCGTTGTTGCACAAACTGTTCCAAGAAGACGACCTTCCATTGACGTATAAACTAGAGGATCTTTTTTATTGTAAAGTTTGTAAAAATGACATGCGTACACGTACTTTCCATCGTTTGTTTTTCTCCAAATAACATTTGGGGGAAAATAGATTAACCTTGACCAACGATTGGATTTTCTTAGATAACAACTGCTTCGCCCACGGTGCTTTCAGATAAGCTGAAGGTGAATAAAATTACGCACATGCCACGATGAGTTTTGCTGCTGTGCGATTTTGAGCGATAGCATTTGTAGATAGCGCGGAGGTTTCTGATTTGATTAAAAATATTCCTATGCGACGAGGAATTGGAACTGTGTCACCGGTAACTTAATATTTATTGCTGATCTTGACTGACACTAATAAGTCACGAGCTGTTTGCCTATAATACATGGAATTATTTCATCTGACGGCGAGGCTATACTGATGTAATATTGTATAATATAATGTCACAACCAGAGTTCTCTTAGGGGTATATAATTGTTATTTCATTAGCCAGATAAGGTATTACAAAAGAGATACAAATTTAAGTACAGAATTGAAAAAAAAAACCTATTATAATAGGATCAAGCATACCACTGTCCTTCAGGCAATGATTTTATTAAGTAACACCCCTCCCCCGACCCCAACCACCCCCCCCCCCCAACTTCCCCACCCCGTTTATGCCCCTACTTTAAAGTTGGGGAGGAAAAGATTGCTTAATCCCAAAAAAATGAGGAATCCAAGTGCAAATATGATCCAAGTTCTTCGGTCAGAAAGCTGATATGTAGAGAGCATTCTAAAACGCAAGCTCGCCTCGTGAATCACCTTGAAGGGACTGTTCGCATCTTACAGCCCATCATCAGATGGTCATTAAAAGTTGAAGTCATAAAATGTATATGCTACAACGATAATATTTCAATAAGTTGTTTGAGTTGTTCTAGTGTTTATGATCGCAACAGTTCGGGATTTATACCCAGACGTAGCCTACCCAATTTCCCTAATGAAATCTATTTTGCGCAAATACGGTCTGTCTTTTTAATGAGTTCCTGATTTATTGTCGTGATATAATGGAGGAAAGGAAATCAAGTTTTGCGAGTGAATTAGCTTTTTTAATAGCATCCTATAGGGAGCATGTGGTCCTACACACAAATTGGAATAGCCTCGAATGTACAATTTTTAATAATACGGTCTCTCTTTTCTAATGAGCAATCAAATTGCATTGTATTTGAGCGAACGCCTAAATGACGGTGCTGGTATAGCCCACCAATAGATGGGTCATTGAAAGTTGAAGTCATAAAATGTATATGCTACTAAGCTAACATCCTAATTGGAACATGTCTTTCAGCTGCTCTAGTGTTGATTATCTCAACAATCGGGGAGTTATAACAAGTGGTAGCCTACCCAATTTCGCTAATGAAAACTTTTGTGCGCAAATACGGTCTGTCTTTTTAATGAGTTCCTGATTAATGACGGAGAAAACAATTAGAGGATGAAGGAACTTTATCTTTGCGAGTAAATTAGCTTTAAAATACCATCCTTAGGGAGCATGTGGGCCTACGCACAAGATTGTAATACCCTCGAATGTATAGTCTGTTTAATAATTGGGTCTCATTTTTCCCTTCTAATGAGCAATCACAGTACTTGAGCGAACGCCGAAATGACGGGTGCTCATTATTTCAGGAGAATGTATCACCTATGGGGAAATGGTGCCCAAGAGTTATATCCTTGCCAAAATGCAGTACCAAATAACAACTTTGAACTGTGACGAATGTGTATTGCTTTCTTTTGCCAACGGGATGAAATTATTACTGTAAATTCGTCAAACTTTTGTCAGCTTACTGTTTTTCTTATTTGATCTTTAAAAGTGAGCAAAACAACAAATGCCTTTCTGATGTGTTTTTGTTCCATTGAAGATGCGCCTCAAACTTTTTTAAAAACGTGATTGTTTTTTTTTCAATAAGGATGTTTATTCAAAACCAAAAATCTAGCCTTTCGATCTTGGGCGTCTGCAACTCTCTGAAAACTGCGCGGAAAAATAACCTTTAAAAACTGCGTGTGTTCCACTGATAAGGGCCATATTTTGGAGGGAAAAAAACCGATAGGTTTGTCTGCAAAATAGTGCATTTTTAATGAATGAATTGATTCTGGAGTCTGTACCTGTTCCTTTTCTTCCTATACAGGATTCGTGAAATATTTCATACAAAAGGGAGTGCGCCCCTAGAGTAAAAAAGGTCCATTCTGCTTCCTTTCAGATTTGCAACGGCAGACCAGCCCGCCAATCAGCCTCTTCCGAAACAACGCGAATCCTTGGCAGTGGGCCCCTGTCTTTACCCCCCCCCGCCCCCACCCAAACAAAAAAACACCAAAAAAAACAAAACAGTGGATCTGGATCCGCCCATGCTACAGCATTTAAACCAGGATAATTGAAGCTTTACAATGAGAATAAAGCAATCGATGGTAATTTGATACATGTACTAGCAGGGTTTGTGGGGAAATTCAATTATCCGATTTCTTCAAATGTTTTGAAAAGTTCACAAACACACCTGCCCAATTGTCAGGAAAATTGATAATCTTATTAGAGAAAAGAAAGACGTTTATAACAGGAACAGAGAGAGAAAGGCCTTGGGATTACACTTGAAGCAAAAGTTTGCTTATAAACAAATTCTCTGAATCAAAAATTTGATTTTGTGCGCTCACAAACAAGAACAATCAAGTTTATAAATCCTCTAGCCCCTTTAATTCAATTGTATTTAAGCTTAACCGTGTGCGCAGATAGGCCTACCTCGGATTACAATCAAATTTCATGTCTTGTTTGTGTAAACTTAAAAACTGGTTGAGACTTTTGTAATTTTTAAGCCCCTTTTTTCGGTTTATTTTTTTTTTCAGCCCGGTGCAAACCCTAAGGTTAAAAACGGAAACCTATACTACTAAAAATATTGCGAGAAATATATCGCTGACACCAAGTAATCCAGGGTGAGTAAAAAGGAAAGTGACCTGGATTAATGATTTTTTTCTTAAAAAGCAAAATTAAATTTAGTACACGAATAAAGTATGTCTTAATAGAGCATGTTCTTCCACTCATCTGAAAAAAATAAAATATGAATTGCAAAAATAGATCCGAACTATCAGAAGTTATGCATGTTTTACTAAAATAACCTATTTGTATAGCTATCCATGTAACGCCATTGGAGCTCCTGAGCTGAGTGAGAATTACAGATTACACACAGGCATTAAAATACAAATGAGATTTCAATCATTTTAGTCAAGACTGAAACATCATTTTTACTGTCAAATTTTGTGTTTTGAATATGAAGAACAAGACTAGTTAACTCTGTTTCCCCTGAAATATTGATGGCGACTTTTGTCTGTTTTCCTTTGCAAGTTTTTGTTCAGTCATTCATGGAGGTGGAAAAACGTTCATAAATGTTTCATTGTATTGTGGGTGTTCATCAGTTCGTACAACGGTAAATGATCAGTGGTACACAGCTCAATTTTGTGATCTGTTTATTAAAAAATCATAACTTAGGAATAGAGTACGCAAATAACGTGACATTTTCACAGTTACTAATAAATAACACGTACTTAATCCATATGCTATTTTAATGAAATAGAGCTAGCCACATATTTTTTAAAATATTATTTCTAGTTAGATCACTTTCTTTTTGACTCGCTCTGTAAAGATTGCATCACAAACAACATGGAATGACTTTTACAATAAATACTAATAAGCCCTATGTACCGTTTGATCTGCACACGGCCTAGCATATAATCCTGGACGCCTATATATAAAGTGAACGACAACATAAGAACGCTCCCTGCAACCTTCAACAAATGCATGCCCAGGTTGTTTGTGCAAATACAGTTTATATTATTCTTTGAATGAAATGTACATAAAACTCCGCTTATTCTCCTTTTTCTTTAAGTAAGCCTAAGCCGAGGACACATTTAAGTGTTTTGCTGGTGAACTGTCGACTTAAGATTTTAATCAGCCGCTTGATGAAAAATAAAATATAAATCGTACAAGTAACTGCAAGATAACAATTTTTAAATAACACAATTTAATAAATGGCCTTGCCAGTTGTTTACTTGTCAATTTAGATAAAGACTTGATTCCTTACAAAATGTATCGCTGAGATGCTATTATTTAAGTTGCAATTGGGTGGTAACATGTCTTGAATGATACCGTCTCGTCCATTTTCATGGTCACTTACGGGCGGACATGGTTAGCCACTAGGCGTGCTTATCGATTGTCCTGTCCATTTAATTATCCAACTGGTGCTAGTGACTGATGTGATTAACCTTGACCACGACTGCCTAGCGACCTCGACGCTGTCGACAATTCCGAGGATATAATCCACTTGTAGAATCACCATCGACGATTGTATATAATAAACACCGAATAAAAAGAACCATGGTGACAAATACCTTGAATTATACAGTTACGCGGAATTAAACAATAATAAAGAGATGTCCTCTACCCACTTTTTTTTAAAGGCAAGCCCAGTTTCCTCGGTTTGGTTCCAATTGAAATTCGTTTGTTCCTAGAATTCCAAAACGTTATTATTTTAAAACCAGACAAGTTTTCTAAGATTAGTACTTCAGCTAGGAGTGACGATTTGGGGTTGTTTCGGTTACCGGAGACATTTGTTCTCAATGCAAATCCGTGCCGAGCTGAGCCGAAGTGAGCACAACTTCGGCCCGAGCAGAACCGGTGTCACGGTCTCACTTCTCCGGCGTGCTAGCTTCTCCGCAGAGGGAAATTTCGCCTCAACACGCATGCGCAAATTGCGCAGTAGTGTACATTTTTGGCAACTTTATTTGTGTGCTGAGTTCTGTGGGGTTGTACTGGTGCCCGTGACATTTTAGGATAATTGTATGTATAGTTAGTAAGCTGTTACAAGGTACCAGTCGAATCCAGAATTTTCGTGGCGCGCGCAAATCCCAATACATTGTAACCAAAAAACTTGAAGGATACACAGTTATTTTTAAACCATGGTTGCAAAAATAAAGATAACCACGAACGAGCAAGGAACACAGACAATGCACAGGGGTTAGTTCTTAATTATTCGTCCATGAACACACACTTGCAAGGCCATGGAATGACCCACCCAGGGAGTGACCATACTCCTCTCTATACAGGAAGTGTTACATAACACATTCTTGGGTATCCCTCACTCAGGCTCACTGTGTTATTTAACACAGCCCGAGGAAAAGTAAGCGCAGTGGACACATGAGCATGTGTCGTGCTCATGTAACGTGCACTGTAACGTGCTCAATCATCCGCCGCATTCACCCGGAGACTCTAGCACGCCGGAGAAGTGAGACCGTGACACCGGCAAAGTACAAACACATCCGAACAGATCCGAACACAAACCGACTTGAGCCGACCACAAATCCACAAGGACGCAATTTACTACAATTACCAGATGTGGATACTCTAATCGAACGTTGTAAATGTTGATAACAATCTCAAAATTGATCACAATTCCTAGTAGGCCTACTAAACCTCCAAGTTAAAGTCATTAACTTGCTCCGACGTCAATTGACACCGTAAACAGGACGTGGAGGTCCTCCAGGCGACACCTGTGTACCAGTAAACGTGGAGGGGAAAGTGAAACCAGCTCACCCCTTGCCCTAAACTCGTAAAACACGCTCGTGAAAAAGTCAGCCGCTTTTGTGATTTATGCCGCCACAGTAAACATGTACCCACAAGTGATACCGGGTACTTCGTCAAGTGATTGGATTCCGTGTACCAGAGTGTCAGTTTCGTAAACAGTGATTTGTTAAGAGCAAGTGTTTTCAAGATGGCTGCGGCAAACGAGGGATCCCAACGTCTTAGGTACGTTTTCAAAGTTTCTTGTTTTGGTTTTTATCCATCCGTTTTTAGAAAATCATTTTAAACAGCCAATCATATTGTGTTGTTGTTTGTGAGGCCTTATACTTCCTATGTTCATATACGGAAACGGGAAAAGCCCCATCGTGTTGCATTGTTCAGCAGTAGATATTCGGGAAAGATGACTGGAAGTGGGAGTAATGGCCACGTTATCAATTACATGTACACTTCAGGTGCTGCTGTTTTAGCTACACTGATATCGGGAAGGAGGGATGTGGGAGGACACGCCCCTCTCGATACTTCTGGAGGAGGCGACGCCTTTTGCCAATTTCCTGGATTTAGTTGCTTTGAAGGGGCATTTTCTCTTGCGTATGGCGTTCCTAAATCGTTGTTGGAATCGCCGCACTTGGGAACAGCTGGGCATGGGGGAGAAGTGTAACAAAGATTTTGGCTCATAGCCCGAGTTTGTTTACGTGGTGTGCGCATCAAGGGGCAAGTTTATTTAACCTCATATCTTGCAACCTTGTCCCCAGAGAAGGAAAAACACGCCAGATGCCAGATCCTGTTTGTAAAGCGGAGCTCTACGAGTTGAAAGATCATCGTTTATTTGCTTTTTTATTTTCCCTCCAAATTTTTTTCACTCTGTCCCAGTAACCGCGGGCCGCCTCACAACAAAACAATGGAGAGACAAAAAAAACTCCTCACAAAAAAACCCTTCTGACGATGGTGCCTATTTGGAAGAATTGACTTGGTAAAATCATGTTCTCTATTCACAGCAAGAATAGCTGTTTTTTTTTGGGGGGGGGGTAGGGGTGGTAACCACACGCGAAAACGTCATGGTGTATGCGTGCGCACGACATAAGTTGTTTAAATACTTAAAAATGTTTATTTGGCAAATTAAATGTCATTTTCCCCCCTATTTTTACTTGATGTCTCAAATACGACGCAGCAAAGCGCCACAAAATGACGTCATGTTTGTGAATTAATCTTATATGCTTTGTAGCTGCAACCGAAATTATTGAATTAAATTCCTTTTAAGACTTCTCCAGTTATTCCCGTGGTACTGTGTTTTGAGTTTTATAAAAAACAAATCATGAAATGATTACATTTCCTACAACATTAATTTCGTTCCCCGGAGATGTCTGTCTTAATGTAAGCACGTGAGTGGCACATGTTAACTCGATTTGCTTTTGACATGCATGTTCTTGTATGAGCTTAAACTGAAAGTATAGCATCAATCGTTCTTTGCTTGGTTTGATACAAAAAATGCTATCAATCTTAAAGGGCAATTACGGCTTGCAATCCCCGAAAGTTGTATGTTTTCGATTGTTTGTCCTGTTACAAACGTCTGGTTGAAAGGAAACTAAAGTAATATGCTCCCGAGAAAAGACGAAACAAATTATCCAGGTGTTTACATGTGGCATACGCATATGTATTTCCAGCCGTGTCCATTCAACGTACGATACACACTGTTGTTGTTTCTCGCACGTCCGCAGAATAATGTACGTGCGGCAGTATTCACATGCAACTAGCAATTAACAGCTCGATTTTTGAGAGTAAAAACGTTCACCCCCGAAATTCGTTCCTGTAATGTTCTCCCAGAAATAACACAAAAACGCCCAGTGTTTAAAGGATGGTTGTGTGGACGTTTATATCCTACTTTTAAATGTTCTTTGCAACTGAGATCATTTAGTTTAACACACGTTTTGTAGCCCAATTGGGCGCATTCCAGGACGTTATGTCCCTTTTATATCATAGCCTATCCGTCTTGCGGTGCCACGCCTGCGCACTACGCACGCCCTTCTCCTTCGACCAAAAGGATTAAGCCAACCAAAATGCGCGCCGCGGCGCCTCAACTTTATGAACGCGTGTGACAGCCGTGCGAGCGCAACCTCAAAAATGGCTTCTAAAGCCCGCTTCAAACTCGGCGCGAAAGCGACAGCGAACGCGAATTTGTGTCGTCATGGGGAGTATTCGCGCTGCGAATTCGTAAAAGTTGAATATATTTCAACTCGAGCAAACTTCGCAGCGAACGTTTCATGACGTCAAATTCGCTTCGCATTCGCGTGAGGTATGAACCGCCCGGTTCATACTTCTCGCCAAAGCAAGTGCGAAGCGAAATTCATGTCGTCAACAATGGTGGACGCGCTTCGAACGTATTTTTGACGCCACGAATTACGCTTCGCTTTCGTTTTCGCGTGACTAGTTTTATAATGCTAGGTTCACACATTCCCGAATTATTGCCCCATCTATCCCGAATAAAAATTATTGATGGCATCGGGAGAAATTAGCCCAGATTTGCTGTTTGCAGGAATAACTTATCGGCCATGGGCCAAAATCTGTAGAAGTTGAGGTTCGTCTTAACTTCTGGTGTCAACTTGCAACAAGGTCAACTTTACTAATTCGAAAGTACTGAATCTGAATGTGGTTGTTCACATTGTCCCAAATTGCACATTAACCCTATCACGACATTTTTTTCTCATTATTTTGCCCATTTTTGGTCAAAAATAGTATTTTTGCCTTAACTTCAATGTTTTAAATTCAAATGCTTTCAAACTTGACACAACAGATAAATAGGAAGTCGGCATGAATAACATAAGTCATTATTTAACGCGCTACACGATGCTTAAAGTTTGAAAGGTTTTTCTTGTACAATCAATCCCGTTCAAACATGAACATGAGATTTCGACGTGGCGTTATTTAGTAAGAACTTATATTAAATGTACGTACCTCTGTCGTCCCTTTTACAACACAAATCAATCACAAGTCAATCACAAGTCATTCAGTTTCGAGTTAATATGTAACACACTATTTTTTTCTCCATTTTTTTTTTACCCAGAATACATGTTTATGGGGGCGTAAAACGGGGCTTCCGCGCTACCCAATTCCATATCAAAAAGGCATCGCACAGTCTTGAATAAAACTCGTAGTTACTTGACGTGTAGGAGATAACCCGCGAGCGCACAGGACACGCAGTCTTCGAAATACGCGCGCACTTCGCTCTAGCCGGTCAGCGTCGCCGTTTACGAATTCCAGACGGCAAGGGGTTAATGGAGGAACGCGCATGCATCCATTGAGTCGAAGCTGGTACATAATGGCAACGATGCATCGCGATCGCCCTCATGTGGAATAGTTGCATTGGGGAAACTTTTCCCTTTATTATCAACGTCGAGTTCTCCGCGTTCCTCATTGCAACCTTGCTACACCCTGAAGAAGGACAAGGGTCCGAAAATTTGGCACAGCAATAACTGGTGAGCACTACTTTAATTTATATTTTCATTTACCCTTTATTTCTAATTTGTGCAAACGATGTGGCGTGCACGTTGTAAAATATCGATCAACATGTTCCAAACTGCTTATAACTGAGAAATGAAGTTGCCATTCAAAAGTTAACACGAGATTGCACGTTGCTTTGGCCCTCGGCCTATTAAGAATGAAACAAAAGTAATCAAGAACTAGGTACGAATTGGAAGCCGAATCAAACCGAACCAAGCCGACTGATTACGATTTAGTGCAGAATAAAACCGAACTGTAGCGATTTTGTCAAGAATAACATAACTCAAGAATCATCCAGAAATGACCCAGAATTATGCCGATTTAGTGTATTCGTAAGTTATTCTTATAATATTCGTACATTTCATGTTACATTCGTATTGATTCGGCATGATTCTGGACTGTTAATACAAAAAATAACTCTACGAAACTTGTAAGAATGCTGAAGAATATCCAGAATGCTGTAAGAATATCCAGAATAATTTATGAATACAACAACAATAAACCAAGAAACTGGTTCCCGAATCACCCCGACAATTTTGAGCATGTCCAAAATTGTCGGGGTGTTTCCCGATCTTTAACGATCTTTCACCGAACTAACACAATCATCCCGAGGCAGGCAAGAACCATTCCCCGATTTACTCAAGAATTGCTAATTGCGGTGACTCGGCTCAAAAATCGGGAATGTACGTGAACCTATCATATAGGCCGTGTCCGAATTACTTGGCTGCGGCTTAAAATAACACGCCTGTCTATGGGAAGTGGCTGTAGCCGCTTCCATAGCTGCGTGTGTAATTTCCAGCCCTAACCAAGTAATGCGGATACGGCTAATTCATATGACTTTAAATTCGAGTTTGAAGTCAATTACATTGTTCTACTAACATTATCATTATCATTATACTATTATTAAAAATACATTTTTCTAATATTTCAGAAAAAGAAAGATTAACATCTTCGTACTTCAAACGTCCTCAAGAAGTATAAGTTTCTGAGGAAAGATGTCTTAACATCATATCTGCCAATTCATGAGTTCAATCTGTTAGTCTCTTCTCCAGACTATTTTATTGTCAGAGTTGCAGCGTTAGGATCTGCCGATGCCCTTGATATTTCGTCTAGTTCAAAAATATCACTGATTCATTTGAGTTTATCGCAGGGAACCAGTATCGCACATTGATGACGTCATGGTGAGCGCCGTTTTGTTAACAGGATATGTCAATGTCACGGTTAATGGGGCAGTAAGTTTGCAGCTATAGGCCCTACTCCATTTCCCGAGGAACGTGTAGGCCTACAGGAAGTGAGTTCAAGTCATTATTTTGGACGGAGAGAATTCCATTCAATTGTACATACACTGTAGTATATCCTCATCTTTCTCACCCTTCTCATGCTTAGGCCTAGTAACTTATTTCAATGTTGTCAGAACCTCTGCGACCAATGAGGGCGGCAATGTAGCGTCTAGCGGTGTATTTGAAGGAGTCATTGCGGACGTAATAGACGAACACATTGAGCCAGCTGTTGGACAGCATGCAGAAACGGGCCAGGAATTCCGTGTACATCGTGTCCCCGTTACCCGTGGCCAGCTTGTTGAGTTTGCGCACGGCCGAGGGCATCCAAGCCATTGCGAACGTCATAGTGACGATCAGGAAGGTGCCGGCTGCACGACGGTTTGCCTTGCGGGTCTTCATGCTTGCTCGCTCCTCGTCGGACATCGGACCGAGAGGGGTGATGGCCGCAATCCGGCGGATCTGACGGCGGGCAATCAGAAGGATATGGGAGTAAAGTACCAGAACCGTCACAACCGGTATGATGATGAAGGCAACAGCCATGTACTTGAGCGGAAAGTGCCAGAAATCTCCCTTGCTCGTGTCCAAACTGCAGTTGTCTTCATCGTCGTCGACATCGCCAATGAAGTGCACGCTCACCCCGAAGAACATGGTAATGGCAAAGGCGAACAGCCATATGCAGGCTACGGCCACCCGTGCACGGAACAGGGTCACGATGGTGTTATAGCGCAAGGGGCTCACCACCACGATGTATCGCTCCACGGTGACAGCGATCAACGAGATGAGCCCCGAGTAGTAACACACGTACTTGCCCACGCCGTAGATGCCGCAGAAAACATCACCGTAGGGCCACCGATCCATGGCCGTGGAGACGATCATGGGCGAGGCCACAAACAAGCCAGTTATGAGATCCGAGACGGCCAGAGAGGCCATGAACAACCGGGTAACCTCGTGGATGCCATTCACACGACGGAGAACAAGGAGGCAGAAGGAGTTACCACAGATGATGAGGATGGTTGTTATAGTGAGAAGAATACATCTTAAGACATTGAACCAAACCGGAGACGGGTCTTCATCAGACATCCCTGCCAAAGAAAGAAAGGCTAATTGCATTTAATTTTGTGTGTGCCCAAGTCCTAAATAACCCCTCTTCTATATATTGACGAACACATCATGGTCGTGTACCATGAAGAGGATCTAAGAGGAAACTACTATTAATTTATTTATGATGCAAATGAAGGATTTCCAATTATCTATCAAATCTATAGGAGCACTGGTGTAAACATAATAACACCAGTTGTCCTGTATAGCAACCGCAGGTGTTAAATTTACACCACAGTGTTTGCAGTGCACGAAATAAACAACTTACCAGTATTAAACCTGTTGTCCTTTTATCCATAAAAACACTTTCAACAACTCACAACATTTGAAAGTCTGCCAAAGGTATACATGTAGCTTAAAGCAACTCTCTGAAACAATACTAGTCCTAAATAAGTCACTGAATGTTAATAACAATCAATGAAACTCGTAGATTTTTAAAGTTGCACTCAAATGAGTGCGGATTTCATAACGTAGCCAGCAAGACACAATATGAACAAGAACAAAAACTCTCTTGTGATATTCCATCAGAAATAAATCTATAAAACCGCACAGTATTTTAGGAATTCGTTGTTTGGTATCTATTAGTCGGTGAAGGACCGTCTAATTTTGCATGTCATTACAGTTTGGTCTAATCAGGCAATATCAAACAACAAACTAGAATAAATATCTTTCTTTTATAGGAATCAAAATGTTACTTACTGTTTACGTTCGGTCCGCAAAGGAATTTGTGGATGCTGGTGCTTAACGTTAGACGTTGGACGGCCGTGCACTGTGTCGTTTGTTAAAAATTAAGCTGTGGCGAAGTGGTTTTCACTGCATTCGAGTGCAGGTGCATCAGTTCTGCAAACAGCAACCACTCTGTCCTTATATACGAGGAGGAACTTCATAATTGCATTGGCCGTGTGGGATTATTCCAATATCAACCGAACGTGGCGAGGATACCTTGTGCATCTACGGCGCGGAGTGGGCTGTTAAACTTTATGGAGCATGGGCGCACGCGCAGAGGACTGTTCGCTATTGGCTGTCCACAGCGACACCTTACCGACTAAATGACGACGTGAATTTGTGTTTTCAAGCCTCGGCTTTGTCTGAAGAGTTTGACGTTCCCAATTCAGAACTTGGACTTAGATTGAGCCACAGTTCTCTGATCCAACCATGGAGCTATGTGTTTTATAGCTCCATGATCCAACTAGGGGCTCAGAAATCTCACGTAGACGGAGCCGAAATGAAGCCGTAGATTGGAAAATCTCACTGACAGAAACAATCACCCCAGATGGCCACAAACAGGCCGACCAGCAACACCACCGTGACGTCATTGCGGTTTTTTTCCCTGTTATTTTTTGGGGGGCAGATTAATGACGTTCTGTAATTACAAACCCTCATAAAAAGGCAACTATAATTAGATTTGAATGAATCAGGTATTTCTCCTAATGTTATTCTCTGCAATTTTACTTCTGCAGCCCAACAGAAAGGAAGTGTCATGCCAATTTTGAACCAAGACACAATCAAATGTCCATGTTTTCAAGTTATTTTTAAGTCTGCTGTTCATTTATTTAACCTCTACTTTTTAAAAAGGTTGCCATGGCTGTACTCAAATAAACAGGGTATCTGAGAAAACCTTACATGTTCAGAAATGCAATAGCATTGCCGTCTGAACCTACACGCTTGTCTACTAGCAAGTTGGTTAATGCTAGCGTATCCGCGTTCATTTTTCACATAGAGTGGGCCGGGGGCTAATAGGGTTAAAGGTTAGGGCTGGGATAACAATTATGTAAACATCTGTATTTACCGCAGCGTTAAAGGCCTGAACTGCCCCATCGGGTTTAACTTCGCATGAAATTCAAACAACAGTATGTTACTTTTCTCTTTCCTAGCCCTTTAAAAAAAATATCTTTAACTTAATTGAAATTTCATAAAGGCGCTAGACTGGACCAAATAATCACAGAACATACGATCTTCTGAGATGTTGGGCCGTAACAGAAACATTGTACGTACGGGATACGCACACGTCCGGCTCGCATACGATCGATCCACACCAAGTCTGTTCTACCTTAGTGTAAACAAAATGTTCCAATGCGAAAGTGGTTGCGCTGTCGGATTTAGATCGCAAAACATTTTCTTTCAATTTATTAAATGTAGGCCTACTGTCCTTGTTTATCCACCAAATCAAACTCTTTTCTAATGCAGTCTTTTCACTTTGTTTTACATAAAAACTGGATTATTTTAGATAACATAAAAGTACTTTGTGTATTTGGGCGTCGGCAACCCTCTGAAGAAATAATTATTATTGTTATCATTATTGTTATATATTTGCCATCACTAAAACAGACAAACACAATACAAAACATGATGACTGGAACTAACAAGTGAACCTAATTACAACTGCCCCACAGGAACTCAGTCCACAGACAATCAAAAACAAACATTAAAAAATATATTCATTGAAACGAATAACAAATGCTTTTACATCGAGTTTTTCTGCGAAAAAACAGACAGATCTACGCTGCGAGTAGACTGTTTTCCAACTCACTATCGATTCTTATGGGGGACAGGAACCAGTCTATCCTACAAGAACTTAATTGATGCTGGGCCGAAAGTAATTGTCTCAAAATTCATAGAGAAATACAATCGTAACTAAACATGGGCCGATGTTTTGTGTGTGTCAGATGTTTTATTCAAAAGTGAATAACTTTGTATTGCTGTATTAAATAATAAAAACCCTTCATTTTGTGTGGCGAAACTTTAAAATATCATGGACGGCATATGGACAAAAACAGGGGGTTACTAGAAAGCACTCGGAGAGCGCAACCTCCGCCAAGGCTAACAATTCCCCGCCATATTGTTAGTACATCAAACACGAGTAACTTATAAAGTGCTCAATCATGTTCTGAAATCAAAGGGCAGAGTTCGACGCACTCTGTATTAATATTCTTCACTTGTTGACTATACACTCATCAAGTGCATCTCGCAAAATTGAGTCATTTCCACAGGGTCGCTGTTAACATCATAGGGTCGTAAAACAGGGGCTCGTTAGCCGCGGGGTCTCTCGAGGGACCAGTGAGCTGTGTATAATAACTTTAACATTAATACATGGCCCAGAAATGGACGGTTCCTTTAGTATTTGGGGTGTTTTTTTTTTGGGGGGGGTGCCCTAATCTCATAGTATATGGCATATTTGCACATTCAAAATGGTGAACAATCTTTCAAGAAAATTCTGCATCCGAATCACGTCCAAAATCTAATGGGTCTGTACTTGTACCAACGACCACCCGTAGTACACAAATGTTCATGAACATCTGCCAACACGTTTTTGAGTTATCCTGTTCACAGACAAACTCCAACCAACACCGGCGAAAACATAACCTCCTTGGCGGAGGTAATAAAGAACATTCACATAAACCATGGAAAACACTAATTATTGGCCGGGGACTAATAGGAAACTGGGGAGCGGTTGGACAAACTCAGCCTCGCAGTTTCTCGGGTTCGTTTTTGCGGTATCAGATTCCCTGTGTACCTAACTCATTCCATCTCCATACAGCGAGTATAAAAGTAAACATTCAACTGTACCAAGGACTTTCCATTGTGTGTTGTTTAGTAACCATGGATATCAAGTGATACTGTCGTATCCGAATTTAATAACATGCCATTTGCAGGTATGAAGCCTCGGTATCGTTATGTAGAGCATTTCACTCAAAAATGGTCTCCGCAATTCGGTTTCAGGGAAACATTAAAAATGAACCTTTTGTGCTCCTGTTGCCTTATTTGTATACACCTGTCTGGTTGCCATATCTATTAATTAAGTGTTTTTCTGGGTCTTGTGCGTGGTTAATTGATCTAATGTAAAATTTCTGACGTGCCATCGTAGACAGACGACCAAATTACGGTAACCTTCAGTTCAAGTTCAAGCAAATTTACTTTTTGTCCGTTTAACGACACCATGGTCACTGCTTGAATAGTGTTTTCCCGCTGAACCCAGTTTTCAGGGAATCAGGGGAGATAATTTCAGTAATAGAGGTGAAGGACTAGTCTATGGAAAATCCCCTTGCCCAGCAAGGGTCTATGATATGCGAGCAGATTCGGCGATTAATTATGCAAAATAAGACTGCGTCTTGATCACCAGATTCTGACAATTCCATCTATCGAGTCTTCCGTCGTGGCATTACAAAAACATGGTAGCCAAATTGACCAATCAACAGCTAAGTCCACATTTCTGAATTTTTAAAGTTGAATCGGATTGGCTGGCGCGCGGAGTTGCATATAAAGTGTGCATGCTATGATATATCAGACGTTCGTCGTGTGGCTCTGCACACCTGAATGTCTGATCCTGATCCTCGGACTATGGGAGGGCTTTTCTAGCCAATAGTGCAAAGACAATAAAGACTTTTACAACCTAGTTCACACTTTGTTCTGGGTACGTTTCGAGCCCGGGTCATCAACTTTTTGTCTTGGCTTTTGATCACCAAACTTTCTGAAAATGTGGAGTGCTGTGGCCTCGTGCCTCGTGGTTAAGGGCACTGGATTCGAGTCTGTGGGTAAAGCTGCGGGTTTTGGGTTCGAGTCCAGCCGGGGTCGTGGTGCGTGTGCCCTTGAGCAAGGCACTTTGTCACTCATTGCTTCTCTCCACCCAGGAGTAAATGGGTACCTGTGAGGGCAGAGATGGTTATTGTGATTGAATTAGCTTGCTTGCGCCTAACAGGCTGCATCAGGCTGTATACTCCCCAGGGAGCTGAGATGGTATTTGGAATGTTTAATTGGCCCAATGATCAGGGGTAATAATAATAATGTAAGCGCTGTGATTTAGTTCATAATAAGAGCGTTCTTAAATGCCGATTATTATTATTATCATTATTATTATGAAAATGTAACAACCCATATACCCAACGGCGTAATATTTCTTCGGTAAAAATACTCACAAACATTTTGCACGTTTCGTGCAGCGCCAATGAGCAATTTTAATCATCTCCCGGGGCCATGAGAATGTTGCCATTGGAACGGATTTTGATATCAAATTAGTTGAAAAACCGAGAGTAAATAAATTGAATAACTGGGTCGTTCGACACGGGCGAGATACACGCCCGTATTACTGATCTATCTAGCGGGATTCCATGCAGCCAGGCATCTTCAATCCTTGACTTTAATTTGATTTCCATGTTAATTTTGTCAACATTTTTGATGACATAATATTGTTAAATTGTTATATAACCTTCAAGTACATTCAATTTGTGGTAAATAAAATAAACGTTTGCACAATTTAGTCTGCCTTGTTATTTTGTTATTATTTTTGGGCTACGCCTATGACGAAATCACTGTCATTGTCTATCGGAATGTCCCCACTTATCAGACAATCAAATTATGATTTGTTCATAATAGAATTAAATTTATTTCCTGATGCTTGAAGGGTAAGTTGGAAAAAAGTAGTACAGGGCAAGAACTGTTACGAAATCGTTTCTCTTAAGTAGTCATCGTGGTTTCACAACGGGGACATCTGCACAGCAAGCCTAGCAACTCAGTCAAGAAACGCGCAATAACCAAGAAATTTTCCACAGCTCAAAAACGGAGATAAATTTTCACATTTTGGCAAATGGCATTGCTCATTGAGCAGCTACCAGACTGTACATGTAGTTGTAATAGTATTACAATATTTATAATAGTTGCTTAACATTATGCATTAATCCCAAATGCTCTTATGTTTTTGGATTGTATTGTATTTGTAATGTATTGTATTCGTACATGTGTGTAGTTATTTGTAGTGTATACAGGGCCCCAATGGAAACCAGTTTTAAACTGTTTGAGCATATCCTGGGTAAAGAAATGTAACAAATAAACTCCATTCAGATAAGATAACTCACGGACTTGTGAACATGTGCATTTTCACCGTAAAGCAATAACACTGGTCTTAAATCTAACACCATTTTGAAACATATTTTACACCACTGATCTTAAGACCACCGTTTTTTAAGTCTACCCTGTAGTTAGTGCAGTGCAGCATACAACCTAAAGGCATTGAAACACACTCCGAATGAAGTAAAAAGGTGAAGAAGTTTAATTTTAACGATTCCATTTAGAATATTCCAACAGCATGACTACAAAGTGTTTGGTTTCACATTAGCAGACCATTCCGAATTGCCTTCCCGATTGGACATAACGTTTCACGGTTACATACACAATGCATGATGAGTGAATTTCAAAATATGTATTGTCAGCTTGATTCCTTTTTCAAAAGTAGGTACCTGAAGTTTACAGTCTTTAAAAACTCATTTTTTTCTACTTACGTTTATATCAGGTGGTTGTCGGTCTTAGTGTGTCTGGTGGCTCTGTCCGCGCATGCGTGTCATGCCACGGCCATACCTCTGTCGGGGATGTACGGAGTGCTCGTGACACCAGGCTACCCCGCCCCCTACGAAGACGATCAGGACCTGCAGTGGCTGATCACTGTGCCAGAAGGCTTCAGGGTCCGGCTGTACATCAGTGAGTTCGACCTGGAGCCGGGGACAATGAATTGTGATCATGATTACCTCATGGTGAGTTAAAGAATAATGTCACGCCAGTTTCTTTCTGTCTTTTAAACTGTCTTTGTCGTCATGTATTTTATATCAAGTTGGGTTGCTCAACAGTGAGAACAACAAATTCCCACTGTGAAAACATTGGAATATAAATATAAAACAACAAATTGCATCCCGCAGATTTTGCTGATTTCGAGTGAAAATATTTTGTCAGTGTCAAAATGTATTCAACAGTTGTGCCCGTTCGAACCAGAAGTTGGAAAATGGTATTTCCACTGTTTTCCTAATGAATCATGTATTGCCCTAAGGTCCCGGCAATGCACTTCTTAAAACGGCTTTCAGAAACCACCCAAAAACATTGCCCTTTATTTTTTTCTTTAGTTCTTCTTCTTCTCTCTTTTCGTTTTGTTTTCAAGGTTCTGTCCGGCAATGATACCCTTGGCAAGTTTTGCGGCCGCGCCGGCACCCGTGACGCCCCTGGCGACCGCTCCCTGACGTCACAATCTCGCGAGATGGAAGTCCGGTTTCACGCGGACTACTCCAACGTGCACCGCCGCACGGGATTCCGTGCGCATTATGTGGCCGAAGGTGAGAGCTTTCGTATGGTCAGATTTCATTCAATAGAGTGAATGGAACATCAGTAGATTGAATTAACGCTGTACCACTCGTCCATTCTGCGCTATTTAGATCTCGCTTCAAGTGTACCTCAGGTGCTCTATAATCGATATGTGCATGATTCGCTGGGTACGTTTCTGACTTTAAAGGCTGAGCAGAAACTTGGTTATGCAGTTAATGAATGGTGTGTTACAGTCCTCAGGTGTTTTCTATTAAATATTTCTGGTAATATAAAACCAAGGATTCCTCAAAGGTGTCCTATTTACTCACTGTAGGCCGAAAGCTTGAAGAAACTGTAGAGAGGAGACAATGAGAAGAAATTACACTTTAAGAGGTGGGAGGAAAACCCCAGAAGAATATATTCTCGTTAAAACTCACGAAATCAGGCAGGGACTGAAAACCCAATCAGCGTGTGGACAAGGGCAGGGCCCTGGCAGTGGATCTGGGTAGGAGTGGAAAGTAACCACTGCGCCAACCTGACTCCCCAATGCCGTCCATTCACAAGGGAATTCGGCTTCGGGTCAAGGAATCGAGGGGTTATGTTTAATAGCCACCGTCTATTTTTAATCTAAAGAGACGTAGGAGACAGCAATATATGAACGAGTAATGGAGATGGGAAAATAATACTGAATAAACAAGGGAGAAAGTCACTAAGAATCGAGCCTTTGAGACTTGTGTGCACGCGGATCGGGACGAGCCCAAATCGGTACATATATGGCTCGTGTGGGCCTTCATAATAGTTTGATCACTGTCCTAGGTTATGCTCATTAATAGTTAATCCTGCATTTCATGGCATTGCTAAGCACAACGTGTTCTTTTCTTCCAACTTAACCCCTGTCCATTTAATGGAGACCGTATGCAGTGACCACTGCAAGACGCACACCAAGTTTTTGTGGCCGAATTTACTTCAAATAGGGATATCACAATGAAAATCTTCACGCGAAAGCATAGGTACACTATTCCGTAAAACCCGCTTATAAAGTGACAGGCTTGTTCTGTTTAAAGTTAGCAGAGCTATCTTCACTTCACGTTAGCACAGCTTCTCTCCAGGTCATTAAGCGGTGTGCAAGTTGGCCCTACGTTCCCCCTAGTTTCAAAATAAGATAATGAAAGTTGTTATACAGTATTTAGAAATATTGTAAACCCAACAGCTATAGACATAGTACACTCGTGCATTTTATTCAGTATCTTGGTTTTGGGGATATGTTATATTCAAAATTGAACTGCAATTTGGGAACCACCAACATAGGGCTGAATAGCTCAGTTGGTGGAGCACCGGAATGGTAGTCCGGAGGTCGGAGATTCAAACCCAGCTCCGGTCAATTTCTTTGTTCAACCTTAAAACAATATATATATATATGTATTTTATACTGCATTTTTACTTTAGACATTGATGAGTGTGAGGAGAGGGACATATGCAACCATTTCTGTCATAACTACCTGGGAGGCTATTACTGCTCCTGCGAGTTCGGCTACTCTCTCCACGAGGATAATACATCGTGTGAAGGTAAGAGCCAATATGATTTACGCGTTCCTGACTCTTAGCTACATGTACGTTGTTTTAATGTCCAGTTTGGTTTTACTGGCCACAATAAGTAAAGCATCCATTCCAGGTAATTGAACATATTGGCCTAATTCGCTACTAACTCATGCTGAAGAAATTGGAAAGAAGAGTGGCATAATTGGCCAATTTATCTCCACTCAGACTTGTTATTGTGTGTTGATGTGTCATATTTATCTGTTGTCTTTTAGACCTATGTTTATCTGCTACCTCTTATCATGTACGGGCATGGCTATGACTTTAGGTGATTCTTGGGCTCCTTGGCAGAGTTGACATTAATCATTTGGATCTGAACTTAGTTAACAACCATCTAAAACTGAGAGATTCACAGCAAACCACCAAAGTGCGCCACCAAGCAGTGTTTTGTTTCCCAATAACAACTGTTTACTTTTGGTATGCATCATATTTCATAGTCACTTATTCTTCATCGTTTCATCAAGTGCAATGTATTTCTATCGTAAAATTTCATCTGAACGCCTCCTGTACTTAGTAACGAACCTCGTTATTTTAAGTGAAAAGTTAATCTCTCAGTACTGCAAAGGAATTCAGTTCGGGGTCAGATGGCGTTTTCTACATAATCCACTGCGAAATGGCCATCTGTAATAACCGCTTGGTGGCGCAATGTATACCACTGTATGGTGTTCCTACGGGTGCACACCTGTAAACAGGCCTAAACCCATCCGCCGAGCTCATGAGTAAAAGTTATACCCTCAAAATATTGTATATTAGAGAGTTCTGAGAGCCATAAGATTGGGGAATTTAGGAAATATGGCAATGAACCTCTGGCCCCGACTTGGGCCTTCAAATTCTGGGCATTTTGGATGCGATTGAGCTCGAAAGTGGCGCTATTTTTCATGTTGTGGAGGAATCGTTTTTCAAGATGGCTACTTTTCCTCTTTGCGAAAAATAGGGGTCGTCTTCTTTGGGTGAGAATTTCTCGATAAGTCAACGGTCAACCCACCAAAAATTAAGAAGAAAATAAAAGATGACATATTGATCGTAATTTTTCTGTGCAGCTTAAATACATGTGACAGTTCTGAGTATTTTTAAAAGAATTGGGCATTTAGCACTATGGTGTCTATGGGAATTTTAATACACTGTTGCACCCCTATTGGTTTTTTTTTTTGCAGTGCACTGTTCAGGAAACATCTTGGAGGCTACATCTGGGGTGATTACCTCACCCGGGTACCCGATCGCCTACCCGCGCCGCTCCGACTGTGATTGGCTCATTCGAGCCGAGGCCGGCTACGTCATCAGTTTGACCTTCGAGGATTTCGACGTGGAAGACCACCCGGATGTCAAATGCCCGTATGACGCCCTGAGCGTAAGTCTAACTATTAAGGAATAATTCGATGAGGGTTTTCAGCTTAACGACACCACTCTTATTCTCAATAGCCCGCAAATCGGCACAAGAACCATTGCTAGGAGGGGTTGGTTTAAGAGGAGTCAACCAAGTACTTCAAGTAAGGTCCTCCCCTCCACCCTTCTGGCTCCGTCATTGACTGTCTGAGAGTAAGCGTCTGTGGTAGATGTAAATTGCCGTGAATAATTCAGAGTTACAAACTTTCGACTTGTTGTACTCACTTTGTGCTTGACCTGCGACGCAATCAGCAACTTTCACAAGAGTGTTCCATTTTTCTCCGTCACTCCAACACCGAAGGTTTGTGTTTGCAATGTGCCCCTCAGTGATCTTCCAGATCTGTCAAGCGATTAAAAAGAAGAATTTGTTCACTGCGCTGATTTAGACGCAATGTGATGGACGGTCTTTTCTTGGAAAACATAATACACGTATTGTACTTAACGTGCTTATTTTGTCCTTGATGGACCGGAGCAATCAGATGACCGTTGACTTTTTCCTGACTGATTGACTGACTGACTGACTGATTGATAATAAATGGCCTAAGCTGGGGCTGTCGGATCCAGCTTATATTAGCAAGTCTAGTCTTTGGGTTTCATTTTTTTATGTAACTCTTGCTTCAGATCAAGCAGGATGACCAGCGCCTGGGCCCTTTCTGCGGCCGGCAGAAGGCCGATTGGCCGGAAGAGGTCAAAGCAGATAAACAGATCAAGATTTCTTTCGTGTCGGACGCGTCTGGGGCCAACCGAGGCTTCCGTGCGCGGTACAGCACCGCTGGTAAACCACGATTCTCTTAATAATATGATCATAATTGCCTTTCCTGCATTTTTTATTATCAATAATAAACCAATAAAATCCACGAAAGACCTTTAAAACCTAACCTGTTGAAGTTTCAGCTCAGTTAATGTTACACTTTTCGACAAAATAGTGCCATGCAAACATTTTCGTCATACAGCATGCACTCTTTATCATCGAACATCAGTCTATTGACTGATCGTTAGAAATCACCCACAATGCTTGATTTCATTTTAATGCCAGCAAGAAATGGAACAATTTTACGGAATAGTATCAGTAATTTGATAATTTGGTGGGATACTTCTGGGATAATGGAAATGATTCCATGCCTTTAAAATTAATGATTTTCGATGACATCTTCTTGGCATTTTTTTTTTACTAAAATCAACATCTCATTACGAATACGTTTGGTAACTGGAGTCCAGTGCACAGTAAAATACTTCAGGATTTAGTGGGGAAAAAAGTATCAGAAAATGGCGTGTAATGTCGGTAAATAGGCCTACTATACACCGAGCTAGTACGACTTCAGATCGTGCACATGAATGAGGCTTACTCGCACTCGCAGAACCTAACATGAGAATTGGTGTTTTTTTCTCGGATTTTTTTTTCTGATTCCTTGCCTTTTAATGCTGGTTTTATCTCAGAGACATATTTCCGTAAATTTTATAATAATCGGTTAACCCGTTTTATACGGGGACTGAAAATAACTCTTTTGAGTGTTAACTGTTATAGGTAAACCGTGCGTGGCGTTGGATGTACCTGCCAATGGTACCGTGTCTGTGTCCAATACCACGGTGGGGCACAACGCCACGTTCAGCTGCGAGAGAGGCTTCAGACTGGTGGGGCCCGCTCAACGAACGTGCCTTGCGTCTGGGCAATGGTCGGATAGCAACCCCGTGTGCGAAGGTGGGTTGGAACCCAGACTGACTATCCTCAATCTGACCGCTTGAGGGCGCTACCGAGTGAAGATTTCACTTTTGAGCTCTCAATAGACCTGGGACATAATGACGTCACGCTTTATTACATGTGCGCTTTCCTATGGGAGCCAGGGACGAGATCCACCAAGTTCCCATATCGAAGAGTGACGTCATTATGTCTCACGGCTAAGATAAATTGAGAACGTGCGCTCGAAATGATCCATTATGGATCCCTAATTAGCTACCCAGAATACTTTGCGTTTCCTTTGCAAAATCATGTGGAAATAATTAGGTTTTATTAGCGGTCAGCGCCTAGTAGACCGGATACCTGACCTCATAACATTATCTGTATAATTATGAGGACAGTCAACAGGACTTGTTCTTCTGATATCTTATTGGCTGTTCGCGCCTTTGCTGTGCCGCCCCCTTAAAGTTTGATTGGTCTACCTCACCTGCACACTCATGTGCCCGCTTAACACAGCAGCATATTGGTACGCGCGTAGAAATTTATATTAGGTTGACCTATACGTCATATGTTATTCTGACAATCGACGCGTTTGCCCGTATGACACTTTAAACGGATGTCCACAACAATCCACCATTTAGCTAAACTTTTCGCATCAGCACAACAATGACGGACATAATGACACTTGTCAAAGGAGAATATTATAAATGATATATTATTCTGTCACAGTGGTCACGTGTGAGAGCCTGGTGGATATTAACAACGGTCAGGTGACTATGGATGACGAAACGCTGCAATGGGGCACAGAAGCGGTCTACTACTGCGACCCCCTGTACGAGCTGCGCGGCTCCGATACCCGTGTGTGTCAGGTGGACGGAGAGTGGTCCGGCGAGGAACCATCATGTGTTGCAAGTAAGTTCCTCAACATCACAATTACCTATCACGGTAGAATCGCGTCAACGCACTTTGTGAATATTGCCAAATTACATGATATACAAATGGACGCGGAACGCGCACAATCCGAGACAAACAAAACGTAACGCACAATATTATCATAAAGTTGTCTAAGGTGCGTGGCTAACTCGCAAACGGCAATAGGTCACTTCATGTGCAGACGTGTTCAGTCAAGTTTTATAATCAGACACATCTGGGCAGGAAAATGTGTCACTTCAATGTCACTACCATTTGTTTCGAGCCGGGATACCTAGAGCATTGGAAGTTTTCTCTTCGAATCGTCTTTCATGACCGGACTTTCCCCCGAATTTATATCGCTTGACAGTCTGTGGAGTCAGCACAATCCCGCCTAGGAACCCTCCCCGTAGACGTATCGTGGGCGGTAGGGAGGCGAGGAAAAACTCCTGGCCATGGGCCGCCCGGATTTTGATCGTCGCTCCCAACCTCGGCATCGACGGCATTCAGTGTGGTGGCTCACTGATCTCCGAGAACTGGGTGCTGACCGCGGCCCACTGCGTTACTGTTACCGCGAAGGGAACCGCCATCTTTGGCCGGGCCGTGCCGGCTGACTCAGTCTCCGTCACGCTCGGTATCCACGAAATCAGTGATACCGAGAAGCATAGAGAAGTTGTGAGTACCCCTTTTTTCTTTTTTTTAATAGGATTACTTGTTTGTGGTAGTGAAACCCAGGATTCATCGCAAGTCCACTTGTAGCTTTAAAGACAACTAAAGGGTGCATCAAGTACGGACTGAAAACCAAAACCAAAGACTTTTCGGACGCTTGATGGAGCAAACACACCTGTACTTTTCTACGTTTGTGTCATTTTGAACACGCGCACAATAGATTAAAAAAGATGTTATCAATTATTATTTATTTCTAGTAATGAATGAAACCAAGGATTCCTCAAAAGTACCCTAAGCACTGTAGCTCGAAAGCCTGAAGAAACCTTTTGAGAGAAGTCAATGAGAAGAAATGACAGTTTTAGAGGTGGGAGGAAAAGCCCAGAGGAATATTCCGAGAAAAAAACCCCACGGAATCAGGCAGGGACTGAAAACCCAATCCACATATTGGCCCGGGCGGGATCCGAACCCGGGTCACAGCGGTGGCAGGGACCGTTTTGGTGCTACCAAGCATTTCAAAAGTATCCCATTCGCCATGGGTTGAATTTATACCTTGGTCAAATTGATGAAAGGTGAGGAGAGTGCCACTGCGCCATTTTGATTACCATTTTGATAATTGGTATTTGCAATTGGTCATACAATCTAAAAAAAACCCACTGTAATGTACTGGGAACGATTAGTTGCAGTTTTATAAAAAAAAAAAAATGGTCGAAAATCAGAATTTTGAACTTGCTTCAAAACAAAAACTTTATTCGGATTTCTTTTTCCTTAAATGCAATGTTGTCTAACCTCATTACTCAAAGAATAATAGAATAAAAAAAAAACATTTCAAAGCCTCCGAATGAAAATCGTAGGTATTTTGTTTGCCAAAATGCTGTTTTTTAATACAATTTAAGCTCAATATGATTTCTTGTTTGCACCTTCAACAGAGAGTGGTGTCTGAGATAGTGAGGGCGCCCTCTTACGATGCAGCCTCTTTCGATGCTGACGTAGCCTTGCTTCATCTTGCTCAGCCTGTCGCGCTAACTAACCGCATTAGCCCTATCTGTGTCCCGGATGCTGACACTTTCCGGGTCGGGAGTGACTACTCCATTTACGAAGATGAAGAATTCCTCGAAGAAGCCGTAGCCATTGGATGGGGTAAGGCTTCTTTGCAGTCGCATCTCTTCGCATTCTTTCTTAAACTAGCCTAATAAATGACAGATGTACTTTAAGCTCTTTTCAATACGCCAGTCTCAACAGAGCATGTAGACATACATTGTACACATCAAGATTTGACGAGTTCTTGTTGAATGGTTTGCCGTTTGCGTGCAAAACTCATAGCGGGTACCAGTTGAATTAAAGACATTGTCTTGTTCTGGTGTCACCACAACATTTCAAAAAGTTTTTGACTGCGAAGTGTTTTGGGGTGTTTTTTACACTCCATTATTTGTGCGAACGAAATTTTCTATCATAAGATCGTCCAATCTTGTTATGCACAACGATGACTTTAAGTAAACCCAACTTCAGCAATCCTTTCTTAAGAAAGACTTGCTGACATTCGTAAAAGGCAGCTTTTTCATTTACACATGAAGAAATTAACAAGGTATATCAAAGGAGTTCTTCAATACATATAAAAATATTGATAAAGAGGAATGTCTTTACCAAAAATATATTACATGTACTTTGGGTGAAGCTTCTTTCAAAATAATCCTTCCTCCTTGCACATGTGGGGCTAAGTGTCCGATATTTAGTTCACTCCTCTCATACTCATGATCAAAGAGTTCTCTGAAAACCAGTTTGGTGTCGTCAGCCCAAAGTACTTGTACACCTTCGACTTTGTGGAGTTCAGTTTCCATCTCATGCAGACGGCACCAATTGCTGGAATCGGGCCCCAGGCTCCATACTTCCATGCTTGATTCCGCCTTCCGCAACATCCATTTCCCAGCGAGGGTAAGCTGCTTTGATCCACTTAGGAAAGCTTCCCCTTCGAGGCTCCATACTGTTGACCCAAAAACCACAGCAAACTCATTACAATCCATCTCCTTCTTTTCCAAAACACTCAGTTCCTTACCAGCATCGATCGTAAGGTGAAGACCCAATGCTAGGTTCCACACCGCCAATGAAGACTCCCCATCAAGCAAGTAAACTCCCATTAGATACTTGCTGCTGAGTTTGCAATCTGTAAACATGTGGTCTCCATCTGGACACTGGAAGCTTCTCAAAAGTTCCCCCTTACTCACGTCCCAAAGGATCACGTCCTCAGCTGCGCTAGCTGCCATATCACCACACAGAGCTAGATCCTTGATGTTTGTTACGTGTCCTCTTAATTTGTGGCGTAAATTCCCATTGGCACTTCCCCAGACACAAAATTTGCTTAAATCGGCTTTCGACGGCTGACCAATTACAAACGTGTCATTCAAGTGGAAGCTTCTTAGAATGGGCTGAATAGTCCTCACCTCAGCCAACCACCTTCCTGTCCTACAATCAAAGGTTCTGACAAATTGGAACGTATGACATCCCACTACTAAACCTACCCCTTTTGATACCAAAAGGTGTTGCGGTTTCCATCGGTACTTTGTTCTCAAGTGAAACGTTGGTTCACCTACAGAGTCGATCGGGACTTCTTCCAGCTGGGGTCCAAGATCCCAAATCAAAATGTTGCCACTGAGATTGGCATAGACGAAATAGTCTCCATCACAGTCCTGCAAGGTAAGTGATGAAGAACTGGGGATGGGTAGGCATGGAACCCAATGAGTTTTGTTGCAATATGGCTCCTCAGCCCAATTGGCTTCCAGATCAAGAGCCTTCAGGAAGACTGCCTTCCACTCACAGGTTGGTTCTAATGTCTCAGTGCTCTCTCCTATCAACACATGGCTGTGATCTAAGGAACCCTCGTCCAGGTTCAGGTCAACAGCAGTGCCATAACGCTCCCAGCCACGAGCCAGGCATATTGGTTGCCACAGACGGTCCCGATTGGTCCTCTCTCTCCAACCTCTGCTACACACAGCCAAGCGACTCAAGTCAGTTTCTGAGAGGTAGGACAGAATTCTCTCTGTCACTTCAACGGGAAGACCACGAAGATAGTCTGGGATGAAAACAACGTCTTCAACTTCTGACAGGTCTTGAACCTGTGTGGGAGATCCACTGGACCAGCGACCTACGCAATGATCCATATTAATCCTGTGCAAAACAAAAATAAATAAACCGATACTGAACACATGTTATCAGTACACACCCATGCATGAAAAGTGCCAAAAGCAGACTGAACCAAAAAGGAACAATAACCGGTAGGCTGGGGGGGGGGGGAAGAATCCACACAGATTCTTTTGTTTGTGTTTCAATCTTACATGGCTCACAAACCCTGCGCCGCACTATCAATGTATGAACACATTTTGCAAGTACATTTTGTACATGTATCCTGGCCTCCATTCGACCTGAGTTCTGCTACAGCAATGTGTGTGTGAATTCTGACAGGTATCTTGATATCATCAAAGTTTTAACTGTACATGAACCTGTAGTTTTGAACATGCATACATGTACATTTAGCATAAATACAAGTCAATAATATAAGCGATGCATTTTGTTGTTGGGTCCTCCCCACAATTTGCATAATTCCTCTGTGCAGCCGTACAGACCAACAAACATGTTTGTTTGTCCTTAGGTACTATGCATGTATAGGATTGCTATAAAACATAAATTGTGTCATGAAAATCAACGCCTGAAGAACAGTTTTACAGTGAGTTCAATCCGGCTGTGTTGTCTTGTCTTGTTTTCAGGCCAAACCAGGCCAGGTTCTACTACGTCAGATTTCTTGAAAGAGGTCTACCTCCCCGTGATTGACCAGTCGACTTGTGTGGAATCGTTTGAGGGTAGGGAGGGATATGTGATCACAGATAACATGGTGTGCGCTGGAGCATCCGAAGGTAAGTTGGGTATCTGACCAATGACCTGGGTCCATTTCACTGAACTCGGTGCCGTGGCTCACGACCGGGGGCTTTTTAATACGAGGCAAGATAAAAACAGAACATGAGAGGGGGGGGGGGGGCATGGACCGGATGGGGGAGTGGTGTTCTTTCAGGGGGGTAGATGGAGAAGGAGACAATGCCCAGAAACCATACCACAGTACTTCTGAAAGCACTGGTACCTTGTTTTGGGTTGGTTTTTTTTGCATGCCAATTTCTTTTAATTATATGAAGAAACGAATTCAAACACAGCTTCATAGTACACAAAACAATAACAGCTTGTAATTTGTTATCAAACAATAGGCCGGTGTTGGTGTTCGTGTGTGTTTTAATAACATTTAAAATTGAACAAGTTACAAGGATGAGAGCGATTTTCCTACTTAGCCAACGGTATTATTGGACAGGCTAACAGCGTTCTAGTGATCACCAGGCGCGGATTTAAGGGAGAGGGGGGTGTTGGGTTAGAAGGCCCCCCCCCCCCCGCCCCATGCTCTGACACCAAAAAAAAAAATTATAACAATTATGTAATAATAATCACCTACATGTCCTCCTCTCCGCAACAATTGGACATTACAAAAAGACGGGCCTGAACCCCCTCCCCCTACAAAAATTCATGGATCCGCCCCTGAGCACGGGTTGCCTGGGCAACATATTAAGTCTACGAGTATGATCTAATTTAAAGGTAAGGGACACCATTTCCAAACATTCAAAAAGGAAACTGACAGATTATCATGAAAAATATTACGACATGAAATGTCTTTGACTTCTATGTAAATAATACAAGCATCCTGTGAAATCATTGCCCCTAGAATTTATGCACCTACATGTAGTATGCTGTCATTTTTGAGATAAATCATTTTGTTGTGATGGTTAGGACCAGGCCATCGCACTTTTAACGAAAACATATATGCTCTGTGTTGAGAAAAATGACGTGCATTTTCACAGCTCTCCAAAAAAAATTCCAGCTACATCTCGATACCTTTTTAATAACGTGCCCCAGATTTACACTGAATTTCTCCACTGAATGTGCATTACCTCTAGACACGCACAATTATAATGCTTAGAGTGGATAATAATTTATTATATCACTTTAACTGAAAATCAAAACAAAGTTTCAACCATTGGTATTTGACTATGCTACTCCCGCAGTATGCTACTGCGGCTGCGATAAAGACTAACAATCCGGACTATCATGCCTCTATAGACCATGCATACCGCATGCATGGAGCGCCAAAAGTGGACAATGGCATTTTTCCATTTTCTGCTGCTAGTAAGATTTTAAGGTTTTTAGAAATTGCAACACTAGTTTTAAAAAAACTAAATTTTCTGCTAGCAGAAATTTGGATTTTACTTTGACGACCATCTCAGCACCTCAAATCTAAAAATTTCAAATTCTTTCTAGCAAAAACATGATGCTCCAAAATGGACGACTCCATTTTTCCATTTCTTGCTAACAGAAATTTAGGCCTAAGTCACAACAGCACTTTTTAAAAATGTAATTTTTCTGCTAGCAGAAATTGGGTTTTAACTCTGACGACTTTTCTTGACGCCTCAAAAGTAGACAAACCAAAATTTGCAATTTCTGTTAGAAAATATCCATCACCATCGGGTCACCTTGTACCCGAGTCAACTTGTACCCCACACTCAAGTCAAATCGTATCAGAGTCAACTCGTAACTAACTAAACTCTTACCTCCTACTCGAGTCAATTCGTACCCCCAATTATACAGCCCGTTACATGTATTTCATGTCATGTCGTATTTGTCTTATTTCTGTAGTAATGTACAATGTAATGCAGGGGAATTCATGTATTTGCTTTTGTTCACCAGCAAAAAGAGCTCCCACTCTCCATCTTTACCTCAAGCTTATCAAACCTAACTTTTCAGTGGGTATAAATTGTCTGGAGTACGAGTTGATTCAGGTACAAGTAAAAGGATTCGATCCGGTACGAGTTAACTGGAGTGTGGAGTTGGAGTTGATTCGGATACGAGTTGACTTGGGTACAAATTGACCTGATGAATATTTCTGTGGTTATCCACTGAGGACACCTCAGAGGTGTCATGCAAAGTTTTCAAGGTAAAACCCAATTTGTTGCTATGAGTAGTACCTATCAGCATATTAAAAATCAGGCTATACATTGTAGCCTAGCAGAAAATTGACATTTTTAAAAATGGATTTTGTTGCTTCTAAAATCTGAACTTATGCTAGCAGAGTTGTCATCATGGTTGACAACTTTTGGAGTCACAATTTTTGCTAGTAAAATTTTTTTTTTTTTTAGTTGCCCACGTTTTGAGCCTTGGCGCCGAGAGAGTTGTCAACATTTCTGCCGGCAGAAAATGGAGTTGTTAGTGTTTAAAACCCCGGTGTTGCAATTTTTAAAAACCTGAAATTGGGAAAACACGGTTGTCCTCTTTTGGCGCCATGATGATGAACCGTATTGAACGTGTGTGTGCATGCATACCTGTACGTAGTGCTTGTTGTACATGTACATGTACATGTACTGTATGTGCATGCACATATGCGTGCAATGCGAGACACTGCACTGTACTGTCTGAACTCCAAACATTGTCATTTTCGAGGATTTGGCAAAATAAAGAGTAACAGAAATTTACACTCACCAGGGCTATGGCGTAAGCTGGTCCTTACAGCCTACTTGGTTCGGCTGCAGACAGCACGTATGGCTGAATATTAGCAGTTTTCTCGGAAGCAAACTACCTCCGCAGGCTCCGTTCGTTCGCATGTGGGCCGAGCTAGCTTGGAAGTGTCCTTTGACCCCTAGCTAACGCAGCGCGGGGTCAGATCAATGTAGACTTGTTTCCAGTCCCCCATCACCGATTCTGACTTAAAATGCAGTGGGAGCGGGACATGTGGGCTTGTGGGGGCCCATAGGCCCCCTATGCATTTTGGGTACACTCTTTTTAACTCTCAAGATCATTTATGGATACCTCAATAATTTCAAAACCACTTGATGCCATTTTTCTGACCCTTTTACGGGCAGGGCATTATGACATCCGAAAAAGAAAAAAAAAACGATTCCGATAATTCCCAATTTTTTTTCATTTTCGCATTTGGCCAGCTAACCCAAGTGCTACATCATGAGAAAAAATTAATTCCATAAGTTTGCCTCTGTTGGGGGTGGGGCCAAATTAAAAAAAAAGTGGGGGTGAAAAGTGTAAACAGAAGGTCTAGCAGTAGCAGGCAGCTCTTTGGGGCGTGTCCTTTTTTCCTTAAAAAGGGGGCATATCTTGCAAATAAGCAAAGAAAAACAACAATATTGCCCAAATTGTTGTTTTTAAGACATTAATTAGAAAAAACCTATAAAGCTGTTTAATGCTGCCATTAAATTTTAGCTGGTAGGCCTTTACATTTAGGTGTAAAACTAAAATGTCCAAAAGGGGTAGGAAAAAAGTGATTTAAAGGGCTAAATAATATGCCGGTTTTTTTATCCTATTTTACTCTCGTATCTCATATTGCTATTTTCATTTCACAACTAAAATTGACGCAAAGTTTGATTGTTTACTCACTTATTTTCTGTTTTTGTCCCTTCCGTATATATTTTTAAAAATATTTTTAATCCACCATAAGTACCCCCTTTTATGTGCCGAATTTGCTTCAAAGAAAAGACATTCCAGCTCCGTCTTTTCTAATTTCAGTGAAACAAAATGGATTTTCAGGACAAAAGTACGTTTTTATCATTGCCTTGTAAAGAAAAATACTTTCTCTTGCACAAAAGCGAAATATAATTTGGATTTTGCCTTTTAATTTGCTACTTAGACTACTTATATGCCAAATTCAGGAACAGATTGGCATATAACTTGGGATTAGTATTGTAATATCTTGTAATTTATGTTTCCCCACCCCAAAATTATGAAAGGTGTCCCCGCCCCTTAGAGAGAAAGTTTGTCCAAAATTGTGTTTCAACATTTCATTATCAACTAAAGGTTTTTATCTGCAAAAAAGTCTTGATAAATGACTCTCCTTTTGGGCTGCTTTTGTCATTTTGTTTTACAAGGGGAAGTGCAACGTGTTGAACAGTACAACGGCTGTTTGATGTACATGTATATGTCCATCAAAAGTAGTATTGGGGTATTCAGTGAGGATCAGTCGTCAGATTTCCCCTCGAAAAGTTTGAAAACAAAACGATATAATTTTGATCGGGGGATCAGAATTCATTTTGTCCCTGTTTACAATTTTGTGTGTGCGTAGGTGGACGGGATACTTGTTTTGGTGATAGCGGTGGCCCACTGATGTTGAAGGACCGAGTTCTGGAAAGATACCATGCCTTTGGCCTGATCTCTTTTGGCGAGGCTAGATGCGCTCAGCAGGGAGACTACGGGGTGTACGCCAAAGTTGGGAACTTTGGCACTTGGATACGCCAGACCACTCAAATGTAAAAAGAAGACAAGATCATGGCTGGCACGGAGTCTTGTACAAGACGACCTTTACTGCCTTTCATGGATGCACCTTCAAAAGAATGAAGGTATATAATCGATTTCTTGCATGCTATATAGACAAAAACCAAGTTTGATAGAACAAAGAATTATTACGTGTACATAGCGGCAGGAGACGAGACTATTGTAACGCATCGTTGGCCATTTTCCAAAACTCGGCTTCATTCACGACTAGCTACACAATGATAGTTGGGGGAGTTGATTCGAATAAACACACATTTTTGGAATTATGATTCGAATTACAAAACCGGACCCAATACGAAGTATATGTGCGTGTATTCCATGTTAGGGACCTATGGAAAATGGAGTGCAAAGCCTTGGCCGGATATGACTCTGAGTTTTGGAAAAATATCTTTAAGACATTATTTTCTATTCAGTAATCATCAACAGAGTCAGCATTAGCGTCGCTTATTGGTCAAAAATCGACAGCGCGTTGTTAAACCGATGGCGTTGCAACACCGTACGGAGCGACAATAGGGTTAAAACTAAAATAGCATTTTCTTTGTGAAAGCATTTCCCTGTTAAGTATCGGGTTGAGAACTTGGGAAAACATCTCGAGTTACGCATCTTTGTGGATGGGTTAATTCTCCAAGTCTTTTCGGTCCAGTTACATTTACAAGTGTGTACAGTACTGAAGTAATGGCACTGACAATCTGATAATTACTGTCATACAAAATTCTTGTTTCACTTTTCTCAAAACTTAGAATTTTAACACAGATGTACTATTATTAAGGTTAAATGTACAAAAACCTGGTCAAAAAAAAAACCAACATTGACAATTAAGAGATACGAGCGGAAACGATTATCAAAATTCTCCCAGTAATGATAAGCAAATCCTTCAAAACAGATATTGAATTAATTTAGATGAAAGATTTTTATTTGATGTTGATCTTTTCAATGCATGGAAAATACTGATTTTCATGTATTCAAATTCTACCAAATACTGAGCTCAAAGATAATATTTGATAATATCACTAAACTACTACTTTTCCTAAAAAGAATTACCTTATAGGCCATCAGCCTGGGGGGTTTGGTCAGTATCAAATCAGGGCATAAATGATTATAGTGCGCATGCGCAAGGTATACATCCCCTGGAGCGGTAACAAGCATTTTGATGGACATTTTGAAAAACAGGGTGATAACGCCCAAAAAGCTGCCACCGCTGCAATGCTATCACATAATTATTTTCCAACTCTGGAGGTGTATACCTTGCCAAAAATAGCTTTAACAATTATTCCCCTCATTTGATACCGGTGGCCAACATTTTGGACCAAGGCCGATGGCCTATTACATACTTTTGTAATGTCACATAGCAGGGAGGATTCATACAAATATACCACTGTAGACAGTTTTAGCAAACGATAGTAATTGTTGAAGTAATTGTTGACAAAAAGGCTGCTTTAAATCATGTTTTCATTTTCATGCATTATTGTAACAATTAAAAACTTTTTTGTCAGCATTATTTTTTTGATATATACGTATACTGCATAACAATAAAATTTAGTTATCTGTAGCAATCAAGAATGTTTGTCAGTTGTTTAATGGTTAAGCTAAGAAGCTTTTACATCATTAAGTAAAGATAAGACAAAGCAAGTAATCAAATACAGTTAATTGGTACTAAGCGCAGGAAATACAGGAAGCGGACAAGTAAGCAAGCAAGCAAGCAACTAAACATTAATTGGCCCAATATTAGGTCTATGGGAATTGGCTGCAGCCGCTACCATAGACACGTGTGTAGTTTCAAGCCGTAGCCAAATAATTCGAACACGGCCTACCACATATTGAATTTTCGAAGCACACACAGAAACTACTAAGCATACATGCATACAACTTCACAGGCAACTAAACGAACATCTAAACAAGCAAAGCGAAATAGACAATGCGCGATTCAAAAGCACAACTATATGTTGGCTTAAGATATTAATTAACGAAAGCCTTATTTCTCTGAAATAAAAGGATTTATAAGACTGTGCGTCAATACTTTACGTGGAGAAACGCTACGGAATCTAAGAGAGGACCATTCCGGAGAAAATTGTGCAGATGCATCATGTTGTGTTATTATTATCTCTGATAAGAGGAAGGTGTTTCTAAGAGGAACCAGAGATGTGAACTTGAACTTGCCTCCTTCTGTTAAGCTGTACTCTCCACTGCGTAAAGACTCAAATATCACATTAGAGATTTTCTTCTGAAGTCTTACGTTCAAATTAATTCCCCTTGCAGTACATGAATAAGCTGCATTTTAATAGCAACCAACGAGGGCGCTGCATGTCATGACGTCATTTTCTAATTCTGGGTATTAACATGAAAAAAAAATCATGCTATTGAAGCAATTTAGCAGCTTTTACTTCAATAATTTTGTTCAAAAAAGAGTAATTTTTGATCTACAACAACATGTAAACAAAAATACGTCATAGTCCAGGATTCACGTTTGTTTGTACCCGACGTTACAGCGCCCTCTCTCATTAATAGCCAATATCTATTTTGAGCGCAAGAGGGCGCTGTAGCGCATCAATTTTGGGGGTTACGAACAGACGTGAATTCCGGGTATTTACAAGTCCATTAACGTTCTATCTCGATAATGGATTTGATCCAGTCCACAAAGTTTTCGGTGCGCGTGTAGACGCCGTACTTGCCCTCGTCCCCGCAGCCTTCGCCCCAGGACACGATACCGTACGGGAAGTAGCGGCCGGTGGTAGCGTGCCGCAACATCAGCGGTCCGCCACTGTCTCCGGCGCATGCGTCTCTTCCACCTGGTGGTGGTGGTGGTGGTGTGTGGGGGGGGGGGGGTTGAAAAGACAACATGAAGAATTAGTGACTTTTGATTAATTCGTTTCTTTCTTGTGATGTCGCAGGTGCGACAGTATTAGCATGCGCTTTACGAAGTAATCGTGGAACTGTCGCACACGTGCGAACATCGCCCTAGCTAGCTAGCTTGAAACATGAAAAGATGACGGATACACGTAAAAAAAATCATGTTAATCGGCGTTTTCCCGAGCTCAATGATGCCGAAGTGGTGTGGACAATAAAGATGCCTCCACTAAAACGTTGTCCACAATGAGGTAGAAGCTGTTAGTGTATTGCAAAAGAACTGAACTTTTCTGAGGTTGAGCAATATTCTTCTGGTGAGCTGGACACTTTTCTCCTAAGATTTTATACCGAGGTTCAGTACTGCAACGGGACAATTCGGCAACTGAAGACATGTATACTGTATACAAACTGACCGTACCTCATGACTGCACACTTTTGTCCCAAAATCATGAACACTTGAGGCTCTTGACAGGAAGCTGAGGCAGTTGAGGTGATATTTGCAACACAACACAAAAGTAAAGCTCACGTGCATGAGGTGTTAGGAAGTGCCAGTTATGTATCACATGGTGTACTTGAAACACACGTTGACACAGTGCATCAGTATGTTCGATTCACGTGCATGACGTGGAGTCACAGTGCATGAGGTATGCTGAAACAAATATAACATGGTTTATTTCGGGTAGATAGTCGATATTAGCTCATCTCGGGATTGGAAGTGGACAAACTAGTTCCCGAAGCTTCGCTTCTCAACTTCCAATATCTCGGGGAGCTTATATCGACTATCCACCCTCACACCATGTTATATCTGTATCTTCTTACCTTCACGGGGCCCAGCACACACCATGTTCCGTGTGACGTGCCGGCGCTCCATGGCTTCGTTGCACTCATCCCTAGGCACATTCACGCCAACGTACACCTCACGCAGCACATCCGAGGTCGGTCGATTATAGTCCTTCCGACCCCAGCCGATGACAACGCCTTCGTCCTCCCCGTCGGCTACGTTCCGGATGCGTACCGTTGAGTCGTCGTTCCGCCCAGGCCGCCGGTTCTGCTCGGGCAGACAGATCGGGCGGATGTAGTCGGTAAGCTGGACGGACTGGTTGAGGCGGAGCAAGGCTACATCCGAGTCCCAGCTCCCTGCGTCGTACTCGGGATGTTTGATGATTTCCTGCACGGAAGTCTGCAAGGAATTTAGATATGCAACACGCTCGGTGAAGTTGCCTTTTAATAGGTCAAAGGAATAAACCCGCAGTTCCCGTTCGTAGCTTGTAAGCATGAATATATTCAAATCACTTGACCTGCGTTAGGCTTCGTCAAATTATGAGACGACGACGCCTTAACCCGTTCTCGGACTAAACATCCCTGTGAGACTGACTGCTGGGAACGGGAGGACACTGAAATACGGGGTTCTATGTTAAGGCCTTTACATCAATGAGATTTCCTTTGTTATTTGTAGGAGATTGTTGTTGTTAATTTCAAACTTGATCAGTATTTCTTTACTGTCTACTGGTAATGAGTTCAAACATTACAACTATATATACTTGAAGCACTAATGTTGAAACTTCCATTTGTCTAGTTTATATCATCGGGCCGGTATTATATAAATTATGGTAGAACTCAATCTTGATACTCACATACAAAGTTTCTGGTGTACGTTGTTGACGATTGTGGACTCCCAGGTACATTTCCAAGGCGTCTGTGGGCACGAGCTTCCCATAGAAGCGTGGCCGTTCCTCATTCCCTCCCGTCACGCAGTGAGCCGCGGTCAGCACCCACTCCTCGTTGAGCAGCGAGCCGCCGCAGAAGGTCTCTTCGGTCAAGAAGTCGTGGTCGGGAGCGTAGATTTTGACCTGGGCCTGCCAGGGCCAGGAGCCCCGTACGGCCTCTCGACCGCCCACGATGCGCGTCTCCGATCCACGCTCCCGGGGATCAATCGAGCTCTCACCGCAAACTGCAATCATAGGGCAAAATACGATCCTTTAAGCCCCGCCCACTAGCCTGCACACGTGGGCAACCAACTCGTGCACATCTCCAATGCCACACTGCATGATCAAACCGAGCGCATCATACGCGCATCATGCGCGTCTCATACGCGCGTGCACGCATGCTTGATTTTTCGTGCATGCATGTCGGACATTAGTCACGGCTGTAATTGGTCAAAGCACCACTGGGCGGAGCTTGGATCTGTCTATCCCGTTCGTAAGTGTGACGTCATTTCCACGTAAAACACGCCGGTACGATGTAGCGTGAATATCCGACTCCATGAAATATGGACTCATTGGTAGTATTGCGCATGCGTAAGTACGATAAGACGTTATTTTTAGGATCGTTATGGGAAAGTGGCCCGTCACGTGCGAGGGATTAACCAATAATAGGTTAAAGGAGTCCGATTTTCATAGGAGTCTGATTTCATGACACCGGAGTAGCAGTAAAAGTTAAGCCAATGGTCGCAAATAATCAGTAGTGCGCGCGCGTCACGGTGTATGACGCAGTCACTTACGAACAACACTGAAGTTTTTTTTCCGGTAACACTGCCTGAAGTGGAAATTGTGATAGGTAGTAGAGAACGTTTGTCCTAAATGACCAATAGGGATACTAGTCACAAATATAAATTACAGTGAAGTTTTTCAAATAGAGATTGTGTTTCTTTCAACACTGAGCTCCTGATCATGATCGACAAATTAAAGCAGAGTTTCTGGTCCCATACCCGTGATAATACGAGGTGGTCCAATAAACGGAACCTCATACTTCCACTACTCCGAGACCCAAACCACATAATTATACCTATGCATGGACAATCTTTTTAGAAGAAAGATGAAACCAAGATCACCCGTTTATGTCCAGTAAGTTTTGCTCTAAAGCTATTTTGTGAAGCGAGGTGGGGTCATTTTTTGTCCGGACGAATTACTAAATCGCGCCCAGGAATTATACTTACATTGTAATTGATAGAGGGATTGTCATCTATACCCCCATTCAAAAAGTATTCTTTACTAAAAAGGCTTTACAGCAAAACCTCTTGGACTGAATCGGGAGATCTTGGTATCATAATTCTTCTAAAAGGATTCTCCGTCAATTGGTACACGTGCTTTGATTCTCAAGGTAGTGAATGTCTGCCGCTCCGTATTTTTGGGACCACTCTGTTTATCTCAGTGGTATCACTTTCTTCAAACCAAGCTAACATTCAGCTTAAGTTTCCCGGAAGATTTTGAGATTAACCAACAACAAGTTTTCGATAAAACAAATCGATCCATGAATGAAATAATTCGATGGAAAAAAAATACCCACTAGGCACGCAGGTGGGATTCTGGAAGGACCAGGTGGCGTTGGCCTGACACTCCCTGAAGCTCATACCGTGCAGCTCGTAGAAGCGATCGCACTCGTAACCGATAGAGTTAGTGTAGCTGAAATTGCTTCCAGAATAGAACAGGATTCTGCCGTTGCTGATTGGCGGAGGGGTGTCACATGTCACGACTGGCACAGAAAATGAAAAATAATTAGTAAAAGTTTTAAGCAGAAACGTTGGTGTGGATAAAACAACAATAACAGGAGCGTCTGAAGGTAAAGTGCGCCACCGAAGCGTTTGTCTTGAAGACGCATTTTAACTGCAATTCTACGTCCAGAATATTACTGTTTTATTTTTTTTCTCATTTAACACTGCGAAAATGACTTCTCTGTGGTAAACACCTAGTTGCACATTATACTTAGAAGTGCTCCCATAACATGTAGGCCCTATACTACTAATAACGGAAGCCGGATAGTTTATCCCTTATCGACTGGCACTGTCCGGCTTCCGTACCTCATACTACCATAGTTGTTGTTATAAAATATAGCACAGACTGTATGATAAAAACAAACGTTATTCATTAAATATAATAATGTCACTATTCTGTAACAATTATCGAAGCATGTTTGTGACTTGATACTATTGTGATTGGTAATTTGGTACTATTGGTGTGATAATACTTTGGAGGTAAGTACTATTAGGCCTATCACTGTTTTACAACATCCCCTTGGATAACTAGCACCATTAGAACGATCCGAAACAAAAATCATTCGGTTAGAATATTATGGATCGAGTGTGGCAGGCAACAAGACAGTTATTACATAGCGGCTGGTTGAATACAGCATTAAACGGATGTACGCCCGTGGTTTCTTTTGGTATATGCAGAGAGTATGGTGCCTCGTCGAGAACAAACGCCATTGACAGGCCTACTATACTGGCACAACAGGGCTAAGACTGGAAAAACTCACTCTGGCAGAAAGGTTGGGTACCAGACCAGGTGCCGTTGCCTTGGCATGTTCTGGAAGAAGATCCGTTGACAAAGTAACCCGCTTTACAGCTGAAGGATACCGATTGCTTGAAGGTGAAATTACTGCCTATCATTGAGCCGTGTGCCGGAGCAGCGAGGGGCGGGCAAGGGCGGGCTAAATCAAACAAGACGACAACAAGAAGTTGTTCGAAACAATGTTGCTTTTAGATTACGAGTTCTGTTGTAATCGAATCAATCATTAGTCATGTACTTATAACAGGGGATGAAGAAAAAGTTTTTTAAAAATGCGACTATTAACACACCGACTAATCAATGAATTAATATTTACCAACTCCTTAGAGAATGAGCTCGCAAATCTGTAATTCTCGGCGAATTGAAATTCACGGAAAGCGGAAATTCGGCCGCTAATATACAAACACGGCTGCCAATAAATAGAGGTCTAAAGGAATGATTTCTTTTTAAAAAGAAAAGTATATTTTTTCTCCTTACCTGTGACGAAGTACCTCGCATGGAAACCCGTCCTTTGCTCAGAATTATCCGAGTGAAATATGACGTTTACCTCGTGGCCTGACGTCACTATGTTAGGGGGCCAATCAGCTTGCGACTCTCCGCAGTAGGGACCAAGGTCAGTGCCGTCGTAGTGAACCTGGTGAAGAAAAATATCTTGTCTAGAAAAAAGTGATGAAATAAAAAAAAAAACGAAAACGAAAACAAAGATTAATACACCAGTCGGAGGGACGCAATCATTATCACGTGTACGTCATACTGAGTGCTTGTAATTTACGTTAGTGCAATTTTTGTATCGACCCAGTAGATAAGCGCCCTCTAACGGCGAACAATTGGTAGTACGTTTGACTGACGCATGCGCACTGGTCAGGCGAGAATGTGTTTTTTTATGCATGTTCAATGTACACAGCTTCCGTGCATTTTTAACCGGTGTCATATGACATGTCGACTCCTATGAAATATACTAAGTTTTCCCTCAAACGTGACTTGTCACTATTCATTTAGGCATGCGCAATACAACCAATTTCTGGTAGTTCTTAACTACCTATACAAGAAATATCCTATGTTACCGTGACATAGTCGTACGGACAATGCACATCTGGGTGCGACTCCAGTGCGAAGCTTTGGAAGACGAGGTTGATGACGAAGCCGCTTTCCACGCGAACCACCCAATTGCAGTCTGCATCGTTCGGATACTCTTGCGGGTAGTCTGGTGTCTGGAATTCATCTGACTCGTAGGTGTACAAGAGATCTCTGCAGGACACTGGGTAAAGTTCAAAAGATTATTAACTCTCAAGTGGAAAGAGAAAAACATCTTTATCTGGAAATGTCCATGACTAAACGAAACCCGATGCATGTTGTAAGAACTATTTCAAGTAGACTTAATGTGATAAGTGTTAATCTGATTTCGATATTACACAGTTAGTCCGGCAGGGAACATTTATCAATTATGTATTTTATTCAGATTACCTCTGCAGCTGTGATTGTCTGGTTGCAGTTCGTAGTGCATCCGGCAGGAGCAGTAGAAGCCAGACACGAAATTGTGGCACAGTTGCTGGCAGCCACCGTTCTCCACTGCACATTCATCAATGTCTGTGCAAAGTGGGAGGGGTACAAACTCAATGCAGTAACAATACACCAAACAAGAAAGCCCGCCCCATGGTGTGCTGATCAATCACTTGGCTACTGCTTGAAATAACACACGGGTCTATGGGAAGTGGCAGAAGCCGCTTGCATAGGCGCATGTGTAATTTCAAGCCGTCACCAAGTTATTTGGACTCGGCCTTACTAGATGTCCGGCATGCGTACTAGCGTATAATGCCCGCGTGTAGAACGTGCAGTGCATGTGGGATAATGCTTGGTGTGGAGTGGGCGGAGCTCAGTGGATCGGTCTATTCCATTGTGTAGGGGATAAATAGATTGCATACTTCGCCATTTGTGGAGAAATACGTGCCTTTTATGAATGATTCGAAATTAATGGTACATATTTAGGGGATAAATTTATTTAGCTTTGTTTGGTCACTTGAGGGCGCTGTTGCCGAGGTTTCGCATGTGTACCCTCTGTGCAGTAAAAGGGTTTGTAGAAAAAATTACGAGTCTAAAATAAAAGAACACAAAGTGTACTTTTAAAAGATATTTTACGTCAAAACTGATCTATCATACCTTCGGCTCGGTAATGCGCCAGAAATCCTAGAAATGGCTCCTCGTTGGAGAAATCTGAGTGGAACCTGACCAACATGTTGTTATTAGGTGACGTCAGGTGAACGTTGTGTGGAATCCTGTCTTCCATAACCATTTCGTTTCCGCAGTAAGTGACCAGCTCCTTGCCTTTACTCAGCACCTGAGGAAACGCCAGAGTACCAGACTAATCCTATGGTACACGTACGTTTCTTCAGTCTTCTTTTCACATTTTCATTTATATGTAAGGCGCCCTCTAGAGTATAGGAAGGGACATTCTTAATCTCATCCAACGATTAAGATCGCGTTTTCACGAGATTTCCGACACATAGGATCTCATTCCTACAACTTAAAAAAAAATCACGCTCAAATTCCATTACCAACATCGATTTAGTGCCCTTCCAATGTTTAATTTCGCCTTTTGTTAGACAATTTCGAATTAAAAAAGATCCAATGCTCAAGCACGTACACACCAGACAAATGTAAAGACAAATTCGATCACTGAACGCTGCTATTCGACAACAGCTTACACGAATCTCATCTGTCTGACGAATATTCTCCACCCGGTCGATGTTAAGAGGGCGACATGACTTCTTAACTGGACGGTAAATCACTAAACTATGGTTTTGTTAAAAGCGTTTGAAACTTTTTTTCGGACTTGAATGTTGGATGAATTTGAATGAAAAAGGATCTAAAATAGCCTGGAATTCCTATATTAGGCAAAAACAGAGGAGGGTGAATTAAGGCCTATGACGTGCGACATTCAAAGATCATGCCAAGTTGATAGGCCTACCTTAACGTAGTCATACTCGCAATTGTTGGAGGGCTCCAACTGGAAGAGACTGAAGTACAAGTCTATGGTGTAGCCTTGAGGCAGGCTGATATTCCAGGCCAAGTCCTCATTGTCGCCATATGGATCCGGGTAATTGGGCGACGCCAACTGGCCGTGGAGGGCGCTCAGCTGAAGTGTCTCGCCACAGGATTTGGCGGGAAAGCAAAGGACACAGAGTAATGCCGCAGCAATGAAACATTGCCTAGTAGAGGGGCAAAATGAAAATCATAGTGTGAGGTATGATTCAAAATGCAACTTGGTCTTAACAAAGTCCACTCACATTCGTATTCAAATATGATCACTACAAAATAAGCTTTTTATATGCTAATGTTGGAATTGCAACATGCCTTTGGGCGTTAAATCGACGGCGAAATCTTACAGAAACTGAGACGGTCATGGTGGCATAGTCTTCTTGTTTTCTCTTGAGCATTATTTTGGCACGTGGTGGCGCTGTTCGCTACTGATTTATCAGTACCGATGTTCTTTACTTATTCCTACTCATTGGAAATCTTCAGTTTCTATAGCAATTGTTTTCAGAATGGATTCAAGTTTAGGAACCGGGAGTCAGCAAATGCATGGATTTTAAAACGTACTGGATGAAGATCAAGATCAAGGAATGTTTCGCAATTTATGTATAGAGATAAAAACATTGTAGTAATTCATTGTACTAGTAGTGTATCAATAATATTGATACAAATTGATACATCAAGGTTTACCTCGTTTCCTGGTAAAATCTTGTCTATAAAACACTCTCTCCCCTTCCAAATTAAATATAATGTTTCGTTCCTGCAAACTGTTTGAAATTCATTAACATGTCAAATGTGTAATGAAACAGATCTATATAACTATTTTTACTGCATGAAAGGCCGTAAAGTTCTACATATACTCCAGCATACTGTCGTGCTTGGGAATCTGTATTTCCAGCATTTCATCTTTTAACTTGAGGCTAAAGACACACTTTGTTTTCATCCGTACAAATCGTCCCCAATCAGTATTTCATACTAAGGTCGGTGTTGTAGTGAAATCCACACAAGTCATCTACAAGTCATCGAGTCTAAATTAGCCAAAAGTTATTCAAGTGAACTGCTACAAAATTCCAATTTTCATCTCCATTGTTCTTTACGACTGCACATGTGATTCGAAATGTGAGCGACTTGTGTATGGACTTGTGATGGACTTGACTACTGTTTCCTAAATTATGAGCCTTTTGGTTCAAAAATCACTCACCAGTTTGACGTGGGCGCCATGGCTGATATTTTGCAATACAAATTACTGCGTGATGGCCATGGGAGTGCAAGCTGCAATCAGTCCATAATGGGGCCAATGTTCGTCCATTGTTAACTTGTTTATTTACAAACTGATGCTTTCCTAGATAGTGACAGATATTAGCATATACATAACCTTTGCGATGGGCTCAGTTAACCGAGCGGCAACGACTTGAACCGAGCCGGTCCGAAGAGAGCCGAGCCCAACCGAAGCCCAAGCGAGCGAGGCCGATCTGGAAGCCGAGCATTGGACCCACACCGTACAGTTTGAAGGTCGAGAACAGACCGAGTTTAATCAACAGTTCGTGCAAGGTCGATCCATTGATGTTGGCATCAATTCAATTTATTCGTGTACATTGGTTGTGCGACTCGAAAATCAAAAGAAACACCTGTTTCATTCCTGGCTGCTGAATGATTTCGGGGAATACATTCAAACGAGCACTCATTTATGGGATCATGATTCGAAACAAGGGCGGATCCAGAACACAATTTTTTGGGGGGGGGGCCCAAAATAAATTTGGTCCCCCCAAAAAGTGGGTCAAAACATTACGGCGTGGGGTTTGGGGCCCGCTTAAGGGCCCCGAATTTTTTTTGGATTCTATATGCTCTGTGGTGCGATCTGAGGCAATTTCTGACCACTTTAACTAATGTTTTTTTTGAGGAAAAGATGGTGGTGTACTCATTGCCTGCCTTTATTGCGATGTCACATAAAAAAAAAAAATTAGTTTCGTGTTTTTTTTGGGGGGGGGGGCATGGCCTCCTTTGGCCCCCCCCCCCCGAATCCGCCCTTGATTCGAAATACAATATCCAAAGACGGAGTTTGCGCTTGAATTCCACGTTAGAGACCAATCACAAATGGAATCTGAAGCCGCAGCTGAAAGCGACTCCTATGTTAGGAAAAAGCTTTGAAGACATCTCAGTCAATATTGACGGTTCTGACCGCACTAGCTCCGCTGATTGGTAAAAAAAAAAAAACAAAGAACCGCCGGCATTTCAACACCGTGAAGAGCGACATTCGAGTGAAAATGTTTTCCCGAGTACATCATTATTTTTTATGGCGTCTGGGCACATCCCTTGAGTAAGACATATCTAATTACATTCTCCAGATCCCTTAGGCCAAGATATAGAACAAACATAATGCATGTATTATACTACTACGGGTGACACTAATAAAGGGACCGATGGCCAGTTGGGGATTAACTAATAAGCTAGACTAGCGTGCCCCAGGGGATTAAGATTGTTATCACCACTAATCCTATAATGAGTGTGATAAGAGATCCTGCCTGAACGATTCAGCTTACAATTTTGCAACTAAACACCTTGATATAAATTCATATAAATATCTTATTATTTACTTGTGTGAAATGTTATTTTGTTTTCTTTTTTGAACGGTTAAATTCCATAAAGTAATGACAGAGAACGATTATTACCGCTGGTCGTGATTTTGTTTTCAGAAGAGTTTCCCAGCCAGCTGTGTTGTCCACAGGAGGTTGTTTATTTAAGTGATTAGGGGGATTATCTTGCTGGACATGGTTGAAGTGTGTTTACTCAAGGACTCCCCACTTATGTGTGAATCCATCTAGGTTTTCTAATAAAGGGCTGTTCACGTAATGAATAACAGACAAAGGGACTTTATATGCAATATCAAAACAAATTTGAAATATTGGAAATTTAATGAGCGCTTCTCCGGTGAACAAAATAATTAACGAGGCGATAGCATGCGCAATATGTTTAGACTAATATAATAACAAATTCTGGAAGTTATTGGAAGATCAAAGAATGTGGATAGGGTCCACGATGGGACACCGTAGTCTAGGCATGGAGACAACTACAATGGGTACAAGGATACAGATAATTGTAACATACTCACGAGACTATTCAGACGACTGGACCGCTGGAGTGAGCAATGGTGGCGGTTGTAGTGATGTTGCAAAGTAATGAACATATCTTGCAGATAAACAAGGCTTAAATGAACAAGAACTTCCAGCCATGTACTGAGAAAACAAGGAGCCAAAATGCACACCACCAACCACCGCCTTGCCCCAGTTGCAAGTCCATACCCCAGTGAGTTTGCATGGAATTGTTATAGGGCTGGCTCAATGCAGAAGGAATTTCCAGATTAAGAAAAAAAAATGCAGTGTGTCTTTCTTTACAATTAGAGCAGTTACATAAACACCAAGTATGGAAGTATGGCGCAAGTTGCTTTATCCCTAGAACTATGAGAGTAAACAACAAAGGGCTCCATTTTACTTCGTGCATTGAGGAATCTTACGTGACGTCACAGTTCAGTGGTCACCCACACACCCGCCATTTTGGATGCTTACTGTTGCAGACTTAATTGCACTAGACCCCGGCAATACATAAGTCACTTCACTTCAGGAAATACTCACAACTCTCCAAGGTGTTTGAGACACACATCAAATTCGAGCTTATTTCATCATCGTTGATTATCTGGGGGGCTAACTCATGACTTTTGGGAGAAAAATCGGATATTGATCATGACAAATACTGCAGAACATACAAGGTTACGCATATAATGCAAGCAGGAAGCATACAAGTAAGCAAGCAGCTAAATATAGACCCAATATATCCATGTAATTTCAAAGCAGACACAGAACCGGCTAAGCAGCTTATATACGTACATACAACTTTACAGGCAACGTAAACGATGGAGCAACTAAAATTTCATGATGAAGCAAAGTAAAATAATAAAGGCGCAATTCACAAACACTACCAATTTTCGCTCAACACATATTCGAGATTCTAATTTGTCAGAAATAAAATGACGTATGGGACTTTAATTTAACCTTACTTAGAAAAATGTTACGGAATCTAATCAGGGGACCATTCAGACGTTATTTTCTAGAGAAAATTTTGTAGATGCTTCGTTTGGTGTTATTATTATCTTTAGAATAGGGAGGTGGTTCTAATAGGAACCAGATATTTAAAATTGCCGCCAATTCTGATCAGAACACTGCACTATGCTGTACTCTACACTACATTAAGACTTTCACAATAGAGATTTCCGTCTGACGATAATTCCTATTGCATTGCATGAATAGGCAGTATTATCAACAAAAGCGGGCGCTGCATGTAATGATGCCATTTTCTGGGTATAAACATCCGAAAGATAATACGTTATTGATGCAATTTAGAAGCTTTAAAGAGTAATTTTTGATCTACAGCAACATGCAAAAACACGTCAATAGACCAGTATTCGACTCTATTTGTATATCTGACATTACATCGCCCTCTTTTGTTAATAGGCCATATCTATTTTTCAGCGCTGAATTGAGGGCGCTGTAACGCCGCCATTTTGGGGTTACAAACAGACGTGAATCACAGGTACTTGTATTAACATTTAAACATTATTAACATTAAAAAGATCATGCTATTGAAGCAATTTAGCAGCTTTTACTTCAATAATTTTGTTCAAAAAAGAGTAATTTTTGATCTACAACAACATGTGAACAAAAATACGTCATAGTCCAGGATTCACGTTTGTTTGTACCCGACGTTACAGCGCCCTCTCTCATTAATAGCCCATATCTATTTTGAGCGCAAGAGGGCGCTGTAACGCGTCCATTTTGGGGGATGACAAACAGACGTGAATTTCGGGTATTTATAGGTCCATTAACGTTCTATCTCGATGATGGATTTGATCCAGTCCACAAAGTTTTCGGTGCGCGTGTAGACGCCGTACTTGCCCTCGTCCCCGCAGCCTTCGCCCCAGGACACGATACCGTACGGGAAGTAGCGGCCGGTGGTAGCGTGCCGCAACATCAGCGGCCCGCCACTGTCTCCGGTGCATGCGTCTCTTCCACCTGGTGGTGGTGGTGGTGGTGGTGGGCGGGGGGGGGGTTGAAAAGACAACATGAAGAATTAGTGACTTTTGATTAATTCGTGACTTTCTTGTGATGTCGCAGGTGCGACAGTATTAGCATGCGCTTTACGAAGCAATCGTGGAACTGTCGCACACGTGCGAACATCGCCCTAGCTAGCTAGCTTGAAACATGAAAAGATGACGGATACACGTAAAAAAATCATGTTAATCGGCGTTTTCCCGAGCTCAATGATGCGAAGTGGTGTGGACAATAAAGATGCCTCCACTAAAACGTTGTCCACAATGTGGTAGAAGCTGTTAGTGTATTGCAAAAGAACTGAACTTTTCTGAGGTTGAGCAATATTCTTCTGGTGAGCTGGACAATTTTCTCCTAAGATTTTATACCGAGGTTCAGTACTGCAACGGGACAATTCGGCAACTGAAGACATGTATACTGTATACAAACTGACTGTACCTCATGACTGCACACTTTTGTCTCAAAATCATGAACACTTGAGGCTCTTGACAGGAAGCTGAGGCAGTTGAGGTGATATTTGCAACACAACACAAAAGTAAAGCTCACGTGCATGAGGTTTTAGGAAGTGCCAGTTATGTATCACATGGTGTACTTGAAACACACGTTGACACAGTGCATCAGTATGTTCGATTCACGTGCATGACGTGGAGTCACAGTGCATGAGGTATGCTGAAACAAATATAACATGGTTTATTTCGGGTAGATAGTCGATATTAGCTCATCTCGGGATTGGAAGTGGACAAACTAGTTCCCGAAGCTTCGCTTCTCAACTTCCAATATCTCGGGGAGCTTATATCGACTATCCACCCTCACACCATGTTATATCTGTATCTTCTTACCTTCACGGGGCCCAGCACACACCATGTTCCGTGTGACGTGCCGGACCATGGCTTCGTTGCACTCATCCCTTGGCACATTCACGCCAACGTACACCTCACGCAGCACATTCGAGGTCGGTCGATTATAGCCCTTCCGACCCCAGCCGATGACAACGCCTTCGTCCTCCCCGTCGGCTACGTTTCGGATGCGTACCGTTGAGTCGTCGTTCCGCCCAGGCCGCCGGTTCTGCTCGGGCAGACAGATCGGGCGGATGTAGTCGGTAAGCTGGACGGACTGGTTGAGGCGGAGCAAGGCTACATCCGCGTCCCAGCTCCCTGCGTCGTACTCGGAATATTTGATGATTTCCTGCACGGAAGTCTGCAAGGAATTTAGATATGCAACACGCTCGGTGAAGTTGCCTTTTAATAGGTCAGGGGAATAAACCCACAGTTCCCGTTCGTTGCTTGTAAGCATGAATATATTCAAATCACTTAACCTGCGTTAGGCTGCGTCAAATTATGAGACGACGACGCCTTAACCCGTTCTCGGACTAAACATCCCTGTGAGACTGACTGCTGGGAACGGGAGGACACTGAAATACGGGGTTCTATGTTAAGGCCTTTACATCAATAAGATTTCCTTTGTTATTTGTAGGAGATTGTTGTTGTTAATTTCAAACTTGATCAGTATTTCTTTACTGTCTACTGGTAATGAGTTCAAACATTACAACTATATATACTTGAAGCACTAATGTTGAAACTTCCATTTGTCTAGTTTATATCATCGGGCCGGTACTATATGGTAGAACTCAATCTTGATACTCACATACAAAGTTTCTTGTGTATTTCGTTTACGATTGTGGAGGCCCAGGTACAGCTTCAAGGCGTCTGTGGGCACGCGCTTCCCATAGAAGCGTGGCCGGTGCTCGTTCCTCCCCGTCACGCAGTGAGCCGCGGTCAGCACCCACTCCTCGTTGAGCAGCGAGCCGCCGCAGAAGGTATCTTCGGTCACGAAGTCGTGGTCGGGAGCGTAAATTTCGACCAGGGCCTGCCAGGGCCAGGAGCCCGGTACGGCCTCTCGACCGCCCACGATGCGCGTCTCCGATCCACGCTCCCGGGGATCAATCGAGCTCTCACCGCAAACTGCAATCATAGGGCAAAATACGATCCTTTAAGCCCCGCCCACTAGCCTGCACACGTGGGCAACCAACTCGTGCACATCTCCAATGCCACACTGCATGATCAAACCGAGCGCATCATACGCGCATCATGCGCGTCTCATACGCGCGTGCACGCATGCTTGATTTTTCGTGCACGCATATCGGACATTAGTCACGGCTGTGATTGGTCAAAGCACCGCTGGGCGGAGCGTGGATCTGTCTATCCCGTTCGTAAGTGTGACGTCATTTCCACGTTAAACACGCCGGTACGATGTAGCGTGAATATCCGACTCCATGAAATATGGACTCATTGGTAGTATTGCGCATGCGTAAGTATGATAAGACGCTATATTTAGGATCGTTATGGGAAAGTGGCCCGTCACGTGCGAGGGATTAACCAATAATAGGTTAAAGGAGTTCGATTTTCATAGGAGTCGGATTTCATGACACCGGAGTAGCAGTAAAAGTTAAGCCAATGGTCGCAAATAATCAGTAGTGCGCGCGCGTCACGATGTATGACGCAGTCACTTACGAACAACACTGACGTTTTTTTCTGGTAACACTGCCTGAAGTGGAAATTGTGATAGGTAGTAGAGAACGTTTGTCCTAAATGACCAATAGGGATACTAGTCACAAATATAAATTACAGTGAAGTTTTTCAAATAGAGATTGTGTTTCTTTCAACACTGAGCTTCTGATCATGATCGACAAATTAAAGCAGAGTTTCTGGTCCCATACCCATGATAATACGAGGTGGTCCAATAAACGGAACCTCATACTTCCACTACTCCGAGACCCAAACCACATAATTATACCTATGCATGGACAATCTTTTTAGAAGAAAGATGAAACCAAGATCACCCGTTTATGTCCAGTAAGTTTTGCTCTAAAGCTATTTTGTGAAGCGAGGTGGGGTCATTTTTTGTCCGGACGAATTACTAAATCGCGCCCGGGAATTAGACTTACATTGTAATTGATAGAGGGATTGTCATCTATACCCCCATTCAAAAAGTATTCTTTACTAAAAAGGCTTTACAGCAAAACCTCTTGGCCTGAATCGGGAGATCTTGGTATCATAATTCTTCTAAAAGGATTCTCCGTCAATTGGTACACGTGCTTTGATTCTCAAGGTAGTGAATGTCTGCCGCTCTGTATTTTTGGGACCACTCTGTTTATCTCAGTGGTATCACTTTCTTCAAACCAAGCTAACATTCAGCTTAAGTTTCCCGGAAGATTTTGAGATTAACCAACAACAAGTTTTCGATAAAACAAATCGATCCATGAATGAAATAATTCGATGGAAAAAAAATACCCACTAGGCACGCAGGTGGGATTCTGGAAGGACCAGGTGGCGTTGGCCTGACACTCCCTGAAGCTCATACCGTGCAGCTCGTAGAAGCGATCGCACTCGTAACCGATAGAGTTAGTGTAGCTGAAATTGCTTCCTGAATAAAACAGGATTCTGCCGTTGCTGATTGGCGGAGGGGTGTCACATGTCACGACTGGCACAGAAAATGAAAAATAATTAGTAAAGGTTTTAAGCAGAAACGTTGGTGTGGATAAAACAACAATAACAGGAGCGTCTGAAGGTAAAGTGCGCCACCGAAGCGTTTGTCTTGAAGACGCATTTTAACTGCAATTCTACGTCCAGAATATTACTGTTTTATTTTTTCTCATTTAACACTGCGAAAATAACTTCTCTGTGGTAAACATCTAGTTGCACATTATACTTAGAAGTGCTCCCATAACATGTAGGCCCTATACTACTAATAACGGAAGCCGGATAGTTTATCCCTATCGACTGGCACTGTCCGGCTTCCGTACCTCATACTACCATAGTTGTTGTTATAAAATATAGCGCAGACTGTATGATAAAAACCAACGTTATTCATTAAATATAATAATGTCACTAACAAGAATCTTTAACAATGATCGAAGCATGTTTGTGACTTGATACTATTGTGATTGGTAATTTGGTACTATTGGTGTGATAATACTTTGGAGGTAAGTACTATTAGGCCTATCACTGTTTTACAGCATCCCCTTGAATAACTAGCACCATTAGAACGATCCGAAACAAAAATCATTCGGTTGGAATATTATGGATCGAGTGTGGCAGGCAACAAGACAGTTATTACATAGCGGCTGGTTGAATACAGCATTAAACGGATGTACGTCCGTGGTTTCTTTTGGTATATGCAGAGAGTATGGTGCCTCGTCGAGAACAAACGCCATTGACAGGCCTACCATATTGGCACAACAGGGCTAAGACTGGAAAAACTCACTCTGGCAGAAAGGTTGGGTACCAGACCAGGTGCCGTTGCCTTGGCATGTTCTGGAAGAAGATCCGTTGACAAAGTAACCCGCTTTACAGCTGAAGGATACCGATTGCTTGAAGGTGAAATTACTGCCTATCATTGAGCCATGTGCCGGAGCAGCGAGGGGCGGGCACGGGCGGGCTAAATCAAACAAGACGACAACAAGAAGTTGTTCGAAACAATGTTGCTTTTAGATTACGAGTTCTGTTGTAATCGAATCAATCATTAGTCATGTACTTATAACAGGGGATGAAGAAAAAGTTTTTTAAAAATGCGACTATTAACACACCGACTAATCAATGAATTAATATTTACCAACTCATTAGAGAATGAGCTCGCAAATCTGTAATTCTCGGCGAATTGAAATTCACGGAGAGCGGAAATTCGGCCGCTAATATACAAACACGGCTGCCAATAAATAGAGGTCTAAAAGGAATGATTTCTTTTTCAAAAGAAAAGTATGTTTTTTTCTCCTTACCTGTGACGAAGTACCTCGCATGGAAACCGGTCCTTTGCTCCGAATTATCCGAGTGAAATATGACGTTTACCTCGTGGCCTGACGTCACTATGTTAGGGGGCCAATCAGTTTGCGACTCTCCGCAGTAGGGACCAAGGTCAGTGCCGTCGTAGTGAACCTGGTGAAGAAAAACATCTAGTCATAAAGTTATGGTGAAATGTAACGAAAACAAAAACGAAAAAAAATATTAAGGCACCACTCGGAGGAACGACATCGCTATCAAGGAATGTTGTGAAAGAAAAAAAAATTCATACTGCTGGTACTTATGGAAAGTGCGATTGTTTTGGTATCGAATCAGTAGATTAGCGCCCCCTAACGGTGAACAAGAGGTAGTACGTTTATTAAAGCGCCATTGTTGCCGTGCGTATGAGTTCAGGTGCGTAATATATTGGCGAAGACTGTGATGTCATTTCATTTCCCAGTGAAATAAATCACCAATTCTTTCCAATTATGACTGTGGAAGTTTTATTTTAGGGAAAGTTAAATCTGAGAACCAGAATAAGTGACGCATGCGCACTGGTCATATAGTGGTCAGGATATTATTTGTTGCGTGAAGGTCATGGTACGTAACTGCGCGTACTCAATTCAATGTACAGTGTCAGAGCGTTTGAACCGGTGTCATATGAACCTATAGACATGCACAATACAACCAATATCTGGAAGTTCTTAACTATCTATACCTATATACAACAAGTGTTGTATGTTACCGTGACATAGTCATACGGACAATGCACATCTTGGTGCGACTCCAGTGCGAAGCTTTGGAAGACGAGGTTGATGACGAAGCCGCTTTCCACGCGAACCACCCAATTGCAGTCTGCATCGTTCGGATACTCTTGCGGGTAGTCTGGTGTCTGGAGTTCATCTGACTCGTAAGTGTACAAGAGATCTCTGCAGGACACTTAAGCCGACAAAAAAGTAAAATGGTTAACTCTCAACTCAAGCAAAAAAAAATACGAAAAGGAAAACACCTCTTTTTCTAGAAATGCTCTCGGTGTGTATGCCAAAGAATGTAACCCGACGACTGTTGTAAGAACTATATCAAGTGGAGTTAATTATAATAAGTTCGGATTTCGATATTACAGAAAAACTGATGTTCAACATAGTTGGTCCGGAGGGGATCATTTTTTTCAATGATGTATTTTATTCAGATTACCTCTGCAGCTGTGATTGTCTGGTTGCAGTTCGTAGTGCATCCGGCAGGAGCAGTAGTAGCCAGACACGAAATTGTGGCACAGTTGCTGGCAGCCACCGTTCTCCACTGCACATTCATCAATGTCTGTGCAAAGTGGGAGGGGTACAAACTCAATGCAGTCACGCTATCACGTCTATACACCAAACAAGTAAGCCCCGCCTCAGAGTGTTCTGAATAATCCATGCCGATAATGTCAGGCCGGATCCGAGTTACTTGGCTTCGGCTTGAAAAGACACACGGGTCTATGGGACGTGGCTGTAGCCGCTTCCATACTAGCGCGTGTGTAATTTCCAGCCGTAGTCAAGTAATTCGGACACAACCTTATTTAAAATGTCCGACATTCGTGTACTGTCGTATAATCCCCGCGTGTTGTACAACATGCGGTGCACGTGGTATTTTGAGAGGCGCGCATGTTGTTTCCCAAGGGTGCAGTGGGCAGAGCTTAGTGGATCGGTCAGCTCCATTATGCGTTGGGGGATAAAAAGGATATCACACACCATTTTGTGGAAAAATGCATGACTTTGAAATGATTTGAAAATCAATGGAACACATTTGGAGGATAAATTTATTATTTTATTAATTTATTTTTGAAACTATTGAGGGCGCTGTTGCCGTGATGTATCTTTATGGGTGCACACCGGTAAATAGGCCTAAATCAATCCGCCGAGCTCATGAATAAAAGTTATACCCTCAAAATATTCTATATTAGAGAGTTCTGGGAGCCATAACATTGGGGAATTGAAGAGATATGGCAATGAACCTCTGGCCCGGACTTGGGGCTCCCAATTCTGAGCATTTTGGATACAATTGGGCTTGAAAGTGGCGCTATTTTGCCATGTTGTGGAGGGATCCTTTTTCAAGATGGCTGCCGTTCCGCTTTGGGGAAAATAGGGGTCGTCTTCTTTGGGCGAGAATTTCCCGAAAAGTCAATGGTCAACCCACCAAAAAATGAAAAGAAATTGAAAGACGACATGTCGATCATCATTTTTCTGTGCAGCTTAAATACCTGTGAGAGTTCTGAGTATTTTTAAAAGAATTTTGAAGTATGGGCATTTAGCACTAGTGTCTATGGGAATTTATTTGCAGGGTTGCATCCTATAATACTCAAGTAAAAGTGATTTTTGTTGCCATATCATCAGCCTAAATATAAATAAAATAAGATTTTAAAAGGAATTTCTTTTACGTCAAGATCTTATATACCTTCGGCTCGGTAATGCGCCAGAAATCCTCGAAATGGCTCCTCGTTGGAGAAATCTGAATGGAACCCGACTAACATGTTGTTATTGGGTGACATCACATGAACGTTGTGTGGAATCCTGAATTCCATGTTTATTTCATTGCCGCAGTAAGTGGCCAGTTCCTTGCCTTCACTCATCACCTGAGGATTAGCAAGGGTACCAGACTATCATGTGATACGCGAGACATCGCCCTTTTTCTCATATTTTCATGCATATAGCAGGGCGCCCTCTCATCTACGAATTAAGAACTCGTTTTCACGATATTCCCCATGCATAAGATCTCGTTCCTACTACTGAACATATAAACCACGCTCGCGAGAAATATCACGGAAACTATAGATAGTATGTCAAGGTATAGATCCAAGTTCACCCAGTTGGCCTAATCCGAACTCCTGGTAATGCCGGTATGCTTGTCATGTAACCAAAAACTATAATGTTGCTATGCAGTCGAACGTGGAAAAAATGCCGTCTCTTTGTTGGGTGAGTTTAATCAAATAATCTTAATACTAAGCGGTGATTCCAGAAATAAAACCAAACGGTTCTGACTTTTAAACCTTGTGTTAATATCACATCCAGCTTTAAAAACAAAATCAGCATTCTTGCACTACAACTTTCTAAGTAATGTACAGTGCTATAATTGGGGTTAATATCAGGCAAAAACAAAGGAGGGGTAATTGCTCCACTTGCAAGTCATGCTGCTAAGTTTATAGGCCTACCTTAACGTAGTCATACTCGCAGTTTTTGGAGGGCTCCAACTCGAAGAGACTGAAGTACAGGTCTATGGTGTAGCCTTGAGGCAGGCTGATATTCCAGGCCAAGTCCTCATTGTCGCCATAGGGTTCCGGGTAACTGGGCGACGCCAACTGGCCGTAGAGGGCGCTCAGCTGAAGTGTCTCGCCACAAGATTCAGCAGGAAAGCAAAGGACACAGAGTAATGCCACAGCAATGGAATATTGCCTGGAGGGGGAATTAAAATCACTTTTTTGGCATAATTGTGATATAATATAAAATAATGTAATGAAAACAAAATCATATATATGGCTTTTCTGGTTAAACTAGCACCTTTCATAACATTTACTAACAGAAACAGCATAAGTATTAGTTTTCAACGTACAAACCATCACCAATTATTACTTTATAGTATTCTCAAAAAACACATAAGGCTGAAGTCAATACTGTAGGCCAGTCATCCAGCTTGAAGCGACGAGTTATTCAAATGAACTGTTACCGTGGCAAAACCTTTATTGTTCATATTTTGTTCTTTGTGACTGCACTTGTGATTCGAAATGTGAATGATTGGTTTAAAAAAAACACTCACCAATTTGACTTGGTCGCCATGGCTGAGATTTTGCTGCAATAGAACTGTTGATGGTAATTGTGCAGGCTGCAATCAATTCATGATGGGGCCAATGTCCGTCCATTGTTAACATGTTTATTTACAAACTGACATGATTAGCGGATATAACCTTTGTGACGGGCTTAACCGAGCCAAAACGACTTGAACCGAGCCGGTCCGAAGCAAGCCGAGCGCAACCAAAGCCCAAGCGAGCGAGGCCGATCTGGAAGCCGAGCATTGTATCCACACTGTACAGGTTGAAGGTCGAGAACAGACCGAGTTTAATCAACAGTTCGTGGAAGGTCGATCCATTAATGTTGGCATCAATTCAATTTGCTGATGTGCAAAGGTTCTCGAATTCGTTTAATACCATGCTGTTTAAAAGATACAATTTGAAAGCAATCGTAAACTGGTATAGGAGGTTTTGCAATATGTTTTAACTCAATGAAGTAACTCAGAATGAAACTCACACGATGGGTAATGTTTGCGGACTCTTTTTGTGACAAAATAATCTTGTCGTTCAAACAACATTCCGCGTTTGACTCCGCTAATAGGATTCTAAAATTAGACATTTAAAAGAAAAAACAGAAGAAAAACAAATTCCATGTTAACTTGTTACGTACATCTAGAAGACCTTTCAACTTCATGGTTAACATTCCTGCATTACCCTGCAGTTGGTCATTTGTCTTTCATTGTTAACGTGCAGCACCATATATTTTGGAACACGCAGAAAAAGACAAAACTCAAGAAAACAATCCACCATAAATATCTAGCCTAAAGACGGCCGACATTCACGGTGAAAGGGATCTGTGTTATGTCGTCCAAAGCATCTCGCCACAAGCCTAGGCTACCAGAGAATGCCTCCATACCTAATATTTTCGCCTCTTATACCTTTTTGATAATTCTATTTACTGATTTGTTTACGTACTTGTGTTTCTCTGCTTAAATTTCTCATTTTGTATTAAAATAAATGTGAGTTTCAAATGAAATGAAATGAAATTTACTGATCTTCATATAAAAATCTGGATAGCCTTCATATAAAAATCGAAAGTCACCATCCGCAACGTTCCCACTCCAAGAACAATAGATTTGTAAAGAAATATATCTAATGCTACTCAACGAATTTATTTGTTATATAAAAATCAAACGCACGCAAAATATATTTATACAATTTCTGCTTAGAAAGAAAGTTTCGTTTACTTTTTACCGACTCTATTTTCATTATTACAATGGGAGTGGGTGAGACTGGTTCCCTCCCCACATTCGCATGGAGAGATTGGAGGCGAGTAGTTTAATTTTTTTGCAGTTATTCATATTTTTACATGGAGATCATAGGGCCTTCAGTGTACCGGCGAGTCCATCCACGTGGTCCATGTTCCCGTTAGCTGGACCAGGGGGATGGGCATGACAGTCTGAAGTTTGAAAGTCCGGTTAAAGAAGTTTGTAGAAGTCACCTTGACGGAGTGGTCGATGGCGGGCACGGAGGAGGCCTGGAACTGGGCCAGGCGAGCCAAAAGCCTGCCTACCACGTCGGGCTGGCTGGCCGCCATGTTGTAGTGCTCGCTAGGATCCGTCTGCACGTTGAACAATCTGACGCAGGTTCGTGGGCTGACCTCCTCCACGAACCTGTGAACGTCAGTGGTGGACTCAGGTGGCGGTGTCCGAAGGTCCTGTTAAGTCATGGTACGCAAAATAAAACAATTAATTCAGACTAAGTTTTCCGCCCACATTCTCTCCCCCCCCTTTTTTTGTAATCATACATTTGCAATCAAGTTTGTCCTTTTACTTGTTTCCAACAAACTTATAACTATGTTTGCGAGTTCAAAATCTCGTAGAAAGGGTGACGGCTCCTTCGGGCATAAAGTCATCAGCAAAAGAATCGAAGAAATGGAGAACCCATCCGCCATCTTGGAAAATCCGCCATCTTTGGAAAAACAGAGGCACCTCTTCCCTTTTTTTCAAAACTGGAAGAGCAACTATTTATTATTTTACCTGCATGGCCGGTGACAAGTTTCCAATTGCCAACTCTGATTGCCGCCCTGATTGTTGCTTTGAAGACCAGGCCGTCTAGTCTTCCCCACAGCCGTTCGTCCGTTTCCGTCCACTCAGCCGGTGACTGTAAAGGATCGATGTTGTGGAGAAGCTCTTTTCGCGGCGACGGCTTTCCTTGGCTGTGCATCGAGAACACGGAGACAAAACTTCATTTTTTGACTAAAAATTTCACCGTGTTTAATAAACTAGGTTACTTATGTATAAACCTGGTCTGTAATAACGTCACACATTAACATTATTAGTTAACATTAGTTAACATTAGTTAACATTACTTAACATTAGTTGACATTAGTTAACATTAGTTAACATTAGCTAACATCAGTTAACATTAGTTAACGTTAGTTAACATTACTTAACATTACTTAGCATTACTTAGCATTACTTAACTTTACTTAACTTTACCTAACTTTACTTAACATTACACAGTATTGTTCACAATCGTATGCGCGTTCTCATTTGACAACTTGGCATCTCTTCATCCATCCTTTGCACGGTAATATGTGTTTGCGTCCCCTATAGGGTATTATTTCTTTACCCCTGTCATTTCGCTAATTGACAAGGTTTTCGAGTTTGAAATGCCAGGCCTACTAATCTAATTTGCATATTTCAGGTCCATCCAGTCAGCAAGCAGTTTGCAGCAGTTTTATGCAGTTTCAGAGCCAATGGGAGTGCTAGAAAAAAAACACATCGCCTGCGCCCATGGATAGATATATTGGCACGAGCGAATAAAAGAATACCAACTTATTTACCTTTCTTTAATAATAGACATAATTTCCAGCGCCTTGAGTACCTAATTGATGAAAGATATACGTGCGCTATGTAAGACTCCGATATTATTATTATTATTATCATTTCCCTTTCAATATACGAGAGTGATTAGAAGCAGCACTGTTATTAAATTGACATGAATTACACAGTATAGGCCTACTGGTATGATATCTACTGGTAAGATTTCTAGAGGTAAGATTTCTAGTGGTAAGATTTCTAGTGGTAAGATTTCTAGTGGTAAGATTTCTAGTGGGAAGATTTCTACCGGTAAAATTTCTACTGGTAAGATTTCTAGTGGTAAGGTTTCTACTGGTAAGATTTCTACTCGGGGAATATTTATACTGGTAACATATCTACCGGCCAGACTTCTACTTGTAAGATTTCTACTGGTAATATTTATACAGGTAGGATTTCTACTGGCAAGATTTCTACTTGGGGAGGATTTCTACTGGTAAGATTTCTACTGGCAAGGTTTGTACTGGTAAGATTTCCACTTGCAAGATTTCTACTAGTAAAATTTCTACTGGTAAGATATATATCCTGGGAACATTTCTACTGGTAAAACTTCTACTGGTAAGATTTCTACTGGTAAGATTTCTACTGGTAAGATTTCTAATGGTAAGATTTCTACTGGTACAATTTCTACCGGTAAGATTTCTGCTTGTAAGATCACGTATATGTATGTATACAATAAATGTGGAATATAATAACCTGATTGATCGCCACACGTTGACGCCATCTAGCGGCATGATATTGTTTAATCGCTTCTTTGCCACGCCTCTCACCAATGTTGGGAACCAGTCACTCACGTGACACAGTCCTGTGTTGATTGTACCCCGCACGGATTTCGGTAGGACGGGACCAGCGATAAATCCTACGCCGCGAACACCTCCTTCCCAAAGAGAGGATTTTTCTCCACGTAACGGCCAATTGATGCCGCCGGCACGAGGTCGACCACCGTTATCTGTAAGTGACGGAAAATAATAATAAAAAGCAAAGATCTTGAGTGAGGTTTGCCTGGAAAATACGAGGAAAGTCAATTTGCCTAATTAACATAGGACAGACACAATATGTGGGCGCTGTTTGATTTGGGTAAAGTCTGTTGTATTTACCCAAACCAAACAGCGCCTTCCACTTGTGTCCGCCATATCTAAAATAGGCTAATATATCAGCTTTCTCTCTATTCTACTATGCCGAACCGCATCTGAGCTAATAGCTCATTTTTTTGTGTCTGTTGCTGATGTTTGTTGGGTTGTTTGTTCGTTTGTTTATATATTTGTTTGCTTTTAATTTGCCTGCTTCGTTACACTTCATTAAAAATAAGCGGGGCCATTCTTATGTAGGCCTAATCGTAAATTTAACGCATCATCACTACGTCGGAAGGCACCAAATATACAAAGATGAGTCGTTTATGTTTATCTGGTGCTCAGCAATCCAATCAGCAGACCAATATTGATGTCCCTATTTGCCCATAATGCACTGCGAAAACTGGCTTCTCTGTGGTTTCCCCTTGGTGGTGCCCTGTATAGTACATCACGAAACGCTCTTATTTGGGGAGTCAGGTTGTCGCAGTGGTACTTGCCTCACCTTCCACTATATGGCCGGTTCGATTCCAACTCTGGTTCATATGTGGATTGGGTTTTCAGTAGCGACTGATTCTGTTGGTTCCTCCAGAATATTCTTCTGGGGTTTTCCTCCCACCTCTAAAAGTGTCGTTTCTTCTCATTGTCTTCTCTCTACAGGCTTCTTCAGGCTTGCAAGCTACATTTCCTAGGGCGTTATTTGCGAATCATTGGTTTCATAACTAGAAATTAAAAAACAATCCTCACCGGTTGAGAAAATAAGAAGCGTGTTTTTCCACAGGCCACTGCTTCGGAGAGCCCGGGTGATATTCAGCACGCCCTCATCGACCACACTCAACATGGCCGCATACTTCAGGCGTTTGGTATCGGGTATCTTGTCCGAGTACTGGGCCTCATACTCGGCCGGCACTTGGAGAGGCGTGTGCACGCTTTGGTAGGAGACGAACAGAAACAGGGGCGGCTTTGAAAATCTAACCTTTTCCAAAGTGTTTTTTTTTGTGTGTTTTGATAATCCGATAAATTTTGACATACAGGCCTAATTTTTTTTTTAATATTTTTTGTTCAAAGTATTTTTTTTTTTTTAAGAATAATCGACAAAGTTATAGTACAAACGTAATGCATGTGTTATAAGGGTGACACTAAGGGGACCGATCGCCAGTTGGGGATTAACTAACTAAGCTAGACTAGTTTGATCACGGCCAACACAACAATAACAGACAAAGGGACTTTATATGCAATATCAAAACAAATTTGAAACATTGGAAATTTAATGAGCGCTTCTCCGGTGAACAAAATAATTAACGAGGCGATAGCATGCGCAATATGTTTAGACTAATAAAATAACAAATTCTGGAAGTTATTGGAAGATCAAAGAATGTGGATAGGGTCCACGAGGGGACACCGTAGTCTAGGCATGGAGACAACTACAATGGGTACAAGGATACAGATAATTGTAAAATACTCACGAGACTATTCAGACGACTGGACCGCTGGAGTGAGCAATGGTGGCGGTTGTGATGTTGCAAAGTAATGAACATATCTTGCAGATAAACAAGGCTTAAATGAACAAGAACTTCCAGCCATGTACTGAGAAAACAAGGAGCCAAAATGCACACCACCACCCACCGCCTTGCCCCAGTTGCAAGTCCATACCCCAGTGAGTTTGCATGGAATTGTTATAGGGCTGGCTCAATGCAGAAGGAATTTCCAGATTAAGAAAAAAAAATGCAGTGTGTCTTTCTTTATAATTAGAGCAGTTACATAAACACCAAGTATGGAAGTATGGCGCAAGTTGCTTTATCCCTAGAACTATGAGAGTAAACAACAAAGGGCTCCATTTTACTTCGTGCATTGAGGAATCTTACGTGACGTCACAGTTCAGTGGTCACCCACACACCCGCCATTTTGGATGCTTACTGTTGCAGACTTAATTGCACTAGACCCCGGCAATACATAAGTCACTTCCGAAACTCAGGAAATACTCACAACTCTCCAAGGTGTTTGAGACACACATCAAATTCGAGCTTATTTCATCATCGTTGATTATCTGGGGGGCTAACTCATGACTTTTGGGAGAAAAATCGGATATTGATCATGACAAATACTGCAGAACATACAAGGTTACGCATATAATGCAAGCAGGAAGCATACAAGTAAGCAAGCAGCTAAATATAGACCCAATATATCCATGTAATTTCAAAGCAGACACAGAAACGGCTAAGCAGCTAATATACGTACATACAACTTTACAGGCAACGTAAACGATGGAGCAACTAAAATTTCATGATGAAGCAAAGTAAAATAATAAAGGCGCAATTCACAAACACTACCAATTTTCGCTCAACACATATTCGAGATTCTAATTTGTCAGAAATAAAATGACGTATGGGACTTTAATTTAACCTTACTTAGAAAAATGTTACGGAATCTAATCAGGGGACCATTCAGACGTTATTTTCTAGAGAAAATTTTGTAGATGCTTCATTTGGTGTTATTATTATCTTTAGAATAGGGAGGTGGTTCTAATAGGAACCAGATATTTAAAATTGCCGCCAATTCTGATCAGAACACTGCACTATGCTGTACTCTACACTACATTAAGACTTTCACAATAGAGATTTCCGTCTGACGATAATTCCTATTGCATTGCATGAATGGGCAGTATTATCAACAAAAGCGGGCGCTGCATGTAATGATGCCATTTTCTGGGTATAAACATCCGAAAGATAATACGTTATTGATGCAATTTAGAAGCTTTAAAGAGTAATTTTTGATCTACAGCAACATGCAAAAACACGTCAATAAACCAGTATTCGACTCTATTTGTATATCTGACATTACATCGCCCTCTTTTGTTAATAGGCCATATCTATTTTTCAGCGCTGAATTGAGGGCGCTGTAACGCCGCCATTTTGGGGTTACAAACAGACGTGAATCACAGGTACTTGTATGGCCTATTAACGTTCCATCTCGATGACGGATTTGATCCAGTCCACAAAGTTTTCGATGCGCGTGTAGACGCCGAACTTGCCCTCGGCTCCGCAGCCATCGCCCCAGGACACGATACCGTACGGGAAGTAGCGGCCGGTGGTAGCGTGCCGCAACATCAGGGGCCCGCCACTGTCTCCTGTGCATGCGTCTCTTCCACCTGGTGGTGGTGGTGGTGGTGGGGGGGGGGGGGGTGGGGTTGAAAAGACAACATGAAGAATTAGTGACTTTTGATTAATTCGTGACTTTCTTGTGATGTCGCAGGTGCGACAGTATTAGCATGCGCTTTACGAAGCAATCGTGGAACTGTCTCACACGTGCGAACATCGCCCTAGCTAGCTAGCTTGAAACATGAAAAGATGACGGATACACGTAAAAAAATCATGTTAATCGGCGTTTTCCCGAGCTCAATGATGCCGGAGTGGTGTGGAAAATAAAGATGCCTCCACTAAAAACGTTGTCCACAATGAGGTAGAAGCTGTTAGGGGCCTAGTGTATTGCAAAAGAACTGAACTTTTCTGAGGTTGAGCAATATTCTTCTGGTGAGCTGGACATCAATTTTCTCCTAAGATTTTATGCCGAGGTTCAGAACTGCAACGGGACAATTCGGCAACTGAATACATGTATACTGTACAAACTGACTGTACCTCATGACTGCACATTTTTGTCCCAAAATCATGAACACTTGAGGCTCTTGACAGGAAGCTGAGGCAGTTGAGGTGATATTTGCAACACAACACAAAAGTAAAGCTCACGTGCATGAGGTGTTAGGAAGTGCCAGTTATGTATCACATGGTGTACTTGAAACACACGTTGACACAGTGCATCAGTATGTTCGATTCACGTGCATGACGTGGAGTCACAGTGCATGAGGTATGCTGAAACAAATATAACATGGTTTATTTCGGGTAGATAGTCGATATTAGCTCATCTCGGGATTGGAAGTGGACAAACTAGTTCCCGAAGCTTCGCTTCTCAACTTCCAATATCTCGGGGAGCTTATATCGACTATCCACCCTCACACCGTGTTAAATCTGTATCTTCTTACCTTCACGGGGCCCAGCACACACCATGTTCCGTGTGACGTGCCGGACCATGGCTTCGTTGCACTCATCCCTTGGCACATTCACGCCAACGTACACCTCACGCAGCACATTCGAGGTCCGTCGATTATCGCCTTTCCGACCCCAGCCGATGACAACGCCTTCGTCCTCCCCGTCGGCTACGTTTCGGATGCGTACCGTTGAGTCGTCGTTCCGCCCAGGCCGCCGGTTCTGCTCGGGCAGACAGATCGGGCGGATGTAGTCGGTAAGCTGGACGGACTGGTTGAGGCGGAGCAAGGCTACATCCGCGTCCCAGCTCCCTGCGTCGTACTCGGAATATTTGATGATTTCCTGCACGGAAGTCTGCAAGGAATTTAGATATGCAACACGCTCGGTGAAGTTGCCTTTTAATAGGTCAGGGGAATAAACCCACAGTTCCCGTTCGTAGCTTGTAAGCATGAATATATTCAAATCACTTAACCTACGTTAGGCTGCGTCAAATTATGAGACGACGACGCCTTAACCCGTTCTCGGACTAAACATCCCTGTGAGACTGACTGCTGGGAACGGGAGGACACTGAAATACGGGGTTCTATGTTAAGGCCTTTACATCAATAAGATTTCCTTTGTTATTTGTAGGAGATTGTTGTTGTTAATTTCAAACTTGATCAGTATTTCTTTACTGTCTACTGGTAATGAGTTCAAACATTACAACTATATATACTTGAAGCACTAATGTTGAAACTTCCATTTGTCTAGTTTATATCATCGGGCCGGTACTATATGGTAGAACTCAATCTTGATACTCACATACAAAGTTTCTTGTGTATTTCGTTTACGATTGTGGAGGCCCAGGTACAGCTTCAAGGCGTCTGTGGGCACGCGCTTCCCATAGAAGCGTGGCCGGTGCTCGTTCCTCCCCGTCACGCAGTGAGCCGCGGTCAGCACCCACTCCTCGTTGAGCAGCGAGCCGCCGCAGAAGGCATCTTCGGACACGAAGTCGTGGTCGGGAGCGTAAATTTCGACCAGGGCCTGCCAGGGCCAGGAGCCCGGTACGGCCTCTCGACCGCCCACGATGCGCGTCTCCGATCCACGCTCCCGGGGATCAATCGAGCTCTCACCGCAAACTGCAATCATAGGGCAAAATACGATCCTTTAAGCCCCGCCCACTAGCCTGCACACGTGGGCAACCAACTCGTGCACATCTCCAATGCCACACTGCATGATCAAACCGAGCGCATCATACGCGCATCATGCGCGTCTCATACGCGCGTGCACGCATGCTTGATTTTTCGTGCACGCATGTCGGACATTAGTCACGGCTGTGATTGGTCAAAGCACCGCTGGGCGGAGCGTGGATCTGTCTATCCCGTTCGTAAGTGTGACGTCATTTTCACGTTAAACACGCCGGTACGATGTAGCGTGAATATCCGACTCCATGAAATATCGACTCATTGGTAGTACTGCGCATGCGTAAGTATGATAAGACGCTATATTTAGGATCGTTATGGGAAAGTGACCCGTCACGTGCGAGGGATTAACCAATAATAGGTTAAAGGAGTTCGATTTTCATAGGAGTCGGATTTCATGACACCGGAGTAGCAGTAAAAGTTAAGCCAATGGTCGCAAATAATCAGTAGTGCGCGCGCGTCACGGTGTATGACGCAGTCACTTACGAACAACACTGAAGTTTTTTTCTGGTAACACTGCCTGAAGTGGAAATTGTGATAGGTAGTAGAGAACGTTTGTCCTAAATGACCAATAGGGATACTAGTCACAAATATAAATTACAGTGAAGTTTTTCAAATAGAGATTGTGTTTCTTTCAACACTGAGCTCCTGATCATGATCGACAAATTAAAGCAGAGTTTCTGGTCCCATACCCATGATAATACGAGGTGGTCCAATAAACGGAACCTCATACTTCCACTACTCCGAGACCCAAACCACATAATTATACCTATGCATTGACAATCTTTTTAGAAGAAAGATGAAACCAAGATCACCCGTTTATGTCCAGTAAGTTTTGCTCTAAAGCTATTTTGTGAAGCGAGGTGGGGTCATTTTTTGTCCGGACGAATTACTAAATCGCGCCCGGGAATTAGACTTACATTGTAATTGATAGAGGGATTGTCATCTATACCCCCATTCAAAAAGTATTCTTTACTAAAAAGGCTTTACAGCAAAACCTCTTGGCCTGAATCGGGAGATCTTGGTATCATAATTCTTCTAAAAGGATTCTCCGTCAATTGGTACACGTGCTTTGATTCTCAAGGTAGTGAATGTCTGCCGCTCTGTATTTTTGGGACCACTCTGTTTATCTCAGTGGTATCACTTTCTTCAAACCAAGCTAACATTCAGCTTAAGTTTCCCGGAAGATTTTGAGATTAACCAACAACAAGTTTTCGATAAAACAAATCGATCCATGAATGAAATAATTCGATGGAAAAAAAATACCCACTAGGCACGCAGGTGGGATTCTGGAAGGACCAGGTGGCGTTGGCCTGACACTCCCTGAAGCTCATACCGTGCAGCTCGTAGAAGCGATCGCACTCGTAACCGATAGAGTTAGTGTAGCTGAAATTGCTTCCTGAATAAAACAGGATTCTGCCGTTGCTGATTGGCGGAGGGGTGTCACATGTCACGACTGGCACAGAAAATGAAAAATAATTAGTAAAGGTTTTAAGCAGAAACGTTGGTGTGGATAAAACAACAATAACAGGAGCGTCTGAAGGTAAAGTGCGCCACCGAAGCGTTTGTCTTGAAGACGCATTTTAACTGCAATTCTACGTCCAGAATATTACTGTTTTATTTTTTCTCATTTAACACTGCGAAAATGACTTCTCTGTGGTAAACATCTAGTTGCACATTATACTTAGAAGTGCTCCCATAACATGTAGGCCCTATACTACTAATAACGGAAGCCGGATAGTTTATCCCTATCGACTGGCACTGTCCGGCTTCCGTACCTCATACTACCATAGTTGTTGTTATAAAATATAGCGCAGACTGTATGATAAAAACCAACGTTATTCATTAAATATAATAATGTCACTAACAAGAATCTTTAACAATGATCGAAGCATGTTTGTGACTCGATACTATTGTGATTGGTAATTTGGTACTATTGGTGTGATAATACTTTGGAGGTAAGTACTATTAGGCCTATCACTGTTTTACAACATCCCCTTGAATAACTAGCACCATTAGAACGATCCGAAACAAAAATCATTCGGTTGGAATATTATGGATCGAGTGTGGCAGGCAACAAGACAGTTATTACATAGCGGCTGGTTAAATACAGCATTAAACGGATGTACGTCCGTGGTTTCTTTTGGTATATGCAGAGAGTATGGTGCCTCGTCGAGAACAAACGCCATTGACAGGCCTACCATATTGGCACAACAGGGCTAAGACTGGAAAAACTCACTCTGGCAGAAAGGTTGGGTACCAGACCAGGTGCCGTTGCCTTGGCATGTTCTGGAAGAAGATCCGTTGACAAAGTAACCCGCTTTACAGCTGAAGGATACCGATTGCTTGAAGGTGAAATTACTGCCTATCATTGAGCCATGTGCCGGAGCAGCGAGGGGCGGGCACGGGCGGGCTAAATCAAACAAGACGACAACAAGAAGTTGTTCGAAACAATGTTGCTTTTAGATTACGAGTTCTGTTGTAATCGAATCAATCATTAGTCATGTACTTATAACAGGGGATGAAGAACAAGTTTTTTAAAAATGCGACTATTAACACACCGACTAATCAATGAATTAATATTTACCAACTCATTAGAGAATGAGCTCGCAAATCTGTAATTCTCGGCGAATTGAAATTCACGGAGAGCGGAAATTCGGCCGCTAATATACAAACACGGCTGCCAATAAATAGAGGTCTAAAAGGAATGATTTCTTTTTCAAAAGAAAAGTATGTTTTTTTCTCCTTACCTGTGACGAAGTACCTCGCATGGAAACCGGTCCTTTGCTCCGAATTATCCGAGTGAAATATGACGTTTACCTCGTGGCCTGACGTCACTATGTTAGGGGGCCAATCAGTTTGCGACTCTCCGCAGTAGGGACCAAGGTCAGTGCCGTCGTAGTGAACCTGGTGAAGAAAAACATCTAGTCATAAAGTTATGGTGAAATGTAACGAAAACAAAAACGAAAAAAAATATTAAGGCACCACTCGGAGGAACGACATCGCTATCAAGGAATGTTGTGAAAGAAAAAAAAATTCATACTGCTGGTACTTATGGAAAGTGCGATTGTTTTGGTATCGAATCAGTAGATTAGCGCCCCCTAACGGTGAACAAGAGGTAGTACGTTTATTAAAGCGCCATTGTTGCCGTGCGTATGAGTTCAGGTGCGTAATATATTGGCGAAGACTGTGATGTCATTTCATTTCCCAGTGAAATAAATCACCAATTCTTTCCAATTATGACTGTGGAAGTTTTATTTTAGGGAAAGTTAAATCTGAGAACCAGAATAAGTGACGCATGCGCACTGGTCATATAGTGGTCAGGATATTATTTGTTGCGTGAAGGTCATGGTACGTAACTGCGCGTGCTCAATTCAATGTACAGTGTCAGAGCGTTTGAACCGGTGTCATATGAACCTATAGACATGCACAATACAACCAATATCTGGAAGTTCTTAACTATCTATACCTATATACAACAAGTGTTGTATGTTACCGTGACATAGTCATACGGACAATGCACATCTTGGTGCGACTCCAGTGCGAAGCTTTGGAAGACGAGGTTGATGACGAAGCCGCTTTCCACGCGAACCACCCAATTGCAGTCTGCATCGTTCGGATACTCTTGCGGGTAGTCTGGTGTCTGGAATTCATCTGACTCGTAGGTGTACAAGAGATCTCTGCAGGACACTTAAGCCGACAAAAAAGTAAAATGGTTAACTCGCAACTCAAGCAAAAAAAAATACGAAAAGGAAAACACCTCTTTTTCTAGAAATGCTCTCGGTGTGTATGCCAAAGAATGTAACCCGACGACTGTTGTAAGAACTATATCAAGTGGAGTTAATTATAATAAGTTCGGATTTCGATATTACAGAAAAACTGATGTTCAACATAGTTGGTCCGGAGGGGATCATTTTTTTCAATGATGTATTTTATTCAGATTACCTCTGCAGCTGTGATTGTCTGGTTGCAGTTCGTAGTGCATCCGGCAGGAGCAATAGTAGCCAGACACGAAATTGTGGCACAGTTGCTGGCAGCCACCGTTCTCCACTGCACATTCATCAATGTCTGTGCAAAGTGGGAGGGGTACAAACTCAATGCAGTCACGCTATCACGTCTATACACCAAACAAGAAGCCCCGCCTCATAGTGTTCTGAATAATCCATGCCGATAATGTCAGGCCGGATCTGTGTACTTGGTTCGGCTTGAATTAACACACGGGTCTATGGGACGTGGCTCCAGCCGTTTCCATAGGCGCGTGTGTAATTTCCAGCCGTAGTCAAGTAATTCGGACACAACCTTATTTAAAATGTCCGACATTCGTGTAGTCGTATATATTAATCCCCGTGTGTTGTACAACATGCGGTGCACGTGGTATTTTGAGAGGCGCGCATGTTGTTTCCCAAGGGTGCAGTGGGCGGAGCTTAGTGGATCGGTCTGCTCCATTATGCGTTGGGGGATAAAAAGGATATCACACACCATTTTGTGGAAAAATGCATGACTTTGAAATGATTTGAAAATCAATGGTACACATTTGGAGGATCCATTTATTATTTTATTAATTTATTTTTGAAACTATTGAGGGCGCTGTTGCCGTGATGTATCTTTATGGGTGCACACCGGTAAATAGGCCTAAATCAATCCGCCGAGCTCATGAATAAAAGTTATACCCTCAAAATATTCTATATTAGAGAGTTTTGGGAGCCATAACATTGGGGAATTGAAGAGATATGGCAATGAACCTCTGGCCCGGACTTGGGGCTCCCAATTCTGAGCATTTTGGATACAATTGGGCTTGAAAGTGGCGCTATTTTGCCATGTTGTGGAGGGATCCTTTTTCAAGATGGCTGCCGTTCCGCTTTGGGGAAAATAGGGGTCGTCTTCTTTGGGCGAGAATTTCCCGAAAAGTCAATGGTCAACCCACCAAAAAATGAAAAGAAATTGAAAGACGACATGTCGATCATCATTTTTCTGTGCAGCTTAAATACCTGTGAGAGTTCTGAGTATTTTTAAAAGAATTTTGAAGTATGGGCATTTAGCACTAGTGTCTATGGGAATTTATTTGCAGGGTTGCATCCTATAGTACTCAAGTAAAAGTGATTTTTGTTGCCATATCATCAGCCTAAATATAAATAAAATAAAATTTTAAAAGGACTTTCTTTTACGTCAAGATCTTATATACCTTCGGCTCGGTAATGCGCCAGAAATCCTCGAAATGGCTCCTCGTTGGAGAAATCTGAATGGAACCCGACTAACATGTTGTTATTGGGTGACATCACATGAACGTTGTGTGGAATCCTGAATTCCATGTTTATTTCATTGCCGCAGTAAGTGGCCAGTTCCTTGCCTTCACTCATCACCTGAGGATTAGCAAGGGTACCAGACTATCATGTGATACCTGAGACATCGCCCTTTTTCTCATATTTTCATGCATATAGCACGGCGCCCTCTCATCTACGAATTAGGAACTCGTTTTCACGATATTCCCCATGCATAAGATCTCGTTCCTACTACTGAACATATAAAAACCACGCTCACGAGAAATATCATGGAAACTATAGATAGTATGTCAAGGTATAGATCCAAGTTCACCCAGTTGGCCTAATCCGAACTCCTGGTAATGCCGGTATACTTGTCATGTAACCAAAAACTATAATGTTGCTATGCAGTCGAACGTGGGAAAAATGCCGTCTCTTTGTTGGGTGAGTTTATCATAATACTAAGAAGTGATTCCAGAGATAAAACCAAACGGTTCTGACTTTAAACCTTGTGTTATTATCACATCCAGCTTTAAAAACAAAATCAGCATTCTTGCACTACAACTTTCTAAGTAATGTACAGTGCTATAATTGGGGTTAATATCAGGCAAAAACAAAGGAGGGGTAATTGCTCCACTTGCAAATCATGCTGCTAAGTTTATAGGCCTACCTTAACGTAGTCATACTCGCAGTTTTTGGAGGGCTCCAACTCGAAGAGACTGAAGTACAAGTCTATGGTGTAGCCTTGAGGCAGGCTGATATTCCAGGCCAAGTCCTCATTGTCGCCGTAGGGTTCCGGGTAACTGGGCGACGCCAACTGACCGTAGAGGGCGCTCAGCTGAAGTGTCTCGCCACAAGATTCAGCAGGAAAGCAAAGGACACAGAGTAATGCCGCAGCAATGGAATATTGCCTGGAGGGGGAATTAACATCACATTTTTGGCATAATTGTGATATAATATAAAATAATGTTATGAAAACAAAATCAGATATATGGCTTTTCTGGTTAAACTAGCACCTTTCATAACATTCACTAACAGAAACAGCATAAGTATTAGTTTTCATACGTACAAACCATCACCAATTATTACTTCATAGTATTCTAAAAAAAAAAACACACACACATAAGGCTGAAGTCAATACTGTAGGCCTATAGTGAAGTCCTCACAAGTCATCCAGCTAAAGCGACGAGTTATTCAAATGAACTGTTAGCGTGGCAAAACCTTTATTGTTCATCTTTTGTTCTTTGTGACTGCACTTGTGATTCGAAACGTGAACGACTTATGATTTGACCGTTGTGCATTGACTTGTAATTGACTAGGCTACAGTTTTATGAGCAAATTGGTTTAAAAAAACACTCACCAATTTGACTTGGTCGCCATGGCTGAGATTTTGCTGCAATAGAACTGTTGATGGTAATTGTGCAGGCTGCAGTCAATTCATGATGGGGCCAATGTTCGTCTATTGTTAACATGTTTATTTACAAACTGACATGATTAGCGGATATAACCTTTGTGACGGGCTTAACCGAGCCAAAACGACTTGAACCGAGCCGGTCCGAAGCAAGCCGAGCGCAACCGAAGCCCAAGCGAGCGAGGCCGATCTGGAAGCCGAGCATTGTATCCACACCGTACAGGTTGAAGGTCGAGAACAGACCGAGTTTAATCAACAGTTCGTGGAAGGTCGATCCATTAATGTTGGCATCAATTCAATTTGCTGATGTGCAAAGGTTCTCGAATTCGTTTAATACCATGCTGTTTAAAAGACACAATTTGAAAGCAATCGTAAACTGGTATAGGAGGTTTTGCAATATGTTTTAACATATTGACGTAACTCAGAATGAAACTCACACGATGGGTAATGTTTGCGGACTCTTTTTGTGACAAAATAATCTTGTCGTTCAAACAACATTCCGTGTTTGACTCCGCTAATAGGATTCTAAAATTAGACATTTAAAAGAAAAAAAACAGAAGAAAAACAAATTCCTTGTTAACTTGTTACGTACATCTAGAAGACCTTTCAACTTCATGGTTAACATTCCTGCACTACCCTGCAGTTGGTCATTTGTCTTTCATTGTTAACGTGCAGCACCATATATTTGGGAGCACGCAGACAAAGACAAAAAAAACCAAGAAAAAAATCCACCATAAATATCTGGCCTAAAGATGGCCGACATTCACGGTGAAAGGGATCTGTGTTATGTCGTCCAAAGCATCTCGCCACAAGCCTAGGCTACCAGAGAATGTCTCCATACCTAATATTTTCGCCTCTTATACCTTTTTGATAATTCTATTTACTGATTTGTTTACGTACTTGTGTTTCTCTGCTTAAATTTCTCATTTTGTATTAAAATAAATGTGAGTTTCAAATGAAATGAAATGAAATTTACTGATCTTCATATAAAAATCTGGATAGCCTTCATATAAAAATCGAAAGTCACCATCCGCAACGTTCCCACTCCAAGAACAATAGATTTGTAAAGAAATATATCTAATGCTACTCAACGAATTTATTTGTTATATAAAAATCAAACGCACGCAAAATATATTTATACAATTTCTGCTTAGAAAGAAAGTTTCGTTTACTTTTTACCGACTCTATTTTCATTATTACAATGGGAGTGGGTGAGACTGGTTCCCTCCCCACATTCGCATGGAGAGATTGGGGGCGAGTAGTTTAATTTTTTTGCAGTTATTCATATTTTTACATGGAGATCATAGGGCCTTCAGTGTACCGGCGAGTCCATCCACGTGGTCCATGTTCCCGTTAGCTGGACCAGGGGGATGGGCATGACAGTCTGACGTTTGAAAGTCCGGTTGAAGAAGTTTGTAGAAGTCACCTTGACGGAGTGGTCGATGGCGGGCACGGAGGAGGCCTGGAACTGGGCCAGGCGAGCCAAAAGCCTGCCTACCACGTCGGGCTGGCTGGCCGCCATGTTGTAGTGCTCGCTAGGATCCGTCTGCACGTTGAACAATCTGATGCAGGTTCGTGTGCTGACCTCCTCCACGAACCTGTGAACGTCAGTGGTGGACTCAGGTGGCGGTGTCCATTTCGAAGGTCCTGTTAAGTCATGGTACGCAAAATAAAACAATTAATTCAGACTAAGTTTTCCGCCCACATTCTCTCCCCCCCCCCTCCCCCCTTTTTTGTAATCATACATTTGCAATCAAGTTTGTCCTTTTACTTGTTTCCAACAAACTTATAACTATGTTTGCGAGTTCAAAATCTCGTAGAAAGGGTGACGGCTCCTTCGGGCATAAAGTCATCAGCAAAAGAATCGAAGAAATGGAGAACCCATCCGCCATCTTGGAAAATCCGCCATCTTTGGAAAAACAGAGGCACCTCTTCCCTTTTTTTTCAAAACTGGAAGAGCAACTATTTATTATTTTACCTGCATGGCCGGTGACAAGTTTCCAATTGCCAACTCTGATTGCCGCCCTGATTGTTGCGTTGAAGACCAGGCCGTCTAGTCTTCCCCACAGCCGTTCGTCCGTTTCCGTCCACTCAGCCGGTGACTGTAAAGGATCGATGTTGTGGAGAAGCTCTTTTCGCGGCGACGGCTTTCCTTGGCTGTGCATCGAGAACACGGAGACAAAACTTCATTTTTTGACTAAAAATTTCACCGTGTTTAATAAACTAGGTTACTTATGTATAAACCTGGTCTGTAATAACGTCACACATTAACATTATTAGTTAACATTAGTTAACATTAGTTAACACTTAACATTAGTTGACATTAGTTAACATTAGTTAACATTAGTTAACATTAGCTAACATTAGCTAACATCAGTTAACATTAGTTAACGTTAGTTAACATTACTTAACATTACTTAGCATTACTTATCATTACTTAACTTTACCTAACTTTACCTAACTTTACTTAACATTACACAGTATTGTTCACAATCGTATGCGCGTTCTCATTTGACAACTTGGCATCTCTTCATCCATCCTTTGCACGGTAATATGTGTTTGCGTCCCCTATAGGGTATTATTTCTTTACCCCTGTCATTTCGCTAATTGACAAGGTTTTCGAGTTTGAAATGCCAGGCCTACTAATCTAATTTGCATATTTCAGGTCCATCCAGTCAGCAAGCAGTTTGCAGCAGTTTTATGCAGTTTCAGAGCCAATGGGAGTGCTAGAAAAAAAACACATCGCCTGCGCCCATGGATAGATATATTGGCACGAGCGAATAAAAGAATACCAACTTATTTACCTTTCTTTAATAATAGACATAATTTCCAGCGCCTTGAGTACCTAATTGATGAAAGATATACGTGCGCTATGTAAGACTCCGATATTATTATTATTATTATCATTTCCCTTTCAATATACGAGAGTGATTAGAAGCAGCACTGTTATTAAATTGACATGAATTACACAGTATAGGCCTACTGGTATGAGTATCTACTGGTAAGATATCTACAGGTAAGATTTCTAGTGGTAAGATTTCTAGTGGTAAGATTTCTAGTGGTAAGATTTCTAGTGGTAAGATTTCTAGTGGTAAGATTTCTACCGGTAAAATTTCTACTGGTAAGATTTCTAGTGGTAAGGTTTCTACTGGTAAGATTTCTACTCGGGGAATATTTATACTGGTAACATATCTACCGGCCAGACTTCTACTTGTAAGATTTCTACTGGTAAGATTTCTACCGGTAATATTTATACAGGTAGGATTTCTACTGGCAAGATTTCTACTTGGGGAGGATTTCTACTGGTAAGATTTCTACTGGCAAGGTTTGTACTGGTAAGATTTCCACTTGCAAGATTTCTACTAGTAAAATTTCTACTGGTAAGATATATATATCCTGGGAACATTTCTACTGGTAAAACTTCTACTGGTAAGATTTCTACTGGTAAGATTTCTACTGGTAAGATTTCTAATGGTAAGATTTCTACTGGTACAATTTCTACCAGTAAGATTTCTGCTTGTAAGATCACGTATATGTATGTATACAATAAATGTGGAATATAATAACCTGATTGATCGCCACACGTTGACGCCATCTAGCGGCATGATATTGTTTAATCGCTTCTTTGCCACGCCTCTCACCAATGTTGGGAACCAGTCACTCACGTGACACAGTCCTGTGTTGATTGTACCCCGCACGGATTTCGGTAGGACGGGACCAGCGATAAATCCTACGCCGCGAACACCTCCTTCCCAAAGAGAGGATTTTTCTCCACGTAACGGCCAATTGATGCCGCCGGCACGAGGTCGACCACCGTTATCTGTAAGTGACGGAAAATAATAATAAAAAGCAAAGATCTTGAGTGAGGTTTGCCTGGAAAATACGAGGAAAGTCAATTTGCCTAATTAACATAGGACAGACACAATATGTGGGCGCTGTTTGATTTGGGTAAAGTCTGTTGTATTTACCCAAACCAAACAGCAGAGTTGCTGACTCGAGTCATGTGACTTGGACTCGAGTCGGACTCGAGTCGCTATTTTTGTGACTTGTGACTTGACTTGTAAATACAAGCTTTGACTTGTGACTTGACTTGGACTTGCAAACAATGACTTGTGACTTGACTTGGGATTGCAAAAAATGACTTGTTACCAACCCAAGTCAGACGCTACTCGAGCGACCCAATACACTTTAATTAAGCTATTATACTTTTAATTAGCTTTTTCATTCCAGAAAATAGACCTCAGTAACTGAATCCAGTAAAATGAATAGTTCCCACTAGTTTCAAAAGTTTTCAATAAGACTGTCACAACAAACTACAGTTTTCAATGACCAATTGTCTGTTGCTTAATGTATTGGTTGAACAAACTTTGAAAGGAACCTTTCATGAAAAGAAAGCAGGCCTTTGTCAATTGCATGTAAAATACCGGATAGCCTAACCCATTGGTAGGCGTTTAGATACATGAAAATTGAACAATAAAGTGTTATTATACTACATGTAATCGAGTGAGTGAAGTCCTTTTTTCACGGTCATCTCAACATTTATTTCTACAATGTAAAGTAAATTTATTAAAGTATACAAAGGGCTAATATCCGACAGATATGTGATAAACTACAAGAATAGTAATTGCAACACATTGAAAAAGGGGAATTAAGGAGGCATGTTCAAAATAACTCGTAAGTTGACGCCAGGTTAATTCTTTTAGCTTATTACAGCTGGACAAAATAATGTGCAACTTGACGTGTTTTTGGACAAAGATACTTGTGACTTGACTTGTGTTTAGACCAAATGACTTGTAACTTGACTTGTGACTGGACCTAATGACTTGTGACTTGACTTGTGACTGGACCTAATGACTTGTGACTTGACTTGGACTTGCAAACAATGACTTGTGACTTGACTTGGACTTGCAAAAAATGACTTGCTGCCACCTCTGCCAAACAGCGCCTTCCACTTGTGTCCGCCATATCTAAAATAGGCTAATATATCAGCTTTCTCTCTATTCTACTATGCTGAACCGCATCTGAGCTAATAGCTCATTTTTTTGTGTCTGTTGCTGATGTTTGTTGGGTTGTTTGTTCGTTTGTTTATATATTTGTTTGCTTTTAATTTGCCTGCTTCGTTACACTTCATTAAAAAGAAGCGGGGCCATTCTTATGTAGGCCTAATCGTAAATTTAACGCATCATCACTACGTCGGAAGGCACCAAATATACAAAGATGAGTCGTTTATGTTTATCTGGTGCTCAGCAATCCAATCAGCAGACCAATATTGATGTCCCTATTTGCCCATAATGCACTGCGAAAACTGGCTTCTCTGTGGTTTCCTCTTGGTGGTACCCTGTATAGTACATCACGAAACGCTCTTATTTGGGGAGTCAGGTTGTCGCAGTGGTACTTGCCTCACCTTCCACTATATGGCCGGTTCGATTCCAACTCTGGTTCATATGTGGATTGGGTTTTCAGTAGCGACTGATTCTGTTGGTTCCTCCAGAATATTCTTCTGGGGTTTTCCTCCCACCTCTAAAAGTGTCATTTCTTCCCATTGTCTTCTCTCTACAGGTTTCTTCAGGCTTGCAAGCTACATTTCCTAGGGCGTTATTTGCGAATCATTGGTTTCATAACTAGAAATTAAAAAAAAAAAAAAAAAAAAAAAATCCTCACCGGTTGAGAAAATAAGAAGCGTGTTTTTCCACAGGCCATTGCTTCGGAGAGCCCGGGTGATATTCAGCACGCCCTCATCGACCACACTCAACATGGCCGCATACTTCATGCGTTTGGTATCGAGTATCTTGTCCGAGTACTGGGCCTCATACTCGGCCGGCACTTGGAGAGGCGTGTGCACGCTTTGGTAGGAGACGAACAGAAACAGGGGCGGCTTTGAAAATCAACGGAAATTAAAAAAAAATATTTTATTAAGACTTCCTTTTGTCATTTTGATAGCGGGCCTTTTCATAGACATGAATAAGCAAAACTGTGATGTCACACCAGGCAGACGCTTCAGTATTTCAACAGCTGCAGCGTACAAAAATTGCCAGAAGCAATGACATATTCTTTGATGAGCTGACGAATGACATTCACTTAGCAAAATTCACATACAAATATTGTCAATGAGTTACATCCAGTCTGCAAATCATAGTCGACCAGTATTGCAAAACAAAAGAACATTCAGAAAGGTTATATTTTTTTTGTAAATACTCTTTACCAATTGTAATTAAGAACACTGCACTTTTAACAGTCAATTACATAGTATATGTACCGATACATGCCAAATCCTGTGGCCGCCTACACAAAATGACGTTCGACGTTTGTAAACAAAAGAAGGACATATGAGACGAAATGTCGTCGGTTATCTAGAGACAGAGAACAATTACCGTACCTTTGACGACCCTGCGTGGTACCTGATCACCTCTTCCGCTCTCTCCGTGTATAAGAGTGTGGAATATTTCTTGATGTCAGACGAGACTGGTGCCTCATTGTGGTAAAGTGCCCTGCCGGCCCGCTTCTTGTAATTGAAATGGTTGCTAGTGCCCAGCACTATACCTGTCGGATGATAGAGAATAGTGAAGTCAACCATTGAAATCGAAATATCAGGGAACCTCATGCTAAACACGCCACACGCATCATAAGAGTGCTTGATAACTAATGAGTAAAACCGAGAGAGTAATAAACCATTGAAACAATTTGGTTTGTTAATATATAATTTACAGGTAACCTGTAAATGAATTCGACACATGCATCCGGATTCCAGGTTAAATCAATTTGACGCAGTACTCCTGGATTTACTTCAACTGAAATCCATTCATGGCAAACTGATTAGGGAATAAACATGCTCTTTACCCGAGCCGACCAGGCCCAAGCCGGTTTTAAACGTACTTGTTTATTGTTTTTCCCATTCATCAATACCCTTTAGGTCAAAACAACAAAAACATTATAAATTTCCAACAATTTTGTCCAACAAATTTTACTTCGTGTTTTGTGATACACCCCTCTAGCTATATGTATGTGCCTCTTGCCAGTAGTACCAAAAGTCACCTTATTTGGAAATTGGCGCGCGCGTGACGCGACTGCGCGAGTGCGGCAGAATGCGGCGGTGCCGGTGTAGTGTGAATGTAGGACTCTATGAAATACAGACTACATGTAATTGATAGTATTGCGCACGCCTAAGTGAAGATTGTGAACTTTCAACCAATAAAAGGGTATTAAACGGAACCAGATTTCAGAGTCCAAATTTTATGTCACACCGGAAAAGTTTTTAAATCAGCCGTTTATAGCCAACCACGTGACGGGCTCTCGACCAATAGCAATGGGCAAATTGGATTTAAAGATATTCTGCGTTTTTTTCATGGTGACGGCATTCACACCAAAAGGCTCATCGAAGCGTTTATGTTCGATTCGCGTTTATACGACATAAGCCTTTGTGATACTGTCCGACTTACATGTACATAGCAAAGTACACATCTATGGCACATCTCATTCAAGCAACTTAGTCCAGATGGCTTTTCATCTGGCTACTCGATCTCTCGCACCTACTGGAAAAATCTTGGGTAGTACAATTAGGCCTATGTGCGGAATAGTTTGAAGCCTTATATTACCGCAAATCATTATTTTATGCCGGGTACTTCATTAAAGTTATGTCTCGTGACGTCGGATCGGGAAATAAATAATTTATACCAATCCAACTTCTACTTTCAGACAACAACTGACAGACCTAAGCGAGATAGGGGAAATTGAAATTAATCAGATTGATGACGGAAACATAAAAAAAATCCCTCCCACGGTGTAAAATTGAGACTGGAACCAAAACAAAATACACCCTGGGGTCGCAGTTATCATTCAACGTCAGCAAGTATTTTTCGTGCTCGTTACATTAAAGAACGACGCTCAAATCAGACGGATCCTGTCCGCGCTCCTTAACATTTGCAAAAGACATTAAATGTTTCCAGCATGTGCAGCTGTCGGCGGGGTGATGAGCGCAGGTTTACATCGCCGCGTTCACTGTCTGGTTCATGGACAGTTCAAGGGATAAATATCGCCTACAATCAGTATGAAGTATACGGGTGATGATCCGATAATTTGCAGCTTTCAGCAAACATCTGTACCTCCTGTGTGAGAGCTTGTAGATAGTTTGTCCGGGTAAAAAGTTCAACACTAATGCTCGGAAATTAGAATGGCCGGTATACTTTTTGGTGGGTTGGTTCAGGGACTCAGGGTTTTATCAGTAGGCTACATCGATTCTCATTATGGAAATTTTACATTGACCAATTGCAGTTATATCGTTAGGAGTTTCCAGTTCCAGTCCATTTTGGTGAAAATGCAGGTGTTGTCGAATCAATCAGAGTCGAATCACACGTTACGTCACAATTAGTAACTGGGGGACAAAAAGTGACAAAGTGACAAAAAGTGACAGCAGCTTGTCTTGGATGGAATAACTTGTGATTGTCTTGTGATTGACATGGTAATACCATGGGACTGACTTGTGAAGTGACTTAATTGACTTGTGATTGACTTGTGATTGACTTGTGATTGACTTGTGATTGACTTATGATTGACTTGTGATTGACTTGTGATTGACTTGGGACTGACTTGTGATTGACTTGTGATTGACTTGTGATTGATTTGTGATTGACTTGTGATTGACTTGTGATTGACTTGTGATTGACTTGTGACTGACTTGGGATTGACTTGTGATTGATTTGTGATTGACTTGTGATTGACTTGCGATTGACTTGTGAATGACTTGTGAATGACTTGTGATTGACTTGTGATTGACTTGTGATTGACATGCGATGGCTTGCGATTGACTTTTGATTAAATTGTGGTGTGTTGTAACGATCGACTTGCGATTACTTAATTTATTTCCGCACTGCGAAATGGTTCATAACATTTTCAATGATCCTAGTTCATCAACAATAGCGCAATCGCTTTTCACAAATCAGGCACATTTTGTAGTACTAACATGTGTGGGAAATATAGTGCGAACTGTACTGAAGTTAACATCATGCAGTCGAAACAGTCAACGATGCACTTCTCTGATGAAAACATCCTCTGCATGCAACAAGGAGGGACTTATTTCTTCGAACTTATGAGGTACCTCCGTATTTTAGCGTGCAGGCAATTGTTGATAAACTCCCTAAGCCACTGGGATTTGAGATGTGGCAGAAAACGCAGGTGTTTTCTGCATTTGTCAAACTGGCGGGTTTATAGAACATGATATTACAGACAGGGCTCGCAAAGGGCACGCGATCACCTAAGGCCCTGGAAATGTCAGAAATTAATCCCCAAGTGTCACGCTAGATCTGTGAAATCTGTCTTCATTGCCATAGAAGCTGAAGTAGCTTTCACTAAGTGGTACTGGACTGAAACGGTCTGCACTGCCTTTTCCCCATATACGGATAGTGCACACAGAGCAGAATTACCCTTTGACATATAGTCATGAAATTTCTTGGGTATGTTTATGATAAGTTGTTCTATGCATGTACTGAGATTCATAATTTTTCGTCGCTCGATGGCCGAGATCTTAAGGGGGAGGAGTCCGCCCCCCCGGCGGAGAGCTGGTCAAAATAGCCCGGCCCTCTTAGGGTTCAAGATCAATATTTTACTACCATCAAATTGAAATTTTCAAGTTGAAATATGCTCAACAAGTAGGCCTAGCTGAAAATCTCTGTCAAAGGTGAGTTTCCTACTTTTTTGCAGCACCCTGCATAATCCAAATGCAGTGGACTCAACCACTGTGAAATGGTCCGTGCAATAATTGCCTGGCTTCCAAAACTGCCGCCTATTTAGTGGTTCAGACTCGTCTTGTGCGCTGCGGGGGATGGCACATTTTTAAATGGGGCTGCATCCCTTTAATAATTATATGCATACATTCCCAAGTAGGAATTGAAGCCCCAAGTAGGAATCGCAAGCCCATTGAAATGAGGTGCACCACCTTAATATTTACAGGCAAACTTACTTACCCAAGTAGGAATCGAAGCCCCTCCTAGTTGGCAGGCATTCTTGCCGGCAGAAACCTAAGTGCCACTTGCCCACGGCATGTGTGGAGTAACCGGCAGACTTCAGGGCTTGGGCTAAGGTGTACTCGTGAGGGGGAAGACAGTGGGGCGAGGTGTGCAGTATGTTGTCGTGCTGCATCCCCGTGTGGATCTGAGAAGGAGATTGGCATCAGGAAGTGGTATTTTGAAGTGGTACAAAATCAGGAAATTCAATTTTGCTTGTGTTCGCCGGTTCTTTTTTTGGTATTTGCAAACTGAATATCCGTTGGACTCAAAATATTGGTTATTAGGGTATCCGGGAAAAAGACCCATTGCACAGTGCGCCCTCATCGAGGACAGGATTTGTCATTTAAATTCATTAACAATGAAAATACAAGGCATCTAATCATGCGCGTCATAGAGGAACAAAATCCCGCCCTCAGATGTGACGTCAGATGAAAGAGGTCTATTGGAAAAGGTCACTACACCGGTAAGGTACCCACAATGCACTTCATTTTCTTCACCATATTTGGTGAAAGAAACAAGCCATCAGCATAGGCGTCGACCTCGAGAAAAACCGAACCAGACCAAATATGACGAATCAAATGTAGCATTCATTCAGCTGAAAATCTGCATGAAACACAATGAATGTGGTTTAAGACCTTTAGCTCTGGGGAGCATTCATTGAGCTACCAGCCACATACAAATATGCCTTGCTTACTAGAGACCAGCCTTATGATCGTGCAGTTAATACTTGTTTTAACCGGCTTTTCAGAAGCAGTATATACTGGTTATAGCTGGTTTTCAAATTGTTTACTGTAACAAGTAATGTTTTATAAACCAGTTTAAGCTGCGCGTGCAGCGCGTGCATACATCAATGTGTGTGTGCATGAATCAATGTAAGTACCAGTGAAATTGAAAATACCAATGAAAATTGGACAGTGATTCCACCTCAATGCTCTGAAGTAGGGTCATCAGTAATTAGTGGACGTACCTGATACCTGCCAGTCATAAGCTGGCTGCGTGTCGGCGTGCAGCTGGGCTGCACGTAGTAGTTCTCAAGCCTCACCCCTTTCATAGCCAGCTGGTCAATAGTGGGAGTTTGCAGGACAGATCCGCCCTCTCCATGATAACCCACATCGTTAAATCCCAAGTCGTCCACCAGGATGAAGACGATATTGGGCGGGTTTTTCTTGGTCTTTCCGTTCCCGGCCTCGGACTGGGAGGGTTTCTTCCTCATCGCCGGCCAGCCGCCGTAACCGCTCTCTGAAACTGCGAAACTTGGACTAATGATCAGGACTAAAACAGACAGCAGAATGTGGCTGCAGTACATGTACAGTACCATGGCTGCAATACAGTATTCTGCACTTACACGGCATAAAAATATATTGCCGGCGTTCCTACTATCATCTACACCAGCATGGTTCTCGTAACAGACCGGGACTTGATACGTTCACAACCACGCTATGCGTGGAGGAGAGCCTTACACCCCGCTGACTTGATACTACCACTCGAAGGAAAACAGCGTCCGCCCCGCACGGCTTGTCATTAGTATTTTAAGGGCTGAATGTGACGTCCCGGACAGTAGACTACATTGACCCCAACCCGCTGGTATGAAGATCAGCTGCCTTGCGTGGTATTTATATACACATCGTACAGCCCCAGTCACCGTGACAAGAGTAGTCTCGCATCAAGACTGGATGTATATTTTAATCCCCATTCTGCAGCCGGTCCTTGATAAGCGCGGTACAGCCGCCGCGACGGTAGAGGTTGCTATCAGCAAGAAGAATCAAATCCAGCCTTGGGAACTTTGGCAGCGCTACTCAGGAAATTCCCAGAAAACCTCTAAAATGCGTATAACCTTGAATACAACGCGCGTGAGGAAGGTACCAAATTTTCAGGGGGGTCCAAATATCTCAGGAAATTTCTCGCTTTTTGCAGCAGAAAACAAATTGTCATGTTTATTACAAATTTTAATCACGAGACTTGAGTTTGAAAAATACTTATTCTGGGTTAGAAAGTAATTACAATAGGTATCGAATATCGAATATCAAACTAAAAACAAACACGACGCACAAAAATAAAACTACAATGGGCTTCGCCCAGCACAGAATTACAGAGAAAAATCTATCAATGATATCTGCCTCATATCCTCTGAATGAGGATGCCACCTGATGACGAGAAACAAAATAAACATGGTGACTGGAATTCTTTTTTTGCTTTTAATGTTGGCGAACAATATGTTTTGTAAAACCACACAATTACTACTGTAGGTGTCATTCTTTAAGCCACACTGCTTCCCCTGGGCGGATCCAGGTTTATATCAAGAGGGGGTTTAGCTGCCAATATGGCGGAGGGGGGTTGGCCCAACGCTGGTTGATCGGGCCGAAAACTCTTTAAAAGGACATTGCCCAGTTGTGAATATTTTTATGTCAGAACGGAAAAAGGATATGATATTCCCCCTAGTAAAATTTATAAAAAAAAGGAAAGTCTGTCACGAGCCAATTTGCATGGCCCATCAGGCCGGCGTTTATCTCCGGTTTCTGTAGCATGAAACGACTGGGAATAGTTCTACTCTCCCTGGATGGGATGCTAGTCCATCGCAGGTTACTCCCCAGCTAATGCCGGTAGCCATTTATACTCCTGGGTAGAGAGAGGCAAGTGGGTGAAGTGGCTTGCCCAAGGACACACCATATTGCAAGCGGCTAGATTGGAACCCCTGACCCATCGTCATGAGTCACGAAACCTATAACAACTAGGCCACACTCCGCTCCTCTTCCCCAGTGCACATTACATATTTTAATACAGCTGCCATGGTTTTTCGAAACCGAACAGTTCAAAGTCTACTTTATAAATGTCGTACAGTCGTTGGATATCCTCTCGGCTCACATTCCCGAAGTATTGATCAAACAATGCTTCTCCCCTCTTCTCGCTGTCATGGAGATAGGCTGCTCTTGAGCTAGGGAAGTGGAGGTCTGCAAGTCCCAAATGGTCCAACATGAACCCCGAGTCAGAGCCAACTGTCTCCAGGTTGCCTATGAAGTCGTAGTTGATGCGACACGGCAGGCAGAGTTTATACATCTCCCTCCAGTGGGCGTTAAAGTCACGCCTCTCCGTGGGGTCGGTCAAATAACGTATCCACTCCGCCCAGGTCACGTGCAAGGTCGACAGATTGTAATCCTCGATCCCTGCGCCACGGCGGTACTTTCGGACGATATACTCGGCCATTTGGCCGAACTCTTCCCCTTGGTCCACAAGCGGAGTCTCGCCGGAGATTTTGTTCCGGTAGGCCGAGATCAGGCGCACGAACGGGTGGCGCACTTGCAGGAACTTGGTGTACGCATCGTATTGCCGTATGTCTCGGAGCAAGCGCCTGTGCGACAATTTCTTGAAGTTGTTGCTAAAGTGGGCATCGTTGCCTGAGATGTTTTCTGTGTTGGGACGATCGCCTTCCAGGACCATGAAGACTCGTTTCCAGTTAGTGCACCCAGTCTGTATACATTGGTGAAAAAAATGTTTTGTTTTGGGCACAAACAGATCCGCTTTGCGAGCAGATTGGCTTCCGGTCCACACATTATCGATACTGATTGTGGGACGGAAACCAGTCTTCCCCGCGAGAACGGAAATTATTGTCTAGCATGCAGCCAATAATTATTGTAAAGCAATGATTAAATTTCTTAATATGGCCCGATTGTTTTCGGTCCATATCTCATTCAAAAGTGAATAACTTGTGTATTGCTAAAAAAAACCCTAGCAGTTTAGAAATTAAAGGATATTTTTCCCCAATGTGTGATGCTAGAGCTAAGTATTGGGTTTATCATTCTCTTCTGATGAACATAAAAATATATGGACGAAGCTGCCGGACGAAGCCGAAGTCGACGGTTGGAGCCGGGATTTGGAAATGTCAAGTAAAAAATAGAATGAGACAGTTTTAAAGAAAGTATGCAAGTACATATGCAAAGTATTTTTCCACAAAGAGTACTGCTGAAGTAAATCCACTTTTTTTGCAGCACTGGTTTAGTGAGTTTACTTTTAGTCAGTTTACAAAACTGACTATGAGTTGAGTAGAACAAGTATAATGTTATTCCCTTTCTACCGAACGAGTAACTTTCTAAACCATCTTCTGTTTTACTTTAGTGACGCGTCTTTTTCTGAATTAGCTCATTATGCAACACATTGAACGATGTCGCGCCTTGAGCACCAACATTGGTGGATTCATGCGCTTTATACAACTACACATTATGAAGAAATTGCTTTTGAACCTACGAAACAATATTATTTGAGTTACCTTCGGAACGGAGCAGTACAGTATTTGGCTCTTTTCCATGACGAAAAACTGTCCTGAGGATTGTTCTCGTTGCATCACGTAAGGGTGTCTTCTGCACGCCTGACGCAAAGTTTTCTTGCGCTGGAACTGAACAAACGCTTGTTCTTCCATGAAATGTTTGTCCGGTTTCCGCTTTTGTCCTGCTGTAAAAAGCTAACAACACAACAACGACGACAACGACAATTAATAACAAACAACAACAACACGAAACAAACACAACAACCCGACACTTGTTAGCATCCACGCAACAATACTTTATTACATACGAAATATTTCGTCTTTTCGGTACGAAAACGGTCATCATAAAACCAAGCAAGAATCTCACAAAATCAATGAATGGGGATGAACGTGAAAAGGTGTTGCACTAAAGTGCTAGAAAATGTAGCCAAAATGTATGATATGGTTGAGACTTGTCGTGAATTAATGTGGTCGGTTCAGCCACATTTAGTGGCAAATCTTTTTTTAGCAAGTAATAATACATTCATAAATCAAATGATATAAAGAATCATTAGAGACAAAATGTTGTTTTAGACCCAAAAAAATAAGTCTCCGGTTTCTGGTATGGAGCTTGCCCAAAAAGTGGTGCGGCGACACGACTTTTTTTATTTTTAACTGATTTTTTTGCTTCAAAAGTCGGCTGATGACTGCAAATGGTGCCCGACTAAACTTAGTGCAAATATATGGGAGTCCAGAGAGGCCACATAAAGCTTATTCTCGACCATAACCCAATCTACAAACACGTTAAAATTGAGCAGCAGCAGGATTCCAGTCAAACCAGTGAGTTTGGCGGTTTTGAGACATCATCTTTCATTGAAAAAAAAACTTTTTCATTTTGCCGACGCGCATGGCTACGGCGACGCGCGCGCATACCAGAAACCGGAGACTTTTGTCTAATGAAAATCAGGATTATTACTTATTATAAATCGAGCGTACCTGCTCAAAAGTCATACGTATGCTAAGTTCACAAATATTAATGCTAAGCTCGAATAAAAAATAGTGCTTTAAAACGAACAAGCCTTTTATTAAAGCGTGCGCTAATTAATTTTTTTTGGATTAACTATTCCTCACCTTTTTCAATATCTGTTGAACACTGTCGGAATGGTTCCCAGAAAATAACTGAAGTTCGTTGCTGTGGGAGATGTTTCTCGTCTCTTCGGTGAACGGTGAATTCGAGGGCATATCTGGCTTCGTCGACAAACTCGTGAGTGCGGCCGATATAGCAGTTTTGACCTTGGCATGATCTGCATAAAAGATTAACCCATTGGACATTTTGAGTTGCTGTATGGGTGTTTAGCTTATGGTCTCTCGTCTAATCACTTGCACGTATGGCTTGTTATCCTAACACTTGACTCAATTGACACATTTCAATTTGGCAATAAAACCGAGGGCCGCATTGCCGTCTTTTGTTGAGAGGATTGAAAAAAAAAAGGTCCTCAATTCATACAATGGCTTAGCACTGAGCGCCTCGGTCTCAATGCTTATTAGAAATTCATCTATGGATCACATTTCTCAGCGATAGAGGGCGCTGTTGAAAGCGCCATCTTCCAGGGACAAAACATTAGAAAAAATCCCGTTTATTGCAGTAGTTTTGGTAACTTATATTTCAATATAAATTTTGAATAATATAAATATTTAGAATATAAATATTGTATAAATGTAAGTTTTGATCTGTACCAAAATGTAAACGCACGTCATTATAACCTTTTCTTTTTATACCTGAGAATGATACCGTTACAAAATGGTACCTAAACTAACTTCATCCATTGTCTTCTCAAAAGAACATTTATATGAATTATTTTTTTTTTTTTTACGTACCGTTATAATTTAAAAAAAAAATACGTTGAGTCACAAAAGTGTACATGTTACATTCGATTGTGGTTCTTTAAAAATGGTAATACAGTGTGACCAAAATAAATGCAACCCTTAAACATTTGCCTTTTGAAAAAAAAGGATCGGGGGATTGTGATGTTTTGGGAATCAGATTAAAGCTGAGAGCGTTTTCTTTTAAATACTGAAAAAAATCATGAAAATATCACTTTGGGTTGCTGAGAAAATGCCAATATTATGTAAAAGTTGTAATTTTTTTTATCCTGTTCACAAAAAAATACCTCAGTAAGGGATTTTCACTGTACCTATTTGTGCAAGGCTTAGTCCTAATCCTTACAAACAACACGGCACATAATATGACAAGAGTACAAATGAATTTGATGGAAATACCTTTTATTTTCCACCTGAACAGGTATCTCATCCTTTTTAGTCCTATTTTAAACCTTTTCAGCATCATAAATATGTCAAAATATTAAAGAAATTGCACAAATGAAGGATAATTGCACAGTAGGCTTACAGTAAAATGTTTCACTGTTTGAAGTCTTTGGGCAAAGGATGAAAAATGACTACTTTTACATAATTGACATTTTCTCAGCAACCCAAAGTGCTATTTTCATGATTTATTTTCAGTATTTGAAAGAAAAAGCTCTCAGCTTTAATCTAATACCCACAACATAAAAATCCACCGATCCAGTTTTTTTTTAAAGGCAAACATTTTAGGGTTGCATTTTTTGGGGTTACCTGTATAGAAGATGGTGACTTCACTGGTGATTTTGTACATGTATATTTTGTACATGGAGATCAATTGGAACGGCCAGCAGCGTATTGTCATTTAGACCTCTGACGTGCGGGGTCAACCTAATTTAAATATTCCCATCCACGCAACATTTAGACACCGCGTAAATCCTCCTAAAACTATGTCCCCCTGAAGGCCCACAAAAATATGACAGGTGCTCCAGACACTTTATGTTGAGTGATTCTGTCTGTCTATAAAAAAAATAGAGAGATTTTGTAGGCTAAACTTACGGTATGAAGCACCGCTCACAATCAGACACACTGCTGCCAGGACGAAGATGAAGGTAGCCCGTTTGATACAGCGCCGGTAACTGGCTGGACTTTGAAGGTGTTTCAGAGCCTGAAAGAGAAAAAAAACACAGATTGTCATCTGATCAGATTTCCGTCTTAACCCTGTCAGCTTTTTCTTTTCAGAAACGGCGATGGTGATATAATGATTACACAAACGGTTAACCTAAGAAGAGAAAGGATGGAGAAAACGGAAAAGGTAAAAAAGAAAATGAAAGGACAAGAGAACAGAAAAGGACAAGGAGGAGCAGTGGCGGGAGGGGAGAGAAAGGAATAAATATATAAGACGGAAACTTCCCAATTTGTCATGCCATGCTATTTCCCCTAAGAAGCTTATCTTTTATACATACCATTACTGTATCCTCAGGTTGCTGTGCAGTCCATCCTTTTGTGACGCCGTATCAACAGTCGGGTCTCAGCATAGTTATTGAAGTACGGCGCACCGTGCACTTGTTCTCTGTTGGTCCGTTTGCAAAGATAAACCCTGTAAGACGCGGACAAATCAAGTCGCCGTTATTACTAGCCGGCTGCACTTGTTGGCTGCAAATTTAATTAAATGATAATTGCAGATTTTTTTTTTTAACCTAAAAAAAAAAAAAAAAACCAGAAACAATAAGATGTCCAGAAACAATATAACTCATTTGGGAAGTATTTTGTCAATAATATTTGTATATTTTTATTTTTATTTAAAATAAATAATGAAAGTAACTGCCTGGGTAATGAAATATCAACAAATATCAAAACGGTAAGTGTAAGGCGGCGCCACCGCAGCTCACCTATTCCACTACCGAACCTGACCCACTACGGCGATGAAGCATGAACTCAAGAATGGTAAAGAAAATATGGAGTAACGTATAGTATGCAAATACGTGCAGGCCATTGTCTTGCTACGAGCGAAGCTTACGCAGAACCGCGGGCTTGATGAATGGAACAACTAATCTTTATACATGCATAACGAAAGGACACATGGGACATGGGGGGGGGGTAAGACACATGCTCAGGCTGTGGGGGTGACCTACTCCCCATTCTTACTTAAAGGGAAAATACAAGATTTGCAAACATCAAAAAATAAAACTACCAAATCATTTTGAAATACCTTGCTGGACTGTTAGTGAATGACAGTGTAAAGCATCCTGTAAAATCATGGCACCTGGTATACTGTCATTTTCAAGAAAAGTGGTATTTTTGTATCAATTTCCAACGCTGGTCGGCCGACCACGGTTGGAAAAAACTGGCTTATTTTAAATACTGGCCCCAATTGACCATCGCACTTGTTTGCAATCGATTACACACCTATGAACGGGAACAAGCCAGCTACACTGGTTACCTGACCTTACAATTCCTCAATGTATGTAAACTGCTCTGTTTCTTCTTATATGGAGTCAGGGAACCAGACTACAGGAAAATGATTGTTTTCCTTGGTTTTTATATCATTTTCGAACCCAAAACCTCAAAAAAGTCAGTGTAACTATATATGCTATATATTTCCAACCCCCCAATTCCATCCATTTCTGAAAATTACAGCAAAAGCAAATGATGTATATTCCCTTTAAGCCACTGCCCATCACTCATGTTAATATAGTTCAGATGGTTAAGAGAAAAGTAAATGTTTGATGAATTCTTTTAGTGGCTGACGAGCAAGGGGTACAACAAACAGACGCGGTAAATTAATACAATACAGCCTAGCACATTAGAGGTCTGCTGATCGATAGTCCGACGATAGTGGTAAAACCTGCACTGCAAATTTCCAACATTACTTCACAGTCATATAATTCATCTTAAAGTTGGTAAATCCGTGCTTTTTGGATCGGCAGTCTGAAAAAAAATACTTATCTATTTCCTGCAATGGACAGGCTTCAAGGTGAATTTCAATAATACAGGGCGAGTAGGAAAAAAATTTAAAAACCTAAATGGCAGGACCAATTTTGAATGAATTTGTGCCTGTAACACTTTCAAAATCTAGGATATGAAAGCCCAATCAATGAGCGTTCTTTTAGTGCACGAATCATTAAAATCACTTATTTTCTTTTTAAGTTCCGGAATTTTTTAACACAAACACCGTTTTAAAGTTCTGTCCACAGATCAGAAAATAGTGTTCTTTCAGCAAACGAAAACAATTCACACAGGGATGTGTGTGAATTGTTTTCGTTTTGCTGAAAACGCGCACACGCTGAAAATTACAGTGCATGTATGGTACCGGCTTCTGAAGTATTTTTCTTCTATCGTTCGTGAGCACGGAGATGTCCCATCGGTATTTAGTTTTCAAGCAGATTTCTACGAGCTTCATTGTATCGCGATCAGGGTTTAAGCTGATGTTGCTATGGCATTGTTATTACCGTTTCCAATCACATCCCGTAAGTAAGAAAGGTCCGCATACGCTCGCTGTCCTTCTTGTATTTTAATCCAGTTTTATCCGTAAGCAGCTGAATCCCTACAAGTTTACTCCTTCTGAAGTATTTCTCTCTTTGTGGCTGTTTCTCCTGTCATTTATCGGGTGGCTAAATCGTCGTACTTAGACTTCACCCCCATCATATTGTCGGATGACCGCTATATAATTCGGGGGTGATAAAAAAAAACATGCATGTAGCACTTTCAAAATATAGAATATGAAAGTCCAATTCATATACTTTCTCTTAGTACTAATCACTCGTGTCACTTTCAGTCGTGTAATTTTCAAGTTACGGGTATTTAACACAACCACCGTTTTAAAGTTCTGTCCACGGATCACAAAAAGGTAAGTTTTCTTTCAGCAAAGCGAAAACAAATGACATAGGTATGTGTGTGAATTGTTTTCGTTTTGCTAAAAAAAACCGCACACATTTTTGCGTGGTTTGTGGACAGAACTTTAAAACGGTGGTTGTGTTTACAATTCCGTAACTTGGAAAGTACATGAGTGATTCGAATGATTCTTGCACTAAAGGAAAGCTTATGAATTGGCTTTCAAATCCTACATTTTGAAAGTGATACATGCAGGCCTTCGCTCAAACAACAGTCCCGACATTTGGGTTTTAGGTTTTTTTTCATTCACCCTGTATAGGACAAACAAATGGTCTTAACGATATAATGGAGCCTATATCGGACGATGAAAATTCGATAAAGGATACAGGCCAAGACGACGACCAGGAGCTTCTCACACTTTCTAGTTCCCAGATCTATTTACTAAAAACCATTTACTTAAAACCAATTTATTAAAACCCATCTACTGGAGTCTGAGAGTGTTGAATGGTTACTCATCGCAACTGGTGAAAATTGGTGTGCAAATGAATAGATTTTTTTCCGGCTGGAGTAACCAGCCCAAGGCTACCAGGATATAACTTTCCGATGAAGAATTCACCTCGGGTTTGTGGTGCACCCGTGTAAAATTAAGACGACATGTTCTAAAATAACAGCTGTGAGGGAGGCTATAATAAGAACGATAGAGGTTTTCTCTGTTATCCCATGCAGGAATATTTGTATTCATCCTAGCCCCATAAATTTCAGATTCGTTTGTACACGTTTGCGTATCAACATTTCATCATGAAATTTCACGAAAAATAGACATCTGAAACAGGCATCACTTTATGATTAGCCTATGAAGAGGTTGAGTGTGCTTCTAAAGCAAAAATGAACTACAAACTAAGCCTAAATGGGAAAATCAAAATTTGACAAAGTTCTACATGTTTTTGTACATGTTCCAAGTGTGGCCTTTATTTACGGAGGTAGTCCAGTAAATTGGCCACGTTTATGGGGCTATATTCATCCATGGTTATCCTGTAAACTATGTACATGCGGCAAGTAAAACAACTAGGTCTGACAGTATAAGACACTCCTAGGCACTGTGATCCCAGTGAATTTTTCTAAAGTATAATTTTAAAGTAAAATACCAGTAACATAGATGTCATATTCTTATTTCAATAATCTTGATACGGTGATATTGCATTATGCCTAGAATGTATACGATCAACTCACCCAGCAATGATGCCTGGTCAGCTGCCGCGAGTTGTTGTCGTTGCGCTACGCCGATTGGGACTGAATCAAATCGTCTTAATCGGCAGAACTTCCCAGGAAATTGCGAGCATACCTCAGGCGGGAGGATTAGCTTGAATACAGCATCTCTGCGAAGCCTTTCAGCACAATAGCATCGGAGTAAATCGCGAATGTAAATACTCGGGCTTATTGAGACTTGTGTGGAGAGCGTTTGTAGAGCTGTAATCTGTTAGGTGGCTGAGTATTTGCAGACCGATACCGTCCAACTGGATCCACGCACTCTTTGTTGAGAGCATAAGTCGTCTTGTCAACAATTTTTTTTGGAGGGGGGGGGGGGCAGCGGACAGCAGCTTGGGATTTTGAAAAGGGTGGTTGAGGTCGCAATTGGCTGCGCTGTCCCCTTTTTGGGGCGTTTTCCAAACGTGTACAAATTTATGTACGCGTATACGTTTGTAAATAAAGCTCGTTATGGTCCCCTGTAATTTTCTGCAGCATAATTGTTGCATACTAGCAAAGAAAGGAACACGCCGATGTGTAAAAGTTCTACAATGGAAGTGTAGATTTAGATCCATCGTTTAGCGGAAATCGCTATATTGGCGTCCTCAGGTTAAGGAGAAAGGTTGGGTTGGGGAGGCGGGATGCCACCACTGATTTGGTGTTTCTACACACGGGTTTGTGAAAAGATCATAAACAGCGCCATCTAGGGGCAAACAGTTTCCATCCCATCGAGCAATCTCGGGGGTTTCCCCGCTAACAGCCCCAAGTCGACACAAATCTACGTTATTGACTTTTTTTGAATCGCAACAGGAATTCTGTACAAGTCATTTGCACAATTTAATATTACTTCATAGCCTGCAGAAGAACAGACCGCAAAACCACCCAAAAAATATGTAGCAAAACCTTCCAAAAATGTGAACAAAATAATGCTTCTATGTCGGACCGAAAAGTCGGAACACGATGCAGGTTCTTTGTTTACCACACTGTCGTGACGATTTAAGATTAATAATTGGAGTTTATGGGTTATAATATAACTAGCAAACTGTCGATGGGTGTCGTTGCAGAAATATAGAAGTACATCATACAAGTGCTGGGCGAGTAATGCGAGTACTTGACTACTCGTGAGTAGTGTTTGCTACTGGTTGTTTTACTAGTGGTTTTTCATCTACTGGAGTACTTGTCCTAGTGCGAGTAGAAATTGGTATTCGCGATGAGTACAAGTGCTGACGACTTAAACAAAAACGTAATCACTTCACACACCGTAAAGTGGTTACTTTTTGTAAGTCAGCACATGTAAAACAAAATTGCTACTCGCGAATACCTACTTCTACTCAAACTAGGACACCAAACTTGTCTCTTGTCTTAATACGTCCCCCGTAATAAAGGAATATACCTCCATCTGTGTCCTTAGGATTCCACGATCATTCTGCATAGTAAGGATATCTCAGTGCTGGAGAATGTTCCACGCTGTTTATTCATAATGACTTCATTTGTGTTTTTATGGAAATTTAGTAAACTACTCGCGAGTACTCAACTACTTGCGAGTATTTTTTTCTGCGAGTACTCGAGTAGGACTATTTCACTACTTGCCCAGGCCTACATTATACACATACCTAGAGTGTGACGTAAGCACAGGATCTTTGATAAATACAGGCCTAGTGAAAAACCCAGACACATATGCCTATACAAACTTACTGGTTTTCCAGTCAAAAAAAATATTTGAAGTACAAAGAAACATTGTGTATTCGGTGCAAGGCAGTAAAATACAGCATTCCAATGGAGAAAAGAAAATCTGGGCTGGTGTCAGGCAAGGTCAACCACTGGTGCGTGGTGCGGGCATTGAATGTATTGTTCAAAGTATGGTTAAATATAGACGTGGAAATGTAAGCGTATGGAAAATTTCATTTTACCTGCCAGTGCTTTATGCTTTCACACACACGCAGAACCATTTTTGCAAGTACTGGCGAGCCGTTGGCAGGAACTGGTGTTTCTGTAGGGAAGAAACGGTGAGATTTCTGTTATCAATTACCCTTCAAAACGTTTTCAAATCGGTTCAATTTTTAGCAACTGAATTCTTTCTTTGCGAAATGTCTGACCACTCAAATTTGTGACAAACTTTACATATTGAGATCAAGTGAATTTAGAGTGCATGGACTCTTTTGAGCTAAGCGTAGGCTATTTTAAAAGGCAACAAACAACCTTTAAAACATTTAGGAACTCAGAAAATTCACGTAACGGAAAGCACGGTCAATTTAATTTTGTTTTGGTTGTGGCGACACTGCATGTTTCGAGTAATTGATATTTGTTTTGTTTTTTCTTCACAGGGTGTACGTATTTCAGCTAAGTTGGGAGCGTGTTGTCACTTGAGTGACATGGCTGAACGGGGTGAGTATGGACCCCCTGGTGACGAACCTCATCAGGACGAACCTCAGGAATGCGCCATTTGCTACACGGAGTACATAGATCCTAGGCTGCTGGAGTGCTCGCATAAATTCTGTCTGAAATGCCTCAAAGAACTCTCAGAGACTCCAACCAAAGAGGACGACATCATCGTGTGTCCAATGTGCCGGGCGAGGACAGTTATTCCTCAGGGCGGTGTGCAAGCGCTGCCTCAGAGTGCAGAACATCAGATCAAGTGTCAAGCTTGTGACGAGGCGAACACCGCCGTCTCAAAATGCCTGGACTGTGACTACTATCTGTGCCGTGAATGTCAGGCGGCACATCAACGCCTTGCCCAACTGCGCACACATCGCATCGCGAACTTAGACCTAGGAGGGAAGCTGAAAAGCCAGAACAAGTGCGAGCATCATCCGGATCAGGACCTCTGTTTTTACTGCAACACGTGTGAGCTTCTCATCTGTAACGAATGCACCACAACTCGGCACAACAGATCGGTACACTCCTACGACAACCTCGGCCTGGCGATGAAAAAATGCAAACAGGAAGTCGACGCGTTAGTTTCTCAAACTGAGAAGAATATTCAGGAGTTTCTTTCTGCGAATCCGTCTCCAGACGATTCTCGAAAGAGACTGAGCATGATGCTTACCAAGACAAGGATACAAATTTCGCTGAAAGCACAAAAGGAGATCGCCAAAATAAGACAGAAAGAAGAGCAACTGAGACAAGAGGCTGAGGAGCTGGTCGCCAAAAGAGACAAGGAGTTTGCATTTGCAACCACGGCTCGTCATGTTCTGAGCAATGTCAGCAAAGTGATGGCTTCAACTAGTAGCCATGAGGTCCTGGGGTCTAAGAAGAAACTCCTTCGAGAGTTGAAAGCTCACAAGGACTTGAAAAAAGCTGTCCACATGCAGTCATTTCTGGGTTTACATGAGAGCGAAGTCTATGGCGAGATTGGGAATCTAGTGCAACAGGAAAACTGGGAGAAAAAGACTGGGTTTTACTCTGGCCGTCGTTGTGTGAACAATCTTGCAGTGTTTGCCTCGGGTGACGTGGCTGCATCACATACTTCAGAATTGACAATACGGAATCCAAAAGGAGAGGTGCTGGCTAAAAAAACCATCCGTTCGACTGCAGGGAATCCAAACGATGTTCAGAATCCCACGGCCCTTGCAGTTAACAATAATGACGATCTCGTCGTCTTGGATAGTCCCCTTGTCAAGACCTTCGATAAGGAACTGAAGTTGCTTCATCATTTCACACCAGGCAAAGAGGCGGACATTGACGGCACGCCAACCTGCCTTGCAGTGAGTGATAGCTACATAGCGGTCGGCTATAAGGACAAGGAACAGATATCTCTACACAACTCAGACGGATCCCTCATCAGGAAAGTAGCAGCTCCGATGATCGCTGAACACTTGACCACCAACGGCCAGCAACTTATTTACACTAATGAAAGCAGCCACAGGATGATAGCTATTGACCTCAAAGGCAAGGAATGTTTCAACCTCTGGGGCAAAGATTGGATTCCTCGCGGATTGTGCTGTGATGTAGGTGGGGATATTTACGTCACAGTGGGCGACTATGTACAACATTACGGACAAACAAATCCCACATTAATTTCATCGTGGAGCCTTTTATTGCATAGGAATGAAACTGTCGCAGCAACTGACATAACATTTTCACTCCCTGGTATAATGCTCGTAGCAGTTAAAGGCTATATCCGTACATTCGAGTCAGTGTAAGCAATATAGGAGAGAAAATCAAAACGTTGTATTGAAAAGGAACATAGATAGTAGTAATGAAATTTGGCAATAATTATGCATAAGTATTTAAATCCAACAGACACTGAAAAAAAAAGGAGACATCTGATATTTGAAAATGATTTAAAGTACATGTAGTCATAATATAAATAAAACAAATTACCTTAACTCGCAACCAGGACTTACAATGTTAAGGCATTGTCGAGAATAATAAATGAGAGTTATTTCCAAGACTCTCAAACTATTTTCATAATATCGCAATGGATACGTCACAAGTGGATACGTCACGCGCACAAAATGTGTGTGAAAGACATTAACGCGTACTCAGCCCGTGAACCAACACGCGCGCGTACTCCATTGGTTTGCACTACACTTTCTTGTTCTAAATTACGTCACACTTCGGTACTCCATAGCGGTTGTTTTGTGCTGAAAATATTTTCATTCTACATAATTATGTATACATGTAGAAACACAGAAAAACAATGACAATTTACAGTAGCAAACCACTTTCGGAATTCATAAAAAAACCTTTAATTGACGTGTACAGTGAAAAAGAAATGTATATAATTAACTATTAATGAATGTATTCATTTCTCGCCATGTTCCTTTTATTAGATGAAATGAACATGGGTTCTTTTCTTTCATGTTTAAATGTTGTACTAAAAATGTGTTTGCGTATGTAGAAATACAAATAACTACTCAGTTGGTGTTACATGTGTAATAATTCACAAGTTCAAATGTTCAACAAAAGTCATCGCAATTTGCAACGTTGGTCGTGTATGACCACTGTCACGCTTTTCTGATGTACATGCATATACGTGCGGTTTATTAGTTGAATTCTAGAATTACAAAAAAAAGGATTAATGGCTTGAAATGTATAAAGTCCCTTTTTATTTTCCCACTTGGTAAATTGGCTTTTGCGTTAAAAGAATTCCACATTTTGTATTTTGCCATTTAAATTACGCTTCGGATAATATAGGTTTTCCCGGCGAATTTCCTATTTTTTCTAATCAGGTTCATTATCAGCCATTCAATTTCGCGTGAGTTTTGCACATGTGGTCCAATTGGGGTTTCTTTTTCACTTTGGGTTCATTCAATTTAATTTTTGGGCAGCCAAGATTTTGCTGTGAATGTTCGTATTCATTTTCGGGCAGCCTATTTCGTTTTGGTGCATTCACGACCTAACTTGTAGCAGTCTTAAATTAAGTCTTTGCAACCTTTTGACGGTTGAGGCATTCAAATTAGCAAACATCTGTGCGCTTATAACGTATAACCATGCTTTTCGTTTCTTATTCGTTTATGGGCAATCGCTTTCATCGTTTGGTCATTTAAATTATAACCTTTTTTAATCGATATATTTTTTTATTTTCCTCCGAGTTTCATTTCCCCCCCCCCCAAAAAAAGTCTTGATGACTGTAAAATTTACAATGTTACAAATTAACTGATATTAGGGAAACAAGATGTAACTAAATAATTAACGGAAAAGGACTAAGATAATTTCTTTTTCACTGTTTATCTTTTCTACTTGTTTAAACGTTTGAGCAAGACGTGCAAGACATCAGGACACGTGATATGTTTGGCAATGGTTGTACCTTCGGGAACACTTCTCTTGTGTTATTTCTTAAATGTAGCGTATGTCTGACCGAACGCTTACTGTATTCAAAGGGCCCATGCAAAGTAAGTTTTCAATTCAAACATTGAAAATACATCTTTGTGTCACATTTAATCTTATTTGCAAGTTTTATTTTCCATTTTGAGGGGTGTTTTGGTGCCTTCTCTGTTTTTATGCTAATGCAAAGTTCCATATTCAATAAAAAAAATATGATGGCATATCGGGCATGATTAATGTTACATAGCTATTTCAACACAAAAAGTTGCTAGAATTTTGGATATTTTGCTGTCAGAATTTTTTTAAATTTTTGGTGATTCTATGATGTGTCAGTACATGGCAGTAAGCCAATGACCAACCCTTTCTCACAAATGTTTTCAATAAGCAAATTTTGGATGAATAATTTAAAAGACAAACCTAGAACCTAAAGACGAACATGGATAGTAGTAATGAAAGTTGGCAATAATTATGCATAAGTATTTAAATCCAACAGACACTGAAAAAAGGAGACATCTGATATTTTTTTTTAATGATTTAAAGTACATGTAGTCATAATATAAATAAAACAAATTACCTTAAGTCGCAACCAGGACTTACAATGTTAAGGCATTGTCAGGAATAATAAATGAGAGTTATTTCCCAGACTCTCAAACTATTTTCATAATATTGCAATGGAGTACCAAAGTGGATACGTCACGCGCACAAAATGTGTGTGACAGACATTAGCGCGTACTCAGCCTGAACCAACACGCGCGTGTACTCCATTCGTTTGCACTGCACTTTCTGGTTCTAAATGACGTCACACTTCGATACTCCATAGCGGTTGTTTTGTGCTGAAAATATTTTCATTCTCCATATGTATACACGTAGAAACACAGAAAAACAATGTAAATTCACAGTAGGAAACCATTTCGGAGTTCATAAAAAAACCTTTAATTGACGTGTACAGTGAAAAAGACATGTATATAATTAACTATTAATGGGTGTATTCATTTCTCGCCATGTTACTTTCATTAGGTGAAATGAAAATGTGTTCTTTTCTTTCATGTTTAAAAGTTGTACTAAAAATGTGTTTACGTATGTAGAAATACAAATAACTACTCAATAGGTGTTACATGTGTAATAATTCACATGTTCAAATGTTCAACAAAAGTCATCGCAATTTGCAACGTTGGTCGTGTATGACCACTGTCACGCTTTTCTGATGTACATGCATATACGTGCGGTTTATTAGTTGAATTCTAGAATTACAAAAAAAAGGATTAATGGCTTGAAATGTATAAAGTCCCTTTTTATTTTCCCGCTTGGTAAATTGGCTTTTCCGTTAAAAGAATTCCACATTTTGTATTTTTGCCATTTAAATTACGCTTCGGATAATAACTTGATTAATTTTCAGCTGTTGTGATTTTAATGTGACCGCAGCTCAGATTGCATTTCAATGTTGAGATTATTTTAAAACTTTATTTTATACATTGCTCGGTTAGGGAGAATACACGAGAAAGCGTGGATTCGTAAATTAAGAATCCACACTTGCGAGTGTATTCTTCGACTTAAACCATTGCGTCAACAGAAGTATTGGAAAGAATGCTGCAACCTGACGCCACTTTTTTCTTCATATATCATCTCAATGAAAGTCATTCGTTGCAAAAATTATGATAATGCATTAATCTGGAACTGCAAATTGTTTCCAATTTTGTTAGGAAATACTTGAAATGACTCTCCATACGCGAAAGTGGCGTCAGGTTGCGACATTTTTTCCTGTCGTCTTGTCAACATTTTTTTTTTGATTTTTTTTTAGGGGGGGGGGGCAGGGGACAGCAGCTTGGGATTTTGAAAAGGGGGTTGAGGACGCAATTGGCTGCGCTGTCCCCTTTTCGGGGCGTTTTCCAAACGTGTATGAATGTATGTACGCGCATACGTTTGTAAATAAAGCTCGTTACGGTCCCCTGTAATTTTCTGCAGCATAATTGTTGCATACTATTTACTAGCAAAGAAAGGAAAATGCCAATGTGTAAGAGTCCTACAATGGAAGTGGAGATTTAGATCCATCGTTTAGCGGAAATCGCTATATTGCCGTCCTCAGGTTAAGGAGAAAGGTTGGGTTGGGAAGGTGGGATGGCACCACTGATTTGGTTTTTCTACACACGGGTTTGTGAAAAGATCATAAACAGCGCCATCTAGGGGCAAACAGTTTCCATCCCATCGAGCAATCTCGGGGGTTTCCCCGCTAACAGCCCCAAGTCGACACAAATCTACGTTATTGACTTTTTTCGAATCGCAACAAGAATTCTGTACAAGTCATTTGCACAATTCAATATTACTCCATAACCTGCAGAAGAACAGACCGCAAAACCACCCAAAAAATGTGTAGCAAAACCATGCAAAAAATGTGAACAAAATAATACCTCTATGTCAGGCCGAAAAGTCGGAACACGATGCATGTACTTTGTTTACCACACTGTCGTGACGATTTAAGGTTAATAATTGGAGTTTATGGGTTATAATATAACTAGCAAACTGTCGATGGGTGTCGTTTCAGAAATATAGAAGTACATTATACAAGTGCTGGGCGAGTAATGCGAGTGCTTGACTACTCGTGAGTAGTGTTTGCTACTGGTTGTGATACTAGTGTTTTTTCATCTACTGGAGTACTTGTCCTAGTGCGAGTAGAAATTGGTATTCGCGATGAGCAATTTTTTGTACAAGTGCTGACGACTTCAACAGAAACGTAATCACTTCACACACCGTAAAGTGGTTACTTTTTGTAAGTCAGCACATGTAACAAAAATTGCTACTCGCGAATACCTACTTCTACTCAAACTAGGACACCAAACTTGTCTCTCGTCTTAATACGTCCCCCGTAATAAAGGAATACACCTCCATCTGTTTCCTTGGGATATTCCACGAGCATTCTGCATAGTAAGGATATCTTAGTGCTGGAGAATGTTCCACGCTGTTTATTCATAGTGACTTCATTTTTGTTTTTATGGAAATTTAGTCAACTACTCGCGAGTACTCCACTACTTGCGAGTATTTTTTCTGCGAGTACTCGAGTAGGACTATCCACTACTTGCCCAGGCCTACATTATACACATACCTAATGTGTGACGTAAGCACAGGATCTTTGATAAATACAGGCCTGGTGAAAAACCCAGACACATGCCTATACAAACTTACTGGTTTTCCAGTCAAAAAAAATATTTGAAGTACAATGAAACATTGTGTATTCGGTGCAATGCAGTAAAATACAGCATTCCAATGGAGAAAAGAAAATCTGCGCTGGTGTCAGGCAAGGTCAACCACTGGTGCGTGGTGCGGCATTGAATGTATTGTTCAAAGTATGGTTAAATATAGACGTGGAAATGTAAGCGTATGGAAAATTTCATTTTACCTGCCAGTGCGTTATATGCTTTCACACACACGCAGAACCATTTTTGCAAGTACTGGCGAGCCGTTGGCAGGAACTGGTGTTTCTGTAGGGAAGAAACGGTGAGATTTCTGTTATCAATTACCATTCAAATCGTTTTCAAATCGGTTCAATTTTTATCAACTGAATTCTTTCTTTGCAAAATGTCTGACCACTCAAATTTGTGACAAACTTTACATATTGAGATCAAGTGAATTTAGAGTGCATGGACTCTTTTGAGCTAAGCGTAGGCTATTTTAAAAGGCAACAAACAACCTTTAAAACATTTAGGAACTCAGAAAATTTACGTAACGGAAAGCACGGTCAATTTAATATTTTTTTGGTTGTGGCGACAATGCATGTTTCGCGTGACTGTTATTTATTCATTTTTTTCGTCATAGGGTGTACGTATACTTCAGCTGAGTTGAGAGGGTGTTGTGTTCTGAGTGACATGGCTGAACGGGGTGAGTGTGGACCTCATGGTAACGAACCTCATCAGGACGAACCTCAGGAATGCGCCATTTGCTACACGGAGTACATAGATCCTAGGCTGCTGGAGTGCTCGCATAAATTCTGTCTGAAATGCCTCAAAGAACTCTCAGAGACTCCAACCAAAGAGGGCGAGATCATCGTGTGTCCAATGTGCCGGGCCAGGACTGTTATTCCTCAGGGCGGTGTACAAGCGCTGCCTCAGAGTTCAGAACATCAGATCAAGTGTCAAGCTTGTGACGAGGCGAACCCTGCCGTCTCAAAATGCCTGGACTGTGACTACTATCTGTGCCGTGAATGTCAGGCGGCACATCAACGCTTTGCCCAACTGCGAACACATCACATCGCCAACTTAGACCGAGGAGGGAAGCTGAAAAGCCAGAACAAGTGCGAGCATCATCCAGATCAGGACCTCTGTTTTTACTGCAACACGTGTGAGCTTCTGATCTGTAACGAATGCACCACAACTCGGCATAACAGATCGGTACACTCCTACGACGACCTCGGCCTGGCGATGAAAAAATGCAAACAGGAAGTCGACGCGTTAGTTTCTCAAACCGAGAAGAAAATTAAGGAGTTTCTTTCTGCTAACCCGTCTCCAGATGATTCTCGGAAGAGACTGAACATGAGGCTAACCAAAACAAGGATCCGAATTTCGCTGAAAGCGGAAAAGGAACTCGCCAAAATAAGACAGAAGGAAGAGCAACTGAGACAAGAGGCTGAGGAGCCGGTCGCTAAAACAGACAAGGAGTTTACATTTGCATCAACGGCTCGGCAAATCCTGAGCAATGTCAGCAAAGTGATGGCGTCATCGAGTAGCCCTGAGATCCTTGGGGCTAAGAAGAAACTCCTTCGCGAGTTGAAAGCTCACAGGGACTTGAAAACAGCTGCCCACCAGCAGTCATTTCTGGGTTTACATGAGAGCGAAGTTGATGGTGAGATTGGGACTCTAGTGCAACAGGAAAGATGGGAGTGCAAGTCTCAGGTTAACGTTGGTCAGGTGAATCATTTCGCAGTGTTTTCAGCAGGTGACGTGGCTACATCAAACACTTCAGAACTGACGATTATGAATCTGAAAGGAGAGGTCCTGGCTAAAAAGACCACATTTCCTTCGACTGCAGGCGATCCGAACGAAGTACAGAATCCCACGGCCCTTGCAGTTAACAAAAGTGACGATGTCGTCGTCTTGGATAGTCCCCTCGTCAAGACCTTCAATAAAGAATTGAAGTTGCTTCATCATTTCACACCAGGCAGTGAGGCAGACACTGACGGCATGCCAACCTGTCTTGCAGTGAGTGATAGCTACATAGCGGTCGGCTATAAGGACAAGGAACAGATATCTCTACACAACTTAGACGGATCCCTCATCAGGAAAGTAGCAGCTCCGATGATCGCTGAACACTTGACTACCAACAGCCAGCAACTTATTTACATTGATGAAAACAACTGCAGAATGATAGCTATTGACTTGAAAGGCGCGGAATGTTTCAACGTTTTGCGCCAAGGTCCTCGTGCATTGTGCTGTGATGCAAGTGGGGATATTTACGTCTCGGCGTCAGGTTGTGTACAGCATATCAGAAAAACAAATGGCGAAATGATTTCGTGTTGGAGTTTTAGACCACACTATTGTAATGACATTACATTTTCGTCCGATGGTACATTGCTCGTGGCAGCCGACATCCGACTTTTTACATTACATACGGTGTAAGTCATGTAAAGAGAATTTATTAGGATCCGAACAATTATAGTTCTATCTTTCACATAATTGACCAAGTAAACATTGATTTCAACATTGCATTGAACAAGTGTAAAGTCATGATGTAATAAATGGACAATAATTATGCGTGAGTATTCCAATCAAACACACAAAACAACACCAGCTAATACGTATTGGATACTTAAACTATAGAGTGAAACAAATTAACTATGGGCAACTAGGAATTACTTTGTTAAACAATTGTCAAATGTTATAAATGAGAGTAATTTCTGGTATCTCGAACTGCTTTCGAAATTCCGCATAAGGGTTTCTTGCTTAAATATATCCATTTTCATCTATCTAATACACAAACAAAATTGTAAATTCGTAGCAGGAAATTTAAAGACACTTTAAGTGTTCACAAGGTTTACTTTAAATGACACTTGGTATGTACAAAAATGTGTGTTATTAAACATGACTGAACTTTTTAGTTTCGTTACGTTATTTTCAATAGGTGAAATGAAAAATTTTTTTCCCTCTCTTTCATGTTAAATATTGTACCAAAAAATGTTTTGTGTATGAAAAAAAATCAATAATTATACAGTTGGTGTAATAAGAATTCACAAGTTCAAATGTTCAACAAAAGTCATTGCGATTTGCAACGTCGGTCTGGTATAACCACTGCCACGTTTTTTGTCTTCTGATGTACATGTAGATCTATCTCAGTGTACGTACGTAGTTAATTTTAGAATGAAAAAAAAATAATGGCTTGAAATGTACAAAGTACTTTTTTTTATTTCCCTGCTTGGTAAATTGGCTGTTGCGTTATAACATTTCCCGATTTTTATATTTGCCATTTAAATTATGTTTCTGATAATAACTTGATTAATTTGGGGCTTTTGTGTTTTTAATCTGACCGCATCAGTTCAGATTGCATTTCAATATTGAGTTTATTTTAAAACTTCATTTTATACATTGCCTGTAACCGTTAACATGATTAATACATTTACACCCTGGTCATACAATAACTTATACAAAGACTTGTAACCAATGCTTGATGTTACTGGAGGGGCTGGGCAATTTAAGAATGACTTGCGTTGTAAATAATAATCACTAAGAAAATGAAGGACGAGGGTAATTCTGATATCTTACCGATATAATTTTCGTTCTTTCATTTATTTTGGTATTTTCTTACGAAGTTTGAAATATCTACTTTATGTTACTCCCTATAACCGTTAACGTGAATAACATAATACTCTCAATATGTTGAAATCCATTGTTGATCTTGCCGATTGCCAAATGAAATAATTAGCGAGTCTATGTGTAAATACAATTTATTGAAAGTAACGACAAAACTAATTCTGACATCTTATGTACAATATAACTTTCTTGTTTTTTTCTCTCGCTTATATCGGCGTGTTCTTCTGAAGTTAGTAATATGTACTTTTCCCCAATTAAGTATATTAAATCTGAAAACACAATTACAACACATAAAGCTACTTTTTCCGTGTGAAAAAAACAATCACATAAAAAGCTCATACTTGTTTGAGGTCTTTCATAAATAGTCCACTATTATTTAACTTTGACCCAAACCCCAAATCTCGTGTTCAAGTTCACGACTTGTATTTAACTGAAAAATGCAATTGCAAAACGAAAGTAAACAATCTAGCACAACGACGGGTGAGCGGAGGATTGATTCAATCAATAAATGGAATAAAGCTGTCTGTCTGCAACAACAAAAGCGCGGAGTATCCTTTGTAAATTGGATGTGTCACGGCTTGCGGTTAGCCTTTGTTAAGGCCAACTTAGCTGAGCCTTCATCTGAATAATAATTGAAAAAGTATGAGTAATAACTAATATTAGACCTGCCGCCCCATTACATTGTAGCTGGTGTGTACGATACTCCAGATAAGTAGAACAGGAAAATATGCCAGGGACTGCTTGATGTTTTCATAATATTATGGGGAAAATTGTGCTTGCAGGGATTTTGGATTTACCGGACTTGTTTTTCAAGAAGATTTTGGTCTGGTTTTAACAGCCAGGACTAATCCACTCAATGGGTGCATGGAGTTACAGTTGCCTGTTTGTTCTCTCCGTGCTGTGTTTACTTGATGGCCAAGTTGCCAGCACAGCACCAGAGGTGTGTGCTTGGATCGTAACGCCAGAAGTTGATCGGAAGACGGGTGGAGAGTTGGAGATGCGGTGCCTTGCTACCGATCTGGAGTCCCACCACATCGTGGAGTGGAGCGACAGGCCACCCGACCAAGTCACCTACGACCACCATCTCCTGACAAGCAGCGTCGAGATCGGTCGGTACGACTTCCGCACTGAACAAACCGGTACCACGCTGACCAAGTATTTCATCATCCATGATCTACGTGCGGAGGACACTGGCGAGTATTTCTGCAACATCTGCGAAGTCACCGACGGACTGAAACTCCTCCTGAGCACGTCCAGCGTGGCGGTCTCGGTGCTGTACTTCCCCAGCGCGCCGTTCCCCGTCTGCTCCCCCGCCGGACCCATGACGGTCGACCCCGGCACAGAGCTCAACCTGCGCTGCTCGTCAGACAGCGGGAACTCGGCGGTCATGATGGAGGTGACTCAGACACCCACACGGTGCGCTCGGTATTCCTGGACTTCCTGCAGTATCAACGAGACGGTCTCGGAGGCTACGCTGACTCTGATGGTGGGTCTTGCCGATGATGGGACGGCTTTTGAGTGCAACATCTCGTCCGTGTATTTCCCCGGTGGGAGACGCTCGTGTACCATCGGACCGATCCGGGTCACGGGTGCACCCGGAGCAGCCACTGAGTACACCCCAGCAGGACTCCCAGAGATGACCAGCTCCTCTCTTGCATCTGGGTCTCGTTATGAACCAACAACTCCAGCCATAGATCAATCTAAACCAGACGATGATGCAGATGATAGAGACGAAGATGATGATGTAGAAGAAGATACTGTTGCTGCTTCTACCGATGACGATGACGATGATGATGACGACGACGATGATGATGATGATGATGAAGATAAGTCAGCAGGGGATAAACCGAGAAAGCCGAACTCCGGGACAAAAAACCCTAAGACGTGCCCTCACCCTAAGACACTGCCGTGTCATACCCCGTGGATAGCCGCCTTTCTGGTCACACTCCTTCTCCTCGTAGTCTCCATTGTCTTACACGTCCTCCTTCTCCTTCGCAACTGGATACCCAAACGGATGAACAATAACAACATGGTGGCCAGGAGACATCCGCCGCCAGAGCCCGATCCCGACATCGAGCTTCAGGACATAGAAACAAACGTCCAACAACAGCCAAAACAACCAGAAGAGAATTCATATGAAGAAACGGAAAACTAAAAACTATGAGTCCACTCATTTCCTCAATTGTAATAACAGTTCCGTCACTAACTTGTGGGATACACGAAAACTGCAATTCTAAAGGAATATATGTTATATTGGAAATGTCCGGTCTCTTCAAGACAGTGAAAAAAAATCCCGTTATTTAAAAAAAATGGGAGAGGGGGTCTACAGGTTAAGTTAAAAAAACCGGATACCCAAATGGTGCCCCTAATTTTTAAAAAGAAGTTCTGCATGTAGCGCTTTCCAGATCTAGGATATGAAAGCCTAGGCCTAAATGATCAGCTTTATTTTAGGCGAAGAAGCATTCGAATCACTCCTGTAGCCTACTTTTCCGGTTATGGAATTTTGAACACAAACACCGTTTTATAACTCTGCCCACGGATCACTTTTAAAGTACGTGATATTTCAGTAAAAATTAAACCATGTTGTGTCATGAAAACGATATCAGATTGATGCCATAGGTCTCCAGGGTAGCCAAGTAGAAGGCAGGGCAAGACTATAAACTCATGACATTTATAGAAAATGTTTTTTGACATTGAAAGCAGAATGTTTTCAAAATGAAAAGTGCCAGTTATCATGATTATGAGAGTGTTCTGATGCTTTTTTTAGTGAATTGTTTTCGTTTTACTAAAATATCACTCAACTTTATTGTGATCAGTGGACAACATTATAAACCTATGTTCGTGTTTAAAACTCCTTAAAACTGGAAAAGTACATGAGCAATATGTATGATTCTTTTACTACAATACAGATAATGAATTGGGCTTTCACACTATAGATCTGGAACACGCTACATGAAAAAATAAGGGGTTGCCATTTGGGTTTTAACTCACCCTGTATTTCTCTAAACTTTGGCAAAGATGTATGGTGAAAGGATAATCAGCGCTACGGCTACTACAAGTGGTTAACAAACTTCAATTCGATCGAAAATTAAATTTCGACCGTTTTAATTCAAAATCGAATTTCTCGTATAGTTACTTTTGCAAGTACAAAATGCATAAATCTGTTTTAGATGAGTGACATGTATACATTAGTGCGTGTGCCAGGCGCAGATCCGGGGTGGTGGGTTGGGGGACACCCCACCTTCTCCCCGCTGTGACCACCAAAAAAATGATAGGTAATAATGTCCGCCTGTGCACAACATTCGGACAGAGCCAGCTGCTTTGCAGGGGTATTTGTACACTATTCTGTGCTAGTGTTAATGATGGTCGGATTTGAACAGCGCCCTCATTGAAAGTATGTTACGATCCGCCACTGGATCCGCCCCTGTAGTATATAGTTCAGTAGTTGCAAATAATAATTCAAATACAAACATAAAACTAAGATTATATTTAGGACAGAAAATAACCTGTGAAAAAAAAAACAGCCAAAATAACTATGTAGTTAATATTCGGAATTTTCATCAGTTGAGTTGTATTTTTTTAAAAGGCGTGTTTTTTTTCGCCAATGTGTTTCGTAAATGAAATAAGTCGATTCTCGTTTTTTATTAGGCATACAGATTTTTTTTTCAAAGTAACTTGTAATTAAACGAAAATTATTATTTTACCAGCCTTGTCCTGTAAATAAATATAAATAAACGGGTATTTGTACATTTTCTTGTAATCAAAAGGAGATTTCTGGTGTGTGTGAGTTTGTTTCTGCATTCAATGGAGGACGTTGAACAAAAGAGGACAATAGGGTCCCCAATTTCCGAGAGGTCCTCCATTTGGATTCGTGTACAAAAATATGGGAGGTCTTCCTAAAAAGTTGAAGTACAAACAAAAGAGGGACTGTCACAATAGGGGCTCCCCGATTGCAGGCAAATACACACGCGCGTGAATGGGTGTGTGTTTGCTTACTGGACAAAATATTTAACTTACGTTTATATCAATAAATACAAAGAAAGTTGAGCTGAATATAGCAAATTGCAATCGTTGCATCAGAATGAAAACAGAAATACCGGCACACTGAGTTTGTGTTCGACATTATCATCGAAGTAGAATGGGACACCTTTCACCCAATTATTATGCCATTGAGGGCGCAATTTTCCTTATAGTGTGTGAAGATCCTTGAAACCACCTAAACTCAAAGCAGGGTAGATAAAGAATATTACACTATTTTCAGAAATCCAATGACTTCTAGTCGAAGAAAAGTAATTGCAGTAAAGTGTGCTACCCAAGGACACTTATGAAAAGTAAGGCTGTCTGCAGGTTCTAAGCATAAAACGTAATGGGCTGTGTGCCTCTATATACTGCGTACACCGTTCCGAGTAGGTCTACATCTACATCGGCCGAAATTCGATTATCGTTATTTCCAAAAGACGTACTAGTTGTGGGCAACATTTCCTGCCCTACAAACCAAGATGGACGCCATGCTCTTCATATGCTCGATGCTACTGGGGTTCTTGTGTTGGGACGCTTTGGTGATGGATGCCGTGGCCCAGACGGTGAGTGCCTGGATCGTGGAGCCGCGCAGCAACGGTGCTATCAAGGAAGGGGATGTGGTGCACATGACGTGCGTTGCAAGCTATCTGTATAAATACCACACATTGGAATGGGTGACCGGCAGCCCGCCCTACCACACCCTGAGGTGGGGCAGAGCCACCATCACCACCAACCCACGGTTCGCCTTCGAGACCACCGAAAGGCCAACATCCCGGCTCATGGTAATCCAAGATTTCACCATCACCGATGTTAAGAGGGAAGACTCTGGTGAATATGTCTGCAATGTCAAGGACATCAACTCTAACCCGGGTGATAACATAGAGGCCTCCGCTAGAATCAATCTCTCAGTGTTGTATTTTCCAAGTCAGAATTTCCCGATTTGCTTCCCTAACGGACCCATCACCCTTACCCCTGGACCGGAGCTGACCATGCGCTGTACGTCCGAGGCAGGGAATCCTGAAATCGCTATGGACGTTTCACAGGAAGGCCCATCTGATGACTATTCCTGGACAATATCTAACATAAACGGAACCATTTCGATGTCGCTGGATTTAGCGGGTAACAGTTCGAATAACGGAATCGCATTCGTGTGCTCGATTTCATCACTTGCCTTTCCAACTCTGAGGCGCTCTTGTACCATAGGGCCAATTAGTGTCGAAGCTGTGATCAAACCAGTGACAGAACCCACAACAGACCCGATGACAGAAACCACCACAGAATCCACCTCAGTACTCACCGGAGAAGTAATAACTCCAGCAGTATATGACACAGTCACCACCTTAACACTTGCACCTTTTGTGACATATAGTCCTACGGAAACAGAACCCACGGAAACATCACCGTATGCTACCGAAGCAAAGCATGGGTCCACACTGGATTCCACACACGCCGAAGCAACAGGAAAAACCGCGGTAAAGGTGACAAACGAACCCACAGCCGAACCTGAAGCAACACCATCTACCATGTTTCGAACAGTCCACGATGAACAAACTGGCGCGATCACTACGATGACCTCTGAACCGACTTACAACCTTCTGACCTTTGCTTCGGATGACCCTTCACCCCTGACCCCGTGGATACCAGCCTTCGTAGCCGCGACCAGTGCACTCCTAGTATCCATCATGACCATCGTCATTCTTGTCCTTTGCCTCATCAAACTGATGAAACGACTAAAAGCCTCTAACGATAGTGAATCTCAGAACCCAATAATCGAGCCGTACATGGAGCTACAGCCAACAGGCATCAAGGCGTGAAGAAAACAAAGAACACATTACAATACACAACGGGTCAGATTTGACTTCGAATAAAAGTCATATCTGACCTGCTACTTTTCCGTGTCAAAAATATCACGTCAAATATGACCCTGATTTCTAGACTTTATCCTTTGCACGATGCACCCTCATTTATAATTCTGAGTGACAGTTGAATTTGTCTATTCATGTGTATCAAAAAAGAAGGAACAGAGACCTGCCTTTAGATGTGACGTCAGATGCAAAGGTCTATAGAGTAGGTTTGATAATAAGCCAGATCGATATTCCAACTGATATTATTAATACATGGCAGAACTGAATATCTTAATTTCATCATTAAAATGGCCTATTCTTTACATAAATAATTCACAACTGAACTGAACAACGTCCAATGAAATAGTCTCGTACTCGATTATCTCGCGTTTGTAACTCAATAACATGATTCATTTTTCCTGTGCACTATTACTAGCTTATTTCGCTCTATTAAGTCACATCACTCGTAACATTTTAAATAATACAGACGCACTATGGGATAATATGTACAGTCCATGATTTAAATTGATAAAGATTGGCTCTAAAGCCTAATACATGCATTCATAATAATAATAATAATAATAATCGGCATTTAAGAACGCTCTTATTAGTAAACTAAATCACAGCGCTTACAGTATTATTATTACCCCTGATCATTGGGCCAATTAAACATTCCAAATACCATCTCAGCTCCCTGGGGAGCTTTCATGACATATAGCACATTTTGTTTGGTCGGTCCATCCACAAAACAACAACCCGACTCTAATCTCGAAAAGTACGGCTATGTCGGTCGGGGGATCTCTCGGCGTTCCGCGGCGCTGTGATTGGACGACAGCAGAGAATTCGAAGAAAGGCCGCCTTGAACAGAGGGTTGCCGACGGCGTAGCAGAACGGATTCACGGTGCTACTGAAGTGAGACATCCAACCCAGATACTGGAAATAAGAAAACCAAAGAAACAACAACGGTTGGGATCGTTGGACGCTACTCTCTATAAAAAAACATCTTGGTCAGATCGACCCGGAATTCGTGTTCTATTTGGCTTAATCCTGCACTGGGTTAAAAATGATATATTTCTGGGTCAAAGGTGGCATTTTTCCGTGTAATGTGCCCTGGAAACATTTTTGGAAAGAAAGGTGTTAGATTTGACCTGGAAAAAGTGTATTTTGACCAATTAGAAATTACGGCCAATTAGAAGCTTGTTCAAGCTGACTTGGATGTTTTTAGAGAATACAATTAGGTACTTGTGCATTTAAAGGGTCCAATTTGTAGTGTCACTAAAAGGTACAGGAAAGATAAGCGACAAATGGCTCTGTTTCATGTCAAATCTAAAGAAAAAGGTGTGCTCGGCCTACACTTTAAAAAGTACCAGAGTACGGGCGATTCCCAATACAGTGCGCCACAAGCAGTATTCCACGGAGAGTCAATTGTTTCAACTTTACGGTCGACAAAACAAGGCCGACTTGTCGCAATTTGAACGAATGTCAGTAGACAACTTGAGGAAACTTTTGATAGATCGGGCACAGAATTCTGCCGCCTAACAAAAAAAAACCACCATCTTGATAAAAATAATCTAAAAGAGAAAAAGATATTCGAATCATTCGCTTACGAAATACTGCCAGACAAATTGACAATTTTCAGTCTCCCGTACTGATGAATTTGTCCAACGTCTCCCACAATGCACTGCACAAAAATAAACTCTCCCTTGCAACCTCTTGGTGGCGCAATGTATTAGTTCTATGCGGCATGATACTGGGTCAAACGGAAACCGTTTGGGTCAAAATGACACTTTTCTGGACAAAATCACATCTTGCAAAACGTTTCTGGGTTAAACTGACCTTAAAAATAATCCAGAGAAGTATCGCTTTAACCTGGAACAGTGTCATAGTTACCCTGAAACGTATCCGAATCAAATAGGACCAAGGACTCTTGTGTGACACTTGTGTGTACACTTTTCGATTTCAATCAGAAAAAAAATGAGTCCGAGCAAGTAAAAGTTGTCAGTTTATTATTTAAATATGAAATAAGCATTAGGTGGGGGCAATAAAGTAAAATGTTCCCTCATCTTTGAAATTTGATTCACAAAAAATGTACTAAAGAACTGTATGTTGTTGTAATTTTACTTATGAAACTCACGTGGGTATATATTGTCCAAATTAGAACCAATGTTGGAAAAACGAAATTCGAAAATGTATGCATTGTTAGAAAAATTACACTTACATTGAAGACTGTGTTATACCCCAGTGGTAGGCCAAGCGGATCGATAGCTGCCCACAGAGCAAAGACGGACCAGGGTAAGGCGGATACAATCATGGTCGTGAGGATGTAGGTGAGTGTGCGAGTAGCGCGTAGGCTAGCCAGGCGACTCTCGCGTCTAGACGCCCGCCCTGCAAAACGCGCCGGGGCACCGGTGCTGCCACGGCGGGGAGGACCGGTCGAAAGCGTGGTTTCTGTCAGAACCGGCCCGGGGAGACTAGGCTGATCACTGGCGCGATGAACGTCCTCCTCGGTCTCTTCGTAGGCTGGGTTAGCAAGTCCTTGCGATAGTCCGGCAGAGATGCTGTACACACGACCCTCGGAGTTGGTCTGTGCTGCCGGATGCTTCGTCCCTGCAGCTCGTTCACTAGGCTCGGTATCCAGGCGATAGTTCCTCGACCGAGGATCCCCGGACTTTGTCTCCGATGCTACTCCCTTTGACTTATTTTCAGAGACCGTCTTTTTGCCAGTGACTCGATTTTTATCGATACCTTTGCGGATGACGGCGCAATATACGAAAGCGTACAAGATGACGGTCGATATCATAGGTACCCAGGATAGAACCAATATGGTGAATATCAGCAAGGGGGGATAGAACGCGTATGGACCGTAACACTGGGGAGGTTGCACCCGTGAAATCACTCCGGAGTACGGTAGAATTATGATGATTGTAGTCCATAGAAAGACTGGTACAATATAAGACAGGAATATCAGGATACACGCGTGGCGCAGCGTTTTCTCCGATAAATGTTTCAGCGGCATGTTGGTCGCTCGGAATCGATCGTAGCAGATCGTCAGGGTCATCAGGAAAGTCGCATGCAGGAAGATGTGATCGACGCACGTGAAGCAAGCGCATAAAGCCTCGCTGAAGGGCCAGTCTTTGGAAAACTCCCTGTAGACGCCTCGGATCGGAATGAACCCGCCACTGACCAAGTCTGCAATGGCTAAATTCACGATGTAATAGTTGGTATACGTACGGAGCTTCTTCGTTGTGGCGTACGCGTAAAGGACTAAAACATTAGCCAGAATTGTGACGAGTACGACAATTGAGCGTAAACTAACCATAACGAAAAACATTGCGGGTTTTCCGGATACCTCTGAGAGAGAAGTCGGCTCAGTGGTATTAAATGGATCGGACCAGAAGCCGTTCGTGTATAAGCTTTCATTGATTTCATTTGGTATTGTGGAATCAAATCCATCACTGGATTGTAATAATGTACTGTTTGATTGCCAGCTGCTGGCATTGGACCAAAAGGACTGATTGTCCTGATGGGAGACATTGCTGGAGTCCGTTCGTTCGGTAAGCAGCCAGCTTGTTGTGGTCTCCATGATACCGAATTATCTGCCCTCGGATCTTCAAAAACTAATCTTGATGCCCGATAGTCGCGTCAATCGCACGGAGTGTAGAAAATCACACGTACGACACAGTGAGGATGCTCCGGAATGACAAGGTGATACAGTGAAGTTTATGGGGACACTCCGGGCCCCTTTATGGAAATGGTGAGTTATGTGTGCCCTTTCCGAGTCGAAGCTGTTTAGAGTCAACGTTGCATTGGAATAAGTTCTCAAGAGCAACGTAGTCCAGAGCTTTGCCCACTTCGTAGTGGCAGTACAAGTTACGTTATTACACGTATCTGTGATGAGGAAGGACATGCGACACCGACCAACGTTTATGTCTGCCTATAAAGTATGGTAGGAGGAAAGCTTGAAAATTGGCGACTGAGTGTATAAATGGTTTTTCCCTGGGAAAACCGGATGAACCTCTCCTCCTAGTTGAAAAGCAGTTCTCTTATTTTCTGGCAAAGGTGGTAGTGTTCGTCGACGCAAAGTGCGGTCCGTCCGAACGTTTTGAACACGACTAGCATGCAGTGCGCTCTTAAGCATAGATTCGCATCAGCGAAAGGCGTGCCCGTACTAACCGACTCATCTATACCGAAGTGTCCTTTTATAGAGTGACTTTTTTGTAGCTGCTATCAAATTTGAAGCGACAGTCGCAATTGCGCGTGAGGCGAGAAAACTATTAGAGACAGACCACTTTAGGTCGTTGTCTTTATCATGTGTATTATTGATTCTCATTGGTGCTCTGGGAATAGTCCACGCAGCCTAACAAAACAAACTTGAGTTGAATGACTGCTGATTAAATTGTGGTTTCCTCCAGGAAATCGAATAAAATGGTGAATGGCCTGAGAGCGTTACGTTGCATAAAACATTAATGGACGAAACTCGATAAAAAAAATTATTACCCATTACCAGCGCATTCATTAGATTTGGTAGTCATTTTTGTCGTGTTCGCTACCTATTATAAACACCACGTGATTTGATTTGATTAAACAGCCAACTTGTTAAGTACCACAGGTAAATAATGTATCAGGCTTAAACTGTGATTTCGGTTGTGTAACAATATTAACCTAGGAACAAGTTGTGTAATATTTTACACAAGTTGTATAAACAACAATTTACACAACAGGTTGCTAGGTTCATGTAGTGCACAACCGTCTGATTTTTACACAACCGAAATAACAGTGGACACAAATAAAGTGCTGGGTAGGGAAACCATGCTCTGTGTCAATAATCGTGTAACTGTTATCTGAGATGGCTTCCGATTGAGGTTGTGGATTTCTGCAGGAACAAGAGGACAAGCCTGTTACCCTCCGAGTAACCGAGTATCGTATGGGGAAAATGGACTGTCCAAAGGGTATGGATATCTGATTTAAGGTGGTCATTTTTTGCAACTAGTTTTTACATGACAAAAAGCCTTTTCACACTGGACAAATCTCGGGGTTGATACGGGGTTGACGCAGGGTTGAAAACATGCCGCGTTTCACACTTGCAAATTTTCAACCCTGAGCTAGCCCCGCTTCAACCCCAGGATTGATTTCGCCCCAGGTTGAACTCAATCCTGCTACAGACCAGGGTTGAGATTTCAACCCGGATTGAAAATCTCACCCCGGGGTTCAAAACGGTAGTAACTGAGCGAAATAACCTTGGTTTGCACTAAACAAGTGCAAAATGACGCGGGGTTGAATGCGGGGTTGAACAATCCAAAACTCAATCCCGGACAGCACTGGGCTCGCCCAGGGTCAAGTTCAACCCTGGGTTGAGAGGCTCTAGTGTGAAAAGGCCTAATAATGCAAGTTTAATTGGGAGTTTTTGCTTTTAAGGCACACAGAAAGGTTCTTACGTTGTTCCAAAAGATATATTTCTTACTTTAAGTTTCTTACTATATTTTAAATCGGGTGACAAACTGTAACGCGAGTTGTCGTAACGCGAGTCACCGAAATATATCCCTCTAGAGATTTGGTGACTGATCACTGTTAATAATTGTGGATTGGTGGCGTACAACTCGCATATTAGGAACTAAAACGATGTTTCCACCAGGGCAAAGTATGAGGAAACTTTCAAATGCAGAATGTTTAATTATGTGTCCATGTCCATTTGAAAAACGTATTGCCAAATCAACAGATGTTTTTTTGTTCGCCTCTTATAGTTTTGTAGGTTAGTCACTTCATTTCAGGGATTTGCAGTGAGGAAAATCAAGCCTCAATATTTTAACTTAATAAAATAACAGGGCAGGGCTGACCCACGACCCACCTCAATGTAACGTGAGCTACTGTGTTGTTGTCCACGTGCCCATTCATTTCACAAAATAACATTTTTCAAAATTGCATTCCAAAGAAAAACAATCACCAATGTTAGTGTAAAGTGAAATTCATAAGATGGAATTTTTGCGTCGGGGTGATGTAAATCAAATTAGGTTTTGACCTCCACCGACGTATATACACTGTATACTCAGTGTGTTACCTCCCGAGTGAAAGTTGGAAAAAATCACTCGGGTGGGACTCGAACCCACGATCTCCTGCTTTCAAGTGCAGATGTCAGTACCACTCGACCACCAAGCTAACGGGATCGGTTGGCTGGTTCGAACCTGATGTACATAGCAGCGGTTACCGCATTAAGTATTCATAAGATGGAATTTTTGCGTCTGGGTGATGTAAATCAAATTAGGTTTTTGCCCTCCACCGACGTATATACACTGTATACTCAGTGTGTTACCTCCCGAGTGAAAGTTGGAAAAAACCACTCGGGTGGGACTCGAGCCCACGACCTCCTGGTAAACTGAAATGTTTCACAACACCACACTTCTGTGTCCAAAAGAAACTCGCAAAAAAACACATGTTAGGGGCCTAACAAACAACTATCTGAATTAATAAGTATAAAACGCTGGTAAAAGTTTAAGCCTTTATCCGAAAGTTTTCTCCAAATGAATCTTTTGGAAAAGTGCCAAAGCATAAGATGTCGCTCTTCCAATATTAATTAACATGAAACAAGAAATAAAAGCGTTAATCAGTACCATGATTCTACCGCCCATAACAAAACAACTGACCTTTATCAAAATTATTGCTAAACTGGTTCACATCGACACTAATTAAACTCATTTTCTGCAAGCAGTTTCTTATCTTACGAATGACACTTACGGAAGGTGAAATTGTCATTTCAGTTTGGTCTTAGCTAGATCAGATAAATCAGTAAGAGGATTGAGAAGAAAAATGTAGTTGGATTCCACCATTAATTTTGACCCAAATATACCTAATTTGCATAAATTAATCCCTGCCGTGTACTATATTTATTCCCATTTTTTGAAAAGTTTATTTTGGTGATTCTACTTACACACTCTTACTAAAATAACATTTTTATGCATTATAATGACTGGATAATTATGAGGACATAGTAACGATCCAAAATGGGTCCTGTTATATCCAAAATATTGAGTGCATTTACCTTGTCTCCAGATATCATCAAGTAGTCTTGCCAAACTTCAGTATTGATGAGCTTCAAATTCACCAAGTTGCCTATGGAAAATCATGTGAACAATGATAACATTATCATAATTTAGATCAGCAAACAAAAACGGGGGAAATGAGCTGGCTGTCCGTAAACTGGGCTTAAATTGGGCGAATGGTCGGCCAACTTGTAAGACTTGAATAAGTTCGATGAAACCCCCCCCCCCCAAAAAAAATTTCTTGCAATATTTATGTCAATGTCCCAATGTTTTCTGTCCATTTATTTCCTTTCCAATAATTTTGGGCATTTCCTTGAACTCTCCCCCCCCCCCTCCGCGCCTGAGCGTTTACGTCCTCTCCAGGGGCGGATCCAGGAATTTTCACAGGGGGGAGGGTGGGTTTCATCAGCAAACAAATCTGAAAATGTACCCATGTTTTTTTCTCCGGACACTTGGCCTCCGTAAAATCAAGATTACAAAATGGTGTACCGTATTTTGAACAGGCAAATATTATACCAGTATAACTTTTTTGGGGTATAAGCATAAGCAGGGGTGGGTTTTCGACTTATTTTTTGGAATTTGTATGGACATTTTTTTTTTGGACACAGCTGTTTTTTTTGGACCCCCCCCCCCCTGGATCCGCGCCTGCTCTCCGCTAGTGTAAAGGTGATGTGACTGACGTGTGACTGACCTCGACCAGAGAAAGAGCATTCAAACGAGTTTTTTTGTCGACTGATCAAGCACAACTTGCAGACCTTCAGAATCCATTGCGGGTTTTGTAAAATAGACAAATCGAAGTGCGTGATCACTGTACCCTCACGTGGCATCCAAAGAGGAGAAACGTGATCAGTATTCGCTTCAGAGGAGGGATACACGGATCCTTCACACACTGATGAACGACTGTTCTGAGCTCTATTACAAAATGCATTGAACGGACTCACCTTAATTGGTTAGACGCGTGATAACGGGCACTAATACCCATTGACATGTTAATCGCGAGTTATCCAGGTGTGCCATTTTGTCGGGGTTTTTTGTGCACGACATCTAAGACGGAAATATTCATAACACTGTAAGCAAAACCCCTCCTCATGTTAGATTTACTTGTTCCACAATTGTTTAAAAATAAATACTTCAGGATATAACAGATTGTATGTACAGTTATTGTTGTCATAAATGAATTATTTACCCAGGAAATAAACGTCAATGTGACACTTTTTTCCGAGGACATCATTGACACAAATTGTGTTATTATTTAGGCTTTCATTAAAAGTTTAGAGAGATTTGGTCCCGAACCGAAAAAAACAAATGCGACATTTCATAGCTCATTTTAAAGCTAACGACATTGTGTTCACTTATCAGAATTCACAAGGCCAAAAACGTTGGATCATGAATATTAAAAAAATTAAGTAGCTGGTTTGACTTCGACACCAGATCGGGCACAGAGCCCTGCACATTTGATGGCCGCCGAGTGCAGTGAGACCGTTAAGCTGTCTGGGTCTTTGTTGACAAGTATTCATGGTAACTGCCATGCACCTACACGGGCCGTTATCGCGCGTCTAACCAGGAGTTGGCCGAGTCGTTATTATTCCTTTGTGTATCCTTGAGGATAGAACCCCTTCCCCATGTTAGCTCGCCCCCTCAACAATTACGGTTCACTTTCATTTCATAACGGCATTTTGTTTCCGTTCTGGTACGAAAACCAAGGATTTCTCCAAAGTGTCCTATGACTATAGCTCGAAAGCCTGAAGAAAAATGTAGAGAGAAGACAATGAGAAAAAGTTACAGTTTTAGAGGTGGGAGGAAAAGCCCAGTTAAAAATTCTGAGGAAAACCCACAGAATTATCAGGTGGGGACTGAAAACCCAATCCACATATTGACCCAGGCGGGATTCGAACCCGGGTCACAGCGGTGAAAGACGAAGAAAGTACCGCTACGCCAACCCGAATTCCAACCACGTTTAACACACCAGATTGCACACTGCAAAGCTACATCCTTTATAGATAACTTTCGCGCGGTAATTAAAACCTGGATCTTTTCCTATCACCTGAAATGGTTAAGCTGCTTTACAGCGGTTTGTCAACGCACCAGTTAATAGTTCTCATTTTCGCTTCTCATCAGACGAGATTCAAGCCAAATGTAAAACTTTGGTTCACACCGCCCGAACTATCATAGTTGGGGTCATTGCTGTGGTTGAACCGTTACACATTTAAATAGGGAAGATACCCAGTTCACATGGTCCTGAAACAACAATAAGCTTATTAAACTGTCGGCTTTCCGCTAGATTTATTATTATATCATGAACATCAACTTTCACGTGTGAGAAAAAGACTTGATCCAAGACCGGATTTGATGTTTCTTGCCCAATTTCATGCTAGCGCGTAACAACATCTGATACTGTTCAGATCGCTGTCTGCTAGGAAAATTATTGTCTTTGTTTTCATCCTTTAATCTCCGACCTCGCTGTCACTGATTATATAACTCCAGTTATGTAATCAGTATATTGGTCCATATTTGTCCGTACCTAACTCGCAAATCGATTCCTTGGGTCTGCAGATTATTACGCTTAATTTATCAGTCAACAAAAACTTCATTTGATATTCTTTCTCCGATCGAGGTCAGATTTTGAAAGAACTTTATTCATCACCGCCTGCCCAGTCCTAGTCGTCGTCAGTTACTCACCTTTACACCTGCGGAGAGGACAGTGAACACATCTCAGGGCTTTCAACTGGTTTACTTGACAACCAAAATCACAATCTGTTTGGAGAAAAAAATATACCACAGTTAGAAGCACCATATATTTCCTTGTTATCGTCTTACAAAGAAGCTTTTATTTTGTAAATACAAAGTCGAATATTAAGTGAAAATGCACGGAGGTAACTGAAGGAAGAGGTTGTTTTTTTATCAGCCTGTAATGGTTTAGGCTGCATTTCCTTTGTTGATGGTCGTCCTTTATGGACATGACTGTCGTGGTATTAACTGAATCAGTGGTGCTGAGAATGTGACGATGCTAGCTAGGACCAAACTGAAACGAAAATCCCACCTTCACATCGAGTCATTCGTAAGATAAGAAAACGCCTGGAGAAAATTAGATAAGTCATTACATAGCGTGTCCCCCCCCCCAAAAAAAAATAAACGAACCCTCAAAGCGCCCCCTTTTTCACTGCTTTAAAAAAGAATATACATGTGCATCGAAATATCGATACATATTTGGAGAGCATAGTTCATTAGCTTTTCAACAACGAAAAGCCTTTCCAATCGGATACACATTCATTGAGTAATGGCCATTTCGTTACAGATGGCGTTATGTAGAAATAAGTTCGTGTTTAAAAATCAAAGCAAGGCAATTCTTCTGCAACTGAAGTTCTTGTTTCAAGAAATACAATTCCCCCCCCCCCGGTCATTTTCATGAAAGTTCGAGGATTAAATGTATGCACGTCATTGGAAGGCGTGGCATGTACATATACTATCGATTCAAGTAGTGCAACGGGTAGGCTCTCAACTGTGTGAGAGAAAATTAGAAGACGATCAGAACAGAAGGTCGTCAAAATGAAAGAGGTTTGGCTTACATTACACTGCGTAAGAATTTCTTGAATTTCAAGTTTCAGCTGGGTTTCGGTGACGATGAAACGTTACAAACTATTTTTGAGAGCTTTGAGATCACCAGCTGCGTCCATCATCAGACAAATAGAATTATATGTCAGTGAGCAACTGATTATGGGTATATGCATTGTACCTTCATCTAACATGCAGTCGGCAGTGTTTAAGGCACATTACACTCTGGACGATTTAGCGCGGGTGATATTCGGCTGTCGTTCTTTGCCTCGCTTTGATTTCCAAGATGGCATCGCATTAGAAAGTTCTATCACGTCCAGTGAAGAACTCTATGTAGTAACCGATTCAATTTGCATTCTGAACCTAATTTGCATTCTGATCCTATAAGAAACATATAGGTTTACACGAACATTGGTGATTGGTTTTAATTTTCTTTTGAAATAGTATTTTGTGGAAATACATGTACTTTGATAATTAATTTGGAGAAAACCTGATGCTGAAGAAGTATTTTTAATGTAACCAGATTAAGTAGTTTATTAACTGAAGATATTTGTGCTTTAACAAGTTTTTTACTGAATATTTCTTTTTTGTCACAATGTAAACAAAAACTGTGTTATAGATATTGAATCTTTGCCTATTTTTAGATTCTTTTGAGTATTTTTTCGATTACCTGCAACACAGTCCGTGTTCAGAATAATAATTTACTGGAACGAATTCGTCAAGTTGGAATTCGATTTCTTGTTCGGGCTTGGTTGGAATTCGTTAAATGTACTTTTGTAAAAAACAAAACAACATATTTTGTAACAAGACTGATACATTTAAAATCTAATGATGACTGAGGGTAGAGGGTTTATACACTTTTAATGCTCAACACAGTCCGAGCTCCGAGTAATACAATAGCATTGGAGCATACTTAAACGAATTTGTCAAATTGAAATTCGATTTCTTGTTCGGGCCAGACTCATATGCTGCTGTGGGGGAATCGCCACACCTCCTCCACAGCGAGTCTGTTACCTTCCCAGCATTGAATAATGCCGGTACCCATTTAACACCTGGGTTGAGAGGAGCAATTGAGGAACAGCGCCGTACACAAGGGCACAACATGCATTGCCACGGCGGGGCTCGAACCCACAAATTAATATGAATGTATTTTAAAGACATTTTAAACAATGCCCAAATGATTTTAGTAATCATTGCCGATTGATTACAATATGCCTTTAAAGCTAGAGTCTGTATTTACTGACAGGTATGAGGCTGTGTAGTGGTCGGTGCTGCTGTATAGTCAGAGGACTAGTTTTTACTAGTGTTTGAAGGCTAGCCTTTCATTCCGTAGCGTAAGTGCATCTCTAATCACATTAAGCGTGGCCATAACTGCCACAAGTCACGATTTCACAGAACCCTAAATGTCTATGAAAATTATAATAGAAATAGCTTCTTGAACACTAAATGGCACATATTGTTGAATTCGTTCGAAACGCCTTGTAACAACGGTCGCGATGCCCTATCTGTTTTGTAGCTGGATTTCTTTGGAGATATATTTGGTCGGCGGACTCTAAACTTCATCGACCATCGGACACTATCGTCCAATGCCGTGACCAACGCTAAGCTCCAACAAGTGTTCAGTTAAAGAGAGCTACGTGCTGGAAAGCGCCCAATTGGGCTAAAAAAAACCGCCGTGGTGCTCACTGGAAAGAGCATTTAAAAGTAGGATACAGACGTTTACATAATTCGCTACCATCCTTTGAAAACTGGCCGGTTTTGTCTTATTATTGCAAGAACAAAATTCGGGGTTAAAAAAATCGAGTCTAGATTCCAGTCGGACATGTTCCTCCACTGCATTGCATGCTTCGGACGTGCGGGAAACAACATGTGTGCACTGGTGTTATGTTGAGTAGACATTTATGCACATACACGGCGTACCCCACATTGAATCGTCTGACACAGAAGCTAGGGGTAACGTCCTACTGAGGCTTATGGTTGAGGCTGCCTGGAATTACGTGTGCGCATGCTCCAAACTGTCCGCCGTGTCAGAACCGGGTTTCCTGTCAAAATAGAATCACTGAACAATCTTAAGAATACAAATTTCAGCGATTTCGGGACGATGGGTCCCGGCCCTGTAAGAAATGCCACTCATTCTAGCAAAGCCATAGCTACACAAGTCTGTGTAAAGTACAAACAGATCTGAGCGCGTGAAACAAATGGGGAAAGTTTCCACTATATCAGCTGTGAGCATTCATAGCTAAAGACTTCAGAGCATTCATTGAAAATGCACTCAGAAAAGCAGTGCCGAGCATAAACGTGCAAACAAACCAACGTTAATAAAAGACTGGCACACAACACGCTATTTGAACCTATAGCTAAAACCACATGGGGTACACTTTGTTCAAAAACGACTGTCCACTTCATATAAAACTCATGCACATATTTCCTTGAGTTTTCTAAACAAGGAAAATATAGGTAAATATGTTGTACACTTCAATGAGTAAGAACTTACACCAGCTGAGCCTTATTAATCTAAAATCATGAAGGCCTTAAGAAAAACCTTGGCGCCAATTAACGCTTATTATATTAAGCGTTAATCAGTTCCAGGTTTTTTTTAACAGTGCATCAGCAGGACTGCAAGGCATCATGCGAAGTACGCCTCCATCCTGTCTACGACGCCATTTTCTTTTCTGTACCGGTCGGCCCTGCTGTATTAATCAGAGGCGCCCACCAATTAAGGAAAATGACAGGCTCATTCGTTAGTGAAACTGCAATCATCGCACCTCACAGACTTCTCCTTGATTAGCTCTTAATTAGTTGATTCATTATGGAAATGCTTATGACTAAAAAGCCCCCCCCCCCGAAAAAAAATCCAGAAAAAATAAAAAGAATAATGGGTGTACAGTATGCAATGTCACATGTTCAAGTTCAGAATCTATACAGTACAAACTTATATGAATTAAAGAGGTTGTGAGATGCTGAAAGTCGTTTTGTTTTTTATATGTTTTTATTGTAGAGTAGACCCATATATATCATAATGACAAACTCCCATTCTTTTGTAATGTGCGTTTATATGTTTATAAAACTGATATTCATCGAGTAATTTGTTGGTCGGCGAGCACATAATTGAAATCAACAGTCGTCGGGTTCTTCGTAAAATCAGAAAAATCGTGACGTAATAAACAGGACTCGTTTATACTACGATGCATAGGGAGTCCTGTTTATTACGTCACGATTTACTATGTTTTGTTTGCTGCCCCTAACGACGACTTTTACACAAATTGCACGTTCGGGTCGAAACAGGACCTGAAAAACAGCTCTCAAAAGTACCTTCTGTATTCATTTCATGACAGAAACAATAGTCGTTTTTATTTCATCACACCTTAGGCTACATTATACCCGAAAAATGACGTGATTGTGTTGCAGGCGTACCACTCCGTTGGCCGGCGGGCGTGGCAGCAACGAATACTATAGTATCTTTCCAGTTTGTGTCTCGTGTGCAGGGCTATTGCTTTGAGGCTTGTCAGTCATTTGCATATTTAGTGGATGTTGAATGACATTATATTGCGTGAGGTCTTGGCCTCACTTATCAATGCAATGCATGCATCGAATCGGAGAAGAACCACTTACATGAAAACAAAAACTTTTAGGCTATCCTTTCTGCTTGAGTTTCAATTTTCCAACTTTTATTAAATTGAATTCAAAAATCGGTAAAATAAATTTAAACCGTGACACAAAATCCAGATAATGTTAACAGCCATTACATTTGATGTAAGCATTTTATGCAATATGTACAAATAAATGCCTTTCTTATTGTTTTAACCAGAATGGGTAAAAGAAACAATTGCCCTAGAATCACTAATATTGACGATTTGGTCACAATGCGCCTACCTGTTCCAGAAAAGGACAACAAATATGTATTTTTTTAAAGAGTCTGGATTTCATGAAATGGTACAGGACTTTGATTTACGCTTGGTTTTATGTGGTATCCTTAATAGCTAACTTTTTGCATTCTCAATTGTTGGAATAAATCTCGATTGTGATATCCTATACGTTTTTTTGGTTTAAGAATTCTTTCAGAGCTAAAAATGTTTCATTATTCTGTACCTATTTTTAATTTTGAACTTTTTAAAACTGATCACTTCAAATGCTCGCTTAACAATGAATTGAAGTCCATGTTGGTAAATGAGTCCTTTAACTTATGCAAGGAAATATTTTGTTGTGAAACGATTTCAACCAAGAGGCAGTGAGACACCAAATTTTATTTGTTTGGTTTGTTCCAGTTGATGTGTTTTCTTTTCGAAAAGATAACTTGAATTTTCTCAGCGTGATTTTGAATGTTGGACGTTCATGAATGTAACATTGTATGACCTAACCTTGGTCTCGGATTCCTTGCTCAAAAACGTAGACAAAAATCAACCGAGTTGAGTGGCCCTTTCATCGGTTGTGTTACAGAAATGCACTAATGAGGCTCTTTTACTAGTTTGTAGCTACAACAGCTCTCCAGGATATGTTTTTTCTTACATCTCACTGGTATCATAACATAATAATAACAACATATCATAATAATGTGGTGACTATATAGCGCTTCATATGTAAGGTTTGAAAGCGTTTTACAATTCGCCACCGACACCACGAAGTAATAACCAAGACCACCTCAGTGTCACTTCGTGAAAACAAAAATCACTCGGTTCTGTCTAATACGCGCGCGTTGCGCGCACTCAAGGCCACGTGAGTGTTACTTCGTGGTGTCGCTGCCAAATTATTATCCCTGTTCATCAGCATCTCGAGATCAGCACAATATGGTTTCTGCCCTCACTGGTAGGCACCCATTGATACTCCTGAGTGGAGAAAAGCAATTGTTTTAAGCAGTGCGTTCGATTACTTCCCCCGCGCTTACTCGTGCAAGCGCGACAGCGTTCGATTTACCTCTCACGTGACTTCTCGCGCTTACTCGAGCCTGGCCAAAGTAACCAACTCGCCGAGCCGGATACTTGGGTAAGTATCCCATAAGACCATGCAACGTTCGGCGGGCGCCTCAGGCCGTTTCCGAAACTGGCTTCCACGGAGCACAGAGCTACACACCCTACGTAGCTCTACGCACGGATCTACAGCTACGAATTATTGTCAGCGCGTCCCCGCGTATTTTCACTGGGCGTGGACGTGCTCTAGACATTAATTGATTCGGATGCGGACTGGGAAAAATGTTGCAACCTGCCGCCACTTCCGCGATTGTGTACAAAGTCTCTGGAGAGTCAAGAACATTTTTTAAGTATTTCGTAACAAAACTGGAAATATTTCTCAGTCCCATACTCATGTCTTATCAATCATTTTTTTTTTGCAATAAATGACCTTCATTGAGATGATAATAAAACGTGGCGTCAGGTTGCACCTGTGTCATGTCAAAATTCAACTTTCCAGCCATGGGCGTCGTGAAGGGGGGGGGGTTGACGCGGGGGGTCGACCCCCTGGAAAAGAAAAAAAATGGAGAAAAAAATAGAGGAAAAAAAGAAAAGAATAGAGGCGAGAAGTCATATTGGTGTGAATTTAATGGGTAGGGGGCAAAATGTCCCTGCCCCCTTTGAAACTGATAAATCGATAATTTGTTGAGAAAAAAAACAGGATTTTTTTGGGAAAAAAAGTTTTGCCCCCCCCCCTAGAAAAAATCTCGGCGACGCCCATGTTTCCAGCTCTTGCACGAAACTTGATCCGAAACCGTTCGTTTATTTAGCTCCACTGCGCATGTCTGTCATCACGCGAGGAGCCAGGCGCGAGTAAGCTGGGGGAAGTAATCGAACGCACTCTATGTAGTAATGTGTCTTGCCCAAGAACACATTCACCATGTTCCCCGCCGGGGTTCGTACATGAGTCGAACACCGTAACCATTGGTTCACGGTAAATGATCGAATGTTGCCTTTTTCATCATTGTTCAATTTCATTCAACTCAATATTGCAGTCACTTCTATGCATGTACTACTATTTGTTCAATTTTTGTTTTTAAAAGTTCATAATTCGTCGCGTCAGTGCAGCAAGATCGTAACTCCATTCTCTAACAAAGACGTATCTCGCGCGAATATGCTCCGTGCAACAAGGTCGTATCTCGACGTCCATTGACTTTGTGTGTACATCCGGGTGATTTCCAGTGACATACGACCTTTTGACATTCTGAAACTCGCGTTTTACGTACGGCCCATTTTAGGAGATACGACTTTGTTGCAAGGACGCGACTAATTATTTATTGGCAATTTAAATTTAAAACTGATCTAAATGAAGTTATTTTTAATGTAAGCCCTATTCCAGTTTCTCGTGTGCCAAAATGTAAGAAGTTCCACATTTACATCGAACACGGATAGCGAAATATGCCGGTGCTCCCAAAGCCCGTTGAGAAACCCACGTACTTCACATCAAGGGGGTCGGGGTCCACCCACTGCATGATCGGAGCCTCTTGACCTTCTCTTCCGGCCGCCAGCCTTCCGGTGTGCAGGTCAAATGTTACCCAGAAGCCCCGGAACTGACTTCCGCTGAGCAGACCCTCCAGACACACGAAGACTTCGTTCTGGCACAGTTCGCATCGGCGAATGACGGCGCAAATGTTAGAAGAGGTGCCGAAGACAATCTCGTAGCTCGTCTTGGGGTCGGCCGGTAGGGTGGGGCTCAGACTGACACCAGCGTCGTTGTTGGCTTGGACCCGGAACTCTATTCTCCTCACGTCTGCTACAGCTGGCAGAAAGCGGTAGTATACGGTGGTGTCAGTCACCATCCCGCATTCTGTCGATAAACAGAATAAAGCAGAGAGGTTATAGATTGATAGCGAAGACTGATGTCGACGCGAAAAAAAACAAGACTACGCTTGTCTATAACAGAGCTTGACCCGAAAGTGTCCGATAATGACATTTATTGTCTACTCAGTGACTCAGTCAGTCAGTCAGATGGCATACACTGGCCCTCTGGAGCTAGCAAAAAGGAATATAGGTTTTGGGGCGTTCGTTAAATCTTGAGATCAGTTTGTGGAGACGAAACGGTACATGTTCGTTTGAGGAGATGCACAAAATGACAGCAAAACTGCTTAAAACCATTGATGGTATAAACATGGGCGTCGCGAGGGGGGGGGGCGCAAGGGGGGCACTTGCCCCCTCCCCGGAAAAGCCAAAAAAAACAAAAAAAAAGAGGCGCGAAGACAAAGTGGTGTAAATTTAATGAGTTGGGGGGGGGGGGCAAAATGTCCCTGCCTCCCTCTCCCTCTAAAACTGATAAATCGAGAATGTGTTGAGAAATACAATCATTTTTTGGCCAAATTTGTTTTTTGCCCCCCTCTAGAAAAAATCCTGGCAACGCCCATGGGTATAAACCAAAAATGAATTTTAAAACAGTGACATTCTTAAAATCAATTTACAGGAGAAGGTTTCTAAAGGAACAATGTACGCCTATTTTGAAATGTTGAAAGACGTTTCCTGTAAGAAAAACCACTTTCATCAGATTGTTCTGCACTGGGACATCATACTGGACCATTATTTTTTTACTGCGTGTTCCCTGCTTTTGTCAAGATTTTTGGAATCTGAAGATGACACTTTTTAGACTTATGGGTGAAATTCGAGGGACAGAGAATTGGGGAGTAAAAGTCCCTCAAAATTTGGCAAACAATTCAAGTTTTCCCCGAGAATGCTGGTTAATGGAACAACGCATCATCTTTATGCACCTATGACGGTATGATTGGGGAATCTACAACAATTCATGTGCCTTATCTAGCCTAAAGGAGGACTCATGTACAAAAGCACAATTCAAGTACAATTCATGTCATCATCTTACGATCATCTTACGATCGCGATAGTATGCAGAATCTATTATAATAAGGCATATAAGATCATTTGCTATTCATGCATAATATTAAACACACTCAAAATCCAAAGAAGACTTCTAAAAACCTTACCTGTCGAAGTTCCAGTTCAGAGGATACCACATTTTACGAGGAAAAGTTTTACGAGGAACCTTTTTTTTTTTTGCTTCAAATAAATTTCTAGTTCCTTGTTTCATTGACATTTCGACTGTTTCTTTTGATTCGTCTCTCATGTTCATGATCTTCCAGGTTTCCTCCATGTCTTTTGGTTGTTGTTGTTGTTGTCGTCAATAGCAATCTTTATTCAAAAATCTGTCAATTATTGACCGATCATTGGAACTCGCCTACATTTCTCGATATCTTCTTAATGACAGCAAGCCAGACAGAATAATTCCACGGGATGTTTAGTGCAAGTACAATCTATAATCCAAATAAGCTTGTTGATAATAGTTCCGTAGGTTACTTTAGGATACATGCTAATGATCGTATATGCCTTTAAAGTAAAATGAAGAAAGGGAGATATTGTACTTACCAGACCGGGTAGAGATGTCATAGTAGTTGCAGCCCCCGGCATGGGTCAGATCCTGCGGGTATAGAGCTGCCTCGGCGCTGTTCAACTCGCAAACTCTGGAGTCTTTGCAGTAGTTAAACGACAGGCATCCAGTGGCATTTCCAGCGCACGTCGCCCCGCATTGTAGCCGAGATTTACCGACGATCCGGCGGTAGGCGTGCCCGCTCAGAAGCGTGTTTTCTGGGGCGCCCAAGACGGCATCGGCTCGCCTGTTTCTCGGGAATGTCACGGTCTGGATTGCGTTCGTACCAACGACACTTAAAATGAAAATTACAGTTGCACAGGAAACGACTTTTATACCGCCGAAAGGTTGCATTGTGTCATCTAGTAAGGACTGTCTCCTGTGCTAGCTTGCCCTCGAATGGTACCGAATCCGTGTGTCGTGCCTTTTTCTGCCAGTAAACCACGAGTGCCTTGACGTCATTATCGTGTTTAAACGTTGTGTTTAATGTGCGGCGTATTCATAGAGCCATTGTATATTTAAATTGAGCGAATTGCTCGGGTCCTTGTGGTCTAGGGCGTAGCCATGTATACAATTCAAATATACTACCCCGTGTGAATTACTTGGGCAGAACCATTATGTTCACATCACTACATTTTACTTTATTTTAAATTATTGATCTTTATTTTAAATTGCTCTTTATACTAAGGCCACAGTAATTAACTCATTCATCATCAGAGCTCAACGCTGGTTCTTAATTAGAGCTGGTGGAGTGTAAGTGAGACTTCAATGATCGGCTTACGCGTCAGTGACCGATGTTGAGAGCAAATGAGGCACAAGTCCTTATATATGACTAGATTTGTGGTGTAGTAATATTGGTAGTGTGGTTGAGAAGATTCTGTAATTGTCTCCCTGTAGTCAGGTGGCTTAGGATCGTGACCGACTGGTCCAAAGCACCAAACTTGGCAGCTAGATTCTTAAAGCCCTAAGATATTTAGAAGGAGTGACACCTGAAATTCTTTTTGGAAGGGTGCCTAATTTGCATAATTTATTAATACCTGCGTGTAATACATTTATTCCCATATGGGGGTATATTTTAAAAAAGAAGAAGTGAAAAGTGTATTTTGGGGATTTTCTCCTTACTTTAATAACATTTTCTAAAGCATATAAGTGACTGAATAATTATGAGGACATAGTAACGATCCAAAATGGCTACTATTATGCCCTATGCTCCAGATATCATCAATTAGTCTAGCAAAACATCAGCATTGATGAACTTCAAATTCACCAAGTTGCTTACTGGTGCAGTTACCCTATTAAAACCTTATGCAAAATCATGTGAACAATGATAACATTGTGATATTTAGCCCAGAAAACAAAAACGGGAAAAAACAAGGTGTCCGTAAATTAGGCTAACAAGTAGGTGAAGGGTTGCCTAACATGGAAGACTGGAACAAGTTCAAGGAAATTCCCAAAATTATTGGTGAGAAAACGTTTAGGCGGAGACACAATTATTGTAAACAACAATAATCTCTTACTTGGGAGGATTTCGTTGAACTTGTTCCAGTCCCCAAGTTACCCTTCGCCTAGTAGCCCAATTTACGGACACCTCATTTTCTCCCCAATCTACCTGCCAAGTTTGGTGCTTTGGACCAGTCGTTCACGATTCCGACCATATGCCACCTGACTACTGCGTTTAGAAGCGAATTCAAATAAACGGATGACCAAGCAGATAAAAGTCAGTTGACTGCAAGACAAAAATTGCAGCGATCCTGCCTGTTCCCCCGGATATGAAAGCGCATTTTTATCTCTTTCAACGGACGGAGGGCACAATTTGAGAACGAAATACGTTCGGCAAAACAACTACACACAGCAGTTGAAAAGATCCACGAATGTTCTATTTTTTTTCTCAATTTCGTGAATAACAAAACTGATTTTTGAAAGAACAAAAACCCTGCATCATCCCTAACGCGAATTGGAGAGAGCAACCCTTCCCTTTATGATTACATCTTCCCAATATAACATTCTGTTTGCATCAATTTTGTCGAGACCTTCACTGTTAATTGTCTGGACCATGGAATTACTTCCACTAGGCGTCTCGCCTACCTGGCGCTAATCATCTACTCAGTGCTCCATCAATGCTTTTGATTGCGTTATCATTACCATGCAGTCGCAATGAAATTATGGAAGTAAGTTTAATTTCCTTCAAATACTTGCACAGTCACTGGAAGTTTGTCGGGGGGGGGGGGGTGATGTAACACTTTGCAGATATGAATAGCGCCAGCAAGTGTCAAGTGTGCTCCGCACTGTACGCATGCGTACGGCAATGACTGTTCGCAATGAAGAACACCTCACGTCAGACGATGTCAGTAAAGAAATGTATATTTGAAAATAAGAAACAACCCTAACCTCCATGACCCTTCTGGCTAGGATCCTTCCCAATCCTTCAAGATCCTCCAATTGCCACCGTGTAAAGATGGATACAGTCTCAATCTTTAAGAATCATCCGTTATTTCCTGAATATCTTCACTGGAGGGGTGACCACTTCTCCAATCCTTCAAAAAATCCTCTAGCAACCACTGTAATACAATGAGGAATTGCCAATGAAATCAAGAAGCAATGCAACCGATAGGCAAAATGTATGCTTGGCTATACACAACGCAGGAAACAGCTTAGGACCGTGAAACTTAACCATGCATCCTCCAAAATCAAATGGCACTAAATTGGCATTGAGCCTCGATCCACCAAAATCTATCAAAACCGCCTGGTTGATTTTGGAGGACTGAGGAAAGTTAGGAATAATCAAATAAAACATAAACAAAAATCACATTCTTGTTCTACTTTAATCACGATGGTGACTCATATCTAGCTTTCTCTGTTCGCACTACCGAACTGTGATTAACTCAAACTCCAGCACAGACACTACCGGTACGCCCTTATCTGGACAACGTCGCGTTTTAAAACAAAACCATGATGAAGACCTGTGTTTCCCTTCTTTAATTGTTTTCCTTTGTTGCTATTAACATTTCAAAGTCCACTTCCTCATCGGGTATATTGTTCCATATGAACCTTGTACAAGTACATGTACAAGTACATTGCATGCTGTGGACATAAATTATGTGAAATAACGTACGTGATCTGAAGCGCGTGTTTATGGTGTAAATCAAGGACGTGCAACATCATCGAAGAATCGAGGACAGAAACTGAATCGAGGACTCCTCGGTTGGAAAACGTGTACAAAACCGATGAGAGCTGTTGCGAAAAAGGAAGAGGAACAAAAGAAAATCCTAGATTTACACCATAAACAAACGTGCTAGGAGTGGGTGGACCGTCACCACGTTATGAGGAAGTTGTTTTTATTGTAAAACGAATTAGGACCGAGTTATGGAGCCTTTCTGCTGTCCCCGCAGCGTCTTCGGGCCCCAAAGTGCCATGGTTCAACTCGTGTTTAGTCCCAACAACTATACACAACAAGAACGTGTGTAAATTTAGGTGTGCACACACGGCGTGATGAAAAGTCGAAATGAAGCTGGGGCAACATAGGAAACTTTTGTTTACGACTGGAAATAAGTATGCGTGTGCCACAAAATGTACGTCCACCGCGTTTCAAGTAAACAACTGTTTACCAGACCTTTAACATCGGATTACACACACAAATTTAAGCGATTGCGGGACAACCGTCACGGTGGCCCCTTTAATGCACACAGCAAACATAACCACACTGGAATTTATATCCTTGTGTGGTCATATCTCAGTCTTTGTTCTCGTGTACTAAAATTTTAGAGTTTGAAACTGTAGTTTCAAAATGCTCCTATTTTAACCAGAATTAATTTACTGGGCTGAAATTCGGACTTAGTATCTCTTACATCAAATACTTCAATTTCAGACGGATCAACACACCTTGGAAATTCGTGGTTTTTGAGTAAAATAAAAATATCTATTTCGTGATAACCTTGTGGAGACGTATATACGTTTAGAAATTGTTCTGTGGAGACGTGTACAATCTTTTGTTCCTTATTGTGCATCATTCTCCACAGGGTAGGCTACCGTGTTACAGATGTGACTTTTGTGAAGTTGCGATTACTTTTGCGCTGAGTCATTTTGTAATCACTTTATAGGGCTTTATTTGTTATCCGTCTAGGGTTCGCTGACTACTATGGAGCTCTGAAAATGTTTATTTAGCCTGAATCGGCTTGTTTACACATGACAATGACGAGATCTTATCGGCTGGTCTGATTTGATTTGCTATTTAAAGAGGCATTGTGTGCTGTGCACGCACAATCCATTCAATACTTGGCTGACGCAGTAGATCACTGTGAACCATAGTCAAATGATGTATCTCAAATCTGTCTTCGTTCTGAGTTCAGCCCCACGGACCCCGAGCTTCGCCGTAGATTCAGCGTTACATTCTTGAATGTAATAGCATCTAACCTCCTCCACCCAACCTCCCCCCCCCAAAAAAAAAACAATAGAAAATGACGGGTTGTTATCTAATGCATTTACTATCAACAAAAGACTAAAGCTCACGGTGCAAAACATGAATCGGCTTGTTTGCACAATCATGATAAGCGCACAATTCAAATCCTATATTTGCTGGTCAGATTTGCTCTTGGCACAGCCATTGTGGTGTGTACGCACAAGGCATTCGACTTTTGTAATTACAATCAGCCCAAGCCTGCTAACAGTATACGTAGTTGGCTTAAGGTAAGTTGCACTAGAATACTGGGAACCAAATGAAAATAATGGATCTAAAATCTGTCTGCGTTTTGTGTCTGGTTTTGGCGACCGCGTTGGCAGCCAGCGATGACCCTCCTGTAGTTACGACGAGCCAGGGTCGCATCATCGGTACGAGGCTCGAGTTCAGCCCCACGGACCCCGAGCTTGGCCGTAGCGTGGACGCCTACCTCGGTATACCGTACGCTGAAGCTCCCGTGGGTCCGCTACGCTTCAAACCTCCCGTAGCCAAGTCATGGAGCGGGGAGTTACAAGCTACCAAGCTCGGCAATCGCTGTCCACAACCCAGCATGCCGATGGGCAACTTCACGGTGACTGGGCCCTTCGATGAGGATTGTCTATGCGTAGATGTGTTAGTCCCCCAACCTCTGGTCAGTACATGTAACATGTATTTACATCGCACATTACGCCTTGTATGACTTGCAGCTGTTAAGTTTTCAAGGACTTTATCACACTAATTATTATTGATTATATCTGGTAATTAAACCAAGGATTTCCAGGCACTGTAGCTCGCAAGCCCGTAGAGAGAAGACAATGAGAAGTAATAGCAGTTTTAGAGATGAGAGGAAAAACCCCAGAAGAATATTCTGGCGAAAACTTAGGAGGGACTGAAAATCCACATACGACCCAGGTTGGAGTCGAACCCGGGTCACAGCGGTGGCAGGGGAGGAGAGACTCTTTTAAACTATTCATATGCAAGATAATTAGAAGCATGACAGAAGAATACCGTTTGCTGAAACTTGCTATCACGTGACCACAATATTTCGTATTTCAGTTTTGGATAGATTTCTATCACTATTTGTATCATTTTTTGAGTAGCCTTCAGATGCAGCCGTTCTTGTCTACATCCATGGAGGAGGTTACATGATCGGAGCTGGAATTATGTTGGATTTTTATCCTACCGCAATTGCTTCTGTGGGTGACGTCATTGTCGTCACAATGAATTATCGACTGGGGCCTTTCGGCTTTCTTTCGACAAGTAAGTCCAATATGTTCGGGGAAAAGATAATCTAAATTTAAGATTATAAACGATTTGTTTGTCCCCTTTTGGATTATATACAGGCACATCAAGGGAGTCTGTGAAGTCTCTTAACTACAAAAAGTAAAATAAACTGAATTAAAAAAAGGGTTTGACTGGAGCGGGGTTTGAACCTGTGACCTCAGGAAGACCGTTCCAGTGTTCTACCAACTGAGATATCCAGCTTTGTGTTGGCGGCTCCCCAGCTTGTTCGTGATTATGTCAGAAGCCATAAACCCTCATAGATGTCATAACCAGGGATCATGCTCGGCAAAGCTGTTAAGCCCCACAGTAATTAGCTCTGGTAGCTAGGTTTACGCCTCGCGCACCGAGCAGGAAGTGCCCTCATTTCTGCAATGCACCACTAAAGCATGTTAGGTGCCAAGTCTTGTACACAACCAATGCATGTGCATATGCTTATACTGACGAGATTTCTTTCATGCCAATTTTTTATTGCAGGTGATGACGTCATCCCAGGTAACATGGGACTGTTGGATCAACGTCTTGCCCTGGAATGGGTCAGAGACAACATCAAAGGTACCGGCTGTTACCATGATGAAACTTGTGGCTACAATTCAGTGTGCATAATAGGCCTAGAGTTACGTTGATGTAATGAAATTGGTTTTATACCAACTAGGCAAAATCTTCATTTTCCCTAAGTCACTGATAATGGTTTTAAAAATACGTTCGTCGGTTACCCTATGGTAACAGTCACTATTATAAGTCGGGCTTCCATCGTTTCCATTGCGAGGCAGTTTGAAGACTGTTTCCGAAAAGTTACCACTGCAGTTCAACCAACACACGAAGAGAATCACGGAGACATTTGCAACCATGTTCGGATGTTGTATATTCTCAGTTAAAAATGCAGCACAAGATGACTTCAAATTTGAAAGGATTTATCTAAAGAAAGTTGTTGAAGCGAGACGAGTTATAGCATGTATGTTTAGATTGGAATGTTTTCTCTTGTTTATGGTTAGCTTTTGGCGGTGATCCTGAGCGAGTTGCCATCTTTGGTGAGAGTGCAGGAGGGAGCAGCGTGGGCTTGCAAATGGTCTCACCTGGCAGTGCAGGGCTCTTCCGTGGCGCCATCTTGGAGGTATACCTTAAAATGTATACAGAATCAAGGATAGGCACGAATGTAAAAAGGAGCGACCCCCCCCCCCCCCCTTCCGGGCAGACGCTTTGTAAATGGGGGTGGGTATACTCTTACTTTTGCCTTTCATGTCAGCAAAAGTTTCCGTTTGCCAAAGCAGAAGAGGATACCTCTAGGTTTCATGTGATCTAAAGTCTCGTAACAAACATATTTCGTAGTCACATTCCAAACCCTCTGCCTTGCGTCTTTTCCTCGATTCGTTGACCAAAGGTATCATTTACGTTTTATGTTAACGGAAATGATGACTAATATACAAAGACACACCTCATCACTTCCTTGTGTGTGTCCCATCTCGTAGAGTGGCGATGCTGCTGCTCCTTGGAGTTTCATGCCAGCCAGTGCGGCACGCAGAGCGGCGTTTGGTCTTGGAAAGCTGGTCGGCTGTGAACAACAGACGTCTGAAGAGTTACTGGAATGTCTACAGCAAATTGAGGGCTTTGACACGATTGTCGAAAACCAAAATGAAAAGGTAGGTGTGGCAAAATTAACCATTTATAAAGAATGAACAACTATGAAGTGTAAATCTACTTTAAATCCATGTTTTCTTAGTAGGTAATCACTATCTTACTTAGAGTTTTGTTAGCTAATATATACGTTCAGTACCCGGAGGGTGGCCCCCAGTCTTGCACTTTATCCAATCTTTGCACAGCTTCTGCAGGAGTTGGGTGGAGGCCAGGTGATATGCTTCGCACCAGTTATGGATGGTGAGGTCATCCCTGCTGAGCCCAAAGACCTCTACGAGCAGGGCGCCATCAACGATGCTGTATCAATCGTCGGGGCACTTGCCGATGAGGGGATGATGGGGCTCGTGGGTATGTTCCCAAACAACACCGACGAGGCGCCCTTTGTCGACAGAGATACATTCGATGCTACCCTTCAAGTCCACTTGGGTTGGATGCTGAGCTCAGAGCCGATTGTGATAGAGGCAGTCAGGCTAATGTATGGTAACGCCTCCTGTTATGGTTTACCAGACTGTGATTATCTAGAGAGCCTCTCACAAGTTCTTGGTGATGTCTCGTTCGTCTGTTCCGGAGACAAAACGGCAAGAGCCTTCACCAAGGCTGGGCGTCAGGTGTACCGCTATTACATGACTCACGTTGCCACCACCACCATGATAGGTAAGAAGTGGACAAAGTCAATTCACGGTGACGATCTCATCTTTGTCTTTGGTCTGCCCCTCATCCCGTCTGTCAACTGGACGTTCACTGAAGATGAAGCCCGTATGTCGATCCAGATTATCAAATACTGGGCCAACCTAGCTAAGACTGGGTAAGTAAATCATCAACTATAGATGGACAGATAGCAGATAGATAGATCCAACTGTAAACAACTTAACCTACAGTTTTTAATTCTATAATAAGGCCCCCCAAAAAAGTCGCCGGTTTCTGGTATGCCCGTGCGTCGCCGTAGCCATACGCGTCGGCAAAATGAGAAAGGTTTTTTTTCAATAAAAGATGATGTCTCAAAACCGCCAAACTCACTGGTTTGACTGGAATCCTGCTGCTGCACAATTTTAACGTGTTTTTAGATGGGGTTATGATCGAGAATAAGCTTTATGTGGCCTCTCTGGACTCCCATATATTTGCACTAATAGTCGAGCACCATTCGCAGTCATCAGCCGACATTTGAAGCAAAAAAAAAACAGATTAAAAAAAAACCGCGTCGCCGCACCACTTTTTGGGCAAGCTCCATACCAGAAACCGGAGACTTTATTTTATTTTGGCCTAAGTTCATTGCCCATCAATATATACTTGTACACCAAACATACCTAATAACAAACACTACAATTTAGATGAATGTGTCACCACGCCATTTTTGGAAGGGTTTAAAAGAAAAAATACACTTTTTTGTATATTCAGGTACTATTTATAATTAGTGAAGCATGACCTCATTGAAAAAAACTGCAGTGAAAACATCAAAACTTGCGTGTGACAATGTTTCTTCCTTGTTTCTATTCCGCTCTTCAGTAATCCCAACTTGTCCTCCCTGGATGCTGAGCAGAGGGAGGAGGAGAAGCTGCCAGAATGGCCGTTGTTCACCCTCGAGGAACTCGCCTACAAAGACCTGTCAGTCTCCATGAGTAATGGGCGTGGCATCAAGGCTAAGGAGTGCCTCATGTGGAATGAGTTCATGCCAAAACTCATCAAGACTGTCGGTGAGTTTGCGTTGGTGCATCAGTGACAAAGTCTCATTCTGTGGCTTGATACAGAACCTAATAATTAAATAATCGCTTGGGGTTCAACAGAACAGCGCCCTCCAGAGTGTGCCGTTCCCGGAAAAGTGGGAGGGTCTACCATCTAAATGGTTCACGCTCAGTGGTCGTTGATTTTCCAACAACGATAGCGCAATGAAAGACTGGTTCATAGCCCTTCGAGTATATTTCCAGCCTTTGTGTGTTGTAAGAAGTAAAGACTTAACGAAAATCGTGCTTTGTGAATAGAGACAATTCTGTCTTGAGGTTATTTTGTTTAAGAGAAGAGAATACATACAGAGACTTTATTAAATAATATAACCTTTGTAGTCAGTGTTAAACATGAAGCTATTTTAAAGATGTTGAAAGAATGAGTAACATGGCAAAAGGTAGGGAGTTGACGATTTCGCCAAGCTTTAGAAAGAACCATTTTGCAAATGGCGTTTTTGGTTGTCGATCACTTTCAGAAGAAGCCAAAGAGTGTCAAGAAGTGAAAGAGACCAAAGATGGCGACGCTGGAGAAGGCACGTGCACCAAGCAAACATGCCCAGAGGAATAGAGCTCAGTTTGACAAACGAAACTTGGAACATGAAACTTTAAGTCACAGACTAGCAGGTTGTTCAACAATGACAATTTTTGTATCAGTTTTAACTTTAAGTCAAACGAGCTCATTACGCATCAAGAGTGATTGCTAAAAGTGAAGTATCAATTCAAATCGTCAACCGAAATTACCTGCAAACAGTTGCTTTACTTGTCTTTTTTAGCCGTTGAAGCATAGAGCAAAATGTACGCCAACTGTTAAAGAGCACCTGTTAGAAAGGACACCGCTTAAATTAAGACGCCTAGGCATAGTTTAAACCAATTTAAGTACAGGCTTCCGTCCGTTCGTTTGGATTGAAGTGAAACCTATGCATCACAACAGAGGCAAATCGTTATTCGATATTCCAAAGTAGAGCTGTAGATCGCATCAGCTTAGGAAATGACAACATCGAAGGCCCTATGTACATTGAACTATGAGATTGGACCCCACCGCGTAGCCCTAAAATACCTGATTTGTTAAACACCACGTGTAAACAGACCAGCAGTGGAATCGCGAGACAGTTGTCATTTATTCCCCATTCGTAGAATGTATACAACGAATCTGTTGCGCCGCTGTGAAATGTGGCGCCACTGCACAACGTTCCGATTTAAATATACAATTGAACAGCTGTTGTGACGGCTATTTTGTGTATGCACAGTGACTACGGAACCGCGTAATATGTTGCACATTAAGTCTACATAAATTATACAGGAATGATATCATAACATGGTAGACGGCTCATGAAAATGAGCTGGCATACAAAGAGCCAAACCTGGCCACCTTACAATTTGGTCGCCAATTACGCAACTAGCCTTATTGGCTCTTATAGATAACAAAAGCTGTGCTAGTTTCGAATGCTGTTGTAGTGGTGTATGACAGTGCATTTCTACTTTAATAAGATTTTGTTTTAATTATGTTGCATATAAAACACCTTGAGATAATTATAAACTGAAGAAGCCAGTTGATCTGAATTAAAATTGACACATTTTCACGGCACGTGTTTACATAGGCCTACATGTACTTATATTCGGCTTATTTCATATCTATTCAGAAACATGTTCAACCATTAAAATACTTTCTAGGATTGTTATTCCTAGAATAAAAAATAATTGAAAAAGACATGCCATATTAGTGTTAATTAAAACTCCTTCTTTACCATCGGCGACTTTTGTCGTTCGCTTTGAACAGCGCTCCCAAAGCAAAATGACAGATCCCCACATGGCCGGGCGTCTCACGGATTCGGCGTTCTCTTTTGTGAAGAGTGCATTTACTGACGAGGGCATGGAAATTTTGCTAAATTTTTGGTCAACTATTTTTTGGTCTATTTTCGGGGACAGACAGACCGACCGACCCACTGACCAATAGATCGATCACCAAGTGACATGTAGAAGATCATGCCAGAGCTTATTTTAGAAAGGATATAGCTTTAATCCAGACGCCTAGCTAGGCGTGGTTGTGATATGTAAATGACAAGCTTTCGTTCGTTTGGAGGTAGCTTTGGAACCTAGGCATCACAACAGAGGCAGATCATCGTGATATACAAAAGTAGATAGATCACATGACTTAATTAGGGAGTAGCAAGAGCCGGAAAGGACATGTGTACAATTGTACCGTGACATCCAAGTGGACCCCAAGTCGTAGCCGTGAAATGCTCGACTCGTTAAACACCGCGTGTGGATAGACCAGCAGCCCAATAGAGAGACAGTTGTCATTGCCGTGGAGAGCCACCATGCAACGTTATCATAATGACTTTGACGATCGACGGCTATTTTATGTATGATGTCAGCACAGTGTCTTCGGAACCGCTTAATATTTTGCACATAAGTACAAAATGGACAAGCCACTTCGAATTCATCAGAAATATATTTAGTTTACCTATACTTATTGGTTACGTTTTCATTTAGGAACATTTTCAACCCATTGTCACATAATTTCCAGGCTTGTTTTTCCTAGAATAAAAAAATCATTGAGAATGACTTTCCCATTCGTGCATCTATTAACTCTTCCTTACTATGGGCGACTTTTGTCGACAATGAACTATACCCCCCTCCCTGAATACCTGAATACCTAAGTACCCTTGATGGTCGGGGTTGAACAGCGCCCCCATATGAATAATTTAATATAGCTCTATGGGTGTCCCTCACCCTTCGCTCGTACACCCGCCCTGCAAACAGGAAGCTGGGAAGGGCTGATGAGCTTCACAGAATCTTGTGAAGGAAGTCGGGGTGGCATTCTGGGTAATTTATCATGACCTATGACAAGTCATAGCCTCCGGGTAAATACATCATCTATGACGACAAAAACTACATAACACCATATGTTATATCCAGAAGTATTTCATTTTTAACAATTTTGGAAGAATTATGTCCTACATAAGGAGTAGTTTTGCATACAGTTTTATAAATATTTCCGTTTAAGAAGTCATGCAAAAACCGACACAATGGCACACCTGGAAAATTCGCGGTTGAAAGCCAACGGGTATTAATGCCCGTCATCACGCGTCTAACCAACTAAGGCAAGTCCGCTCAGTGCATTTTGTACTAGAGCTCAGAACAGTCGTTTATCCTTGTGTGTAGGATCCGTGAACTAAGCATTGAGGAAGGAACACAAACGTAATCTCAGTTGCTAATCAGATGTGCACTGTGTGCAGCCATTGTGATGTGCACGCCCAATGAAATCAAGTTGCGATACAAAAGAAATAGACCATGAACCCTGCTCACAGTACATACGTGACCTGATCGTGACTGCACTATATCACTGGGAACCTGAACCATAGGAAAAGATGTATATCAAATCTGTCTGCGTTTTGTGTCTGGTTTTGGCGACCGCGTTGGCAGCCAGCGATGACCCTCCTGTAGTTACGACGAGCCAGGGTCGCATCATCGGTACGAGGCTAGAGTTCAGCCCCACGGACCCTGAGCTTGGCCGTAGCGTGGACGCCTACCTCGGTATACCGTACGCTGAAGCTCCCGTGGGTCCGCTACGCTTCAAACCTCCCGTAGCCAAGTCATGGAGCGGGGAGTTACAAGCTACCAAGCTCGGCAATCGCTGCCCACAGCCAATCCTTCCATTGGGCAACTTTACGATAAATGGGCCCTTCGATGAGGATTGTCTATGCGTAGATGTATTCGTCCCCCAACCTCTGGTCAGTACATGTAATATGTATTTACATCGCACATTACGCCTTGTATGACTTGTAGCTGTTACGTTTCCAAGGACTTTATCACACTAATTATTATTGATTATTTCTGGTAATTAAACCAAGGATTTCCAGGCACTGTAGCTCGCAAGCCCGTAGAGAGAAGACAATGAAAAGCAATGGCAGTTTTAGAGATGAGAGGAAAACCCCCAGAAGAATATTCTGGGGAAAACCTAGGAGGGACTGATAACCTAATCCACATACGACCCAGGTTGGTGTCGAACCCGGGTCACAGCGGTGGCAGGGGAGGAGAGTACCGCTACGCCAACCTGACTCCCCTGTATGGAGTATCCACAGTGGATATGTTTGTGCTTGTACTATTTATGTTCAATTGTAGCAACTAAATCTGAAATTATGCCTTTATTTCAATTGCCCTCTTCCGCCCAAAAATATAGACCATGTGTTACATGTGAGGTCATGCCCACAGGCAACCGTTGGCAACCTACATAATTTCAGAATATTTTGCATGTTATTGGTCCACCTGAAAAACCACCTCTTTTAAACTATTCATATGCAAGATAATTAGAAGCATGACAGAAGAATACCGTTTGCTGAAACTTGGTATCACGTGACCACAATATCCTATTTCAGTTTTGGATAGATTTCTATCATTATATCTATCATTTTTTGGTAGCCTTCAGATGCAGCCGTTCTTGTCTACATTCATGGAGGAGGTTACATGATTGGAGCTGGAATTATGTTGGATATGTATCCTACCGCAATTGCTGCTGTGGGTGACGTCGTTGTCGTCACAATGAATTATCGACTAGGGCCTTTTGGCTTTCTTTCGACCAGTAAGTCCAACATGTTCGGGAAAAGATAATCTAAATCTTAGATTAAAAACGATTTATTGGTCCCCTTTTGGATTACGTACAGGCACATAAAGAGAGTCTCTTAACGACAAAAAGTAAAATGAACTAAATTATCAAATAAAAAACCCAAAGAGTTTGACTGGAGCGGGGTTTGAACCTGTGACCCCAGGAAGACCATTCCAGTGTTCTACTAAGATATCCAGCCCTATATATTGGCGGCTCCACAGCTTGTCCGTGATTGTGTCAGAAGCCATCAACCCTCGTAGATGTCATAACCAGGGATCACGCCCAGCAAAGCTGTTAAGTCCCAAAGTAAGCTCTGGTAGGCCTACGTCTCGCCTAGTACTAAGCAGGAAGTGCCCTCATTTCTACAATGCACTACTAAAGCATGTAGGGTGCCAAGTCTTGTACACAACCATGCAATGTGCACACGCTTATACTGACAAGATTGCTGTAATATCCACTTTTCATTGCAGGTGATGACGTCATCCCAGGTAACATGGGACTGTTGGATCAACGTCTTGCCCTGGAATGGGTCAGAGACAACATCAAAGGTACCGGCTTTAACACAATGATGAAACTTGTGGCTACAATTCAGTGTGCATAATATAGGCCTAGAGTTACGTTGATGTAATGAAAGTGGTTTTATACCAACTAGGCAAATTCTTCACTTTCCCTAAGTCACTGATAATGGTTTAAAAATACGTTCGTCGGTTACCCTATGGTAACAGTCACTATTATAAGTCGGGCTTCCATCGTTTCCATTGCGAGGCAGTTTGAAGACTGTTTCCCAGAAGTTACCACTGCAGTTCAACCAACACACGAAGAGAATCACGGAGACATTTGCAACCATGTTCGGATTTTTAGTTAAAAATGCAGCACAAGATGACTTCCGTCAAATTTGAAAGGATTTATCTAAAGAAAGTTGTTGAAGCGAGACGAGTTATAGCATGTATGTTTAGATTGGAATGTTTTCTATTGTTTATGGTTAGCTTTCGGCGGTGATCCTGAGCGAGTTGCCATCTTCGGTGAGAGTGCAGGAGCGGGCAGCGTGGGCTTGCACATGGTGTCACCGGGCAGTGCAGGGCTCTTCCGTGGCGCCATCTTGGAGGTATACCTTAAACTGTATACAAAATCAAGGATAGGCAGGAATGTAAGAAGAAGCGACCCAACCATGCACCCCCTTCCGGGCAAACGCTTCGTGAGAGGGGGCTGGGTATAGTCTTACTTTTGCCTTTCGTGTCAGCAAAAGTTTCCGTTTGCCAAAGCAGAAGAGGATACCTCTAGGTTTCAGGTGATCTCAAGTCTCGTATCAAACATATTTCGTAGTCACATTCCAAACCCTCTGCCTTGCTTCTTTTCCTCGATTCGTTGACCAAAGGTATTATTTACATTTTATGTTAACGGAAATGATGACTTATACAAAGACACACTTCATCACTTCCTTGTGTGTGTCCCATCTCGTAGAGTGGTGATGCTGCTGCTCCTTGGAGTTTCATGCCAGCCAAAGCGGCACGCAGAGCGGCGTTTGGTCTTGGAAAGCTGGTCGGCTGTGAACAACAGACGTCGGAAGAGTTACTGGAATGTCTGCAGCAAATTGAAGGCTTTGACACGATTGTCAAAAACCAATATGAAAAGGTAGGTGTGGCAAAATTGTCCGTTTATAAAATATGAATGACTATGAACTAAAAATTTAATTTAAATCCATGCTTTCTTAGTAGGTAATCAATATCCTAATAAGAGTTTTGTTAGCTAATATGTACGTTCAGTGCCCGGAGGGTGGCCCCAAGTTTTGCACTTTATTCAATCTTTGCACAGCTTCTGCAGGAGTTGGGTGGAGGCCAGGTGATGTGCTTCGTACCAGTTATGGATGGTGAGGTCATCCCTGCTGAGCCCAAAGACCTCTACGAGCAGGGTGCCATCAACGATGCTGTTTCAATCGTTGGGGCACTTGCCGATGAGGGGATGTTCATGCTCGTGGGTGTTTTCCCAAACAACACCGACGAGGCGCCGTTTGTCGACAGAGATACATTCGATGCTACCCTTCAATTCGACTTGGGTTGGATGCTGAGCTCAGAGCCGATTGTGATAGAGGCAGCCAAGCTGATGTATGGTAACGCCTCCTGTTATGGTTTACCAAACTGTGACTATCTAGACAGCCTCTCACAAGTTCTCGGTGACGTCATGTTCGTCTGTTCCGGAGACAAAACGGCAAGAGCCTTCACCAAGGCTGGGCTTCAGGTGTACCGCTATCACATGACTCACGTTGCCACCACCACCATGCTGGGTAGGAAGTGGACCAAGTCAATTCACGGTGACGATCTCATCTTCGTCTTTGGTCTGCCCCTCATCCCGTCTGTCAACTGGACGTACACTGAAGATGAAGCCCGTATGTCGATACAGATTATCAAATACTGGGCCAACCTAGCTAAGACTGGGTAAGTAAATGATAAAGTTTAGATGGAGAGATAGAAGAAAGATAGATCAAACTGTAAACAACTTAACCTATTGTCCATAATTCTACAAGAGTACATTGCCATCAATAACTGAACACAAAACAGCTTTTACTAATAAACATTACAATTTTGCTGAATGTGTCCCTACGCCATTTTAGGAAGGGTTTACAAAAAAAAACAATTTTGAGTAGATTTCGAAAGTATTCATTAGTGAAGCATCATCGTATAAAAAAAACCGACTGCAATAAAAACATCAAAATGTACGTGAGACAATGTTTGTTCCTCGCTTTTATTCCGCTCTTCAGTAATCCCAACTTGTCCTCCCTGAATGCTGAGCAGGGGGAAGAGGAGAAGCTGCCGGAATGGCCGTTGTTTACCCTAGAGGAACTCGCCTACAAAGACTTTTCAGTCTCCATGAGTAATGGGCGTGGCATCAAGGCTAAGGAGTGCCTCATGTGGAATGAGTTCATGCCAAAACTCATCAAGATTGCCGGTAAGTTTGGGTTGGTGCATCAATGACAAAGTCTCATTCTGTGGCTTGATTCAGAACTTAATAATTAAAGAATCGCTTAGGCTTCAACAGAACAGCGCCCTCCAGAGTGTGCCGTTCCAGGAAAAGTGGGAGGGTCTACCATCTTAGTGGTTCACGCCCAGTGGTTGTTGATTTCCCAACAACGATAGCGCAATAAAAGACTGGTTCATAGCCCTTCGAGTATATTTCCAGACTTTGTGGGTGGTAAGAAGTAAGAAAATCGTTCTTTGTGAATAGAGACAATACAGTCGTGAGGTTATTTTGTTTAAGAGAAAAGAATACATACAGAGACTTTATTAAAGAACATAAACTTTGTAGTCAGTGTTAAACATGAAGCTATTTTGAAGATGTTGGAAGAATGAGCAACATGGCAGAAGGTAGGGAGTTGACGATTTCGCCAAGCTTTAGGAAGAACCATTTTTCAAATGGCGTTTTTGGTTGTCGATCACTTTCAGAAGAAGCTAAAGAGTGTCAAGAAGTGAAAGAGACCAAAGATGGCGACGCTGGAGAAGGCACGTGCACCAAGGAAACATGCCCAGAGGAATAGAGCACAGTTTGACAAACGAAACTTGGAACATGAAACTTTAAGTCACCGTCTAGCAGGTTGTTCAACAATGACAATTTTTGATCACTTTTAACTTTAGGTTAAACGAGCTCATTACGCATCAAGAGTAATTGCTTAAAATGAGGTATCAATTCAAATCGTCAACTGCAATTACACAGCAAACATTTGTTTTACTTGTCTTTTTCAGTCGTTGAAACAGAGAGCAAAATGTACGCCAACTGTTAAAGAGTACCTGTTAGAAAGGACACCGCTTAAATTAAGACGCCTAGGCAGAGTTTCAACCAATTTAAGCACAAGCTTCCGTCCGTCCGTTTGGATTGAAGTGAAACCTATGCATCACATTAGAGGCAAATCGTTATGCAATTTTCCAAAGTAGAGCTGTACGTAGATCGCATCAGTTTAGGAAATGACAAGATCGAAGGTCCTATATGCATTGTACTGTGAGATTGGACCCCACGACTTAGCCCTAAAATACCTGATTAGTTAAACACCACGTGTAAACAGACCAGCAGTCGAATCGCGAGACAGTTGTCATTATTTTATACATCATTCGTTGAATGTATACAACAAATCTGTTGCGCCGCTGTGAAATGTGGCGCCACTGCGCAACGTTCCGATTTAAATATACAATTGAACAGCTGTTGTGACGGCTATTTTGTGTATGCACAGTGACTACGGACCCGCGTAATATTATGTTGCAAATTAGTCTAGATATACAGGAATGATATCACAACATGGCATACAAAGAGCCAAACCTGGCCACCTTTCAATTTGGTCGCCAATTACGCGATAGCCAGATTGGCACTTATAGATACCAAAAGCAGCGCTAGCTTCGAATGATGTTGTAGTGGTATATGACAGTGCATTTCTACTTTAATAAGATTTTTTTTAATTGTTCTCTTGCATATATACGCCTTGAGATAATTATAAACTGTAGAAGCCAGCTGATCTGAAATAAATTGACACATTTTCACGGTGCGTGTTTACATACATGTACTTATATTCGGCTTATTTCGTGTTTATTCAGAAACATGTTTTACCATTATCATAATTTCCAGGATTGTTATTCCTAGAATAAAAATAATTGAAAAAGACATGCCATATTTGCGTTAATTAAAACTCCTTCACAATGGGCGACTTTTGTCGTCCGCTTTGAACAGCGCTCCCAAAGCAAAATGGCAGATACCCACATGGCCGGGCGTCTCACGGATTCGGCGTTCTCTTTTGTGAAGAGTGCATTTACTGATGAGGTCATGGCAATTTTGCTAAATTTTTGGTCAACTATTTTTGGGTCTATTTTCGGGGACAAACAGACCGATCGACCCACCGACCGATAGATCGACCACCAAGTGACATGTAGAAGATCATGCCAGAGCTTATTTTAGAAAGGATATAGCTTTAATCCAGACGCCTAGCTAGGCATGGTTGCGATATGTAAATTACAAGCTTCCGTTCGTTTGGACGTAGCATTGGAACCTAGGCATCACAACAGAGGCAGATCATAGTGATATTCCACAGTAGACAGATCACATGACTTAATTAGGGAGTAGCAAAAAGGGCCGGAAAGGACCTGTGTACAATTGTAATATACGTGACATTCAAGTGGACCCCAAGTCGTAGCCGTAAAATGCTCGACTCGTAAAACACCGCGTGTGGACAGATTACCAGCCCAATAGAGCCACAGTTGTCATTTATATGCAATTCGTATAATTTATACATGTACGATTTTCTTGTGTCATTGCCATGGAGAGCCACCATGCAACGTTATCATAATGACTTTGACGATCGACGGCTATTTTATGTATGATGTCAGCACAGTGGCTACGGAACCGCTTAATATTTTGCACATAAGTACAAAATGGTCAAGCCACTTCGAATTGATCAGAAATATATTTAGTTTACCTATACTTATTGGTTACGTTTTCATTTAGGAAAATTTTCAACCCATTGTCACATAATTTCCAGGCTTGTTTTTCCTAAAATAAAAAAATCATTGAGAATGACTTTCCCATTCGTGCATCTATTAACTCTTCCTTACTATGGGCGACTTTTGTCGACAATGAACTATACCCCCCTCCCTGAATACCTGAATACCTAAGTGCCCTTGATGGTCGGGGTTGAACAGCGCCCCCATATGAATAATTTAAAATACCTCTATGGGTGTCCCTCACCCTTCGCTCGTACACCCGCCCTGCAAACAGGAAGCTGGGAAGGGCTGATGAGCTTCACAGAATCTTGTGAAGGAAGTGGGGGTGGCATTCTGGGTAATTTATCATGACCTATGACAAGTCATAGCCTCCGGGTAAATACATCATCTATGACGACAAAAACTACATAACACCATATGTTATATCCAGAAGTATTTCATTTTTAACAATTTTGGAAGAATATTATGTCCTACATAAGGAGTAGTTTTGCATACAGTTTTATAAATATTTCCGTTTAAGAAGTCATGCAAAAACCGACACAATGGCACACCTGGAAAATTCGCGGTTGAAAAAAGCCAACGGGTATTAATGCCCGTCATCACGCGTCTAACCAATTAAGGCAAGTCCGCTCAGTGCATTTTGTACTAGAGCTCAGAACAGTCGTTTATCCTTGTGTGTAGGATCCGTGAACTAAGCATTGAGGAAGGAACACAAACGTGTTCAAACGTGCACTGTGTGCAGCCATTGTGATGTGCACGCCCAATGAAATCAAGTTGTGATACAAAAGAAATAGACCATGAACCCTGCTCACAGTACATACGTGACCTGATCGTGACTGCCCTAGATCACTGGGAACCTGAACCATAGGAAAAATGTATGTCAAATCTGTCTGCGTTTTGTGTCTGGTTTTGGCGACCGCGTTGGCAGCCAGCGATGACCCTCCTGTAGTTACGACGAGCCAGGGTCGCATCATCGGTACGAGGCTCGAGTTCAGCCCCACGGACCCTGAGCTTGGCCGTAGCGTGGACGCCTACCTCGGTATACCGTACGCTGAAGCTCCCGTGGGTCCGCTACGCTTCAAACCTCCCGTAGCCAAGTCATGGAGCGGGGAGTTACAAGCTACCAAGCTCGGCAATCGCTGCCCACAGCCAATCCTTCCATTGGGCAACTTTACGATAAATGGGCCCTTCGATGAGGATTGTCTATGCGTAGATGTATTCGTCCCCCAACCTCTGGTCAGTACATGTAATATGTATTTACATCGCACATTACGCCTTGTATGACTTGTAGCTGTTACCACACTAATTATTATTGATTATTCTGGTAATTAAACCAAGGATTTCCAGGCACTGTAGCTCGCAAGCCCGTAGAGAGAAGACAATGAAAAGCAATGGCAGTTTTAGAGATGAGAGGAAAACCCCCAGAAGAATATTCTGGGGAAAACCTAGGAGGGACTGATAACCTAATCCACATACGACCCAGGTTGGTGTCGAACCCGGGTCACAGCGGTGGCAGGGGAGGAGAGTACCGCTACGCCAACCTGACTCCCCTGTATGGAGTATCCACAGTGGATATGTTTGTGCTTGTACTATTTATGTTCAATTGTAGCAACTAAATCTGAAATTATGCCTTTATTTCAATTGCCCTCTTCCGCCCAAAAATATAGACCATGTGTTACATGAGAGGTCATGCCCACAGGCAACCGTTGGCAACCTACATAATTTCAGAATATTTTGCATGTTATTGGTCCACCTGAAAAACCACCTCTTTTAAACTATTCATATGCAAGATAATTAGAAGCATGACAGAAGAATACCGTTTGCTGAAACTTGGTATCACGTGACCACAATATCCTATTTCAGTTTTGGATAGATTTCTATCATTATATCTATCATTTTTTTGGTAGTCTTCAGATGCAGCCGTTCTTGTCTACATTCATGGAGGAGGTTACATGATTGGAGCTGGAATTATGTTGGATATGTATCCTACCGCAATTGCTGCTGTGGGTGACGTCATTGTCGTCACAATGAATTATCGACTAGGGCCTTTTGGCTTTCTTTCGACAAGTAAGTCCAACATGTTCGGGAAAAGATAATCTAAAACTTAGACTAAAAACGATTTATTGGTCCCCTTTTGGATTACGTACAGGCACATAAAGAGAGTCTCTTAACGACAAAAAGTAAAATAAACTAAATTATAAAATTAAAAAACCCAAAGAGTTTGACTGGAGCGGGGTTTGAACCTGTGACCTCAGGAAGATATCCAGCCCTATTTCTGGTAGGTTTACGCCTCGCCTAGTACTAAGCAGGAAGTGCCCTCATTTCTACAATGCACTACTAAAGCATGTAGGGTGCCAAGTCTTGTACACAACCATGCAATGTGCACACGCTTATACTGACAAGATTGCTGTAATATCCACTTTTCATTGCAGGTGATGACGTAATCCCCGGTAACATGGGACTGTTGGATCAACGTCTTGCCCTGGAATGGGTCAGAGACAACATCAAAGGTACCGGCTTTAACACAATGATGCAAATTGTGGCTACAATTCAGTGTGCATAATATAGGCCTAGATTTACGTTGATGTAATGAAAGTGGTTTTATACCAACTAGGCAAAATCTTCACTTTCCCCAAGTCACTGATAATGGTTTAAAAAATACGTTCGTCGGTTACCCTATGGTAACAGTCACTAAGTCGGGCTTTCATCGTTTCCATTGCGAGGCGGTTTGAAGACTATTTCCGAAAGTTACCACTGCAGTTCAAACAACGCACGAAGAAAATTACGGAGACTTTTGCAACCATGTTGAGATGTTATATATTCTTAGTTAAAAATGCAGCACAAGATGACTTCAAATTTGAAAGGATTTATATAAAGAAAGTTATTGAAGCGAGACGAGTTATATCATGTATAGATGATTAGATTGGAATGTTTTCTCTTGTTTATGATCAGCTTTCGGCGGTGATCCTGAGCGAGTTGCCATCTTTGGTGAGAGTGCAGGAGGGAGCAGCGTGGGTTTCCAAATGGTCTCACCTGGCAGTGCAGGGCTCTTCCGTGGCGCCATCTTGGAGGTATACCTTAAAATGTATACAGAATCAAGGATAGGCACGAATGCAAAAAGGAGCGAACCCCCCTCCCCCCCCCTTCCGGGCAGACGCTTCGTAAGGGGGGTGGGTATACTCTTACTTTTGCCTTTCATGTCAGCAAAAGTTTCCGTTTGCCAAAGCAGAAGAGGATACCTCTAGATTTCAGGTGATCTAAAGTCTCGTATCAAACATATTTCGTAGTCACATTCCAAACCCTCTGCCTTGCTTCTTTTCCTCGATACGTTGACCAAAGGAATCATTTACGTTTTATGTTAACGGAAATGATGACTTATACAAAGACACACCTCATCACTTCCTTGTGTGTGTCCCATCTCGTAGAGTGGCGATGCTGCTGCTCCTTTGAGTTTCATGCCAGCCAGTGCGGCACGCAGAGCGGCGTTTGGTCTTGGAAAGCTGGTCGGCTGTGAACAACAGACGTCTGAAGAGTTACTGGAATGTCTACAGCAAATTGAGGGCTTTGACACGATTGTCGAAAACCAATATGAAAAGGTAGGTGTGGCAAAATTGTCCGTTTATAAAGAATGAATAACTATGAACTATCAATTTAATACAACTCCACGCTTTCTTAGTAGGTAATCAATATCTTACTTAGAGTTTTGTTAGCTAATATGTACGTTCAGTGCCCGGAGGGTGGCCCCCAGTCTTGAACTTTATCCAATCTTTGCACAGCTTCTGCAGGAGTTGGGTGGAGGCCAGGTGATATGCTTCATACCAGTTATGGATGGTGAGGTCATCCCTGCTGAGCCCAAAGACCTCTACGAGCAGGGCGCCATCAACGATGCTGTATCAATCGTCGGGGCACTTGCCGATGAGGGGATGGCGATGCTCGTGGGTGTTTTCCCAAACAACACCGACGAGGCGCCGTTCGTCGACAGAGATACATTCGATGCTACCCTTCAAGTCCACTTGGGTTGGATGCTGAGCTCATCAGAGCCGATTGTGATAGAGGCGGCCAGGATGATGTATGGTAACGCCTCCTGTTATGGTTTACCAGACTGTGACTATCTAGACAGCCTCTCACAAGTTCTCGGTGACGTCATATTCGTCTGTTCCGGAGACAAAACGGCAAGAGCCTTCACCAAGGCTGGGCGTCAGGTGTACCGCTATCACATGACTCACGTTGCCACCACCACCATGCTGGGTAGGAAGGGGACCAAGTCAGTGCACGGTGACGATCTCATCTTCGTCTTTGGTCTGCCCCTCATCCCGTCTGTCAACTGGACGTACACTGAAGATGAAGCCCGTATGTCGATCCAGATTATCAAATACTGGGCCAACCTAGCTAAGACTGGGTAAGTAAATGATAAAGTATAGATGGACAGATAGAAGAAAGATAGATCAAACAGTAAACAACTGAACCTATTGTCCATAATTCTACAAGAGGACATTGCCATCAATAACTGAACACAAAACAGACCTAAATAATAAACATTACAATATTGCTGAATGTGTCACTACGCCATTTTTGGAAGGGTTTAAAAGAAAAGAAAAACACTTTTGAGTAGATTTCGAAAGTATTCATTAGTGAAGCATCATCGTATAAAAAAAAACGACTGCAATAAAAACATCAAAATGTGCGTGAGACAATGTTTGTTCCTCGCTTTTATTCCGCTTTTCAGTAATCCCAACTTGTCCTCCCTGGATGCTGAGCAAGGGGAGGAGGAGAAGCTGCCAGAATGGCCGTTGTTTACCCTCGAGGAACTCGCCTACAAAGACTTTTCAGTCTCCATGAGTAATGGGCGTGGCATCAAGGCTAAGGAGTGCCTCATGTGGAATGAGTTCATGCCAAAACTCATCAAGATTGCCGGTAAGTTTTGGTTGGTGCATCAATGACAAAGTCTCATTCTGTGGCTTGATACAGAACTTAATAATTAACGAATCGCTTAGGGTTCAACAGAACAGCGCCCTCCAGAGTGTGCCGTTCCAGGAAAAGTGGGAGGGTCTACCATCTTAGTGGTTCACGCCCAGTGGTTGTTGATTTCCCAACAACGATAGCGCAATAAAAGACTGGTTCATAGCCCTTCGAGTATATTTCCAGACTTTGTTGGTGGTAAAAAGTTAAGACTCAACGAAAATCGTTCTTTGTGAATAGAGACAATTAATACAGTCTTGAGGTTATTTTGTTTAAGAGAAAACAATACATACAGAGACTTTATTAAAGAACATAAACTTTGTAGTCAGTGTTAAACATGAAGCTATTTTGAAAATGTTGGAAGAATGAGCAACATGGCAGAAGGTAGGGAGTTGACGATTTCGCCAAGCATTAGAAAGAACCATTTTTCAAATGGCGCTTTTGGTTGTCGATCACTTTTCAGAAGAAGCTAAAAAGTGTCAAGAAGTGAAAGAGACCAAAGATGGCGACGCTGGAGAAGGCACGTACACCAAGGAAACATGCCCAGAGGAATAGAGCACAGTTTGACATACGAAACTTGGAACATGAAACTTTAAGTCACAGCCTAGCAGGTTGTTCAACAATGGCAATTTTTGATCACTTTTAACTTTAGGTTAAACGAGCTCATTACGCATCAAGAGTGATTGCTTAAAATGAGGTATCAATTCAAATCGTCAACCGCAATTACACTGCAAACATTTGCTTTACTTGTCTTTTTAGTAGTTGAAGCAGAGAGCAAAATGTACGCCAACTGTTAAAAAAGTACATGTTAGAAAGGACACCGCTTAAATTAAGACGACTAGGCATAGTGTAAACCAATTTAAGTACAAGCTTTCGTCCGTTCGTTTGATATTTAAGTGAAACCTATGCATCACAACAGAGGCAAATCGTTATTCGATATTCCAAAGTAGAGCTGTAGATCGCATCAGTTTAGGAAATGACAAGATCGAAGACCCTATGTACATTGTACTGTGAGATTGGACCCCACGACGTAGCCCTAAAATACTCGATTTGTTAAACACCACGTGTAAACAGACCAGCAGTCGATTCGCGAGACAGTTGTCATTATTTTATACGTCATTCGTAAAATGTATACAACAAATCTGTTGCGCCGCTGCGAAATGTGGCGCCACTGCGCAACGTTTCGATTCAAATATAGATGTTGTGACGGCTATTTTGTATATGCACAGTGACTACGGAACCGCGATATATTTTGCACATAAGACTACATAAATTATACAGGAATGATATCATAATTATTATGGTAGACGGCTCATGAAAATGCGCTGGCATACATAGAGCCAAACTTGGCCACCTTACAATTTGGTCGCCAATTACGCAACTAGCCTTATTGGCTCTTATAGATAACAAAAGCTGTGCTAGTTTCGAATGCTGTTGTAGTGGTGTATGACAGTGCAGTTCTACTTTAATAAGATTTTGTTTTAATTGTTATGTTGCATATAAAACACCTTGTACTGTGACATTCAAGTGGACCCCAAGTCGTAGCCGTAAAATGCTCGACTCGTTCAACACCGCGTGTGGACAGACCAGCAGCCCAATGGAGAGACAGTTGTCATTTATATGCAATTCGTATAATTTATACATGTACGATTTTATTGTGTCATTGCCATGGAGAGCCACCATGCAACGTTATCAGAGTGACTTTGACGATCGACGGCTATTTTATATATGATGTCACCACAGTGGCTACGGAACCGCTTAATATTCTGCACATAAGTACAAAATGGACAAGCCACTTCAAATTCATCAGAAATATATTGAGATTACATATACTTATTGGTTACGTTTTCATTTAGGAACATTTTCAACCCATTGTAACATAATTTCCAGGCTTGTTTTTCCTAGAATAAAAAAAATCATTGAGAATGACTTTCCCATTCGTGCATCTATCAACTCTTCCTTACTATGGGCGACTTTTGTCGACAATGAACTATACCCCCCTCCCTGAATACCTGAATACCTAAGTGCCCTTGGTGGTCGGGGTTGAACAGCGCCCCCATATGAATAATTTGATATAGCTCTGGGTGTCCCTCACCCTTCGCTCGTACACCCGCCCTGCAAACAGGAAGCTGGGAAGGGCTGATGAGCTTCACAGAATCTTGTGAAGGAAGTGGGGTGGCATTCTGGGTAATTTATCATGACCTATGACAAGTCATATCCTCCGGGTAAATACATCATCTATGACGACAAAAACTGCACAACACCATATGTTATATCCAGAAGTATTTAATTTTTAACAATTTTGGAAGAATTATGTCTTACATAAGTAGTAGTTTTGCATACAATTTTATGAATATTTTTCCGTTTAAGAAGTCATGCAAAAAAAAACCCGACACAATGCCACAGTTGGAAAATTCGCAGTTGAAAGCCAACGGGTATTAATGCCCGTCATGACGCGTCTAACCAATTAAGGCAAGTCCGCTCAGTGCATTTTGTACTAGAGCTCAGAACAGTCGTTTATCCTTGTGTGTAGGATCCGTGAACTAAGCATTGAGGAAGGAACACAAAGGAAATCTCAGTTGCTAATCAGATGTGCACTGTGTGCAGCCATTGTGATGTGCACGCACAATGAAATCAAGTTGTGATACAAAAGAAATAGACCTTGAACCCTGCTCACAGTACATACGTGACCTGATCGTGACTGCACTATATCACTGGGAACCTGAACCATAGCAAAAAATGTATATCAAATCTGTCTTCGTTTTGTGTCTGGTTTTGGCGACCGCGTTGGCAGCCAGCGATGACCCTCCTGTAGTTACGACGAGCCAGGGTCGCATCATCGGTAAGAGGCTCGAGTTCAGCCCCACAGACCCCGAGCTTGGCCGTAGCGTGGACGCCTACCTCGGTATACCGTACGCTGAAGCTCCCGTGGGTCCGCTACGCTTCAAACCTCCCGTAGCCAAGTCATGGAGCGGAGAGTTACAAGCTACCAAGCTCGGCAATCGCTGCCCACAGCCAATCCTTCCATTGGGCAACTTTACGATAAATGGGCCCTTCGATGAGGATTGTCTATGCGTAGATGTATTCGTCCCCCAACCTCTGGTCAGTACATGTAACATGTATTTACATCACACATTACGCCTTGTATGATTGCAGCTGTTAAGTTTTCAAGGACTTTATCACACTAATTATTATTGATTATTTCTGGTAATTAAACCAAGGATTTCCAGGCACTGTAGCTCGCAAGCCCGTAGAGAGAAGACACTGAGAAGTAATGGCAATTTTAGAGATGAGAGGAAAACCCCCAGAAGAATATTCTGGGGAAAACCAAGGAGGGACTGATAACCTAATCCACATACGACCCAGGTTGGTGTCGAACCCGGGTCACAGCGGTGGCAGGGGAGGAGAGTACCGCTACGCCAACTTGACTCCCCTGTATGGAGTGTCCACAGTGGATATGTTTGTGCTTGTACTATTTATGTTCAACTGAAGCAACTAAATCTGAAATTGTGTCTTTATTTCAATTGCCCTCTTCCGCCTAAAAATATAGACCATATGTTACATGTGACGTCATGCCCACAGGCAACCGTTGGCAACCTACATAATTTAAGAATATTTTGCATGGTATTGGTCCACCTGAAAAACCACCTCTTTTAAACTATTTATATGCAAGATAATTAGAAGCATGACAGAAGAATAACGTTTGCTGAAACTTGGTATCATGTAACCACCATATCCTATTTCAGTTTTGGATAGATTTCTATCATTATATCTATCATTTTTTGGTAGCCTTCAGATGCAGCCGTTCTTGTCTACGTCCATGGAGGAGGTTACATGATTGGAGCTGGAGTTATGTTGGATATGTATCCTACCGCAATTGCTGCTGTGGGTGACGTCATTGTCGTCACAATGAATTATCGACTAGGGCCTTTTGGCTTTCTTTCGACCAGTAAGTCCCACATGTTCGGGAAAAGATAATCTAAATTTTAGATTAAAAACGATTTATTGGTCCCCTTTTGGATTACGTACAGGCACATAAAGAGAGTCTCTTAACGAGAAAAAGTAAAATAAACTAAATTATAAAATAAAAAACCCAAAGAGTTTGACTGGAGCGGGGTTTGAACCTGTGACCCCAGGAAGACCATTCCAGTGTTCTACTAAGATATCCAGCCCTCTAAATTGGCGGCTCCACAGCTTGTCCGTGATTGTGTCAGAAGCTTAAACCCTCATAGATGTCATAACCAGGGATCACGCCCAGCAAAGCTGTTAAGTCCCCAAGTAAGCTCTGGTAGGTTTACGCCTCGCCTAGTATTAAGCAGGAAGTGCCCTCATTTCTACAATGCACTACTAGGGTGCCATGTAGGGTGCCAAGTCTTGTACACAACCATGCAATGTGCACACGTTTATTCTGACAAGATTGCTGTAATATCCACTTTTCATTGCAGGTGATGACGTAATCCCCGGTAACATGGGACTGTTGGATCAACGTCTTGCCCTGGAATGGGTCAGAGACAACATCAAAGGTACCGGCTTTAACACAATGATGAAACTTGTGACTACAATTCAGTGTGCATAATATAGTCCTAGAGTTACGTTGATGTAATGAAAGTGGTTTTATACCAACTAGGCAAAATCGTCACTTTCCCTAAGTCACTGATAATGGTTTAAAAAATACGTTCGTCGGTTACCCTATGGTAACAGTCACTAAGTCGGGCTTCCATCGTTTCGATTGCGAGGCAGTTTGAAGACTGTTTCCGAAAAGTTACCACTGCAGTTCAACCAACACACGAAGAGAATCACGGAGACATTTGCAACCATGTTCGGATGTTGTATATTCTTATTTAAAAAGGCAGCACAAGATGACTTCAAATTTGAAAAGATTTATCTACAGAAAGTTGTTGAAGCGAGACGAGTTATAGCAAGTATGTTTAGATTGGAATATTTTCTCTTGTTTATGATTAGCTTTCGGCGGTGATCTTGAGCGAGTTGCCATCTTCGGTGAGAGTGCAGGAGGGAGCAGCGTGGGCTTGCACATGGTGTCACCGGGCAGTGCAGGGCTCTTCCGTGGCGCCATCTTGGAGGTATACCTTAAAATGTATACAGAATCAAGGATAGGCACGAATGTAAAAAGGAGCGACCCCACCACCCCCTTCCGGGCAAACGCTTCGTAAGAGGGGGTGGGTATACTCTTACGTTTGCCTTTCATGTAAGCAAAAGTTCCCGTTTGCCAAAGCAGAAGAGGATACCTCTTGGTTTCAGGTGATCTAAAGTCTCATATCAAATATATTTCGTAGTCACATTCCAAACCCTCTGCCTTGCTTCTTTTCCTTGATACGTTATCCAAAGGTATCATTTACGTTTTATGTTAACGGAAATGATGACTTATGCAAAGACACACCTTATCACTTCCTTGTGCGTGTCCCATCTCGTAGAGTGGTGATGCTGCTGCTCCTTGGAGTTTCATGCAAGCCAAAGCGGCACGCAGAGCGGCGTTTGGTCTTGGAAAGCTGGTCGGCTGTGAACAACAGACGTCGGAAGAGTTACTGGAATGTCTGCAGCAAATTGAGGGCTTTGACACGATTGTCGAAAACCAACATGAAAAGGTAGTTGTGGCAAAATTGTCCGTTTATAAAGAATGAATAACTATGAACTATAAATTTAATATCACTCCATGCTTTCTTAGTAGGTAATCAATATCTTACTGAGAGTTTTGTTAGCTAATATGTATGTTCAGTGCCCGGAGGGTGGCCCCCGGTCTTGCACTTTATCCAATCTTTGCACAGCTTCTGCAGGAGTTGGGTGGAGGCCAGATGATGTGCTTCGCACCAGTTATGGATGGTGAGGTCATCCCTGCTAAGCCCAAAGACCTCTACGAGCAGGGCGCCATCAACGATGCTGTATCAATCGTCGGGGCACTTGCCGATGAGGGGATGATGGGGCTCGTGGGAATGTTCCCAAACAACACCGACGAGGCGCCGTTTGTCGACAGAGATACATTCGATGCTACCCTTCAAGTCCACTTGGGTTCGATGCTGAGCTCATCAGAGCCGATTGTGATAGAGGCGGCCAGGATGATGTATGGTAACGCCTCATGTTATGGTTTACCAGACTGTGACTATCTAGACAGCCTTTCACAACTTATCGGTGACGCCATGCTCGTCTGTTCCGGAGACAAAACGGCAAGAGCCTTCACGAAGGCTGGGCGTCAGGTGTACCGCTATTACATGACTCACGTTGCCACCACCACCATGCTGGGTAAGAAGTGGACAAAGTCAGTGCACGGTGACGATCTCATCTTCGTCTTTGGTCTACCCCTCATCCCGTCTGTCAACTGGACGTTCACTGAAGATGAAGCCCGTATGTCGATCCAGATTATCAAATACTGGGCCAACCTAGCTAAGACTGGGTACGTAAATCATCAACTATAGATGGACAGATAGCAGATAGATGGATCCAACTGTAAACAACTTAACCTATAGTTTTTAATTCTATAATAAGACCAAAAAAAGTCGCCGGTTTCTGGTATGCGCGCGCGTCGCCGTACTCATACGCGTCGGCAAAATGAGAAAGGTTTTTTTTCAATAAAAGATGATGTCTCAAAACCGCCAAACTCACTGGTTTGACTGGAATCCTGCTGCTGCACAATTTTAACGTGTTTTTAGATGGGGTTATGATCGAGAATAAGCTTTATGTGGCCTCTCTGGACTCCCATATATTTGCACTAATTTTGCAAATTTGTACCATTCGCAGTCATCAGCCGACATTTGAAGCAAAAAAAAAAACAGATTAAAAAAAAGCCGCGTCGCCGCACCACTTTTTGGGCAAGCTCCATACCTGAAACCAGAAATTAACAGACATTACAATATAGATGAATGTGTCACTGCGCCATTTTTGGAAGGGTTTAAAAGAAAAAAATACACTTTTTAGTACATTCAGGTGCTATTTATAATTAGTGAAGCATGACCGCAATTAAAAAACTGCAGTGAAAACATCAAAATTTGCGTGTGACAATGTTTCTTCCTTGTTTCTATTCCGCTCTTCAGTAATCCCAACTTGTCCTCCCTGGATGCTGAGCAGAGGGAGGAGGAGAAGCTGCCAGAATGGCCGTTGTTCACCCTGAAGGAACTCGCCTACAAAGACCTGTCAGTCTCCATGAGTAATGGGCGTGGCATCAAGGCTAAGGAGTGCCTCATGTGGAATGAGTTCATGCCAAAACTCATCAAGATTGTCGGTGAGTTTGCGTTGGTGCATCAGTGACAAAGTCTCATTCTGTGGCTTTATACAGAACCGAATAATTAGAGAATCGCTCCGGGTTCAACAGAACAGCGCCCTCCAGAGTGTGCCGTTCCCGGAAAAGTGGGAGGGTCTACCATCTAAATGGTTCACGCTCAGTGGTCGTTGATTTCCCAACAACGATAGCGCAATAAAAGACTGGCTCATAGCCCTTCGAGTATATTTCCAGGCTTTGTGGGTGGTAAAAAGTAAAGACTCAACGAAAAATCGTTCTTTGTGAATAGAGACAATACAGTCTTGAGGTTTTTTTGTTTAAGAGAAGAGAATACATACAGAGACTTTATTAAATAATATAACCTTTGTAGTCAGTGTTAAACATGAAGCTATTTTAAAGATGTTGGAAAAATGAGCAACATGGCAGAAGGTAGGGAGTTGACGATTTCGCCAAGCTTTAGGAAGAACCATTTTTCAAATGGCGTTTTTGGTTGTCGATCACTTTCAGAAGAAGCTAAAGAGTGTCAAGAAGTGAAAGAGACCAAAGATGGCGACGCTGGAGAAGGCACGTGCACCAAGGAAACATGCCCAGAGGAATAGAGCACAGTTTGACAAACGAAACTTGGAACATGAAACTTTAAGTCACAGCCTAGCAGGTTGTTCAACAATGACAATTTTTGATCACTTTTAACTTTAGGTTAAACGAGCTCATTACGCATCAAGAGTGATTGCTTAAAATGAGGTATCAATTCAAATCGTCAACCGCAATTACACAGCAAACATTTGTTTTACTTGTCTTTTTTTAGTCGTTGAAGCAGAGAGCAAAATGTACGCCAACTGTTAAAGAGCACCTGTTAGAAAGGACACCGCTTAAATTAAGACGCCTTGGCATAGTTTAAACCAATTTAAGTACAAGCTTCCGTCCGTCCGTTTGGATTTAAGTGAAACCTATGCATCACAACAGAGGCAAATCGTTATTCGATATTCCAAAGTAGAGCTGTAGATCGCATCAGTTTAGGAAATGACAAGATCGAAGGCCCTATGTACATTGTACTATGAGATTGGACCCCACCGCGTAGCCCTAAAATACCTGAGTAGTTAAACACCACGTGTAAACAGACCAGCAGTCGAATCGCGAGACAGTTGTCATTATTTTATACATCATTCGTAGAATGTATACAACAAATCTGTTGCGCCGCTGTGAAATGTGGCGCCACTGCGCAACGTTCCGATTCAAATATACAATTGAACAGCTGTTGTGACGGCTATTTTGTGTATGCACAGTGACTACGGAACCGCGTTATATGGTGCACATCTCTCTCTCTGGCTGTCACTCCTGAGGAGTATGACGACTTCGGCAATATCGTTCGTGGGCATAGAGTCCAATTTGGTGAGAACACTGTCTGCCGCAGTGGCGGCAGCAAAAGCGAGAGATGTGAGCATGAGGGTTGGCCACTAATGCAGCCCTGGCAGCACGCTTGCGACTGCGCTCTGCTGTCTCTTCAGCCAGGCGGTCATCAATGCGGGTAACAGAACCTCTGACAGCAGATCTCCACCGTAAACGGTCGCTTGCTGTGACCTCCCAGGAGTCGACATCGATGGCACAGGCCTTCAGGTGTCTCTTGAGACAGTCTTTGAATCTCCGCTTGGGTCTTCCTCTATTTCTTGCGCCTCTGATAAGTTCACCATATAAGACAGCCTTAGGAAGCCGCAGGTCGTCTATGCGGGCTACATGGCCGCTCCATCGCAGTTGGCTCTGAGTGAGTAGTGCCTCAACACTGGGGATGCCTGCTCGTCTTCTTACTTCCACATTACTAATCCTGTTTCGCCAGGAGATCTTGAGGAGATGTCTCAGCTGGTACATCTGGACGCGCTGGAGTCTCATGATGTGGCGACGATACAGAGTGTAGGTTTCAGAGGAGTAGAGCAAGCAGGTGAGGACTACTGCACGGTACACCTTGCACTTGGTTGTTAGCCGGATGCCATGTCTCTTCCAAACCTTTGACTGGAGCTTCCCATAGGTTGCAGCGGCCGCACTAATGCACCTTTCCACTTCTTTGTCCAGGCTGTTATCATAGGAAACTGTGCTGCCGAGGTAAGTGAAGCTGTGCACAGCTTGAAGTGGATTCCCACCAAGGGACAGCTCTGGGTCAACGTAGGCAGTGTGTTTAGGAGGCTGGAGCATGACCTCGGTCTTTCTGATGTTGATGGTAAGACCGAGGCTTTGGGCGACTGAGTGGAAGGCATCAAGCATGGCCTGGAGTTCCGCTGCAGAGTGTGACACCATGGCAGAGTCATCTGCATAAAGCAGTTCACGAGCACAAACAATTCTGGTCAGGGTCTTGGCCTTGAGACGGCTGGCGCTGAACAACTTCCCGTCTGAACGTGTTCTGAGATAAACACCACCGTGCTTTGGACACAGTTCTAAGACAGCACTGCGGTAGATGGAAAACAGGGAGGGAGCCAGCACACAGCCTTGTTTGACACCTTGAATCACAGTGAACTGGTCTGAGAGTGTGCCGTTGAGAGAGACTTGAGCCATCATGTCAGTGTGGAGCTGAGAGATAAGGCTGACAATGCCTTCAGGACAGCCATATCGACGCAGGAGAGACCAGAGACATTCCCTGTTCACTGTGTCAAAGGCTTTAATAAAGTCAACGAACACGATGTACAGGGGCATGTTCTGCTCCAGAGCTTTCTCCTGCAGTTGGCGCAGTGTGAAGATCATGTCAATGGTCGATCTGGATCTACGAAAGCCACACTGCGACTCGGGGAGGACTGCATCGAGGATGGGTTTGAGGCGCTCCAGAATTACTTTGCCAAGCACTTTGCCAGCGACTGACAGGAGTGAGATGCCTCTATAGTTGCCACACTCTTGCTTGTTGCCTTTCTTTTTGAAGATGGGATGGTGCACATAAGACTACATAAATTATACAGGAATGATATCATAACATGGTGGACAGCTCATGAAAATGCGCTGGCATACAAAGAGCCAAACTTGGCCACCTTACAATTTGGTCGCCAATTACGCAACTAGCCTTATTGGCTCTTATAGATAACAAAAGCAGTGCTAGTTTCGAATGCTGTTGTAGTGGTGTATGACAGCGCATTTCTACTTTAGTAAGATTTTGTTTTAATTGTGATGTTGCATATAAAACACCTTGAGATAATTATAAACTGAAGAAGCCAGTTGATCTGAATTAAAATTGACACATTTTCACGGTACGTGTTTACGAAGGCCTACATGTACTTATATTCGGCTTATTTCATGTTTATTTAGAAACATGTTCAACCATTATCATAATTTCCAGGATTGTTATTCCTAGAATAAAAATAATTGAAAAAGACATGCCATATTTGTATTAATTAAAACTCAAAAAAACTCCTTTACCATGTGCGACTTTTGTCGTCCGCTTTGAACAGCGCTCCCAAAGCAAAATGGCAGATACCCACATGGCCGGGCGTCTCACGGATTCGGCGTTCTCTTTTGTGAAGAGTGCATTTACTGACGAGGGCATGGCAATTTTGCTGAATTTTTGGTCAACTATTTTTTGGTCTATTTCGGGGACAAACAGACCGACCGACCATGATCGACCACCAAGTAACATGTAGAAGATCATGCCAGAGCTTATATTAGAAAGGATATAGCTTTAATCCAGACGCCTAGCTAGGCATGGTTGCGATATGTAAATTACAAGCTTCCGTTCGTTTGGACGTAGCATTGGAACCTAGGCATCACAACAGATGCAGATCATAGTGATATTCCAAAGTAGATGGATCACGTGACTTAATTAGGGAGTAGCAAGGGCCAGATTGAGAAAGGATCTGTGTACGATTGTACTGTGACATTCAAGTGGACCCCATGTCGTAGCCGTAAAATGCTCGACTCGTTAAACACCGCGTGTGGATAGACCAGCAGCCCAATAGAGAGACAGTTGTCACTTATATGCAATTTGTATAATTTATACATGTACGATTTTATTGTGTCATTGCCATGGAGAGCCACCATGCAACGTTATCATAATGACTTTGACGATCGACGGCTATTTTATGTATGATGTCAGCACAGTGGCTACGGAACCGCTTAATATTTTGCACATAAGTACAAAATGGACAAGCCACTTCGAATTGATCAGAAATATATTGAGTTTACATATACTTATTGGTTACGTTTTCATTAAGGAACATTTTCAACCCATTGTAACATAATTTCCAGGCTTGTTTTTCCTAGAATAAAAAAAATCATTGAGAATGACTTTCCCATTCGTGCATCTATTAACTCTTCCTTACTATGGGCGACTTTTGTCGACAATGAACTATAACCCCCTCCCTGAATACCTGAATACCTAAGTACCCTTGATGGTCGGGGTTGAACAGCGCCCCCATATGAATAATTTAATATAGCTCTATGGGTGTCCCTCACCCTTCGCTCGTACACCCGCCCTGCAAACAGGAAGCTGGGAAGGGCTGATGAGCTTCACAGAATCTTGTGAAGGAAGTGGGGGTGGCATTCTGGGTAATTTATCATGACCTATGACAAGTCATATAGCCTCCGGGTAAATACATCATCTATGACGACAAAAACTACATAACACCATATGTTATATCCAGAAGTATTTCATTTTTAACAATTTTGGAAGAATTATGTCCTACATAAGGAGTAGTTTTGCATACAGTTTTATAAATATTTCCGTTTAAGAAGTCATGCAAAAACCGACACAATGCCACACCTGGAAAATTCGCGGTTGAAAAAAGCCAACGGGTATTAATGCCCGTCATCACGCGTCTAACCAATTAAGGCAAGTCCGCTCAGTGCATTTTGTACTAGAGCTCAGAACAGTCGTTTATCCTTGTGTGTAGGATCCGTGAACTAAGCATATTGAGGAAGGAACACAAACGTGTTCAAACGTGCACTGTGTGCAGCCATTGTGATGTGCACGCCCAATGAAATCAAGTTGTGATACAAAAGAAATAGACCATGAACCCTGCTCACAGTACATACGTGACCTGATCGTGACTGCACTAGATCACTGGGAACCTGAACCATAGGAAAAATGTGTGTCAAATCTGTCTGCGCTTTGTGTCTGGTTTTGGCGACCGCGTTGGCAGCCAGCGATGACCCTCCTGTAGTTACGACGAGCCAGGGTCGCATCATCGGTACGAGGCTCGAGTTCAGCCCCACGGACCCCGAGCTTGGCCGTAGCGTGGACGCCTACCTCGGTATACCGTACGCCGAAGCTCCCGTGGGTCCGCTACGCTTCAAACCTCCCGTAGCCAAGTCATGGAGCGGGGAGTTACAAGCTACCAAGCTCGGCAATCGCTGCCCACAGCCAATCCTTCCATTGGGCAACTTTACGATAAATGGGCCCTTCGATGAGGATTGTCTATGCGTAGATGTATTCGTCCCCCAACCTCTGGTCAGTACATGTAACATGTATTTACATCGCACATTACGCCTTGTATGACTTGTAGCTGTTACGTTTTCAAGGACTTTATCGTACTACCTAGGTGTCACCCTTGATCGCTGTCTCACTTTTAAGACCCACATTCAAAGGACAAAGGCGAAAGTGAGTGCACGCAACAACATCTTGTGCAAGCTCACCAATACAAGATGGGGTGCAAGTCCACAGACCAGTGTTTCCCCTGGGTTGGTGGAAGGTGTGAGGTGGTAAAATAAATTTGGTTGAAAACAGACCCCGCGAGCGCGAAGCGCGAAGCCCTTGCGGCGTGGGGTTGGGGGCCCGCTTAAGGGCCCCGAAAAATTTTGCATTCTAGACGCTCTGTGGTGCAATGTGAGGCATTTAAGGTCACTTTCTTCTTACTTTTTTGGGCAGTATATGTGAATAAAATATTGATATAAATTATTGAATTTTTTTCAAAAATCCTACATAGGCCCCTATTTATTTGTGAAAATGTAGGCCTACCACCCTGACAACCAGGGAGTCAAGCACTTTTTGGATTTTTTTTACAACCCTGGAAAATTTGGTACAATTGGAAAGAGAATCACACGACAAAATCAATAACGTTTAAATTAGTTTCATATGAGCTTGCGTTCTGGACGTGTACGCGTAATCACGCGTTGCGGCATGCCGATAACATCGGCTGCCGGAATGGGCCGGCATTATTTCTTGACAAAAAAACAACTTTCATGTTCTCCTGAAAGTCCAAGCTTCCGAATAAACCCCATTTCATGGACTTCTTATGCATGTATTTTGAGGATTTTTGATTGGAAAACCGTTACTTGGTACCGTTTTGTAATCTTCGGAAAACGAAAAAAATTGCATTCACCGATCGCTTGGCAGGCTGAGCCGGGTACCAGGTCATACATAATGTACGCAAGCTTGCTGTGCAACCAACGATTGTCACACCACTTGCCCAATTGCACATGAGGAGCTCACTGCGAATCAGCCGGAACGTGCGCAGCATTCTGGGACTATCATCTGCCTTGTTAAGCACGGAGGATCTGTGCGTTCATTTTAGGATTGCGCAATGTATCCATAAATGGGATCATTGTCACTTCGTCACTCAGTCGAAAATCTCGAGTCGACATGCACCCAGACTCGACCAGTAATATACACACGGACGTCGAAAAGGCTCCATACTAGCTAGAGAATTGGACGTACATGTACATCGTCTTCGTTTACGGTACGAATGACGATCTCAAAGAACACTAACATTAGTCCGGAGAATTCGAAGGTGAAATACAAAGACACACACATAAAATGCACAGATTTGATTATAATATTTTTTTATTCCTTTTTCGTACCCGTGAGGCGGCAACATTGGCCAAAAAAGGCCGAGGCGGCCTCAAAAAGTCCCGAGGCGGGCCGCCTCACAAAAGAATGGGCAGGGAAAACACTGCCACAGACCCTGCGGTCCACTGCCTTAGCTCTCTGCTACTCCACAGCTGAGTACGCGAGCCCAGTATGGGAAAGATCTGCCCATGCTAAGAAGCTAGATCCAGCCCTTAATGCTTCCTGCCGACTGATCACAGGCTGTCTCAGGCCGACAAACACCAACAGCCTCTACACCCTGGCAGGTATACCCAAATCTCTGGCAAAATTCCTATGTTTTTCCTATTGAAAATACATTTTTAAGCTATTTTCTCCTAGAAAATAGGAACAAAATATATTTTATTTCTATTACGTCAAAATGAGTACATGTTGCCACTCTATTTTATTTCTATTTTTAAAACTGCACGCTATTTTATGACTATTTTTTGAGACTTAGACATTTTTGTGTGGTTCACAGTCTATTTTTCGTCTATTTTCTGGACACTTACACATGTTTATGAGAACCTTGGACTATTTTTTGGCTATTTTGTAGACATATGCTCAGTACAACACAATCTGAAGGCCAAGCACTTAATTTGCATACCAGATAAACATCCTGTGTGTGTGTGGCAAGTTTGAATTTTGTCAGTTGCATTCTGATGAGCCGTTTGTGAAGCACTGCTGCAGTAGAGATGTGTGCACAATGGGGGCAAGTATATCTGGGGTTAAAATGCATCCAAATCACTGTAATGGAGTGACAAGTGCACCACATGGTTAGTAGATTTTCCAGGACAATTATGAGTAACATTCTTGTACCATTTCAAGCTGTATTTTGCTGAAAAAGCACGCACAACCGTAGCATGTTGAACCAAACTGTTTTAATAACTTGATGGTGCATGATGTATACATGTTAATTGTTTGGACACTGTGTTGTCACAGCATTATAACTGTTCATGGTAATAGACATACATGTATTATTTCTCAATTATTCCATTCTTATGCAGTCATATTGCTTGCTCACTTCATGTACCGTATGTTTGAGGACTGCTAAAGATGCCTATTGTCCACAGGGACATGTGTACTATTAACATGTATGTCCACGTATTTTTACAGTTGTTTGGACAGACGCCATTTTGTATTTTTAAAAAATAGCATAATTTTTTTTAAATAGCATGCTATTTTTTAAAAATAGCAACCTATTTTACCTCTATTTTACCTGTATTTTTTAAAAAGATATTTTTTCACTATTCTATTTTTTCGGTATTTTTGGGGGTGTCGAAATACAATGGAAAAAAATAGATTTTTAAAAAATGTATTTTCAATAGGAAATAAATATATTTTTTCTCTATTTTATTTCGACCTGGGTAGCCCCGCCAGACATCAGAAGATCAGCAGCCAGCATGAAGGAGCGTCAGCGACAGACAAATGACGATCGACATCCTTTGTTTGGCCAGACACCAGCACAGAGTCGCCTGAAGTCAAGGAAGAGCTTTCTGAAATGTGTTACTCCTCTTGAGGATGACACAACAAGCGAGGCACGAGTCACCATGTGGGCAGACAGAAACAACAGTTTGTCACCCTCGGCAACCATGGGGCTGATGGCTAGAGAGCAACTACCACCTGGTGCAGACGCAAGCTGGGCAAAGTGGAAATGCCTCAACAGACTGAGAACTGGAGTTGGCAGAGCCAAGGTGACACTCAACAAGTGGGGATATAGTTCCTCCAATGATACCATGTGTGATTGTGGCGTAGAGCCACAAACTATGGAGCACCTTTTGAGATGCCCTCTTCTACAACACCCTTGCACAGCTGCCGACCTTGCATTGTACAATGAAGATGCAGAGAAATGTGTTCGGCGTTGGCTGAACCGAATTTAGCTTTGTGACGTGGACTCGATAAGAAGAAGATCACACTAATTATTATTGATTATTTCTGGTAATTAAACAGAGGATTTCCAGGCACTGTAGCTCGCAAGCCCGTAGAGAGAAGACAATGAGAAGTATGGCAGTTTTAGAGATGAGAGGAAAACCCCCAGAAAAATATTCTGGGGAAAACCTAGGAGGGACTGATAACCTGATCCACATACGACCCAGGTTGGTGTCGAACCCGGGTCACAGCGGTGGCAGGGGAGGAGAGTACCGCTACGCCAACCTGACTCCCCTGTATGGAGTATCCACAGTGGATATGTTTGTGCTTGTACTATTTATGTTCAATTGTAGCAACAAAATTTGAAATTATGCCTTTATTTCAATTGCCCTCTTCTGCCCAAAAATATAGACCATGTGTTACATGTGAGGTCATGCCCACAGGCAACCGTTGGCAACCTACATAATTTCAGAATATTTTGCATGTTATTGGTCCACCTGAAAAACCACCTCTTTTAAACTATTCATATGCAAGATAATTAGAAGCATGACAGAAGAATACCGTTTGCTGAAACTTGGTATCACGTGACCACAATATCCTATTTCAGTTTTGGATAGATTTCTATCATTATATCTATCATTTTTTTTGGTAGCCTTCAGATGCAGCCGTTCTTGTCTACATTCATGGAGGAGGTTACATGATTGGAGCTGGAATTATGTTGGATATGTATCCTACCGCAATTGCTGCTGTGGGTGACGTCATTGTCGTCACAATGAATTATCGACTAGGGCCTTTTGGCTTTCTTTCGACAAGTAAGTCCAACATGTTCGGGAAAAGATAATCTAAAACTTAGACTAAAAACGATTTATTGGTCCCCTTTTGGATTACGTACAAGGCACATAAAGAGAGTCTCTTAACGACAAAAAGTAAAATAAACTAAATTATAAAATTAAAAAACCCAAAGAGTTTGACTGGAGCGGGGTTTGAACCTGTGACCTCAGGAAGATATCCAGCCCTATTTCTGGTAGGTTTACGCCTCGCCTAGTACTAAGCAGGAAGTGCCCTCATTTCTACAATGCACTACTAAAGCATGTAGGGTGCCAAGTCTTGTACACAACCATGCAATGTGCACACGCTTATACTGACAAGATTGCTGTAATATCCACTTTTCATTGCAGGTGATGACGTAATCCCCGGTAACATGGGACTGTTGGATCAACGTCTTGCCCTGGAATGGGTCAGAGACAACATCAAAGGTACCGGCTTTAACACAATGATGCAACTTGTGGCTACAATTCAGTGTGCATAATATAGGCCTAGATTTACGTTGATGTAATGAAAGTCGTTTTATACCAACTAGGCAAAATCTTCACTTTCCCCAAGTCACTGATAATGGTTTAAAAAATACGTTCGTCGGTTACCCTATGGTAACAGTCACTAAGTCGGGCTTCCATCGTTTCCATTGCGAGGCGGTTTGAAGACTATTTCCGAAAGTTACCACTGCAGTTCAAACAACGCACGAAGAAAATTACGGAGACTTTTGCAACCATGTTGAGATGTTATATATTCTTAGTTAAAAATGCAGCACAAGATGACTTCAAATTTGAAAGGATTTATCTAAAGAAAGTTGTTGAAGCGAGACGAGTTATATCATGTATAGATGATTAGATTGGAATATTTTCTCTTGTTTATTGTCAGCTTTCGGCGGTGATCCTGAGCGAGTTGCCATCTTTGGTGAGAGTGCAGGAGGGAGCAGCGTGGGCTTGCAAATGGTCTCACCTGGCAGTGCAGGGCTCTTCCGTGGCGCCATCTTGGAGGTATACCTTAAAATGTATACAGAATCAAGGATAGGCACGAATGTAAAAAGGAGCGACCCCACCACCCCCTCCCGGCAAACGCTTCGTAAGGGGGGTGGGTATACTCTTACTTTTGCCTTTCATGTCAGCAAAAGTTTCCGTTTGCCAAAGCAGAAGAGGATACCTCTAGGTTTCAAGTGATCTAAAGTCTCGTATCAAACATATTTCGTAGTCACATTCCAAACCCTAAGCCTTGCGTCTTTTCCTCGATTCGTTGACCAAAGGTATCATTTACGTTTTATGTTAACGGAAATGATGACTAATATACAAAGACACACCTCATCACTTCCTTGTGTGTGTCCCATCTCGTAGAGTGGCGATGCTGCTGCTCCTTGGAGTTTCATGCCAGCCAGTGCGGCACGCAGAGCGGCGTTTGGTCTTGGAAAGCTGGTCGGCTGTGAACAACAGACGTCTGAAGAGTTACTGGAATGTCTACAGCAAATTGAGGGCTTTGACACGATTGTCGAAAACCAAAATGAAAAGGTAGGTGTGGCAAAATTAACCATTTATAAAGAATGAACAACTATGAAGTGTAAATCTACTTTAAATCCATGTTTTCTTAGTAGGTAATCACTATCTTACTTAGAGTTTTGTTAGCTAATATATACGTTCAGTACCCGGAGGGTGGCCCCCAGTCTTGCACTTTATCCAATCTTTGCACAGCTTCTGCAGGAGTTGGGTGGAGGCCAGGTGATATGCTTCGCACCAGTTATGGATGGTGAGGTCATCCCTGCTGAGCCCAAAGACCTCTACGAGCAGGGCGCCATCAACGATGCTGTATCAATCGTCGGGGCACTTGCCGATGAGGGGATGATGGGGCTCGTGGGTATGTTCCCAAACAACATCGACGAGGCGCCCTTTGTCGACAGAGATACATTCGATGCTACCCTTCAAGTCCACTTGGGTTGGATGCTGAGCTCAGAGCCGATTGTGATAGAGGCAGTCAGGCTAATGTATGGTAACGCCTCCTGTTATGGTTTACCAGACTGTGATTATCTAGAGAGCCTCTCACAAGTTCTCGGTGATGTCTCGTTCGTCTGTTCCGGAGACAAAACGGCAAGAGCCTTCACCAAGGCTGGGCGTCAGGTGTACCGCTATTACATGACTCACGTTGCCACCACCACCATGATAGGTAAGAAGTGGACAAAGTCAATTCACGGTGACGATCTCATCTTTGTCTTTGGTCTGCCCCTCATCCCGTCTGTCAACTGGACGTTCACTGAAGATGAAGCCCGTATGTCGATCCAGATTATCAAATACTGGGCCAACCTAGCTAAGACTGGGTAAGTAAATCATCAACTATAGATGGACAGATAGCAGATAGATAGATCCAACTGTAAACAACTTAACCTATAGTTTTTAATTCTGTAATAAGGCCCCCCCCAAAAAGTCGCCGGTTTCTGGTATGCCCGTGCGTCGCCGTAGCCATACGCGTCGGCAAAATGAGAAAGGTTTTTTTTCAATAAAAGATGATGTCTCAAAACCGCCAAACTCACTGGTTTGACTGGAATCCTGCTGCTGCACAATTTTAACGTGTTTTTAGATGGGGTTATGATCGAGAATAAGCTTTATGTGGCCTCTCTGGACTCCCATATATTTGCACTAATAGTCGAGCACCATTCGCAGTCATCAGCCGACATTTGAAGCAAAAAAAAACAGATTAAAAAAAAACCGCGTCGCCGCACCACTTTTTGGGCAAGCTCCATACCAGAAACCGGAGACTTTATTTTATTTTGGCCTAAGTTCATTGCCCATCAATATATACTTGTACACCAAACATACCTAATAACAAACACTACAATTTAGATGAATGTGTCACCACGCCATTTTTGGAAGGGTTTAAAAGAAAAAAATACACTTTTTTGTATATTCAGGTACTATTTATAATTAGTGAAGCATGACCTCATTGAAAAAACTGCAGTGAAAACATCAAAACTTTCGTGTGACAATGTTTCTTCCTTGTTTCTATTCCGCTCTTCAGTAATCCCAACTTGTCCTCCCTGGATGCTGAGCAGAGGGAGGAGGAGAAGCTGCCAGAATGGCCGTTGTTCACCCTGAAGGAACTCGCCTACAAAGACCTGTCAGTCTCCATGAGTAATGGGCGTGGCATCAAGGCTAAGGAGTGCCTCATGTGGAATGAGTTCATGCCAAAACTCATCAAGACTGTCGGTGAGTTTGCGTTGGTGCATCAGTGACAAAGTCTCATTCTGTGGCTTGATACAGAACCTAATAATTAAAGAATCGCTTGGGGTTCAACAGAACAGCGCCCTCCAGAGTGTGCCGTTCCCGGAAAAGTGGAAGGGTCTACCATCTAAATGGTTCACGCTCAGTGGTCGTTGATTTTCCAACATTGATAGCGCAATGAAAGACTGGTTCATAGCCCTTCGAGTATATTTCCAGCCTTTGTGTGTTGTAAGAAGTAAAGACTTAACGAAAATCGTGCTTTGTGAATAGAGACAATTCTGTCTTGAGGTTCAATGATTTTGTTTAAGAGAAGAGAATACATACAGAGACTTTATTAAATAATATAACCTTTGTAGTCAGTGTTAAACATGAAGCTATTTTAAAGATGTTGAAAGAATGAGTAACATGGCAAAAGGTAGGGAGTTGACGATTTCGCTAAGCTTTAGAAAGAACCATTTTTCAAATGGCGTTTTTGGTTGTCGATCACTTTCAGAAGAAGCTAAAAAGTGTCAAGAAGTGAAAGAGACCAAAGATGGCGACGCTGGAGAAGGCACGTGCACCAAGGAAACATGCCCAGAGGAATAGAGCTCAGTTTGACAAACGAAACTTGGAACATGAAACTTTAAGTCACAGCCTAGCAGGTTGTTCAACAATGACAATTTTTGTATCAGTTTTAACTTTAAGTCAAACGAGCTCATTACGCATCAAGAGTGATTGCTAAAAGTGAAGTATCAATTCAAATCGTCAACCGAAATTACCTGCAAACAGTTGCTTTACTTGTCTTTTTTAGCCGTTGAAGCAGAGAGCAAAATGTACGCCAACTGTTAAAGAGCACCTGTTAGAAAGGACACCGCTTAAATTAAGACGCCTCAAGGCATAGTTTAAACCAATTTAAGTACAGGCTTCCGTCCGTTCGTTTGGATTGAAGTGAAACCTATGCATCACAACAGAGGCAAATCGTTATTCGATATTCCAAAGTAGAGCTGTAGATCGCATCAGTTTAGGAAATGACAAGATCGAAGGCCCTATGTACATTGAACTATGAGATTGGACCCCACCGCGTAGCCCTAAAATACCTGATTAGTTAAACACCACGTGTAAACAGACCAGCAGTCGAATCGCGAGACAGTTGTCATTTATTCCCTATTCGTAGAATGTATACAACGAATCTGTTGCGCCGCTGTGAAATGTGGAGCCACTGCGCAACGTTCCGATTTAAATATACAATTGAACAGCTGTTGTGACGGCTATTTTGTGTATGCACAGTGACTACGGAACCGCGTAATATGTTGCACATTAAGTCTACATAAATTATACAGGAATGATATCATAACATGGTAGACGGCTCATGAAAATGCGCTGGCATACCAAGAGCCAAACTTGGCCACCTTACAATTTGGTCGCCAATTACGCAACTAGCCTTATTGGCTCTTATAGATAACAAAAGCAGTGCTAGTTTCGAATGCTGTTGTAGTAGTGTATGACAGTGCATTTCTACCTTAATAAGATTTTGTTTTAATTGTTATGTTGCATATAAAACACCTTGTACTGTGACATTCAAGTGGACCCCAAGTCGTAGCCGTAAAATGCTCGACTCGTTAAACACCGCGTGTGGACAGACGGGCAGCCCAATGGAGAGACAGTTGTCATTTATATGCAATTCGTATAATTTATACATGTACGATTTTATTGTGTCATTGCCATGGAGAGCCACCATGCAACGTTATCAGAGTGACTTTGACGATCGACGGCTATTTTATATATGATGTCACCACAGTGGCTACGGAACCGCTTAATATTCTGCACATAAGTACAAAATGGACAAGCCACTTCAAATTCATCAGAAATATATTGAGTTTGCATACACTTATTGGTTACGTTTTCATTTAGGAACATTTTCAACCCATTGTAACATAATTTCCAGGCTTGTTTTTCCTAGAATAAAAAAAATCATTGAGAATGACTTTCCCATTCGTGCATCTATCAACTCTTCCTTACTATGGGCGACTTTTGTCGACAATGAACTATACCCCCCTCCCTGAATACCTGAATACCTAAGTGCCCTTGGTGGTCGGGGTTGAACAGCGCCCCCATATGAATAATTTGATATAGCTCTGGGTGTCCCTCACCCTTCGCTCGTACACCCGCCCTGCAAACAGGAAGCTGGGAAGGGCTGATGAGCTTCACAGAATCTTGTGAAGGAAGTGGGGTGGCATCCTGGGTAATTTATCATGACCTATGACAAGTCATATCCTCCGGGTAAATACATCATCTATGACGACAAAAACTGCACAATACCATATGTTATATCCAGAAGTATTTCATTTTTAACAATTTTGGAAGAATTATGTCTTACATAAGTAGTAGTTTTACATACAATTTTATGAATATTTTTCCGTTTAAGAAGTCATGCAAAAACCGACACAATGGCACACCTGGAAAATTCGCAGTTGAAAGCCAACGGGTATTAATGCCCGTCATCACGCGTCTAACCAATTAAGGCAAGTCCGCTCAGTGCATTTTGTACTGGAGCTCAGAACAGTCGTTTATCCTTGTGTGTAGGATCCGTGAACTAAGCATTGATGAAGGAACACAAACGTAATCTCAGTTGCTAATCAGATGTGCACTGTGTGCAGCCATTGTGATGTGCACGCCCAATGAAATCAAGTTGTGATACAAAAGAAATACACCTTGAACCCTGCTCACAGTACATACGTGACCTGATCGTGACTGCACTAGATCACTGGGAACCTGAACCATAGCAAAAAATGTATATCAAATCTGTCTTCGTTTTGTGTCTGGTTTTGGCGACCGCGTTGGCAGCCAGCGATGACCCTCCTGTAGTTACGACGAGCCAGGGTCGCATCATCGGTACGAGGCTCGAGTTCAGCCCCACGGACCCCGAGCTTGGCCGTAGCGTGGACGCCTACCTCGGTATACCGTACGCCGAAGCTCCCGTGGGTCCGCTACGCTTCAAACCTCCCATAGCCAAGTCATGGAGCGGGGAGTTACAAGCTACCAAGCTCGGCAATCGCTGCCCACAGCCAATCCTTCCATTGGGCAACTTTACGATAAATGGGCCCTTCGATGAGGATTGTCTATGCGTAGATGTATTCGTCCCCCAACCTCTGGTCAGTACATGTAACATGTATTTACATCGCACATTACGCCTTGTATGACTTGTAGCCGTTACGTTTTCAAGGACTTTATCGTACTACCTAGGTGTCACCCTTGATCGCTGTCTCACTTTTAAGACCCACATTCAAAGGACAAAGGCGAAAGTGAGTGCACGCAACAACATCTTGTGCAAGCTCACCAATACAAGATGGGGTGCAAGTCCACAGACCAGTGTTTCCCCTGGGTTGGTGGAAGGTGTGAGGTGGTAAAATAAATTTGGTTGAAAACAGACCCCGCGAGCGCGAAGCGCGAAGCCCTTGCGGCGTGGGGTTCGGGGCCCGCTTAAGGGCCCCGAAAAATTTTGCATTCTAGACGCTCTGTGGTGCAATGTGAGGCATTTAAGGTCACTTTCTTCTTACTTTTTTGGGCAGTATATGTGAATAAAATATTGATATAAATTACTGATTTTTTTTCCAAAAAATCCTACATAGGCCCCTATTTATTTGTGAAAATGTAGGCCTACCACCACCCTGACCACCAGGGAGTCAAGCACTTTTTGGATTTTTTTTTTTACAACCCTGGACAATTTGGTATAATTGGAAAGAGAATCACACGACAAAATCAATAACGTTTAAATTAGTTTCATATGAGCTTGCGTTCTGGACGTGTACGCGTAATCACGCGTTGCGGCATGCCGATAACATCGGCTGCCATAACGGGCCGGCATTATTTTTTGACAAAAAAAACAACTTTCGTGTTCTCCTGAAAGTCCAAGCTTCCGAATACACCCCATTTCATGGACTTCTTATACATGTATTTTGAGGATTTTTGATTGGAAAACCGTTACATGGCACCGTTTTGTAGCCTTCGGAAAACGAAAAAATTGCATTCACCGATCGCTTGGCAGGCTGAGCAGGGTACCAGGACATACATAATGTACGCACGCGTGCTGTGCAACCAACGATCGTCGTACCACTTGCCCAATTGCACATGAGGAGCTCACTGCGAATCAGCCGGAACGTGCGCAGCATTCTGGGACTATCTGCCTTGTTAAGCACGGAGGATCTGTGCGTTCATTTTAGGATTGCGCAATGTATCCATAAATGGGATCATTGTCACTTCGTCACTCAGTCGAAAATCTCGAGTCGACATGCACCCAGACTCGACCAGTAATATACACACGGACGTTGAAAAGGCTCTATACTAGCTAGAGAATTGGACGTACATCGTCTTCGTTTACGGTACGAATGACAATCTCAAAGAACACTATCATTAGTCCGGAGAATTCGAAGGTGAAATACAAAGACACACATAAAATGCACAGATTTGACTATAATATTTTTTATTCCTTTTTCGTACCCGTGAGGCGGCAACATTGGCAAAAAAAGGCCGAGGCGGCCTCAAAAAGTCCCGAGGCGGGCCGCCTCACAAAAGAATGAGCAGGGGAAACACTGCCACAGACCCTGCGGTCCACTGCCTTAGCTCTCTGCTACTCCACAGCTGAGTACGCGAGCCCAGTATGGGAAAGATCTGCCCATGCTAAGAAGCTAGATCCAGCCCTTAATGCTTCCTGCCGACTGATCACAGGCTGTCTCAGGCCGACAAACACCAACAGCCTCTACACCCTGGCAGGTATACCCAAATCTCTGGCAAAATCCTATGTTTTTCCTATTGAAAATACATTTTTAAGCTATTTTCTCCTAGAAAATAGGAACAAAATATATTTTATTTCTATTACGTCAAAATGAGTACATGTTGCCACTCTATTTTATTTCTATTTTTAAAACTGCACGCTATTTTATGACTATTTTTTGAGACTTAGACATTTTTGTGTGGTTCACAGTCTATTTTTCGTCTATTTTCTGGACACTTACACATGTTTATGAGAACCTTGGACTATTTTGTGGCTATTTTGTAGACATATGCTCAGTACAACACAATCTGAAGGCCAAGCACTTAATTTGCATACCAGATAAACATCCTGTGTGTGTGTGGCAAGTTTGAATTTTGTCAGTTGCATTCTGATGAGCCGTTTGTGAAGCACTGCTGCAGTAGAGATGTGTGCACAATGGGGGCAAGTATATCTGGGGTTAAAATGCATCCAAATCACTGTAATGGAGTGACAAGTGCACCACATGGTTAGTAGATTTTCCAGGACAATTATGAGTAACATTCTTGTACCATTTCAAGCTGTATTTTGCTGAAAAAGCACGCACAACCGTAGCATGTTGAACCAAACTGTTTTAATAACTTGATGGTGCATGATGTATACATGTTAATTGTTTGGACACTGTGTTGTCACAGCATTATAACTGTTCATGGTAATAGACATACATGTATTATTTCTCAATTATTCCATTCTTATGCAGTCATATTGCTTGCTCACTTCATGTACCGTATGTTTGAGGACTGCTAAAGATGCCTATTGTCCACAGGGACATGTGTACTATTAACATGTATGTCCACGTATTTTAACAGTTGTTTGGACAGACGCCATTTTGTATTTTTAAAAAATAGCATAATTTTTTTTAAATAGCATGCTATTTTTTAAAAATAGCAACCTATTTTACCTCTATTTTACCTGTATTTTTTAAAAAGATATTTTTTCACTATTCTATTTTTTCGGTATTTTTGGGGGTGTCGAAATACAATGGAAAAAAATAGATTTTTAAAAAATGTATTTTCCATAGGAAATAAATATATTTTTTCTCTATTTTATTTCGACCTGGGTAGCCCCGCCAGACATCAGAAGATCAGCAGCCAGCATGAAGGAGCGTCAGCGACAGACAAATGACGATCGACATCCTTTGTTTGGCCAGACACCAGCACAGAGTCGCCTGAAGTCAAGGAAGAGCTTTCTGAAATGTGTTACTCCTCTTGAGGATGACACAACAAGCGAGGCACGAGTCACCATGTGGGTTTGCCACCCTCGGCAACCATGGGGCTGATGGCTAGAGAGCAACTACCACCTGGTGCAGACGCAAGCTGGGCAAAGTGGAAATGCCTCAACAGACTGAGAACTGGAGTTGGCAGAGCCAAGGTGACACTCAACAAGTGGGGATATAGTTCCTCCAATGATACCATGTGTGATTGTGGCGTAGAGCCACAAACTATGGAGCACCTTTTGAGATGCCCTCTTCTACAACACCCTTGCACAGCTGCCCACCTTGCATTGTACAATGAAGATGCAGAGAAATGTGTTCGGCGTTGGCTGAACCGAATTTAGCTTTGTGACGTGGACTCGATAAGAAGAAGATCACACTAATTATTATTGATTATTTCTGGTAATTAAACCAAGGATTTCCAGGCACTGTAGCTTGCAAGCCCGTAGAGAGAAGACAATGAGAAGTAATGGCAGTTTTAGAGATGAGAGGAAAACCCCCAGAAGAATATTCTGGGGAAAACCTAGGAGGGACTGATAACCTGATCCACATACGACCCAGGTTGGTGTCGAACCCGGGCCACAGCGGTGGCAGGGGAGGAGAGTACCGCTACGCCAACCTGACTCCCCTGTATGGAGTATCCACAGTGGATATGTTTGTGCTTGTACTATTTATGTTCAATTGTAGCAACTAAATCTGAAATTATGCCTTTATTTCAATTGCCCTCTTCCGCCCAAAAATATAGACCATGTGTTACATGTGAGGTCATGCCCACAGGCAACCGTTGGCAACCTACATAATTTCAGAATATTTTGCATGTTATTGGTCCACCTGAAAAACCACCTCTTTTAAACTATTCATATGCAAGATAATTAGAAGCATGACAGAAGAATACCGTTTGCTGAAACTTGGTATCACGTGACCACAATATCCTATTTCAGTTTTGGATAGATTTCTATCATTATATCTATCATTTTTTTGGTAGCCTTCAGATGCAGCCGTTCTTGTCTACATTCATGGAGGAGGTTACATGATTGGAGCTGGAATTATGTTGGATATGTATCCTACCGCAATTGCTGCTGTGGGTGACGTCATTGTCGTCACAATGAATTATCGACTAGGGCCTTTTGGCTTTCTTTCGACAAGTAAGTCCAACATGTTCGGGAAAAGATAATCTAAAACTTAGACTAAAAACGATTTATTGGTCCCCTTTTGGATTACGTACAAGGCACATAAAGAGAGTCTCTTAACGACAAAAAGGAAAATAAACTAAATTATAAAATTAAAAAACCCAAAGAGTTTGACTGGAGCGGGGTTTGAACCTGTGACCTCAGGAAGATATCCAGCCCTATTTCTGGTAGGTTTACGCCTCGCCTAGTACTAAGCAGGAAGTGCCCTCATTTCTACAATGCACTACTAAAGCATGTAGGGTGCCAAGTCTTGTACACAACCATGCAATGTGCACACGCTTATACTGACAAGATTGCTGTAATATCCACTTTTCATTGCAGGTGATGACGTAATCCCCGGTAACATGGGACTGTTGGATCAACGTCTTGCCCTGGAATGGGTCAGAGACAACATCAAAGGTACCGGCTTTAACACAATGATGCAACTTGTGGCTACAATTCAGTGTGCATAATATAGGCCTAGAGTTACGTTGATGTAATGAAAGTGGTTGTATACCAACTAGGCAAAATCTTCACTTTCCCCAAGTCACTGATAATGGTTTAAAAAATACGTTCGTCGGTTACCCTATGGTAACAGTCACTAAGTCGGGCTTCCATCGTTTCCATTGCGAGGCGGTTTGAAGACTATTTCCGAAAGTTACCACTGCAGTTCAAACAACGCACGAAGAAAATTACGGAGACTTTTGCAACCATGTTGAGATGTTATATATTCTTAGTTAAAAATGCAGCACAAGATGACTTCAAATTTGAAAGGATTTATCTAAAGAAAGTTATTGAAGCGAGACGAGTTATATCATGTATAGATGATTAGATTGGAATGTTTTCTCTTTTTTATGATCAGCTTTCGGCGGTGATCCTGAGCGAGTTGCCATCTTTGGTGAGAGTGCAGGAGGGAGCAGCGTGGGTTTCCAAATGGTCTCACCTGGCAGTGCAGGGCTCTTCCGTGGCGCCATCTTGGAGGTATACCTTAAAATGTATACAGAATCAAGGATAGGCACGAATGTAAAAAGGAGCGACCCCCCCCCCCTTCCGGGCAGACGCTTCGTAAGGGGGGTGGGTTTACTCTTACTTTTGCCTTCATGTCAGCAAAAGTTTCCGTTTGCCAAAGCAGAAGAGGATACCTCTAGGTTTCAGGTGATCTAAAGTCTCGTATCAAACATATTTCGTAGTCACATTCCAAACCCTCTGCCTTGCTTCTTTTCCTCGATACGTTGACCAAAGGAATCATTTACGTTTGATGTTAACGGAAATGATGACTTATACAAAGACACACCTCATCACTTCCTTGTGTGTGTCCCATCTCGTAGAGTGGCGATGCTGCTGCTCCTTTGAGTTTCATGCCAGCCAGTGCGGCACGCAGAGCGGCGTTTGGTCTTGGAAAGCTGGTCGGCTGTGAACAACAGACGTCGGAAGAGTTACTGGAATGTCTGCAGCAAATTGAGGGCTTTGACACGATTGTCGAAAACCAATATGAAAAGGTAGGTGTGGCAAAATTGTCCGTTTATAAAGAATAACTATGAACTATCAATTTAATACAACTCCACGCTTTCTTAGTAGGTAATCAATATCTTACTTAGAGTTTTGTTAGCTAATATGTACGTTCAGTGCCCGGAGGGTGGCCCCCAGTCTTGCACTTTATCCAATCTTTGCACAGCTTCTGCAGGAGTTGGGTGGAGGCCAGGTGATATGCTTCATACCAGTTATGGATGGTGAGGTCATCCCTGCTGAGCCCAAAGACCTCTACGAGCAGGGCGCCATCAACGATGCTGTATCAATCGTCGGGGCACTTGCCGATGAGGGGATGGCGATGCTCGTGGGTGTTTTCCCAAACAACACCGACGAGGCGCCGTTCGTCGACAGAGATACATTCGATGCTACCCTTCAAGTCCACTTGGGTTGGATGCTGAGCTCATCAGAGCCGATTGTGATAGAGGCGGCCAGGATGATGTATGGTAACGCCTCCTGTTATGGTTTACCAGACTGTGACTATCTAGACAGCCTCTCACAAGTTCTCGGTGACGTCACGTTCGTCTGTTCCGGAGACAAAACGGCAAGAGCCTTCACCAAGGCTGGGCGTCAGGTGTACCGCTATCACATGACTCACGTTGCCACCACCACCATGCTGGGTAGGAAAGGGACCAAGTCAGTGCACGGTGACGATCTCATCTTCGTCTTTGGTCTGCCCCTCATCCCGTCTGTCAACTGGACGTACACTGAAGATGAAGCCCGTATGTCGATCCAGATTATCAAATACTGGGCCAACCTAGCTAAGACTGGGTAAGTAAATGATAAAGTATAGATGGACAGATAGAAGAAAGATAGATCAAACTGTAAACAACTGAACCTATTGTCCATAATTCTACAAGAGGACATTGCCATCAATAACTGAACACAAAACAGAGCTAAATAATAAACATTACAATATTGCTGAATGTGTCACTACGCCATTTTAGGAAGGGTTTAAAAGAAGAGAAAAACACTTTTGAGTAGATTTCGAAAGTATTCATTAGTGAAGCATCATCGTATAAAAAAAACCGACTGCAATAAAAACATCAAAATGTGCGTGAGACAATGTTTGTTCCTCGCTTTTATTCCGCTTTTCAGTAATCCCAACTTGTCCTCCCTGGATGCTGAGCAAGGGGAAGAGGAGAAGCTGCCAGAATGGCCGTTGTTTACCCTCGAGGAACTCGCCTACAAAGACTTTTCAGTCTCCATGAGTAATGGGCGTGGCATCAAGGCTAAGGAGTGCCTCATGTGGAATGAGTTCATGCCAAAACTCATCAAGACTGCCGGTAAGTTTTGGTTGGTGCATCAATGACAAAGTCTCATTCTGTGGCTTGATACAGAACTTAATAATTAACGAATCGCTTAGGGTTCAACAGAACAGCGCCCTCCAGAGTGTGCCGTTCCAGGAAAAGTGGGAGGGTCTACCATCTTAGTGGTTCACGCCCAGTGGTTGTTGATTTCCCAACAACGATAGCGCAATAAAAGACTGGTTCATAGCCCTTCGAGTATATTTCCAGACTTTGTTGGTGGTAAAAAGTTAAGACTCAACGAAAATCGTTCTTTGTGAATAGAGACAATTAATACAGTCTTGAGGTTATTTTGTTTAAGAGAAAACAATACATACAGAGACTTTATTAAAGAACATAAACTTTGTAGTCAGTGTTAAACATGAAGCTATTTTCAAGATGCTGGAAGAATGAGCAACATGGCAGAAGGTAGGGAGTTGACGATTTCGCCAAGCTTTAGAAAGAACCATTTTTCAAATGGCATTTTTGGTTGTCGATCACTTTCAGAAGAAGCCAAAGAGTGTCAAGAAGTGAAAGAGACCAAAGATGGCGACGCTGGAGAAGGCACGTACACCAAGGAAACATGCCCAGAGGAATAGAGCACAGTTTGACAAACGAAACTTGGAACATGAAACTTTAAGTCACAGCCTAGCAGGTTGTTCAACAATGACAATTTTTGATCACTTTTAACTTTAGGTTAAACGAGCTCATTACGCATCAAGAGTAATTGCTTAAAATGAGGTATCAATTCAAATCGTCAACCGCAATTACACAGCAAACATTTGTTTTACTTGTCTTTTTCAGTCGTTGAAACAGAGAGCAAAATGTACGCCAACTGTTAAAGAGTACCTGTTAGAAAGGACACCGCTTAAATTAAGACGCCTAGGCAGAGTTTCAACCAATTTAAGCACAAGCTTCCGTCCGTCCGTTTGGATTTCAGTGAAACCTATGCATCACATTAGAGGCAAATCGTTATGCAATATTCCAAAGTAGAGCTGTACGTAGATCGCATCAGTTTAGGAAATGACAAGATCGAAGGTCCTATCTAAATTGTACTGTGAGATTGGACCCCACGACTTATCCCTAAAATACCTGATTAGTTAAACACCACGTGTAAACAGACCAGCAGTCGAATCGTAAGACAGTTGTCATTTATTCCCCATTCGTAGAATGTATACAACAAATCTGTTGCGCCGCTGTGAAATGTGGCGCCACTGCGCAACGTTCCGATTTAAATATACAATTGAACAGCTGTTGTGACGGCTATTTTGTGTATGCACAGTGACTACGGACCCGCGTAATATTATATTGCAAATAAGTCTAGATCATGATATCACAACATGGCATACAAAGAGCCAAACCTGGCCAGCTTACAATTTAGTCGCCAATTACGCGATATGCAACTAGCCATATTGGCTCTTATAGATACCAAAAGCAGTGCTAGCTTCGAATTCTGTTTTCGTGGTTAATGCAAGTGCATTTCTACTTTAATCAGATATTTTTTAATTGTTATGTTGCATAATTATATACGCTTTGAGATAACTATAAACTGTAGAAGCCAGCTGATCTGAAATTAATTGACACATTTTCACGGTGTGTGTGTTTACATAAATGTACTTATATTCGGCTTATTTCGTGTTTATTCAGAAACATGTTCAACCATTATCGTAATTTCCAGGATTGTTATTCCTAGAATGAATATAATTGAAAAAGACATGCCATATTTGCGTTAATTAAAACTCCTCCACAATGGGCGACTTTTGTCGTCCGCTTTGAACAGCGCTCCCAAAGCAAAATGGCAGATACCCACATGGCCGGGCGTCTCACGGATTCGGCGTTCTCTTTTGTGAAGAGTGCATTTACTGACGAGGGCATGGCAATTTTGCTAAATTTTTGGTCAACTATTTTCGGGGACAAACAGACCGACCGACCATGATCGACCACCAAGTAACATGTAGAAGATCATGCCAGAGCTTATATTAGAAAGGATATAGCTTTAATCCCGGCTAGCTAGGCATGGTTGCGATATGTAAATTACAAGCTGCCGTTCGTTTGGACGTAGCATTGGAACCTAGGCATCACAACAGATGCAGATCATAGTGATATTCCAAAGTAGATGGATCACGTGACTTAATTAGGGAGTAGCAAGGGCCAGATTGAGAAAGGACCTGTGTACGATTGTACTGTGACATTCAAGTGGACTCCAAGTCGTAGCCGTAAAATGCTCGACTCGTTAAACACCGCGTGTGGACAGATTACCAGCCCATAGAGAGACAGTTGTCATTTATATGCAATTCGTATAATTTATACATGAACGACTTTATTGTGTCATTGCCATGGAGAGCCACCATGCAACGTTATCATAATGACTTTGACGATCGACAGCTATTTTGTGTATGATGTCAGCACAGTGTCTACGGAACCGCTTAATATTCTGCACTTAAGTACAAAATGGACAAGCCACTTCGAATTGATCAGAAATATATTGAGTTTGCATATACTTATTGGTACATTTAGGAACATTTTCAACCCATTGTAACATAATTTCCAGGCTTGTTTTTTCTAGAATAAAAATATCATTGAGAATGACTTTCCCATTCCTGCATCTATTAACTCTTTCTTACTATGTGCGACTTTTGTCGACAATGAACTATACCCCCCTCCCTAAATACCTGAATACCAATGTGCCCTTGATGGTCGGGGTTGAACAGCGCCCCCATGTGAATAATTTAATATAGCTCTGGGTGTCCCTCACCCTTCGCTCGTACACCCGCCCTGCAAACAGGAAGCTGGGAAGGGCTGATGAGCTTCAAGAATCTTGTGAAGGAAGTGGGGGTGGCATTCTGGGTAATTTATCATGACCTATGACATGTCATATCCTCCGGGTAAATACATCATCTATGACGACAAAAACTGCACAACACCATATGTTATATCCAGAAGTATTTAATTTTTAACAATTTTGGAAGAATTATGTCTTACATAAGGAGTAGTTTTGCATACAGTTTTATGAATATTTCCGTTTAAGAAGTCATGCAAAAACCGACACAATAGCACACCTGGAAAATTCGCGGTTGAAAGCCAACGGGTATTAATGCCCGTCATCACGCGTCTAACCAATTAAGGCAAGTCCGCTCAGTGCATTTTGTACTGGAGCTCAGAACAGTCGTTTATCCTTGTGTGTAGGATCCGTGAACTAAGCATTGAGGAAGGAACACAAACGTTATCTAAGTTGCTAATCAGATGTGCACTGTGTGCAGCCATTGTGATGTGCACGCCCAATGAAATCAAGTTGTGATACAAAAGAAATAGACATTGAACCCTGCTCACAGTACATACGTGACCTGATCGTGACTGCCACTAGATCACTGGGAACCTGAACCATAGCAAAAAATGTATATCAAATCTGTCTTCGTTTTGTGTCTGGTTTTGGCGATCGCGTGGGCAGCCAGCGATGACCCTCCTGTAGTTACGACGAGCCAGGGTCGCATCATCGGTACGAGGCTCGAGTTCAGCCCCACGGACCCCGAGCTTGGCCGTAGCGTGGACGCCTACCTCGGTATACCGTACGCTGAAGCTCCCGTGGGTCCTCTACGCTTCAAACCTCCCGTAGCCAAGTCATGGAGCGGGGAGTTACAAGCAACCAAGCTCGGCAATCGCTGCCCACAGCCAATCCTTCCATTGGGCAATTCTACGATGACTGGGCCCTTCGATGAGGATTGTCTATGCGTAGATGTGTTCGTCCCCCAACCTCTGGTCAGTACATGTAACATGTATTTACATCACACATTACGCCTTGTATGACTTGCAGCTGTTAAGTTTTCAAGGACTTTATCACACTAATTATTATTTATTATTTCTGGTAATTAAACCATGGATTTTCAGGCACTGTAGCTCGCAAGCCCGTAGAGAGAAGACAATGAGAAGTAATGGCAGTTTTAGACATGAGAGGAAACCCCCAGAAGAATATTCTGGGGAAAACTTAGGAGGGACTGAAAATCCACATACGACCCAGGTTGGAGTCGAACCCGGGTCACAGCGGTGGCAGGGGAGGAGAGTACCGCTACACCAACCTGACTCCCCTGTATGGAGTGTCCACAGGGGATATGTTTGTGCTTGTACTATTTATGTTCAATTGTAGCAACTAAATCTGAAATTTTGTCTTTATTCCAATTGCCCTCTTCCGCCCAAAAATATAGACCATATTTTACATGTGATGTCATGCCACAGGCAACCGTTGGCAACCTACATGATTTAAGAATATTTTGCATGTTATTGGTCCACCTGAAAAACCACCTCTTTTAAACTATCCATATGCAAGATAATTAGAAGCATGATATAAGAATACCGTTTGCTGAAACTTGGTATCACGTGACCTCAATATCCTATTTCAGTTTTGGATAGATTTCTATCATTATATCTATCATATTTTTTGGTAGCCTTCAGATGCAGCCGTTCTTGTCTTCATCCATGGAGGAGGTTACATGATTGGAGCTGGAATTATGTTGGATATGTATCCTACCGCAATTGCTGCTGTGGGTGACGTCATTGTCGTCACAATGAATTATCGACTAGGGCCTTTTGGCTTTCTTTCGACAAGTAAGTCCAACATGTTCGGGAAAAGATAATCTAAATCTTAGATTAAAAACGATTTCTTGGTCCCCTTTTGGATTACGTACAAGCACATAAAGAAAGTCTCTTAACGACAAAAAGTAAAATGAACTAAATTATGAAATACAAAAACCCAAAGAGTTTGACTGGAGCGGGGTTTGAACCTGTGACCCCAGGAAGACCATTCCAGTGTTCTACTAAGATATCCAGCCCTATATATTGGCAGCTCCACATGCAGCTTGTCCGTGATTGTGTCAGAAGCCATAAACCCTCATAGATGTCATAACCAGGGATCACGCCCAGCAAAGCTGTCAGTCCCAAAGTAAGCTCTGGTAGGTTTACGCCTCGCCTAGTACTAAGCAGGAAGTGCCCTCATTTCTACAATGCACTACTAAAGCATGTAGGATGCCAAGTCTTGTACACAACCAATGCAATGTGCACACGCTTATTCCGACAAGATTGCTGTAATATCCACTTTTCATTGCAGGTGATGACGTCATCCCAGGTAACATGGGACTGTTGGATCAACGTCTTGCCCTGGAATGGGTCAGAGACAACATCAAAGGTACCGGCTTTAACACAATGATGAAACTTGTGGCTACAATTCAGTGTGCATAATATAGGCCTAGAGTTACGTTGATGTAATGAAAGTGGTTTTATACCAACTAGGCAAATTCTTCACTTTCCCAAAGTCACTGATAATGGTTTAAAAAATACGTTCGTCTGTTACCCTATGGTAACAGTCACTCTTATAAGTCGGGCTTCCATCGTTTCCATTGCGAGGTAGTTTCAAGACTGTTTCCGAAAAGTTACCACTGCAGTTCAACCAACACACGAAGAGAATCACGGAGACATTTGCAACCATGTTCGGATTTTTAGTTAAAAATGCAGCATAAGATGACTTCCGTCAAATTTGAAAAGATTTATCTAAAGAAAGTTGTTGAAGCGAGACGAGTTATAGCATGTATGTTTAGATTGGAATATTTTCTCTTGTTTATTGTCAGCTTTCGGCGGTGATCCTGAGCGAGTTGCCATTTTCGGAGAGAGTGCAGGAGCGGGCAGCGTGGGCTTGCACATGGTGTCACCGGGCAGTGCAGGGCTCTTCCGTGGCGCCATCTTGGAGGTATACCTTAAAATGTATACAAAATCAAGGATAGGCACGAATGTAAAAAGGAGCGCCCCACCCCCCTTTCCGGTCAGACGCTTTCTGAGAGGGGGTGGGTGTACTCTTACTTTTGCCTCTCATGTCAGCGAAAGTGTCCGTTTGCCAAAGCAGAAGAGGATACCTCTAGGTTTCAGGTGATCTAAAGTCTCGTATCAAACATATTTCGTAGTCACATTCCAAACCCTCTGCCTTGCTTCTTTTCCTCGATACGTCGACCAAAGGTATCATTTACGTTTTATGTTAACGGAAATGATGACTTATACAAAGACACACCTTATCACTTCCTTGTGCGTGTCCCATCTCGTAGAGTGGCGATGCTGCTGCTCCTTGGAGTTTCATGCCAGCCAAAGCGGCACGCAGAGCGGCGTTTGGTCTTGGAAAGCTGGTCGGCTGTGAACAACAGACGTCGGAAGAGTTACTGGAATGTCTACAGCAAATTGAGGGCTTTGACACGATTGTCGAAAACCAACATGAAAAGGTAGGTGTGGCAAAACTGTCCGTTTATAAAGAATGAATAACTATGAACTATAAATTTAATATATCCCAATCCTTTCTTAGTAGGTAATCACTATCTTACTTAGAGTTTTGTTAGCTAATATGTACGTTCAGTGCCCGGAGGGTGGTCCCCAGTCTTAAACTTTATCCAATCTTTGCACAGCTTCTGCAGGATTTGGGTGGAGGCCAGTTGGTGTTCTTCGTACCAGTTATGGATGGTGAGGTCATCCCTGCTGAGCCCAAAGACCTCTACGAGCAGGGCGCCATCAACGATGCTGTATCAATCGTCGGGGCACTTGCCGATGAGGGGATGATGATGCTCGTGGGTATGTTCCCAAACAACACCGACGAGGCGCCGTTTGTCGACAGAGATACATTCGATGCTATCCTTCAAGTCCACTTAGGTTGGATGCTGAGCTCATCAGAGCCGATTGTGATAGAGGCAGCCAAGCTGATGTATGGTAACGCCTCATGTTATGGTTTACCAGACTGTGACTATCTAGACAGCCTCTCACAAGTTCTCGGTGACGTCATGTTCGTCTGTTCCGGAGACAAAACGGCAAGAGCCTTCACGAAGGCTGGGCGTCAGGTGTACCGCTACTACATGACTCACGTTGCCACCACCACATTGCTGGGTAAGAAGTGGACCAAGTCAATTCACGGTGACGATTCCATCTTCGTCTATGGTCTGCCCCTCATCCCGTCTGTCAATTGGACGTACACTGAAGATGAAGCCCGTATGTCAATACAGATTATCAAATACTGGGCCAACCTAGCTAAGACTGGGTAAGTAAATCATCAACTATAGATGGACAGATAGCAGATAGATAGATCCAACTGTAAACAACTTAACCTACAGTTTTTAATTCTATAATAAGGCCCAAAAAAAGTCGCCGGTTTCTGGTATGCCCGCGCGTCGCCGTAGCCATACGCGTCGGCAAAATGAAAAGGGTTTTTTTTCAATAAAAGATGATGTCTCAAAACCACCAAACTCACTGGTTTGACTGGAATCCTACTGCCACACAATTTTAACGTGTTTTTAGATGGGGTTATGATCGAGAATAAGCTTTATGTGCCCTCTCTGGACTCCCATATATTTGCACTAAGTTTAGTCTAGCACCATTCGCAGTCATCAGCCGAAATTTGAAGCAAAAAAAGACAGGTAAAAAAAAAAAGCCGCGTCGCCGCACCACTTTTTGAGCAAGCTCCATACCAGAAACCGGAGATTATTTTATTTTGGCCTAAGTTCATTGCCCATCAATATATACTTGTACACCAAACATACCTAATTAACAGACATTACAATATAGATGAATGTGTCACTACGCCATTTTTGGAAGGGTTTAAAAGAAAAAATACACTTTTTAGTACATTCAGGTGCTATTTATAATTAGTGAAGCATGACCTCATTGAAAAAACTGCAGTGAAAACATTAAAACTTGCAAGTGACAATGTTTCTTCCTTGTTTCTATTCCGCTCTACAGTAATCCCAACTTGTCCTCCCTGGATGCTGAGCAGAGGGAGGAGGAGAAGCTGCCAGAATGGCCGTTGTTCACCCTGGAGGAACTCGCCTACAAAGACCTGTCAGTCTCCATGAGTAATGGGCGTGGCATCAAGGCTAAGGAGTGCCTCATGTGGAATGAGTTCATGCCAAAACTTATCAAGATTGTCGGTGAGTTTGCGTTGGTACATCAGTGACAAAGTCTCATTCTGTGGCTTGATACAAAACCTAATAATTAAAGAATCGCTTGGGGTTCAACAGAACAGCGCCCTCCAGAGTGTGCCGTTCCCGGAAAAGTGGGAGGGTCTACCTTCTAAATAGTTCACGCTCAGTGGTTGTTGATTTTCCAACAACGATAGCGCAATAAAAGACTGGCTCATAGCCCTTCGAGTATATTTCCAGACTTTGTGGGTGGTAAGAAGTAAAGACTCAACGAAAATCGCTTTTCGTGAATAGAGACAATACAGTCTTGAGGTTATTTTGTTTAAGAGAAAAGAATACATACAGAGACTTTATTAAAGAACATAAACTTTGTAGTCAGTGTTAAACATGAAGCTATTTTGAAGATGTTGGAAGAATGAGCAACATGGCAGAAGGTAGAGTGTGGACGATTTCGCCAAGCTTTAGAAAGAACCATTTTTCAAATGGCGTTTTTGGTTGTCGATCACTTTCAGAAGAAGCTAAAGAGTGTCAAGAAGTGAAAGAGACCAAAGATGGCGACGCTGGAGAAGGCACGTGCACCAAGGAAACATGCCCAGAGGAATAGAGCTCAGTTTGACAAACGAAACTTAGAACATGAAACTTTAAGTCACAGCCTAGCAGGATGTTCAACAATGACAATTTTTGATCACTTTTAACTTTAGGTTAAACGAGCTCGTTACGCATCAAGAGTGATTGCTTTAAATGAGGTATCAATTCAAATCGTCAACCGCAATTACACTGCAAACATTTGCTTTACTTGTCTTTTTTAGTCGTTGAAGCAGAGAGCAAAATGTACGTCAACTGTTAAAAAAGTACCTGTTAGAAAGGACACCGCTTAATTTAAGACGCCTAGGCATAGTGTAAACCAATTGATAAGTACAAGCTTTCGTCCGTTCGTTTGATATTTAAGTGAAACCTATGCATCACAATAAGCTCATTACGCGTAAACAGTAATTGCTAAAAATGAGGTATCAATTCAAATATCCACTCGAAATTACACTGCAAACAGTCACTTCATTTTGTCTTTGTTTTAGTCGTTGAAGCGTCAGAGAGCAATCTGTACGCCAGATGTTACAAAACTACATGTTGGAAAAGACATCGCTTAAATCAAGATGCCCAGGCATGCTTTCACCCAATTTAAGTACAAGCTGCCGTCCATTCGTTTGGACTTAAAGTGAAATGTATTCATCACAAAAGAGGCTAATCATGCATATTTTGGATATTCCAAAGTAGATCTGAAGATCGCATGCATCAGTTTAGGAAAAGCAATTGTAATGTGACATTGGACCCCACTGCGTAGCCCTAAATTAGTCGATTAGTTGAACACCTCGTATAGACAGACCAGCAGTCGAATAGCGGAGACAGCTGTCATTATTTATACGCCATTTGTAGGATTTATGCAACAAATCTGTTGCGCCGCTGTGGCGCCGCTGTGGCGCCGCTGCGCAACGTTCCGATTTTATTGAACGGCTGTTACGACGGCTATTCTGTGTGTGTACAGTGGCTACGGGAGCGCGTAATATTTTACACAATTATGTCTACAAGTACAGGGTGAGTCAAAAAAAGCGACACCTAAATGTCGGGACTATTGTTTTATTGAAGTTCTGCATGTACCACTTTCGAAATCTAGGATATGACAGCCCAATTCATAAGCTTTCTTTTAGTACAAAAACCATTCAAATCACTCATATAGTTTTCAAGTTACGAAATTTTAAACACAACCAACATTTTAAAGTTCTGTCCACGGATCATAAGAAGGTAAGTGTTCTTTTAGCAAAACGAAAACGAATCACATAGGGATGTGTGTGAACTGTTTTCCTTTTGCTGCAAGAACGAACACCTTTTGTTGTGATCCGTGGACAGAACATTAAAAACGGGGGTTGTGTTTAAAATTCAGTAACTTGAAAAGTTCATGAGTGATTTGAATGATTCGTATACAAAAAGAAAGCTGATGAATTGGGCTACAAAGACCTGTCAGTCTCCATGCGGAATGGGCGTGGCATCAAGGCTAAGGAGTGCCTCATGTGGAATGAGTTCATACCAAAACTCATCAAGATTGCCGGTGAGTTTGCAATGGTGCATAAATGACAAAGTCTCATACTGTGCTTTATAGAGAACTAAATAAGTAACGAATCGCTTAGGGTTCAACAGAACTGCGAAAATATGACGAAAATAGCGACAAATTTGCAGCAACAATGCATCATGGAAATATTGGATAGATCTAACATTTTTACAAACGGTGTTTTTGGTTGTCGATTATTTTTTTTTAGAAGAAGCGAAAGAGTGTCAAACCAAAGACGTGAAAGAGGTCAAAGACGGCGAAGCCAGAGCAGGCACATGCACAGAAGAAACATGCCCAGAGGAATACAGAAACTTTTGACGAGCGAAACTTGTTTGAACGTTGAACATTTATATTTATGTTTAAAGAGCGTATTTTCACAACTTTATATGTTTTTTTTCTTCAAAATACCAGTCCACACGGGCGTAATGAGCACACATTACGCATCAAGAGTGATTGCTGAATATTAGTCCCAAAAAAATTGCTTCGTTGAAGCAGAGAGCAAAATTTAGGCATACTGCTAAAAACAAGTGCCAGAGCACAATAAGCTCACGGCCGGCGAAAAATGCGACGCCGCTGGCACATATGGAACACCATACTTTTGGTCAATAACGTACTGCGCATCATATCTTGCCTTCGTTTACAGAATTTCCATACAAAACTTTACGAATCTTGTTAAAAACAAGTTTTAGAGTGCAGTTACTGACGACGGCATGGCATTTGCTAAATTTTTGGTCAATTTTCCGGGGACAGACATAAATAGACACGCATGCGCATCGATCCAGACAAAGCGCGTATTCCCGATAACTTTTGTGAAGAGTGCATAATTGACGACGGCATGGCAATTGCTCAATTTTTTAGTCAACTATTTTTGGTCAATTTTCGGGGACAAACAGGCATGACACAGACGGTCGGTCTGACAGACAGACCGACCGACCGACAGATCGACCGACCACCAAGCATGCTCCTGCCAGAGCTTAAAAATACATTTTAGAAAGGATATAGCTTTAATCAAGAAGCCTAGCTAGGCATGGTTGTGATATTTAAATTACAAGCTTCTGTTCGTTTGGGACTTAATTGAAACCTATGCATTACAAAAGAGGCAAATCATATTTGTGATATTCCAAAGTAGATAGATCACATGACTACTAGCGAGGGGAAGGACCTGTGTAACATTTGGACCCCAAGCTGTAGCAGCAAACTACTCGATTAGTTAAACACCACGTGTAGACAGACAAGCAGTCGAATAACGAGACAGTTGTCATTTATACCCCATTCGTAGAATGTATACAACAGTGTTCAGTGCGCCGCTGCGAAATGTGGAGAGCCGCTTTGCAACGTAACGTATGGCTTTGACGACGGCTATTTTGTGTATGATGTCAGCACAGTGGCTACGGGACCGCTTAACATTTTGCACATACGTACAATTAGGCAAGCCACATGATCAGAAATAAATTGACACATTTGTCATGGTTTGTGTTTACATACTTATTCAACTTGTTAATTTATGTTTCGTTCAGGAACATGTTCAACCCAATTATAACATAATTTCCAGGCTTGTTTTTTCCAAGAATAAAAAAAAAGGAATTGAGAATGACATTTCCATTCGTGCGTCTATTAACTCTTCCTTTATACCATTTGGGCGACTTTTGTAGACAACGAACAAACTCCCTCTCCCCCTCCCTGATGCTTACCATAGGCGACTTAGTCGACCAGGAAACCGCACCCTGAACACCCTCAGCACACATGACGCAGCCAGCGGAGAGTGAGGTTTTTCTTAAATCCCCCCCCCCCCAATATTTTGTAACTAAAGTGCCCTGTTTGTCTTAGTTTTTAACAAATGCCCTTTATAATTATTCACGAGCGCCTAGCTTTTTTTGGAACTTCGCATATGCCGCCATGAAAAGCGCCACTTATTGTCTTATAGTGCCCATTATCGTCGGGTTTCAACAGCGCCCCCATATGAATATGGTATCCCCCACCCAACATGCACCCCCAACACACTTTTGGATTTTACGGAGGCAAGGTGACCTGTGAAAAAAACCTGTCCACCTTTTCAGCTTCACGTCTACCCCCAATACAAATGACCTTGCTACGCCACTGCACCGTGAGCTGAGTAAGGGGAAACAGTATATCTCATTTACTAATCAGATGTGCACTGTGCACAGCCGTTGTGATGTGCACGCACAATGAAATTGAGTTGTGATACAAAAAAATAGACCATGAACCAAAAGGCTGCCTAGTACGTACGTGCTGACCGTGAAAGCACTAGATCACTGTGAACCATAGCAAAACGATATTCATGTATCTCAAAACTGTCTGCGTTTTGTGTCTGGTTTTGGCGACCGCGTTGGCAGCCAGCGATGACCCTCCTGTAGTTACGACGAGCCAGGGTCGCATCATCGGTAAGAGGCTCGAGTTCAGCCCCACGGACGCCGAGCTTGGCCGTAGCGTGGACGCCTACCTCGGTATACCGTACGCTGAAGCTCCCGTGGGTACGCTACGCTTCAAACCTCCCGTAGCCAAGTCATGGAGCGGGGAGTTACAAGCTACCAAGCTCGGCAATCGCTGTCCACAACCCAGCATGCCGATCGGCAAATTGACTTTGTCTGGGCCCTTCGATGAGGATTGTCTGTTCGTTGATGTGTTCGTCCCCCAACCTCTGGTAAGTATTATCATACACTGCATGCAATCATGGTGGATTTAAAATCATGGATGCACCGTACATAATATACAAATATTGAATGCTTCGAGTGGTGTAGTAAAACTAGCCTCCCGGGGTGATCCATGGACATTCTATTTTTCCGAGGCGAAGCCGAGGGAAAATAGAATGGTCCATGGATCATCGAGGGAGGCTAGTTTTACTTCACCACGAGATAAAGCATTCAATATTTGTTTTATAACACTTCACCCACAGATTCTGCTTCATTTTAATATTTTAAATTATTTAAATCTGAACACAGTTGAAATAAACTTCAATTTCAATACGAAATTGGTGGAAAATGTATTTCTCTCTTCCAAACTACCCCTTCACGAAATGTTTTCACCCAAGTCTGCGGCACGCTCTCTTTAGAACAATACGCGCTACGCGCAAGACGCACACAAGCATCCATTTGCACACAAATACCGCGCCGTGGAAATAGTACTTTGGTTGCCAATATGGTATAGTACTTTGGTTGCTACGGGTATAGTACTTTTGGCCGTGCCACAGAAAGATAGCAAAATTAGAAAGTAACATGTGAATCGCTCTCGGCCAATCAAGACACAGAATCTGTTGGTGAGGTGTTATAATGCATTTTAGTACTATACCCATAGCAACCAAAGTACTTATACCATAAAGCAACCAAAGTACTATTTCCACGGCGCGGTATTTGTGTGCAAAATGTATGCTGGTGTGCGCGTTGCGCGCAGCGCGTTTTGTTCCAAAGAGAGCGGGCCACAGAGTTGGGTTCAAACATTTCGCGAAGGGGTAGTATGGAAGAGAGAAATACATTTCCCACCAATTTTGTATTGAAATTGAAGTTTATTTTAAATGTGTTCAGATTTAATTGATTAAAAATATTATAACCAAGCAGAATCTGTGGGTGAAGTGTTATAAAACAAATATTGAATGCTTTATCTCGTGGTGAAGTAAAACTAGCCTCCCTCGGTGAAAATAGAATGTCCATGCATCACCTCGGGAGGCTAGTTTTACTACACCACTCGAAGCATTCAATATTTGTATACATGTAGTATTGGCGCACTGGGTCCACACGATGTGTGATTGTACATGTACATGTACATGCAGAATACTCGAGGGCAAGTCGTTAGACATCACAGTCGTGTTTTGTACACAGTCCACACAACTGACAGCAACGCGAGGCCAGCGAACAGTTGCCGTAAAAAGGGCTTCAGAACATTTTCATGGCAAACCACAACCGATCCAAACAAACAAAGTTGTTTTAGGTAGTTGAAGACCTACCTCATACATCTATCAAGGTATTTTTTTTCTCAAAAAAAGGATTTCGATACATTTTGACGATATTATTTCACGGACAAATCGACTAAAAATTAGGTCATGAAATTTCCGGTTTTTTTCCAGAACGACGAAAGTCTCCCAAATGTTGAGGTAATCAAACGAAAGTGTGAACCTTCATCTACAAAAAAATCTCGTGAACGTGATGTCGTTAATATTTTAAGAATTCGATGTACACCTAATGTTTCCAACAACTTCCATTTTTCACCACGCGAAAAGATCGTCGCCATTGTAAAGCATAGAGCGAGGAACCCAAACACGGTGTGACCTTGTGACCCATACGCCCACTGATTGGACAAGCTCGCGCTCGAGTATGGCCTGCTTAATATTCATAAGTCATTCATTGCGCGAGTAGCGCGTGCTGTTCACAATGTTTTCAGGCCAACGTACATGTACGTCGGCGTACGTTTACACGCGTACATTGTGTTTGCAAATCATGCAATCTCGCAAAAGTCTTCATTTTTCAACCGGCGATTTGGACCAAACATTAGAAGTCTCCTGCACGTGTTTCACATGAACATGAAGCGTATACTTTCCTCTATCTACTAAGCCTTGCCATTTATCTCGACCTTTTTTAAGAATCGAATGTACACCTAAAAACTATCGGCCCTCGATTTTGTTGATAAAAAATATGATTTTGTTTGACAGGCCATAACAAACACTTTATATTTGTTAAAAGCAGTTATTTTTGTTATCAAAATAAAGCACACGATTTCAACTTTTCACTTAGTTAGCCATCTTGGCCAAACAGTGCATGTATCGAGGCACTTTTTGTGTTTTTCTGTAGTTTCGAATAAATCTCGTAAAATCTCGCCTACGCTTTTGGGCCATGTGTGCTTGACCTCGGGACGAGAAACTGAGGTCAAACAGGGCTGTGTGCGTGACACGGCTACTGACTGTGTATGGCTTATTAACGACTCGGCCAATATATTTTTTTGAACAGATATTCATATGGTATGCTAACCAGGCCTTTTTTCGAAAAGATAACGTTAGTGCAGGGATGGAGCAAATCCCATTCTGTGAGTGGTCAAAAGCTAATTCCTGGGTACTTTAAAAACCATTCACAAGAGACAAACCTATGTGGTGCATTAAGAGAACTGTGTGTGAAAAAATGGCATCATGTGACCACAACACTCTTTTTTGTGAACAAAATAATATGTGTCATGGCCATTGATCTCCATATACACAGACTATAGAGCGTATGACCTATGTAGCGTAAGGTTAATATGAGAGTATTTGTGTCATTTTTTCTTCGTAGCCTTCAGATGCAGCCGTTCTTGTCTACATTCATGGCGGAGGCTACATGATGGGAGCTGGAATTTTAATTGAGGATGTGTATCCCACCCCATTGGCATCTGTAGGTGACGTCATTGTCGTCACAATGAATTATCGACTCGGCCCTTTTGGCTTTCTTTCAACGAGTAAGTTCGGGATAAGAACAGTAAAGCCATGAAATTGAAACTATTTTTTTTTTATCTTTCCAAAAGATACGTTTAAGGAGGTGCACCTTTTTAGGCAATACAACAAAAAAAAAAGCCCAAGAATTCAAAGTCATATGTTGTAAACTCCGTTCAGTAGTTGAAATTAGTCTGTGTAGCTTTTTAATGAAATGGTGAACTACATTATAAAGTTGAACAAATAAAGAACTTGACTGGAGCCAAGTTTCAACCTTTGACACCCGAAACACCGTTACAGTGGTCTACCAACTGAGCTATCCAGCCCGATATTTGGCAGTTTTGTCAATGGCTTTGTTCAGGAGGCGCTAGTCAAAAGCCATAAACCCTAATACACGTCATGTAGCCAGGGATCACGCCCAGGGAAGCTATCAATGCATAAAGTAGGCTCTGCTAGGTTTACGCCTCGAGTAAGCAGGAGGAAGTGCCCTCATTTCTAGGATGCAATACTCAAAACATGATGGGTGAAACTCTTGCACACAATGTTAGTACTCCTATAGGTGGGGCGGGCTGACGTCATCCGTTGAAAACATGTACTCAGTTGAACACAAATTTCATCGGTTGTTATGTGTTATGGTCCAGCACTCCAGACTCAAGAACCATTGATATTCGGTCTTGGAGGTAGATAAGCCAATGCAACAATTCCCGGATGTCCGAGCCCACCTATACTGACGAGATTTCTTTAATGCCAACTTCTTACTGCAGATGATGACATCATCCCAGGTAACATGGCACTGTTGGATCAACGTCTTGCCATGGAATGGGTTAGAGACAACATCAAAGGTACCAGCTTTTATAAATAATGATGGTCTTTTTGGATACATTTAGACAATTCAGTGTGCATAATATGTGTCATTATAGAGTCACGTTCATGTCTTGTGTGTGGTTTACCGACTGGGGAATATCCTCGTTGTGCAAAGTCTGTTGCCGATAAATTAAACAAAAAAACCACCAAATTGGTCGGTTACTCCATCGCAATGGTAGATATGTTCCATAGTGCGACAATTTGCCTGAAAACTATTTCCGCGCAAGATACTGCCTAAATTCCACCAAAACGTGGCAAATTACATAGAAGCTTCATCTATAGACGTTTTGCGTTCAGCTGCCATCTTTAACGCATAATTAAAAGGGTCACTCATCCGTCTCCCTGTGCAACAATGGCATGAACCTGACGATGACTTCCATGCAACAGATCTATCAAAATGAAGTTGTTTGATCAGAAGGAGTTAAACTCAAAGCAATGGCCTTAGAAGATTCAATATGTTTTTCTCCGGTTTATGGCCAGCTTTTGGCGGTGATCCCGAGCGAGTTGCCATCTTCGGTGAGAGCGCAGGAGCAGCCTGCGTGGGCTTGCACATGGTGTCACCGGGAAGTGCAGGGCTCTTCCGTGGCGCCATCTTGGAGGTACACCTCAAATTAATTCGTATCTGGTTCGTTAGTAAAAACGTCATACACGTGCGCGCACCACTGATTTAAGCGCCCATTGGATAAACACTCAAGTTGCGTTAGCTTCCAGTTCCAATGGTTCCAATGCTACTTAATGTGCAGTGGGCGTGGTTTCAACTGAACTGACGTCACACTTACGAACCAGATACATGATCAACAAGACAGTAAAGAAATGAATGCGGAAAGGAATGCCCCGCCCCCTCCATTCCGGCCAGGGGCTTTGTAAAAGGGGTTAATTGGTGCTCTCGCTTTCCTCCCATGTCGGAGAAATTGGTGGAAAGAGCTAGACGTCAGTACTGTCAAATGATGTCAAGTCCCGTCCATATTAAACAACACCGCACGTAAGTGTCAAATATGGTTCGAGGTCGCATTCCCTAAACCATCTGCTTTCCTTCTTGATGCGTTGAACGAGTTTTATGTATTAGCTTACATGATGACATAACAAAGACACACCTCATCACTTCCTTGTGTTTATATCCCATCTCGTAGAGTGGTGATGCTGCTGCTCCTTGGGCTACCTTGCCAGACGGTGCAGCACGGAGAGCGGCCTTTGTTTTCGGAAAGCTGGTTGGTTGTGAACGACAGACGTCGGAAGAGTTACTGGAATGTCTGCAGCAAATTGAAGGCTTTGACACGATTGTCGAAAACCAACATGAGAAGGTTGGTTTTAATACCTCATTTTGGTGGTAACATTTTCTGTTGATATTAAATCTAAGTCTAATTATCATCAACTGAATAACAAACGATTAAATTTTATTCGTGTTTTCTTATAGTTGGCCAATATCTTGCTTCGATCAATATCTTGTGCTTGCAGTGTCGGGAAGGGTATAGCAATGACAAATTGTGCACTTTATCCAATCTTTGCGCAGCTTCTGCAGGAGTTGGGTGGAGGAATGCAGGCCTTCGCACCAGTTGTTGATGGAGAGGTCATCCCTGCTGACCCCAATGACCTCTACGAGCGGGGCGCCATCAACAATGCAGTATCAATCGTCGGGGCTCAGTCTGATGAGGGGATGTTCAATCTCCTTCTTGCATTCCCAAACAGCACAGACGAAGCACCGTTTGTCGACAGCGATACATTCGATGCTATCGCTCAATTCCATTTAGGTTCGCTGCTGAGCTCTGAGCCGATTGTGATAGAGGCTGTCAAGATGATGTACGGTAACGCCTCCTGTTATGGTTTACCAGACTGTGATTATCTAGACAGCCTCTCACAACTTCTCGGTGACGTCATTTTCTTATGCTCCGGAGACAAAACGGCAAGGGCCTTCACCAAGGCTAGGCGTCAGGTGTACCGCTATTACATGAATCACGTCCCCACCACCACCATGCTAGGTAAGAAGTGGACCAAGTCAACTCACGGTGACAATGTCATCTTCGTCATGGGTCTGCCCCTCATCCCGTCTGTCAACTGGACGTTCACTGAAGATGAAGCCCGTATGTCGATCCAGACTATCAAATACTGGGCTAATCTAGCCAAGACTGGGTAAGTAAATTATTAACTATACATGGACATGTAAAAGATATAGATAGATCAAACTGTAAAAAAAAACTTAACCTATACAGTTTACAATTCTACAATAAGTACATTGCCCATCAATACATGTATATACTTGTACACAGTAACATACACAAAAAAAAGACATTACAATAGATGAACGTGTCACTACGTCATTTTAGGAAGGGTTTACAAGAACAAAAACACGTTCGAGTACATTGCGATTGTTAGTGAAGCGCGAGCTTATAAAAAGACGACTGCAGTGAGAACATCAACATTTGCGTGTGACAATGTTTCCTCCTTGTTTCTATTCCACTCTTCAGTAATCCCAACTTGTCCTCCCTGGATGCTGAGCAGAGGGAGGAGGAGAAGCTGCCAGAATGGCCGTTGTTCACCCTGGAGGAACTCGCCTACAAAGACCTGTCAGTCTCCATGCGGAATGGGCGTGGTATCAAGGCTAAGGAGTGCCTCATGTGGAATGAGTTCATACCAAAACTCATCAAGATTGCCGGTGAGTTTGCGTTGGTGCATCAACGACAGTCTCAAAGTGTGGGTTTAAGAATAACTCAGGGTTAACTAGAACAGCGCCCTCCAGAGTGCGCCGTCTGCTGGCGAGTGGGAGGGTCTGCCACTTCATTGGTCGCTCATTTGTTATGATTGCTATTTAAGAATGCATGCAATGCAGAACAGGGAAAACGGGTTTTACCGGATCACATGAGCGAAATATAGACTCATTCTTAGCCCTATTACAGGATGGTTTGTTAGACGTAAAAGCCAAGCAAAAGTATGTTTTCTTGATTACAGACAATGTAATCACCAACGGGTTAGTTTAATGAATTCAAAATGGAAAATACAGAGACTATTAAGAAGAACATAACCTCGGGCGTCGCTCGTAAAACCATGTAGCTATTTTGATGATGTCCAGGGACGAATATTAAAAGAAGAATTTTCAGCAATTATGTTGCAGCAACATGGAAGAAGGAAAGGTGTTGGTGATTTCGCCAAGAATTAGAAACAACCATTTTTCATGTGGTGTTTTATGGTTGTTGTCGATCATTTTCCAGAAGAGGCGAAAGAATGTCGAGAGGTGAAAGAGACCAAAGATGGCGACGCTGGAGAAGGCACGTGCACCAAGGAAACATGCCCAGAGGAATAGAGTACAGTTCGACACAACAAACTTATTGGAATATGGAAATTTGAATCACTGCTTAGCATGTTTTCAACAATGACAACTCTTTCATCAGTTTTTAAAGGAAACTTTTAGTAGTGAGCACGTTACGCATTAAGAGTGATTGCTAAGAATGAGGTATCAATTTGAAATCCCAATTTGAAATTACACTAGTTTTGGGGCAAGGAGGGAATTAAGGCCAGTGTATAATTGCAATGTGGAATTTTGACCCCAAGATGTAGCCGTAAAATATTCTTATTAAGACACCACCCTAATACAGACCTGTTTACGAATTCATGAGACAGTTCGTTACGTAATATACGACATATACAACGAATGCAACAAATATGTTGCGCGTCGCTGCGCAACGTTTCGATTTACATGTAAATACTTATTGAACGGCTTTTACGACGGCTATTTTATGTATGTATCTGCACAGTGGCCACGGAACCGCGTAACTAATATGTTACAAATGAGTTTGTTTAACCCCCCCCCCCCCCCGTACACATTGGTCGCCAGTTATGCTTCTAGCTAATTTGTGTTTCTTTTAGGTGCTTATGGTTAATAAATGCAGTGCTAGTTTCAATGGCTGTTGTAGTGGTAGGAAAGGGCATTACTACTTTTTGGCCCAAACAAAAAAGTCTCCGGTTTCTGGTATGCGCGCGCGTTGCAGTAGCCATGAGCGTCGGCAAAATAAAAAAATAAAAATTTTAATGTAAGATGATGTCTCAAAACCGCCAAACTCACTGGTTTGACTAGAATCATGCTGCTGCACAATTTTAACGTGTTTTTAGATGGGGTTACGATCGAGTATAAGCTTTTTGTGGCCTCTCTGGACTCCCATATATTTGCGCTAAATTTAGTCGGGCACCATTTACATTCATCATCCGACATTTGAAGAAAAAAAAACGGTAAAAAAAAAGCTGTGTCGCCGCACCACTTTTGGGACAAGCTCCATACCAGAAACCGGAAACTTTTTTGGCCTTAGTGTAACATTTCTTTTTTTGTAATGTTCTATTAGGCCTAAAGTGGATATAAACAGTGCAAGCCAGCAGATCTGAAATAAATTGATGTATTTGTCATGGTGTGTATTACATACATATATTAAGCTTGTAAGTTATTAATTTCTTTTTATTCAGGACCAGGCTTGTTTTCCTAAAATAAAATAAAAAACAATATGACTTTCCACTTTTCCGTGAAGTGTTCTCTGCATATTTGGTGACCACTGCGCCCAAATATGCACAGACAAAGTTTAACGAATTATTTAATCCTTCTCTATTACTAAAAGTCCCGCAGCCGATTTCACGAAACCTTACGCAATGGCGCAACTCTGCTTGCGCCAAAATTTATTATGTAAGTTGCACAACATTTCACGCTGCGCAACATTTTACTTATGGCACATTTCACGAAAGTCAGACAGTGCGTAAGTCCGCGACTTGCGCATCACATTATGGCGTAACTTTGCGCAATCATTTTAGGTGGCGTAAGTTGTGGCGTAGCGACTGAAAATGACATACGTTACCAGCAAATCGGGACTGTCGTTGAGCCCGATATTGCAACTTATTAAGGTTGATACAAGACACTTTTTGGAGTAAATGAATTTCTATTTTACTCGTAACATAATTTTTAGAGTTGTCGAACGATTCCGAAGAAAGTAGGACAAAATAATTTTGAAACTGGCGGGCTGAGGTGATCCAACGACTGTTTCGCGAACGAATTAATTCATATACAAACGACCGTAAAGAGTGTTTTTATCCTCGTGCAAGATGTTTAAATTATTTAAAATGTTCCGCAGCTACGCCAAGTTTCGATTTAAATACATAGTTGAAGGGCTTTGAAGACGGCTGTTTTGTGTATGCACAGTGACTTAGATTGCACATTAGTCTACATGGAATTATATCACAACACGGTAGACGGCTCATGAAAATGCGCTGGAATACAAAGAGCCCAACTTGGCCACCTTATACAAAGTGGTCGCCAGAAATACGCAACTAGCTGACGTGTTCCTGTATTGGCTCTTACAGATAATAATTAGCAGTGTTAGTTTCGAATGCTATTGCAGTAGTAAAAGACAGTGCATTTCTACTTTTAGTAAGTTTTTTAAATTGTTATGTTGCATACGCCTAGGGATGTAAACTGTAGAAGCCAGCTGATCTAAAATAAATTGACACATTTTTCATGGTGTGTTTACATAATGCCACTTATATTCAGCCTGTCATTTACTTTTTTCATTTGGGAACTTCAACATGTTCAACCCATTGTAACATAGTTTCCAGGCTTGTTTTTCCTAGAATAACAAAATAAAATTGAGAATGACGTTCCATTCTTGCGTTAATTAACACTCTTTCCTGACCATACTTTCGTCGACAGGGAACTACCGCCAACTGCTTACCATAGGCGATTAAGTCGAGCAGGAAACCACACTCGTAAAGAACACCCTCAACACACAGTAGCGTAACAGCCAACCCTTCCCCCCCCCCAAAAAAAAATATATATAAAAAAATATAAAATTAAAAATATATTAACGATTGCCCTTTTTTTAACGAATGCCCTTTTTTTCAGGAACGTCCCGCGAACGCTGGTGGTCGGCATAGACATAAAGAACCTATAGACGGACAGCGCCTATGGAAATCAACGTCAGGGTACCGTAATTTGACGGCGCCCGACTAGGTATGAAACCATGGGCGGAAGTTTTGAATAAATGTGCATGACTCTATGGAATAACAGCGGAAGGAATGATACAAATCGACAATTTCGGTTGAAAACGCATAGATGGTGACTGAAAACCCTGTGAAACGTTCACTTCATAATGCTGTACAGCTATGTATTTGTGTGTGTTATTTCAAAATAAATTAATTAGGCCTACAACCGCCGCGAAACGCGGCATGCTGGGTGCTGCGTTGGTCATGCATTTCTGACACATGTCTGAGTCATGTGAGTTGTCATATGTGTTTGTGCAATACGCGTATACGGTACGAAGTAAGCTGTCTTTTGACTTTGAGGAAATTGAAATCGGGACTGTTTATTTCACTTGATATTGACTACGGCGGATACTTGTTTGGTTAATCATGTTAGTCTTACAATGGGCCTAAAAAACAAGGGAAGTCAATAAAGGGTCGAGTGCTTATAGTACATCCCCAAGAAAAATATCGGCAAATGAATCTGCAAAGTTCGCCTGAAAATTACAGGATAACTATTAACTATAGATATCTATAGGGCCTACTAGAGAAACAGAATTTAATTTCCCTGGACATGCTGGATATTAACCAGGTTCAGGTAGGACTTTCAAGTGGGAAAAACTCCTGATTTCGATTTTTCTCAGACAACTTTTCCTCACACATGTGTTACGTGACGAACAAGTTTGCCCATGATTTTTAAAAATGGCGGCTTCACTGAAATTACGGTCTTGCGCCCCCTGTTGTCCGTCTATAGGTTCTTTATGTCTATGGTGGTCGGTAACATTGCCGCCTTGAAAAGCGCCACCTATTGTCCGATAGTACCATTGACCGTCCGATTTGTACAGCGCTACCATAAGTCACTTTACCCGCATGACCGAGGCGTCCCATAGCTTCGGCGTTCCATTCTTGAATGTAATAGCATCTAACCTCCTCCACCCAACCCCCCAACCCCCCAAAAAATACAAAAGAAAAAGACGGGTTGTTATCTAATGCATTTACTATCAACAAGACCAAAGCTCACGGTGCAAAACATGAATCGGCTTGTTTGCACAATCATGATAAGCGAACAATTCAAATCCTATATTTGCTTGTCAGATTTGCTCTTGGCACAGCCATTGTAGTGTGCACGCACAAGGCATTCGACTTTTGTAATTACAATCAGTCTAAGCCTGAAAACAGTATACGTAGCTGGCTTAAGACAAGTTGCACTAGAACACTGGGAACCAAATGAAAATAATGGATCTAAAATCTGTCTTCGTTTTGTGTCTGGTTTTGGCGACCGCGTTGGCAGCCAGCGATGACCCTCCTGTAGTTACGACGAGCCAGGGTCGCATCATCGGTACGAGGCTCGAGTTCAGCCCCACGGACCCCGAGCTTCGCCGTAGCGTGGACGCCTACCTCGGTATACCGTACGCTGAAGCTCCCGTGGGTCCGCTACGCTTCAAACCTCCCGTAGCCAAGTCATGGAGCGGGGAGTTACAAGCTACCAAGCTTGGCAATCGCTGCCCACAGCCTTTCTTTCCGATGGGCAACTTTACGATAACTGGGCCCTTCGATGAGGATTGTCTATGCGTAGATGTATTCGTCCCCCAACCTCTGGTAAGTACATGTAAAACTAATGCACCTATCAATTGTTTCCCCCACCCCTCCCCTCCCGGGCTGCCCCATCCAAGACGTGGGGATTGTCACTTTGGAAGTGACAAAATCCCCACCCCTCGGGCAAAATTTGAGTGACAATCCCCGACCATGCCCCGACTTTAATATGTGGGGCGCACTAGTGATTGTCTGTCCATTAGTACGCCAACGTTAACAATGTAATTTGAGTGACCAAAATCCCCACCCTGGGGCATTGAAAACGTAACCAAATCCCGACATCGGACCTGGGCAGCGCGGGGTGGGAGGGGTGGGGGAAACATTTGATAGGCGCATAACTTCAATACATTGCACATTACGCCTTGTGGGTCGCCGCTGTCACTAATTTTCAAAGGGTTCAGAGGACGGTTCACATTGGATATGTTTGTATGTATACGTTGATACTTCCGTGCAAGCTCTACGACACTGAATTACCGGATAGAGTAGTTTACGCGGCGTTTATACAAGTATTTGTCAACTATGGTGGACATTAACGGACACTGTACTTTGCTAACACTGTTATGACGTAAACTCCAATAATAAGCCATATGCCTATTTCTGCGAATGGGGCGCTGTGTTACAACTGATAATGTAGTAACCAACTGATAACGTATCACCAACCGATAATGTCACAAAATTGACCGATATTGTATCACTAACCGATAATGTAACAAGTAATGACAGATATAGTCTAGTAAATGTTACTAAACTATCAGTCAATTATTGTTACATCATCGGTTAGGACCGATAATGCAACAACAATTGATTATAGTACCGGTACATTTTACTACACTGTCGGTCAATTTTGTGTTACATTATTGGTTAGAGATACAGTATCGGTAAATTTTTGCGACAGTATCGGTTGGTGATACATAATCAGTTGGTTACTACATTATCAGTTGTAACACGCTGTTATGACTGCAAGTTTTGGTATGGCGGCACACAGACGTCAATTCAAGGTTTAATTGTGACGTAAGTTTACGTCATTCAAAAATTACATTTGAATTAACTTTAATATGTACATGTATGTTCAATTGTACATGCATGTATACACCAGCAGTGCAGAAGAACAGTTTGCTGGACCACAAAACCAAACTATGTGAACAAAATAATGTGACATGGTATACACAGACTAAGGTTGATATAAGAGCTTTTCTATCATTATTTTTCGCAGCCTTCAAATGCAGCCGTTCTTGTTTTCATCCATGGAGGAGCTTACATGATCGGAGCTGGAATTATGGCGGAAATGTATCCAACCCCAATCGCTTCTGTGGGTGACGTCATTGTCGTCACAATGAATTATCGACTCGGTCCTTTTGGCTTTCTTTCGACCAGTAAGTCCGAAATATTCGGGAAAAGAAAAGTACAGGTTTTAAATCGAATCTGATTTTTTTCTACTCAAAAGATAATTTGGCAGCTGTAATTTTTGTCCTGGTTTGAACCTGTGACCTCCGGAAGACAGTTCCGGTGCTCCATCCCTAATGTTGACGTCTCCTCAGTTTGTCAGTGACTTTGTTCAAGGGCGCTAGTCAGAAGCCATACAACCTAATACATGTAGATGTCATGTAGCCAAAAATCACGCCAGGGGAAGCTATCAAGCCATAAAGTAAGCCCTGCTATAGGCTTACGCCTCGTGTAAGTAGGAAGATAGCTCATTTCTAGGATGCTGTATTCAAACACGTTGGGTGCCAAGTGTTGTACACAACCAATGTGCATACGCTTTAATACCGACAAATTTTCTTTCATGCCACTTTTCACTGCAGATGATGACGTCGTCCCAGGTAACATGGGACTGTTGGATCAGCGCCTTGCCCTGGAATGGGTCAGAGACAACATCAAAGGTACCGGCTTTTACAATAGGCCTATTTTTTTATTCATTCCTGTTCAACAAAAGCTTGTACCTCAAGATGACTTCAAACTATAAAGGAGTAATCAAAAGGAAGTTGTTTATTAAAGCGGGAGGAGTTAGAACATGTAGAAGTTTAGATTGGAATGTTTTCTCTTGTTTATTGTCAGCTTTCGGCGGTGATCCTGAGCGAGTTGCCATATTTGGTGAGAGTGCAGGAGCGGGCAGCGTGGGCTTGCACATGGTGTCACCGGGCAGTGCAGGGCTCTTCCGTGGCGCCATCTTGGAGGTACAACTTAAAATGTATACAGGATCAAGGGAGGCGTGAATGTAGAAAGAAACGCCCCGCCCGACCCCTCCCTTCTGGCCAGGGATTCGCAAGAGAGGGTGGGAGATAAAGGTTACATGAACAGCGCCACTTGGTGTCATGATCTCAAGTTCCGTCCATCTTCAAAAGTGCCCCCACGTATCAAATATGTTTCGTAGTCACATTCCCCAAATCCTCTGCTGTGCTTCGTTCCCTTGATATGTTGACCATGGTATCATTCACGTTTTATGCTAGCTTACATGATGACTTTAAACAAAGACAAACCTCATCACTTCCTTGCGTGTATATCATCTCGTAGAGTGGCGATGCTGCTGCTCCTTGGGCAACTACGCCAGACGTTGCGGCACGCAGAGCTGCGTTTGGTCTTGGAAAGCTAGTCGGCTGTGAACAACAGACGTCGGAAGAGTTACTGGAATGTCTGCAGCAAATTGAGGGCTTTGACACGATTGTCGAAAACCAATATGAGAAGGTTGGTGCTACATTACAAAATTGCAAGTTGATTATGAGTGTAAGCCTAATTAACTAAGATTTAATAACTATATATGGATGGAGCATTGATCCATGCTTCAGTTGGTCAATATCTTGCATGCTGAAAGATTTGTCAGCTATTTTATGTAGGTTCAGTGTCACAAAGGGAAAGCATAAGTCTTGCACTTTATCCAATCTTTGCGCAGCTACTGGCGGAGTTGGGTGGAGGCCTACCCTTCGCACCAGTTGTCGATGGCAAGGTCATCCCTGCTGACCCCAATGACCTCTACGAGCAGGGCGCCATCAACGACGCGGTAGCAATCGTCGGGGCTCTTGCTGACGAGGGGATGCTCATGCTCCTTCCTGTTTTTCCAAACAGCACAGACGAAGCACCGTTTGTCGACAGCGATACATTCGATGCTGTTGTTCAATTCAATTTAGCTTCGATGCTGAGCTCTGAGCCGATTGTGATAGAGGCTGTCAAGATGATGTATGGTAACGCCTCCTGTTCTGGTTTACCAGACTGTGACTATCTAGACAGTCTCTCACAAGTTCTCGGTGACGTCATGTTCGTCTGTTCCGGAGACAAAACGGCCAGAGCCTTCACTAAGGCTGGTCGTCAGGTATACCGCTATTTCATGACTCACGTTGCCACCACCACATTGCTGGGTAAGAAGTGGACCAAGTCAATTCACGGTGACGATCTCATCTTCGTCATGGGTCAGCCCCTCATCCCGTCTATCAACTGGACGTTCACTGAAGATGAAGCCCGTATGTCGATCCAGACTATCAAATACTGGGCTAATCTAGCCAAGACTGGGTGAGTGAATTTTCAAATGGCAATTGACATATAGATAGATCAAACTGTAAAAAAAAGTTTAACCTGGTTTATAATTCTACAATAATTACGTTGCCAATTAATTAGGAATAGTAACAAACCCAAAATAACAGCAGCAACAAACCGAGATGCTGGATCACTACGCAATTTTTAAGAAGGGGGAAAACATAACGTACATTTCCATAATATTCATAATTTAAAAACATTCGAAGCTTATAAAAAAAAAACAGGTGCACTAACGTGAACATTTGCATTAGACAATGTTTCATCCTTGCTTCTATTCCACTCTTCAGTAATCCCAACTTGTCCTCCCTGGATGCTGAGCAGGGGGAGAAAGAGAAGCTACCAGAATGGCCGTTGTTCACCCTGGAGGAACTCGCCTACAAAGACCTGTCAGTCTCCATGAGTAATGGGCGTGGCATCAAGGCTAAGGAGTGCCTCATGTGGAATGAGTTCATACCAAAACTCATCCAGGCTGCCGGTGAGTTTGCAATGGTGCATCAACGAAAAAATAATTCAAACTGTGGCTTTATAGAAACTAAATTTAAGAATCACTGAGGGCTCAACAGCGCCCTTCAGAGTGTGCCGTTCCTGGGTGAGTGGGAGGATATACCATCTTAGTGGTTGACGCTCATTGGCTGTTGATTTCCAAACAACGATAGCAATAGCTTAAATAGAGACAGTTCAATCACAGATCGCTTAAAGGGAAACAATGCAAAGACTACAAGAACACAAACTTCAGAAATTGCATGAAGATATTTTGAAGATGTTTGAGGACGAATAGCGACAAATTTGCAGCAACAATTTGCAGCATCATGGAGGAATTAGAAAGATCTATACCCTTTTTCAAATGGCGTTTTGGTGTCGATTATTTTACAGAAGAAGCGGACAAGTGTCAAGCCAAAGACGTGAAAGAGGTCAAAGATGGCGAAGCCGGAGAAGGCACATGCACCGAGGAAACATGCCCAGAACAGTAGAGAAACGTCTAATGAATGAAACTTGTTTGAGCGTTGAAAATTTAAATGTATGCTTTAACAGCGTATTTTCACAATGACATTCTCATTTTTCTACCAGTTTACACTGACGTAAGTACATATACGCATCAAGAGTGATTGCTAAAATCGGGGCATCATTTTTAAGTCTAAAACATTTGCTTCTTTGAAGCAGAGAGCCTAATTTTATAGGCACACCGCTAAAAAAAATGTTATATGTTAGAAAGGGTATAGCTTTAATCAAGACGTCTACCAAGGCATGGTTGAGAGCTGTAAATTACAAACGTCCGTTCGTTTGGGCTTAATTTTGCATCACAAAAGAGGCAAATCAAATTCAAAGTAGATAGATCGCATTAGTTTAGGGAAAAGAAAGGGGGACGACCCTAGTACAATTATACTGTGACACTTGGACGACAAGTCGTAGCCCTTAAATACTCGATTCGGATACCTACTGCGTGTAGACATACAACAGCCGAATAGAGAATCTGGGTTGCCATCAAGACTCATAAAACAAGCATAAAACATTACGACAAGCATGGTGTAGTCACCGAAAATTAATTTGTGTCATCACGGAGAAAAACCTGCCAACATTCAAACCCAGTCAACAGAAAATCTTCCTGACAATTTAAAACTCAGACACAACACACATCTTGAATGAAGATGAAAATTGAAATTTCGCCTACTGATATGTCATGATGTAAAAAAAAAATATTTTAACGTATGAAGACAAACAAAAACTGTCACCGGAAAAATAATTTTTGTCACCACGGAATAAAACCTGCCATAATGAGGTCTCACAGTCTACAGAAAATCTTCCTGACAATTGAACGCGCACATTGCTTGAACAATAATTTATTAAAAACCTGTCATACTGAATTGAAACTTCGCCCAGTGCTTGGTCATGATAAGTAACACCAGACTATAGGCCTAACTTATTAAAATAAATAATTGTTGTTGTCGTCACCTAATAAAATTAATGTTTGTCATCACAGAAAAAAACCTGCCTAAATGAAGTCCCAGCCTACAGAAATTATTAGATACTTATGTTGTACTGGATTGAAATATCGCCTAGTTATTGGTCATGACAATAGAACAAAGCCTCAAAGTTCTAAGACAAAAGAAAGGTCGTCACCGAAATTAATTGTTGTCATCACGAAGGAAACCCTGCCTAAATAAAATCCAAGTATACAAAAAAAAAACTTCCGGGTTATTGAACACGCAGGAAAACACGCACACACACGTTGCTTAAACAGTAACTTATGAAATACCTGTCATATCGGATTGAAATTTCGCCTGGTGATTGGTCATGCTACAACCACAAAAAAATGTCGTCATCGTATATTAATTTTTACCATCGAGGAGAAAAACCTGCCTATAATGAAGTCCCAGTCTACAGAAAGTCTTCCTGACTGCTGAACACGCAGAAACAGCACACACTGACAACCTTTTAACAACAACCTATTTAAATACCTGCCGTGCTGGATTATAATTTCGCCATTGACTTGCAAAACAAGCCAATCTCAATTCAGACATACAAATGTTAGTCGAAAGTAAATTTTTTCAAAATGAATAAATGCAGTCCCAGTCTACAGAAAATCTTCCTGACTACTGAACACGCACAAGCAACACCCGTTGCTTGACTGACAAATACCTTTCGTACTGATTGAAATTTCGCTATACATGTATAGTGATTGCCCATGAGTTGTTGAACAAAAACTTAAAAAAAAAAAAAAGTGTTATGACAAACAATTGTTGTCGTCACCGTATATCAATTTTTCCATCACGGAAAAAAAACCTGTCAAAAATGAAGTCCCAATCCACAGAAAATCTTCCTGAACACTGAATCCCCAGAAACAACACACTTGTTGCTTGAACAATTATTAAATACCCGTTGTACTGGACTGAAATTAAACACAAGCCTATAAGATATTTAGACAAATCATTGTTGTCACCTAAAATTTATTGCCATCACCGAGAAAAAGTGCCTGAATGAAATGCAAGTCTAGAGAAAATAATCCAGACTACTTAAACACTCAGAAACACTGCACACGTTACTTAAACAATAACTCATTAAATAAATACCTGTCGAGCTGGACTGAAATTTCGACTACTGAATGGTCATAACTGTTAAAGTAATCCTTCAGAGTATTAAAACAAACAAATGTTGTCGCCGACCATTGTTTATGACACCACGGAGAACAACCTGCCTGAATGAATTCCCAGTCCTGACAATATATTGAACACACGCAGAAACAACACACAAGTTGCTTCATCAATAACATACCAGTCGCATTGAGTTGAAATTTCGCCATTGCTTGGTCATGTATCACAAGCCTATCCCTCCAATTTGGAAGTCAATATTCTGGGCAATATATTCAGAGCAATATTACTCTCTAAATTCCAAAGAGTGAAATTAGGGACTAGACGTTTTACAGTGAAAATCACTCTCATGTTCGATTGAAATAGTCTGGAAAAAAGAACCGCTTCAGTCGAAGCTCGAGTGAAACCTCGATCGTTAAGATTGAAGAAATTTCACTCCAAAACGGCTAGTCCCTATACTTTCCGACTGTGGGATTGAATCTTCACTCGAATGGAGTGAATTTTCACTCTTTGGAATTTTAGAGAGTAAAACCCTGCAGGTAAGTGACATGAAGTGTTTAAGTAATCACACACAAGAATTGTGCAGGGATTTGAAGTGTTATCCATAATACTCCAGAGAAGATTAATTAAGTATGGGCGCTAACTCTACGGGCTAACGTCGTTTTGCAAAAACTGGAAGGGTTGTGAAGTGCAGCAGACCAGGAGGCATAAGATATTAGTTAAATACCTGCAGTACTGGATTGCCATTTCGCCTAGTGATTGGTCATGATCATAAAACTAACCTAAAATATTACGACAAACAAATGTAGTCACCGAATTTTCTTTTTTTTTCATCACAACAGAAAAACCAGCCTAAATGAAGTCCAAATCTACAGAAAATCCTCCTGATTTTTCACACTCAGAAACACACCTTGCTTAAACAATAACATATCAAATACCTATTGTGCTGGATTGAAATTTCGCCTAGTTATTAGTCATCACAGGTAAAACAAGCCAATATAGTAGACAAACAGAGTTGTCACCGAAAAAGTAATGTTTGTCATCACAAAGGAAACCCTGCCCAAGTGCAGTGCAAGTCTACAGAAAATCTTCCCGATAATTAAACACGCAGAAACAACACGTCTGGACTCTGTTGCTTTAACAAAAACAAATGCCTGTTGTTCTGGATTTAAATTTTGCCAGTACTGGTGCTTGGTCATGATAAGTAGCACGAGCCTATAATATATTAAGACAAACAATAATTGTTGTCGTCACCTAAAATTAAGTCACCTAAAATCATCACGGAGAAAAAAAATTGCCTAAAGTGAAGTCCCAGTCAACAGAAAATTTTCCTGACTACTGAAGGAACACGCAGTTCAACAACACCGTTGTTTGAACGATAAATTCTTAAACCCTTGTGTACTGGATTGCAATGTCGCTACAGTGTCATGACTGGTGAAACAAGCCTATCAAGTATTATGACAAACAAAATGTAGTCACCGAAACCTCACTTCCTAGACGTACAAAATTTGCCCACCCTGGTTTCCAATTTCTAACTACGCATGTGCTTGTAGTCGAGTGCTTTTCGGGGTCCGAGAAAATATAGTGATAATTACAAGCTGGTATGTATATACAGAGCGATCCGACTGGTTCTGATTAGGCCTACGGGAAGAAGCCGAGTAAAAACTTATTTTGGCAAATTGAGGTGAGCTAAAAAATAAAATGCCACAGAATTTACAAAAGAAATTTGTACGTGCTTATTATAATTCTTGCTTCAGTATTCTGAGGACACAACCCTACCCATTCAAGGTACTACTCCCATAGCTCAGGCTTATTGCTAATACACTTTTCATATCTTATGTGTTTTGAACCTCAAAAAAATATTCTACTTAAAATAACAAAACGGGGCTCTGACGGGAGGTATAAAATATGGTTCAAAAAGGGCAATTCCGTACATTTCGGACATGTCAGACACCTTAATGAGCTGCTTTTGGAAAATTTCGGGAATGTGACACATCACTGATAATTACATGTATGTGACATGAGTACAAAACAATTACTGACCAAACTGTAGCTACCAACACCTTAACGACCTTGTACATCATGTGGTCGGACGTACGCAGAGAGTCATAGAATTTTATGGAAATGCCCCAAATAGGAGGAAACAGACATTTAGTACTCACCACGCAATGGCCTCCACTCAACACCAACTACGCCAGAACGGTGTGGACATCAATGCAACGCTGCACAGTGCTCACTCGTACTCCACAGAATTTCACTCGTAGTCGTACTCCACAGAATTTCACTCGTTGTCGTACTCCACAGAATTTCACTCGTTGTCGTAGGCGTACTCCACAAATTTCACTCGTTGTCGTACTCCACAGAATTTCACTCGTTGTCGTAGGCCTACTCCACAGAATTTCACTCGGTGTCGTACTCCACAGAATTTCACTCGGTGTCGTACTCCACAGAATTTCACTCGGTGTCGTACACCACAGAATTTCACTCGTCGTCGTATTTTCCCTCGTAGCCTACTCCATTATAGTCCCGGAATTGCGAGGGAAACAAAATGTCCGTCTTTCAGTTTCTGCTTCGAAGTACAACAAAGTTTGCATGCACCACCCACGCACGAAAGACAACTATAACGTGCTGGATGGAATGCAAACGCTTTCCTGGTGCACGCAGCAAGAAAGCGTCCAAGTTGCGCCCAAGAGTAAAGACACAGGTGCTCAGCTGCACGCGCGCGCGCGTGAAAATTTGCATAACAAAGGGCTTGCTTGAACATTTTACTAAAACCTTATGAGAAAAAAAAACACAATATTTTTGGTTGTAGCACTACCAATTGAGCCTCTTGCTTTTTTTAATGTGCTGGACAGTAATAGCACGGGACGCAAACATTGTTTTCGCACGCATCAAACATGTCACGTGAATAACATGTCACCAGATTCAGTGTAATTTCTTATAGCTTGTATCCCACTGCTATTAGTGTTGTTTCGCTATAGCGCGCTGCGCTTAAATCTTTGGTTTTGAATACTGTGGGTTCAGGGTTCGAATCCCGCAGGGAATGATTCTTTTTCATTTTTTTTCTTCGATATTAAGTTTTCTTTCCTAAATTATGTTAAATCAAGTCCTGATGACCAAAACAATGATATTTATCCTTTTCTTCTCATTTATTGTTCTGGTGGAGTTTATTTTAAAGGAAAGTTATAAGATTGCGTTCCCGAATGACGCATGCGCAATGCACTTGGTTGCAAAAATCAGCGCGCGGGGCGTTTTTTCTTTTGGTCGTGTGAATTTGTGGGACATTATAAACTCAACAAACACAACAAACTTTCATACCCTTTGTATTACATTTTTTTACTTTTTAATGTGTCGTTTTAAGTACAGTTTACAAATAACATGATCATAGTACAACCTGTGTTTATAGAGAGAGTACACTTTTTTACGGAGACGAAATTCTCTTGAGAACTCGTGACGTCAATATACTTAAACTAACAAACATCTCAATATTATCTCACATCGCATGATACGTATTTATTCATAGTTTGTGCTCTAGTACCTCTCTGGTGATTGGTAATTCAACTGCGATGTGACATACTGACTGCAATAATATAGCCAATGACGTTTCCCGTTACAAAAAAAAAAGATTTCAACCAATGTGCAATAAGGGCCAAGTTCGCGCAAGGACTATAGTTGACCAATGGTTAACTAACGTTTGCCCGAACTCTGTCTAGTCGAGGGTGGTTGACTACGCTAGTCGACTTTTTGGAACCAGCCTACTGGGGATGGTTGCTTCGCTGGTAACCAATAGCCGCGCGCATTCATAACGCTAGCAGACAGCCAGGATCCAGAAGTTTTGCGATGACATTTTGACCCAACCTCGTCCCCAGTGCTTACTTTATTTCCAACCGCGTTTCCGAGAGAGCAGCTAGTGGTGGGCGCGTACTGCTCGACACCCTGGGGACGAGGTTGATTTTGACCAGCGTTTGACTAGAGACGTTCGCACGTTGCTAGTGCGCAGGCGTAAGGTACGTCACAAATCAACCACTAGTTGACTAATGGTCCTTGCCCGAACTTGGCCATTGATTAACAAAGCGCTCAACCAATAGGAAAGTGTGTTACATCAAAATACTGCATGATATTTTTATCTTAAAATTGGAGTTGATAAAACCAAGAACACAATACACTACATGTACTATTGAAATGAAATGACTTGCGCATTTTTATGAATTGAGGTCATAAAACAGGGCAATAAATATCTTTTTAAACCATGACTTCCCTGTGAATAACTTTAATGCCCATTTTGCAAGGACGGAAATTAGCACATACATGTAATAATATTGTTATATTCACAGAAATAGTTAAAACAAATGGCCTCATTCACAAATATTGTTACCGCAGCATCGGCAATATTTTACAGCACATGCATTGTCACTTTTTTGATTTCCGAGGTAAAAACCGCGGTCGAATTCGATGCAGCGGCCTCAAAAGCAAACTTACATCAGGGCACATGGGATCATTTGCTTTTCATGCATTTTGTTCGTTTCCAATAATAACACCACTCAAAATCAGTGGATATTACACTTATCGAGAAAGCAGTGAAAAGCCATGCACATCCTTTTGATCACGTAACACGACTTCGTCCGCAGCACTCTGTACATGTATTTCAAAAAAATCAGTCATCGACTGATCGTTGGAAATAACCTAGACTTCTTGATATCTTCTAAATGACAGCAAGCCAGACGAAATAATTTCACGGGGTGTTTAGTACCAGTACGATCTTTAATCCAAGTAAGATGTTTGATAATTATTTGGTATACTTTCGGGATGAATGCAAATGTATATATATGCCTTTTTAAATGCAAAGGAAGCGTCCACGGAGGACCAGTCGCCAACAGTATCCGCCAGGCGCAAGTTATGCTGGGAACCAGTTTATGCTAATTGCTGGGTATAATATTTGGCCCCGCCCACTAACAGCACGTGCGCCATTCCAATGCCACACTGCATGTTCAAGCGGTGCGCGTAGTACGCATGTCGGACATTTACCACGGCTGTGATTGGTCAAAACATTTCTGGGCGGAGCTTAATGACCGGCCTATTGTGGCGTCCACATTGTGAAAATGGCCCCTCAGTGCACTAACGCTGACTTCATTTCAGTTTTCACAAACATGACTTCTTTTCAACAGAAAAAAATAATGCTCACAAAAAAAGAGAGAGAGATACAAACAGCTTTATGTTTAAAACACTAACAACTACGTTAACAAGGTTTTTATAAGATAAGAAAGACAGAAGAAATAAGAAAATACGGGATAAACATTCCATCTGAACCTGAAGCTACTAGAAATATACCGATGCAAAATCAATGTTCTTAAATGGACACACCAAAGCATACACTAAAACTCACACATATAATACAAAAACTAGAGATTCTTTTCACAGTACGGTAGTATAGACATACATGTACAACATGAGTACTATAGAAAGCCTTCGTATATATTTTACTATGTTGATATTTTACAATAAAATACAAGGTAGCAATATTCATTAACCGGTACTGTTAACACTTTACAATTACAGTAAGCATACTATTTACAAGAATATTTTGTTTTCCTTTTTTTGTTAAACTTTTGTTTACTTGGTATTTTATAGTACATTTTTAATTGGTTAATCTTCGAAATATATGTGTATCATTGGGTACAATTTCTGGGAAAATTACGACCTGATAGATGTGTCTTTTGGAGGAATGTTCAGCCAAAAGAATATTTCTTCAACAGGGACATTAACAAGAATAAACTGTTTCTGCATCGACTGGGGGAGGGCTAGTGGTTATGGTTTGTTTGTGACTCATGATCAGAGGGTCAGGGGTTCAAATCCAGCAGCTGGCCATATGCTGTGTCCTTGGGCAAGCCACTCCACCCACATTTGCCTCTCTCCACCCAGGAGCACAAATGGGTACCGGCATTAGCTGGGGAGTAACCTGCGATGGACTAGCATCCCATCCAGGTCGAAGAGAAATATTCTCAGTCGAATCATGCCAAGGAAACTGGAGATAAATGTCGGTCTGGTAAGCCACATTGACTCGTGACTACATCGACACTACAGACATATTAACATGCTGTAGTATAAAATTATTTAAATACACAGATGGAGAACAAGATTTATTCAACTGTTTTTAAATGAGTTTCATTTTCATGTAGGCCTAAAGGAATTAGAACTTATGTAATTTTAATTTTTTTTTTTTTTTTAAATATTTTATTTTGCTCCCCCTCCCCAACAAACAAAAATATGCCTTTTTGATCCTAGACCCAGCCCAAACTTAACGCAATCAAGTACACAACAGTAAAATACACAAGGTGTTGTAAGCTATCTCCCCCCCCCCCAAAAAATTCTTTATCGTAATACTTTATACATGTTTTTAAAATACGTTCAAATAAGTATTGGACAGACAAATTGAGGTAAAGTCTTTCTCACTGGCAAGACAACAAACATGCAAAAAAAAGTAAAATTGAAACAAAAGGTGGTATAATTATCATAATGTAAAGCCCTTTGATCTTAGTTAAAAGCGCTATATAAGAACCTGTTATTATTATCATTATTAGTATTATTATGAGGTAAAACAAAAAATTGGCTTTTTGACTATCGTCCAAAATTCTCCAAAATGGCAAGTTTCTCTTGAAATAAGATCGACAAAAGTAACATTAATACACGTATTACAATTTATGTTAAATTGTTCGCACACCGTTTTCCCCGTTAAACTTACAGTACATGTATGTATTTTATAGTCACTGATTCTGAATGTAAAAATTTAAAAAAGAATTAAAAAAAAAATCTTTGTTTTTTTTCTACTGGCAACTTTGAGTAAATTGTGTAGGGCTGTGACACTAACAAACACAATAAGATGACTGAATCTCATCACCAGAGGGCAGTATTTAAGGATACTCAGGGAAAATATGTGAGTTGCTATCTATGAAATACAAGTGTGCCTGAAATGTTATTTACATAAAAAAACCGCCTCCTTATAGGCAGGTCCTCATTAAAAAAAGACAAAAGAAGTTTCATGTCTTCACTTAAAAAGCTCATTTAAAAAACTTCAGCTTTGCTTGAAACTTCCAGAGTAGCTGAAAATTTCTAGAAACAGCCACAAACACCCAACATAAAGCAACAAATTCTCAAACCGTGACAAATAATTCCTTAAAATCACATCCGGTGTCCGCACAAAGACGGTACAAGTTACAGAAAGTACACTGTACAATTTTAGGGTTTTTCTTAATAGTGCATTGAACGAACGCAAGCCAGGCCCAACTTGGAGGTGGGGCTTGTATGTTGGGTTCCCTGACTCCCCCTTCACCACACCTCACACTTCTTCTTGGGGTTCATGGGGCTCCCAGCCGGGCAGTTGAACTCCCTGGCAAAGTCTTCGGAGTTGGACAATGTCCCAATCACCCTGTGCAAAGAATAAAAGGAGAAAAAAACTAGAGATTGTGGTTGTAAATGAACAACCACAAAAATGTTTTTGATTGTCCATTGGAAGGTACAAATGATTTATTTGAAACCTTGAATTTGACCTTGCGGATCAAGTAACCTTGACATGAACTTGGATGCAAATTATAACCAAAGACATTTTCGACAAAATATCTCAAAATTGGGGTATACTATTTTTGTTTGGTTTCTAGCTCACCTCAAATTAGGCATACTCGATGCAAAATGAGATAATCATATACAATTTTGTGGGGTGTAGGCCATCAGCCTGGGGGTTTGGTCAGTATCAAATCAGGGCATAAATGATTATAGTGCGCATGAGCAAGGTATACCGCCCCTAGAGTGGTAACAAGCATTTTGATGGACATTTTGAAAAAAAGGTTGATAACACCCAAAAAGCTGCCACCGTTGCAATGTATCACATATTTTCCAACTCTGGAGGTGTATACCTTGCCAAAAATCGCTATGACAATTATTCCCCTCATTTGATACCAGTGGCCAAAATTTTGGACCGAGGCTGATGGTCTAGTGTTGTGGTCCAATGGTTACGGTGTTCAACTCATGTGCTGTGGTACGTGGGTTCGTATCCTGACGGGGAACATGGTGTTTGTGCTCTTGAGCAAGGCACTTTACCATTATTGCTTTGTCCTTCAGATGGAACGTAAAACCAAGGGTACCATGTGTTGTGTAATGCACATTAAAGAACCCAGTAAAACTTATCGCTATAAAAAAGAGAAGGGGTTTTTCCCGGTGATTCTGGCAGTGGCTACAATATGCACCGCAGCACCTTGTAAACCCTTATAAAGGTGCTAAATAATGGGTCTCATATTTCTCATAAACTTCATTTACTTGTCTTTAAAAATAGACATAATTACCAGCACCTCGAGTACCTAATTGTTGGTAGATTCGTGCGCTATATCAGACTCTGGTATTAAGACTCTGATATTATCAATGTACTGATCACAAGCTCCTATTGAAGCACTTGCACACCCCAATATCAAGGCTTTCAAACTTCACTGACTTATGGCCAAGTTCTTGACTGTTCTTCCAACCCACATACCTGTATCTGGCCGGGCTGTGGTTGTCAGTGACTAACTGCAGCTGGGCCTCTTTGGCAGTCTGCGAAGAACACCAAACCTGAAAGAATACAATTTAAAAAGAAATGAAACATTAATCAATCCGTATCTGGATCGGCTATGAACCAGAGAGGGCCAACACATTTGCCCCCCCCCCCCCAAGTTGTTTCCTTGCCCTCCCCCACTTTACCCCCAGTTTTCCCTCAACACTTCATCTACAAATAGATTAATTATGGTTTTTCCTTCGCTGTAAAGATTCATAACAAGTTTAAGATAGAGAGTGAATCATCAGTTCTGTGGACACATTTTGGGCCAATGAAAGCATTATATACATTGGTACTTTGGCAGACAAAACACGCCAGACATGCATTTATACAGCCGTAGATAGTATGCAGCCAATGACTTTGTACATTTGTTATACATTTATTATACATTATACAACACCTGAATAAATCCCCGTCATCTGATTGGTGGATCGTTGATCACGTCTTGAATTATTCGTACCAATGCACGGCGCGCGCATGGCGCGCAATGCGCAGTGCAATGGTAGTACTATTGCACTGTGATTAGAAGTACCATTGCACACTGCACATGTTGCCGATGGTGGCGCTGTGGTGTTTAAATTGGCAATAAAAGTTCTGAACTTATTGAACTGTTTGAGTTCTAAACTTATGGAAAAGTTTTAAGGTGAGATAAATTGAATATTATAGTTCTCAACCTGTTGAACAGTTTGCATAATATGATAACTCTGAACTTGTCAAACTTGTAAACAATTTTTAACTTGAATAAATTGGCTATTAAAAGTCAACCAATCAGATGACGAGGATTTATTCAGGTGTTATATAAAACAAATAATGAATGTTTTACGTTCGTGCAATAGAAAGAATAATTTCATTCGGTGACAGATGAAATGTTCCATTCCACTCGGCTTCGCCTCGTGAAATGGAACATTTCATCTGTCACCTCATGAAATTATTCTTTCCATTGCACTCACAAACATTCATTATTTGTATACCATTCTGCGGTTTAATACATTTCTCATTCATAAAAACAACTACACTTCTAAGTTGCCCTAGTGGCTTATTTCCGGACCATTGACAATAGGCATGCGCGTGCATACACAGGCTTTTAGTTGCCATTTAGTTATTCCTTACTTTCCCTTAGATTTTTGATATCATCAGATTTTATTTGGACTGCCCCCAAAAATACTTTCTTGCTCCCCAATTCCCAATTTTTTTTGTAAAGTCTGGCGCCGCCACTGCTTGCAGCATTAAGGAAACGCAATCTGAAATCCAGTCTTGGATCCTGACTACAATTCACAAACAGGGCCGATGAGAAAAATACGAACCTGAGCAAAGCCAACAAAGAAGAGCTGCCGATGTGACAAGCCCAGGGCTGGCAGGGGCTTCTCCTCTCCATGTTCCTTAATCCAATCCTGATATCCCTGTGGGGATTAACCAATCAGGAGAACCGATTTAGGATTAGTCAAGTCCAGAGAACAGATTTAGGATAAGGCAAATCCAGAGTACAGATTTGGGATTAGGCAAATCCAGAGAACAGATTTAGGATTAGGCAAATCCAGAGTACAGATTTGGGATTAGGCAAATCCAGAGAACAGATTTAGGATTAGGCAAATCCAGAGAACAGATTTAGGATTAGGCAAATCCAGAGAACAGATTTAGGAAAAGGCAAATCCAGAGCACAGATTTAGGATAAGTCAAGTCAAGAGAACAGATTTAGGATTAGGCAAATCCAGAGAACAGATTTAGGATTAGGCAAATCCAGAGAACAGATTTAGGATTAGGCAAATCCAGAGAACAGATTTAGGATTAGGCAAATCCAGAGAACAGATTTAGGAAAAGGCAAATCCAGAGCACAGATTTAGGATATGTCAATTCCAGAGAACAGATTTAGGATTAGGCAAATCCAGAGAACACATTTAGGATTAACCAGTCGGAGATCAGATTTAGGATTAACCAATCAGGAGAACAGATTGAGAATGAACACATTTTGGCTTAAAGGTGCGTAAGATCATTGGCTTTTTGTGCATTTTGTTCATTTGAAGCAACATCATTGCTCAGGGTGTACAACAAGAAGAAGAAAACAGTTAAAAGGGGCACAATTTTGGGAGTCTCCTAATTGGAGTCCTTTGCTGACAGACGTAAAACATTGTGCCCGCCGACACACATTTTTAAACCACCTTGAATGTTAGTTTTTTCCCAAACAATACAACTTTTAGGCGAAAAACTTTCACTGGGTATTTGATACCGGCCCTGTCTTCACTTTGAGTAAGCTTTCAGGTTTTAAATCGTTAGTTAATTTTCAGGCAATTGCAAATGTTCCTTCATGGCTTTAACTATAAATATACTGAATACATCTGTGAGCTTATTTTTGGATTGTGGGAAAACCATGACATTTATAAAAATTATACAAATTGGTATGTCTTACCCTGTATGCTGACTTGAGCCCACCGTTGTCTGCGATGTTCTCACCGAGCGTCATTTTCCCGTCGATCTGGGCACAGAAATCAAATGTGCAATCACGTTATTATTACAACACAGCAACAATGGTCTCCATGCAGAAGTACCCCCTCAACGGTCACAAAGGGAGAGTTGAGGGAGACAACAGGGAGGGACACTCCAGTGCATTGCCGACAATGCCTGCCACTAACGCAGAGACGCTTTGGCTTTATGCACATATGTTGGGTGTACTTCGTGCAATATGTGCTGGGATACTGAAATTTGTATCCTTGTGGAGACATTTCTTTGTTCTTGTGTAGTAAAGTTTTCGAGTTTGAAAGTGTAGTTTCAAAATGTTCTTATTTTAACCAGAATTAATTTCCTTGGCTGAAATTCGGACTTGATATCCCTTTTCTAAACTCTTCTATTTGCGACGGATCAACCCACCTTGGAAATTCCTAGTTTTTGAGTAAAATCCAGATATCTATTTCGTGAAAACCTTGTGGAGACGTATTCATCTATAGAAAATGCCTTGTGGAGACGTATACAATCTTTTGTTCCCTATTGTGTGCATGTCTCCAGAGGGCACGGTGTATCAGATCACAAATCCAGTATGCACACACCATTCGCGTCATCCTTTGGCTCTCGAAAGTGGTAAGAGAGCACCAGTGTTTACGGTGTTCCACCCAGGTGCCATTTAACAGGGCTTCGAACCCTGACAGGGAGCATGGTGCTTGTGTTCTTGGGCAAGACACTTTACTACAATTGCCTCTCTCCACCCAGGAGAATACATGGGTACCTGTGAGTGTAGAGTCCTGATTGGGCTGATCCTGGCTGCAGAAAAGTGGTCTTGTGGTTTGATGAACAAGGGTAATAATTGTGAAGGGCTATATGAGACCTACTTTTGTTGGAAAGCGTTATATATGCGACGCCCATGATTATATTAATACAGTGTAACAGTATATAAAATGACAGAACACTCTACTCCTCACGGTTTTCAGGTACTTACGAAGTTCCCGTTCACTTCATACTTGGAATACTGGTCCACCATGCACTGAATCTGGTTCTCAAATCTATCAATGGTGGCGTTGTTCCACCACTGTTTCACGTTGCCAAACTTGTCGTATTTGCGGCCCGAGTCGTCAAAGCCGTGGGTGATTTCGTGGCCCATGATCACCCCCATACCGCCAAAGTTCAACGACCTAGTGATCAAAGCAGCAATGGATCAATTCATGAATTATTTCCATCATCAGAAAATTTGTCGGCTCCGTTTAGACAACATTCAGAGAAAAATTACACCAAAAAAAATACTAATTGGCAGTGACCTCAAATGGTTTTCAAAACTATACACATGAAAATAGTTTTTGTTTCAAGAATCCAGCTTTCGTCATTTGCATTTAGCCCAAATTAACCTACCGAATTATTATCAAAAAGTTTACTTGGATTAAAGATCATATCGGTGCTAAACACCCCATGAAATTAGTCAATCTGGCTTGCTGTCATTTAGAAGAATTCCAGCAATGTAGGGGATTCAAACGCATCCGTCTAATGACTGATTTTTGGAAATATAAGAGCGCTGTACACGAAATTATGGTTCATGATCAAAACGCTGTGCATTGTTTTTCAATGTTTTCTTGAAAAGTGCAATATCCACTGAAGTCCAACTTCAACTTCAACAGATTAGGTTTTGAATATTTTTCTTCGGATTAATTATTATTGGAAACTGACAAAATGCATGAAAAGCAAATGATCCTATATGCCTTTAACTTACTTTGGATAATCCTTGTCGTAGAAAGGTGCTTGAAGAACACCAGCGGGAAATACTGTCAAAAGAAAAGACAAAAACTTTTTTGAAATGTTTTTAATTAAACAGGGTCCCTGAACATTAAGACTTTAGGACTTTTCCAGGACTTTTCCATGACCAAATCCTGAAAATTCATGACCTCGTTCATCAAAATGCAGATCAACTGCCAAACATGTTCCATAAAAAGTGCTCAACAGCAACAGAGAAAAAAACAAAACGAAGCAAAAATTCCGATGCTATTAAGATAAACATTAATCACAAAATTCAACGACTTTTGTCATTTTAAACCGCCCCAAACCGCCCCAACACATTATGGTTTTATATGGAGGAGTCAATATATTGCAATACGATTTAATGCAAGTGCTAAAGGGTTAACATGTTTTTCAAAAAAAATAAAGATCGACTGACCAATCTCATTCTTGGGCGGGGAGTAGTAAGCGTTGACCTGGGGCGGGGTCATCTCCCATTGACCCCGGTTGACCCGTTGGCGTAGTTCCTGCAGCTCCTGACGTGTGTGGAACTGAGAGATGCGTATGTTGTTACCAAAGTAGTCGGTTGCGTTGATCTCCAACTACGTGTTACAAATTTTAAAAAAAAAAAAAATCAAGATTCTTTTAGAACTTTTCTGTATGTAACCAAATTTACCCAAGTGGCCTAGTGGTTAGGACTCATGATCAGAGGGTCAAGGGTTCGAATCAAGCTGCTGGCCATATGTTGTGTCCTTGGGCAAGCCACTTCACCCGACTTGCCTCTCTCTACCCAGGAGTATAAATTGGTATCGGCATTAGCTGGGGAGTGACCTGCGATTGACTGGCATCCCATCCAGGGGGATTAGAAATATTCTCAGTCGTTTCTTGCCAAGGAAACTGGAGATAAACGCCGTCTGATTGGCCATATTAGCTCGTGACATACAAGTTTGAGACTAAAAGGCAATATATATCTGACCATGCATGCTTCAGAACGCAATACCCGTGAATGGTGAAATACCAATATCAAACTCTACATATTCCTGATTCAAAATTGCATTTGATAAAAAAATGGCCAAATTCTTGTTGAGGTCTTACACCCGCGTAGGAGCTGTCCAATTTAGCGCTGTTCAGAATGTAGTCAGGGAAACCTATCAGGTCCAGGATTGCATTTGCCTGTGGACGAATATAGACACAAACAAACATGATTCAATTATGGTCTGTGGGCAGTCGTCAGAAGTTGTGAACATCCACCACAAAAAAAACAGTCACTTGGGCCAATTTTTCAAAACTGGGATTTTGGGCTCATTGGAAAGGACATTGAATAAGCTTTCTGATGATGTATACAGGGTGAGTCAGAATGATCTGGACCCAAATTTAAGAAAATATTAAAAATATGCAGCAATTATCAAAACAAATACAAATGAGATATGTTATAGGCTGGTCTGTTAGGCATATTTGGTAAAAGTTTCATGTATATCCATTGTACCATTTTGAAGAAAAGCGATAGCAAAGAACACACGCTAAAACACTCTGACCACGGTTCCATGGTTCAACAAATTGATTGAAATCGCGTACTGATGTGAAGCAGTGTAATAACAAATAAAACCCTAGTCATGGTGACTGACTCACTTGAAGTTACTGACACGTTTAAAAAAGGTAAAACCAATTCCGTGTGCACACTGGAAAATGAGCCACTTCAGTGAAAATGGCATAACTCCTCACCACAGCCACTAATTTGAAAAATTCAAAATTTGTGTGGAAGTCAAGGTAATAACCATTCATACAAAACACTCTGGGTTTTTTTTTCTTCTCAATATACTCTATTTGGCACAACACAAATGGTGAACTTGGGTCAATATCATTGTGACTCACCCTGTAGAATATGGGAATTGGACAAAATCTGATGGAGAACTATAAGTATTTTCAGTTCCTACTTTTCATCAATATTCTCTCTTTTATAGGCTGTATCTCAAAATACGGCCGTGCAACTTCCGACTGGTTTTTTTTGTGCTGGAGAATCACACCTGCTTTGTGCACATTCAGAATATAATTAGTCGTAGGTACTTTGCACCATACACATGTAAACCAGTTCTTGTCCAGTCCACTGGACTCTCGAAATGTCAAATAGCGCCCTCTCTTGTTTGCGCAGGGAGCCTATGGTATGACTGACCTTATCTCTTGCGGCATGTCGAGTTTCTTCGTCCATCCATTCCAAGTCGGGCAGGTTGTTCTTGAAAGCGCTCCGAATTTCCTCCACCATTGCACTAGCCTGAAACCGAAAAGCTTTCAAATTGAGGAATGTGGCTGTAATGCTATTTGTGTTAAAAAAAATCTAAATACCCTTGAGTGTTTTTCAGAGTTGTCAGTGAATCACATGTCAAATCACAAGCCAGTCACAAGTCAATCACAATCAATCTCAAGTGACAAATTCAATCACAACTTATACACAAGTTAATAAAATGTCCATCACAAGATAGTCACAAGTCGGTCAAAACTCAATCACAAGTCAATCACGAGTCAACCACAAGTCAATCACGAGTCAATCACAAGTCAATCACAAGTCAATCACCAGTCAATCACAAGTCAATCGCAAGTCAATCGCAAGTCAATCGCAAGTCAATCGCAAGTCAATCGCAAGTCAATCGCAAGTCAATCATAAGTCAATCATAAGTCAATCACAAGACAACCACAAGTCAACCACAAGTCAATCACAAGTCAATCACAAGTCAATCACAAGTGAGTCACAAGTCAACCACAAGTCAATCACAAGTCAATCTCAAGTCAATCACAAGTCAATCACAAGTCAATCACAAGTCAATCACAAGTCAATCACAAGTCAATCACAAGTCAATCACAATTCAATCACAAGTCAATCACAAGTCAATCGCAAGTCCATCACGAGTCAACCACAAGTCAATGGCAAGTCAATCACAAGTCAGTCACAAGTCAATCACAAGTCATCACAAGTCAAACACAAGCCAATCAATAATCAATCAAGAGTAAAATCAAAGTAGAACAGAAGTCAGGGTTCCCAGCACCGTATGAAAACTAAATTCTCTTGAGTTTTCCCTGCTATTTCCCGGAGAAATGTTGAAAATTCCATGAGAAATCTTTTCCTTTTTAACAAGGTAACAGGGATGTCAAGAGGTGGTGTAGCACAGCCAATTGCTATTGTCTGAAGAGGTGTGTAATATTCCCACTGCATGAACACTAAAAAGCCACCATAGCCAGTCAGTCAAAGGACACAACTTGGACCATGGAACAAGGCGCACATACGCCAAACTGGCGATAACCTTTCCCTTCTGGGTCACTGTCAAATTCCCAGAGTTTCCCTTGATTTTTCTGTGTTTTTCCCCAATTCCCTGAGTTTTTCCGGGAGCTTGGAACCTGGACAGTAAGGTCACGGATTGAACAGGCGATGAAAAATCTTAATAAGCTTTCATCAGCGCCCTCGGCTATGGGAAGCGAGGACGAGCGTACGTAAGAACACAGGCCATGAAACTCACTCGTTCTTTGCTCTTCCCTTTGAACGTTTCCTTGACAAAGAGCGCCCCCAGGGCAAAGCCCATGTTGTCGTCGGTGGCAGAGATGCAGGAGCGCCATTTGGGCTGCTCGGTCGTCTGGCCGTACAGCTCCTTGTCGAAGTCATCCTCGGCTCTCCGGAAATCCTCGCTCAGATACTTGGTGTAGGAAGTGATCAGCGACCAGATCATGTAGTTGTGTAGGGCACTGATTCAGGTCAAGGGAATTTAGAGAAACAAATTTCATTTTCAAAAGGTTCATACTATCATTTGCGTGTTGTCAATTTTTTTTCAAACAACAAAAAAATTGCTGGTTTTTTTTTGTTTTTTTGCATTAGTGTGCCATGGTCCAAGGGCTGGCTGGTTTGTTTTTTTGTCGCTTTAATGCGCCATGGTCTAATGGCTGTGGTATTTGTTTCATGTTACGTAGTAAATGTTTGTGCATTTGAACCCTGATGGGGAACATGGTGCTTGTGTTCTTGGGCAAGACACTTTACTACAATTGTCTCTCTCCACCTAGGAATGTAACGGAATACCTGAGAAGGTAGAGACCAGATTGCACTGATCTTGAACTACTGCCGAAAAAAAAGGTCTCATGGCCTGATGAACAGGGGTAATAATTGTGAAGTGCTTTGGGACCTTTGGTATAAAGCGCTATATGGACACCACATTAGTAATATTATAAATTGCTCAAAATCCAAACAACTAACTTCAGCCTAGTGACACTATACACATACATTTTGAGAAAACAGAGAAAAGCAAACAGTTGGGGTCTCATAACTATAGAGTCTGTTGCTAAAGCAAATAAAAAAGCTATGCATGTGGGCACACTTTCTTAAACCACTGTCTATGATTGTTTTTTTTCCGAATGATACCATTTCAGGTGAAATAATTTCTTCACATATCTTCACACTGAGCAAGGATTTTAAAATAGGTAGTGCTTCCGGGTAACTGCAAATGTTCCTACGTGCCCTTAACAAGCTTTACAAAGAAAAAGAAACAAACTTGTAAGAAATCTGGACATGTATAGTTACTACAGAGATTTAGACAACAAGTGGGTTTTAAAAGCTTTCGTCAAGAATTTATTTGAAAAAAATTGCGGGACATACACCGGGTCTGTGTTGAGGACCAGGTCGGAGACTGCCGCAAGGTACTTGGGAGTGAAGACGATAAGTTGTTCCTTGGAGGTGATCTTCACCTCCGTATCCTTGAAGAGGTAGGTGAGGTACTCCAGCCAGTTAAACTGAGAATGTCAAGAATAAATATGAACATAATGATGAAAAAAAAAAACCATTAAATGATAAGCAAATGTGATGCGATCAAGCTAAATGGGTCAATTTTGTTATTTACAGATTTGACAAGAGCACATTCTCAGCATTACTGCTGTGAAAACTGCATGCTTGTACCATCTTTAGTTCAAAATTATGGAAGTCAGAACACCAAGAAATGTGATGAAGTGATGTGATGAAGTGGTCCTATTTTGGCCTGAATCTCCAAATGAGAATTCCCGACAAACGACTCATTTGATCGCATCACAAATGTGGAGTTTAAATCTGAAACGCAATATATCCATTCGAACAAGCTCGAAATGTCCGCAGCTAAAAAAGCAAAAAAAGTTGCATGGTAATGAACACTTTATGTAGAATGTAAACGAACCCAGTATAACAGCTGTTTCTAAGCCAGGTTTTTCGCTTTACATTTGATGTGTTCTTAATATTAGATATAACAGCTGTTGAAACTGACTTTGGCCAACCAGGAGAGGTTGGAATTTTAAAAGATGACAAAATGGTGTTGATCATGCTTTGAAAACAAACTCTTCAAATGCTGATAATATAATAAAGTTGTGATTAGTGGTTGTCCTATTCCTAATTTTAAGCTGAAAAAGAAGAACATCCATGTACATGTACTCTTTAGCATCAACGTTCTCGATCCAATGTTTTTGTCTTACCGCAGGGAATTCTCTCTGCATGTCCTCCACCGTCATATAATTCAGCATGTCCTCGTAACTCTCATAATCGTCCAAACTCACGGACAGCTGCAAACAAACAAAACAACCAACTTGAATTTTCAGAAAACACAAGCAGAAAAGCATAAGGATATGTATAAATTAGGAAATAGTTTAGTTGTTTTATTATTAAAAACATATCAACAACACAGAGAACTTTTTATGAATTTGTAAGTTGAGCAATGACAGGGTTGGGTTTGAACCTGCGACCTCGCGATGGCCGTTCCGGTGCTCTACCAACTGAGCTATCCAGCCTTATGTTGGTAGTGCTCCATTTGTCAATGTCTTATTCAAGAGGCGCTTAAAGAAGAAGCCACAGACTGCTATGTGGCTACATGGCACATACAGGTTTCTGACTAGCACCCACATTGACAAAATGGGGAACAGCCAACATAGGGCTGGATAGCTCAGTTGGTAGAGCACCGGAACGGTAATCCAGAGGTCACAGGTTCAAACCCCGCTCCAGTCAAATTCCTTGCTCAACTTTTTTTAAATTATTATAATGAACCTAGTCAGTTTCCCTTTGTGATTTATTTGAAAACTTGAAATTAAAAACCACAGTTTAAGCAGCAAGATCTTAGTTCCTACATTGGCAATGTCTACTCCAGTCTCCCAGATGTTTCGGAGTTGTCGATCGACTTCCTCGCCCTCTGCTCCAATGAGTTCCGTCACTCGCCTCATGTACTTGAAGTAGGCTCCTACAACCTACCAATCAAAAAAATGCAAGCTTGTGAATACAGACCATTTCACACTGTCCAAAATCCCCGGGGAGCCCTGGAGTTTTGACCCCAGGGAACCCTGAGATTTCAACCCCAAGGGCTTCCACATGGTTCCAATTCTCTACCCAGGTAAAATCCAACCCTGGTCAGAGCTAGGGTTGAGAGGCTCTATACCAGGGAAGACAATCCAAAATCTACAGATCACCCATGTACAAAATGATGTAAGAGTGAACAACAATGTTTTTTCAGACCCGTGTTCGGATTAAAAGGCATCATCACCTTGTTGTTTAGCTCTTTGAGAAGGGAATTGATTTCCTTCATAATTAGACGGATCTTCAAGCTGCACGTATGATGTCCGCATCTAGACAGCGGCATTTGAGCCGATTATCAGTTCCCGTTGCGTAAAAATCTAACCCTGGGTCATTGTATCCAACGTATGACTGGTAAGCTCAACAAACTTACATGTACAATTTCTAAAGGATGTCAACTCTTCAGAAAAGACTCAACTGTCATGACAATTGACTTGAACTCCTCAGCCAAATTAGTAAATATTAAAACAAACTTGCAAGTCTCTCTGACACTTTCTGTCAGTCAATATTTCTAACCAATGTGATTGGCTGAAGGTTAATGATTATTCACGAGGGGTTCTATGGTTCCTTACTTCTAACCACTGAGATTGGCTGGAGGTTAATGAATATTTATGAGGGTTCTACACTTACTTCTAACCACTGTGATTGGCTGACGGACAATGAATACTCATGAGGGTTCTTTATACTTACTTCTAACCATTGTGATTGGCTGAAGGCTAATGAATATATATGACGGCTCTGTATACTTGTAACCATTGCGATGGGCAGAAGGCTAATGAATATTCATGAGACATTCTATGCTTACCGGGTCATCTTCAGTCTTGTTGACCATGTAACTCTCATCAGGGAGAAGAATGCTCCCTTCTGCAATCTACAAATTTAAAATCAAACAGTGGAAACAGTACTGTGTGCTGCCATCTGCTCTATCAAAATGAGGAATACATTGTAAGCTGGTGCGACTGTCTTGAACAACTACTGAACGTTTCATAAAAGTTTCTTTCAGTTGTTCGAGCTCTTTAACCCATTACTCCCTGTACTAGCTGCCCTAAACTTCATGAGCACTCTATGCATGGTTTCATGGATTCTTCAGTGAAAAAAATAAATAATGTAGTAAAAATGAATGGGGGCACACAGAGTTCGACCTTAACTTTGTTTCCACAAGCCAGCTCGGCTACTGAAACAGACTCTTAACTAGCCCACAGGCATTTTCACTAGCCCGCATGTTTTTTATTTTATTATAGAGTGTCTCATAAACAACAATGTGCATACATGTAAAACGTGTATCCTGAGGCAATCTTGTCAGTGTTTTTAATAAACAGATCTAATAATTTAACCCTAAACAGTTAATAAAATTAGACACAAATTGATACAGGTTTGCTTTCTGAATTTAATGATTTATTTCTTCCTGTCCTTTCATCTTTGCCGTAGCCCAATAATTTTTGACTCGCCAACCGGGCTACTTAAGAAAAACTTTCACAGTTTGACTAGCCTGCGCTGTTTTGACTAGCATTTGGCTAGCGGGCTACCGCTAAAGTCCAACCCTGGGCAAATGATCACTCTCCCAAGGCCCCCTTCAATGGAGAAGCCATTGTGCACGCTATCATATCAATGCAACAGCCCCATTAAGGAATATCTGAACAATAGCTAGCATGATGTTTTCGCCATTGAAGGGAGCATTCATGCTAGAATTGAAAGCATGCTTGGATTGGTCTTTAGGCCAAAAAAAAAAAGTCTCCGGTTTCTGGTATGCGCGCGCATCGCCGTAGCCATGCGCGTCGGCAAAATGAAAAACTTTTTTTTTCAATGAAAGATGATGTCTGAAAACCGCCAAACTCACTGGTTTGATGTGAATCTTGCTGCTGCACAATTTTAACGTGTTTTTAGATTGGGTTATGGTCGAGAATAAGCTTTATGTGGCCTCTCTGGACTCCCATATATTTGCACTAAGTTTAGTCGGGCACCATTTGCAGTCATCAGCCGACATTTGAAGCAAAAAGTCAGGTAAAAAAAAAAAGCCGCGTCGCCGCACCACTTTTTGGGCAAGCTCCATACCAGAAACCGGAGACTTTTTTTTTTTTGGCCTTAGGGTCCGATTGTATACGACATCAAAGTCCCCTGTGACCATCTTTTTCCTCGCTATGGGCCACCATTGCAGTAGGCGAGCGTTTGGTTAGCAAGCACACCATGCATTGCAAAGTAGAGAGTACGGCTTATTTTCATGTAAGATAATTGAAAATTCTTTATCAAAATGCATAATGGTCATACCATTCCGTGTACAATTGTCATAATCTTGCCAACCCAGCACTAGATGTTGACTGTTTTTTTTCACACAGTGTTTTGCCATCAATAACAGCTTTGAAGGTTTGCCTACTACCTACTGCATGCAGTGCTATACAACCTTTGCCTACTACAATGGCCACACCAGTACCCGGACTTAACCCATGTCACATGTGTCAGTGAGAGAGCCCTACAGGTGTTAATAGGTTCAAGGTTTTCTAGTCAAGGCCTCACCTGCAGAATGTTAATGCTGGAATTTTTATCATCTCCACCGATCAGCAGCGTGAAGAACGGCTTCTCATCGTAGAGGGCCTCCATCTTCTGGAAAACCTTGTTGAAATTGTAGTTGGTGAGGTTGAACGTCCCGGTAACATTCCAGCCTCCAAGCTTCAAAAGCAAACAGAAAATATTACATTACTTTTTTCAACAAACTATTTTACTAAATTAGCTCAAATTTCTTGTGTAACCAGTTCGCGCTGGGATTTTTTGGACATTGACCAGACCCAGGCACAGGATTGTTTACACAAACCTTGATGCCAGACGGGTTCACAGGCCGTCATCTGTGGGTAGCACACCCTGATATTTCGGGCCTCGCTCGCTGCGAGCGGGTTGCAGACCATATTTCTGGCCTCACTCGTTGCATGTTTATCCGTCATCCGTTCCGAGTACCGCAAAACCTTAGCATGTATGCACATCATCTGATGTGAACTGGTTAAAATCAGTCAAATATCCGCAATTCCGCAACCTCCTCTACATCAGTTTAAACTCTCTGTCAATTTTGGACAAGCGCAGGTAAACACAAATCCCGATCAACGGCCAGTTTAGGGTGGCACATGTTAAACTTCATCTTCACATTTCGAATATTCAAGTCGAAGTAAGAATTATCAAATACTAAAATGCAGTTTAGCCCTACTTAAAAACCTCCTGCTATTTAAAGGGAAAATGCAACATTTGCAAACATCAAAAAATAAAATTACCAAATCATTTTGAAATACCTTGCTGGACTGTTAGTGAATGACAGTGTAAAGCATCCTGTAATATCATGGCACCTGGTATACTGTCATTTTCAAGAAAAGTGGTATTTTTGTATCAATTTCCAACGCTGGGCGGCCGACCAGCGTTGGAAAACACTGGCTTTTTTTCAAATACTGGCCCCAATTGACCATCGCACTTGTTTGCAATCGATTACACACCTATGAACGGGTACAAGCCAGCTACACTGGCTCCCTGACCTTACAATTCCCCAATGTACATAAACTGCTCTGTTTCTTCTTATATGGAGTCAGGGAACCAGACTACAGGAAAGTGATTGTTTTTCTTGGTTTTTATAGCATTTTCGAACCCAAAACCTCAAAAAAGTCAATGTAACTACATTTGCTATATATTTCCAACCCCCCAATTCCATCCATTTCTGAAAATTACAGCAAAAGCAAATGATGTATATTCCCTTTAAACAGTCATAGACAGTCAAAATTTCGATCCACTTCCCTGCTAAACTTTTAACACGGGCTAGTCACCAGCAGTCAGATCATATGTCAAGCAAGCAATGTGACGAGTCAAACTCAGTCAACAGACCATGAACAGACAAAGCAGGCAAGCGGTGGGCACAGCTGGCTTATCAATTACCCACAGTCAAAGCAAAGCTGTATCGAGTTACATCAACGGTCTCAGCCAGTCAATCCTGCTTTATGAAGGCTGGGAATTCTTAACTGTTGAAAACAGTCACTTGATTGATTTTGACTGAAAGGACAACTTGGCACAGAATGCATGTTTGCATAGGAGGATTAATGTACATAACACTACAATATCGCGCCAAACCGCCCTGCCTATTAAAACAAAGTACATGTACGTGGTCCTGTTCTTACCGTATTGATGATATCTATTAGCGGCTGCGCTCCCAGACGATCAATACTGTTCTCTTTGTCAATGCAAGACGTGTAGTAATTCTGCGCTTTCTTCTCCGCAGTACTAGTCGTGTTTAACTCACCCTCTGTAAACACGGAATTTCAGCAAGAATCTCTCTCTTATCAATAGTCTTTTTCTCATTACCATATTATGCAGGTCACTAAAATCGACGAAACTAGTCAAACCAATCATTGTCTAACCAGCGTTTGATCAGACATGTCACGAGTTAATCAAACTTTGGGCAATTCCAGTGTTGTGAGAGAATGCACTGTCCGTGACAGAGCAAATGAACCATGATATCTAATTAATGATTCAGAGAAATGATCTAAAACTCCTAGTCTGTAATCTCCTTGACCATTACTAGATGATTGATACTTCTTGAAAAATTCATTTTCAGGTTTATTCGCTGAGCTCTTAAAGTACAAAAAAATGGTCTGATTTGTAATGTCCATGATGCTGGGATTGCCCCTATGGTTAACTACATTCATATACATTGTAGTTCTTGATCTAACCAGATTGTTTTCACAATATTCATCGATATATGAGGATGCTGTTGATCTTATTTTTGGTAGGTTTTTTTGGTACAGTGATAAAAGTAAAGCTGTTTCTCAAACCTGGGAACATCTCCAGTTTCGGCTTCATATGTTTTTCAGATGCATATTGAAGCCTTGTCTATCCAAACCAAAGAAAAATGCTCTGAACTCTGTCCCAACTTACAGCAGAACTGGGGACAGAACCGGGGTTTGAAAAACCCCACAAAATATAGCTTATGGTGTTGTTTAATAGGCCATCAGCCTAGGGGTTTGGTCGGTATCAAATGAGGGGAATATTGGCCATTGTGATTTTTGGCAAGGTATGCACCCCTGTATTTGGAAAATATGTGATATCATTGCAGCGATGGCAGCCTTTTGGGTGCTAAAGAACAAAAAAATGGCAGCCAAAACATGCTTGTTACCACATATAATTAATCCGGTTCAAGAATACTGGCGGCCATTTTGGTAAAAAAAATTTAAATGATAACACCCAAAAAACTGCCACCGCTCACACTACAAAGCTATCTGACATTGTTCAACTGTAGATGAGTATACCTTGCCGAAAATCGCTATGAGCATTGCTCTTTTCGATCATTTGATACCGGTGGCCCAATTTTTGGACCGAAGCTGATAGCCTATAATATACATATAAAATCAACAAAATAGGCCAAGGGCCAAAAAAAATAGTTTCTCATCTGGGGTCAGTGTTTCCCCTGCCCATTCAAACATGAGGCAGCCCACCTCGACACTTTCTGTGACCACTTCGCTCAATTTGTGCAAATATCACCACCTCGCTGTGAAGATTTGCAATACAGGAAATACTAATCCAAACATTGTCATTTTGTGTAATTTATGAGCCCTTTTCTTGTCCTCTATGTGTCAAGAACTCACAATTTGGATGTGTAGATGGAATCATCGTGCATTTTTGTGAGCACTGCATTCTTTTCAGTTTGCAGACTATGTCAATTTTGTTTCAATCATCAATTTGAATTTTTACCACCTCAGTTCATTAGCCAGGGGAAACACTGTCTGGAAAAAAGAAGGAGGCATTCCTATTTTTTCCTAATTAAAGATGGCGGATTTTCCAAGATGGCGGATGCATTCTTCCATTTTCTCGATTTTTTTTGGGCTGATACTTTTGTGGCCAGAGGAGCCGTCATCCTTTCTACCTTATTGTGTGCTTAAACATGACATCACTACAATTTTGTTGGCATATAAAAAGAAGTCAAGATACACACAGATTATATAAATAAAAATCAAATAAAAATAGATGATCAAATAAAAATTAAAAAGGGGGAGGGGGCGGGTGGGATAAATAGAAAGCAGGCGGGGACGAGTTAAAACTAGTTTATTGTTTTACCAGGCCTAAGAAAAACGCCATTTCTTTTTCCGACCTACCAAGAACCTGCTTGATAACCACTTGATTTTCCCGCCAAATCATCCCGAACGTCGTCCACCGTGATTGGCCGTCGGGTATCGGGTGCTCCTTAATCCAGCTGCCGCACGAGTACTTGTGGAAATCATCGCAGGGGTCGATGGACTTGTCCATGGAACTCAGCACACTGCCGGCTATCGTCACACACGGCCCCGTCAAGCAAAACTCTACAAACGAAGACAGGATTATAAACCCATTAGGGTCTTTACATGTACTACATTGTAGTACATTGTATTTATTCCTTAGCAATGCCATGACACTAAGAGTACTCGGACGGTTTTGGTTGATACAGGGAGTTAACAGTTAACAGTTAATTTCAACGTTACAAATTATAACTAACTCAACTGCTAATTAGCATGTGTCGATTGTGTTGCATGATTTTTTAATTCAAAATCTTGTTTGACAGCTTAGAACTTCTTTCAAGTTTGGTAAATAAGAAAGAGCTATACAATTTGAAGTAATTTTAGGCACAGTAGTGGTGGGCTTTTTAAAATTTGGTTTGAAATCCGCTTTTCATTTTCAATTTTGGATATCGGATATTCGAAACCAACCTTAAAAAAGTAAACCTGCCATTTTTTTGTGACACAGGCTAAAGAAAGCAGCTGGAACATCCCCCAATTTGCTCCATGGTCTCTGATTGTAACTGCATTCACTTGCTAGTGGTCTTCTTGGTTCATGAATAGCCTGCCCATTGGACTTATCAGAGAGTTCCCATCCAATTTTTTTTCTCAACATTACAGCTCTGGAGTGTTTTTGTAAAGGCCCAGTGGTCATTGAATCCTGCAAACTATACCCAGTCATTGGGAGGGCATTTCAAACAGCACCTTTTTGTTGGCATGAGTGTGAGCTGGATTGGATTTTCAGACAAAATCAGAACCGTTATTCAGTTTGAAAAAAAATTAGGATAAGGCCAAGAAAAAAAAATATTCGGTCTCTGGTCAGACCAAAGTTCCGGAATTGACACGGGGACGCGGCTTTTTTTTTTTTTTTTTTTTTTTTCAAGCTGGATTGTACAGAAAAGGTGGGGTATTATTTTGCTTTTTTGGTGTCCTCATGTACATTGGTGTCCTCCATAATTTGCCTTGGTGTTCTCGATCATTTGCCTTGGTGCAATTTCCCATTCCTTGGTGTTCTTTGGTAAAAAAAATTGAGGAGGTGCGGCAATAGAGGGCGCTGTTTGAGCTACCGCGGAACATTTTGGGGAAAAAAAAGATTGACGCGCATGATTAAAATTGACGCGCCCGCTGACCAGAGACCGACTTATTTTTTTTTTTGGCCTAACCGGATTTTGAAATCTCGGATTTTCCACCACTAATGCAAGGGGTGCACAAAAACAAAACCAAAGAAAACACACAACAAAAGCAATGACATACTGTACACGCATACAATCTAAATACGCGTAAGTCGTTCAATCCAAAAATGATCCAGAAATGTCAAACGTTATCGCGTGTCCATCACACGCAAATTGAAATTGACAGGACACGTGGAGGTCCACTATACGAGACCAATTTGAGCCGACAGATATAATTGACGAGTATTTACAGGTGCTTCAGTTAATACACTACAGCACTAATCAAAAGTTCATGTACACGGATGTATCAATGTAACAGTATATACATACAATGCACATCTTTAATTGAAATTTTGATGATCACCCTGTGTAGCATTTGCGGGGCGCATATTTTTGACAAGTTAATTTTAAAGCTCAGGCAGGAGCTCTAAATGTCACTTCGTGGTCGGTTGGTCAGTAGGTCTGTCCCCAGAAAATTGACCAAAAACGAGCCCCCTAAAGTTTCCCATATAATACCAAATTGTTTCACAAAAAAAGCAAGCTAATTAAATTAAATACTTTACAAAAACTGTCAGTAAGGCCAAAAAAAAAAAGTCTCCGGTTTCTGGTATGCGCGTCGGCAAAATGAAAAAGTTTTTTTTTCAATGAAAGATGATGTCTCAAAACCGCCAAACTCACTGGTTTGACTGGAATCCTGCTGCTGCACAATTTTAACGTGTTTTTAGATGGGGTTATGATCGAGAATAAGCTTTATGTGGCCTCTCTGGTCTCCCATAATATTTGCACTAAGTTTAGTCGGGCACCATTTGCAGTCATCAGCCGACATTTGAAGCAAAAAAAAACAGGTAAAAAAAAAAAAAAAACGCGTCACCGCACCACTTTTTGGGCAAGCTCCATACCAGAAACCGGAGACTTTTTTGGGGGGGCCTAACAATTCGTGAAGTTTATTATGAAAATTTTGTCAAGGGAGGAAGATGACGTGCAGTAATGTTATAGTTAGCTGGTGTACAGCGCGCTATGATTCCGCGCGAAAAAGCAGGCAAATTTTATGGGAGACTTACATTTAGGGGGCTTATTTTGGTAAGTTTTCGGGGACAGATCAGTGCAGTGTGATTTTCAAGTGGGACGCCTCGAGGAGGGTGCGTGGGACGGTGCGTGGGATGCCGCGCGTGGGACGGTGCGTGGGATGGCGTGCGAGGGACGGAACGTGGGATGGCGCGTGAGATGCCGCAGCCCGGGCTTGTAGGCACAATCTCCCACTCGACATTATACATGTAGACTTTCATGGACGACAGCCACAGCTCGTTGTGCACTCGCACTTGTTTAATTATAGTGAACACATGGCGATTCCAATTGCCGCATGTTGAATGATAGCATTCTCTTTAATTTGATGTCAATGTCAAAGTATTGAAAATTTGTTTCGGCCATAAAATGAAGAGTTCATTTCCAAAATGCGACATATCCATTTGAAAAAGGTGACAATTTTGCATGGTTATGAAAGTTTAAAACTTAAAGACTTGAATTTCAAAATTGAACTTGAAACGAAGAACAATATTATGAATTCATTTAAGGTGATCTACGTTGATCAAAAAGAATAGGAAACACAGAAAGTAAAAAGCAATGAGATCGTCACATCATGAACATGATGAAGCATTTCCACACTAGAAAAAATGCGCATGATTGATTTTCCTTGAAATCGGTTGAGTTTGTTTTGACACACCTTTATTTGACACGAATAATTTCAAAACCCTTTTGAAAACCAAACCAATAACCAGGGATAAAGTTAAGATTCCAAGCTTTAAAATGATATAAAAATAATGGCGGTACGTGTTTCTGCTGTGACGCTAGAGCCCCGCAAAAAAAATATTTCGGGTAATTTGGGACCAGGTTTCATAAAAATGTAATATAAATATCATGTATCAATATAAACAAATTTATGGACAGCTGAGATTGCTAAACTATCACGTCAGTATAATTTCATTCCCACAAACTGCAAAATCTTATGCAGCTGATGTCCATACACAATCGCATATATGTAACAAGTATCGCAACCGCGAGGGTGGTTTTCGTTTACATCAAAAACACGGAAATCGTATCATATTCCAAAGGCTCGTTGCTTATATTTATTAGACGTGTCCGAGTCACAAAAACGACGGACACACATTTGTGTAATACAAGAGCATGGGCATACTGTATGGCTCCGGTTTTTGAATGACACAATATTGGTTCGGTTGTTGACGTTTCTGGCAACGATGCTCGGTATTGTGTATTGACTTGTCAACCATCAAAAGCCGCGGCTTAAAATAGATGCCCGGGTTTTGTAGGGTGTACGTTTACATAAAATGACAAGTATGAAATTTCCAAGCAAAAGGAATTGTGAAAGAAAGGATGTGAGAAAAAGTCTACACAGGTTTTTTGGGTAAACAAACAACAATTTTGGGAATAATTTATAAATTAAATACTTAAAGTTTTGTTATTTTTTATTCGATGTATCATTCAATAAACCAATACCTTTTGCATTGCTAGAAAAATTAGCAATTAAAATCAATATATATTGGGCGTGAAAAATCGAAAATTGCTAGTGCTGGGCAGATTCGAATAATTTAGTATTCGATTATTGGGCCCTGGATTTGATCGAATATTCGAACATCGACATTGAGTTAAAAATTTTTTTTATGAATATCATGTACATGTGTTTGTATCAATATTTCTTTTTTGAGATAGCTGACTTTGTCATGTATGTGATATTGACAGATTTTAAAGATCAAATTAGGGCCAATATTCCTCACAAAAGCCCTCAAAAATGACGTGGCATTTGACAAAAAAATAAAACTACTACACCATACAAATAAAATTACACCACAGACTGTTTTCTCTAATTTTCTTCAGACTGCTCACATTTTTCGAACATTGTATTTGGTAGTGGCTATTGGGATATTCAGTGGATGATCGAATATTCGTATATTCCATATATTCAGAACAGCCCTAAATATTGCATCCAGAAATGTTTGATTTCCTAATAAATTTTTGGAGCTTACAAATGAAGACATACACTGTAAAAGTACATTTGTACATGTATAGCGAAGGTTCTACTTTGTACTGAGTACATGTATACACACGTGGGACAATAATGCTGGAAAGTTCACGGGTCACCCTGATGGCAAGTATTCATATTTTAAATGGCAAATATCTAAGAGTGCCTATCGGGCGATCTATTTTCATCTTCATCTGGAGTTTATTTTCTTTTCTTTTCTTTTTTTCTGTAGCGAAGGACTCACAGCTGTTACGTCCATTTAGAAATGAAAACAGTCCGAAAATTACCGTGCCAATTAACCTTTGCGGCGTGCGTAGCTTCTCCGTATGATACGAAGGGAGGAAAACATTTATGAGACATGTATCTCAGCATGAGAGGAAACGAATGAGTTGAGAGAAATGATGTCCGGAAAGATTACACGCAATGGAAAAAAAAGGTTTAAAAAGTGTAATTCGGGCGATTCACAATGCAGTCCGCCACCAAGAGTTTGCCGCGAAGAGTTCGTTTTTCCCAGTGCATTGTGGGAGTTGGTCGTCAAATTCACAGCGCGGAACATTTGAAATTGTTCCTTTTTTCCAGTCAGTAGTTTCGTAAAGGTTTGCTCTTTTGTTTTCTTTTTATCAATGTGGGCTTTTTTGTGAGGCGGCAGAACGCTATGCCCAAATCTATAACAAATTAGTTCAAGTTGTCTACTGACACTCATTCATAGGGCCATGTTTTGTCGACCGTAAACTGGAAAACTGGACTCTCCATGGCAAACTCTTGGTGGCGCACTGCATTGTGAATCGCCCGAATTGAGAGAGGTTTTTTTTATACGTAACATAGACAAATCCTGGCTTGTGATCATTGTTCACTCACGAGGCCCCCTTCAATGGAGAAACCATTGTGCAAGCTATTGTACAAAGCAACTGCCCTGTGACGGATTATCTGAACAATAGCTAGCACAATGCTTTCGCCATTGAAGGGGGCCTTCGTGATAGAATTGATAGCATGCCAAGATTGGTCTATATAATATGTGTGCACGTACCTTACTTAACAGTTCTTAGACCTTTTTATTGCCAATCTCAAAATCTCAACTCAAAATCGCAAATCTCCACCTGTTCAGGCATTCAGTAAGGCGCCTATTGGGATTTCCAAGCACGTGTATAATACATTTTTTTTGGAGGTAGTCGACCAGCTGATATGAAAGTTTTTAAAGATGCAAACTTTTAAAGATTAAAATGAAACATTTTTTTTTCATCTTTTCGTCTCTTTTATCTTTTCAAGACCTCTCACATTTTTTTAAACATTTGACCTAAAAAGTATTTCAAACATTCTGTGGCTGATCAATATTCAATATTGGCATTTTCCCTCATCAAAAATGCAGCGACGTTCAAGCAGACCTCTTATCCAGTAAATCCTGCTGCTGCAAACGAAAACTACTCTCGCTTAAATGTTCACCTCCGCACACATGCAAAGAGCACATCCAAATATTTTGCCTCTCAGTTGTTCAAACACCATTTTCAACACACACTGATGTCCGCACTTAAACCCCCGGCGATAATGGTGCATTAAGGCACGACGATATTTCATCAATTTAATGAATTACCATACACAGGTCGTTAAACACATACACGCTCAACTTTTCGAGTTTGCATACTTTTGTTTCTTTCTTACTTTGGATATTTAGGTTACTGGCATTTGGCTGTTTTACTACCATCGATTTTGTTAACTTGATGCTCTCAGAGGTACATTGTATTTTGCAAAGTGCTGACATTTTACATGCGTGGGTTGCGTGGGTTTTGTAAAACGCATTTTGATCACAATTTATGGTCCCTTTTTCCCCCATTTCTGAAAATGAGTACAATTTGCTGATTTATGTGCATGTATTAAGAGGGGTTCAATTACCTAAATGAGAGTGTTTAATTTTATCAGGACATCAAATCCAGCTGTAAAATTGTCTGAGCCAGGGGCGTGGGGGGGGGGAGGTCCAGGGGGTTGAAAATGGGGGCGGACTCAAGATTTCTACATGTACATGTATTGCCCAATCCTCAAGACTTCATCTTGGAAAGTAGCATCTGTCTTCAAAATGTGGGGAGAGGTGTGCATTTACAGGTAGTATGGGAACCGTGTACCAATTTAAAAAAAAAACCATGAATATCCGGGTATCCATTAAAGAAACCCAATCCCAAACTTCAAATATCGGAAGTAGCTGTTGAGATTGTACTACCACATTGGTGCATCGCTACTTACAATGTATTACATGTATTACAAACGTGTACAGTGAGTTTTATACATGTGTAGCTTTATATTATAACGTGAATTGTAACTTTCGGTGTAAATTGTAACCCATGCACTGGTGTCTCTTACTTGTTTGTTGCTGTACTCATCATTTTGCCTTTGAGAAAGGTTCGGCTAGAATCAATATGATTGGCCATCTAATTTGGTTTTATTTTTAAAATAGATCAACAATAAACCTGCCCCCCCCCCAAAAAAAAGGGGAAAAATGTAAATTTATTCAACTAAAGGAGTCGAAACTTCCAGCATTGATGGCACTGGAAATTTGCATTAAAATCACAAATACAATCTTAAAGACAAAAAGTCCAACTAGTGGAATGCTGCATTTCAAAATCTCCCTCAAATTCCCTTAAAGCTACAGTCCATCATTTGCAGCTATCCAAAAAGTAACTGACAAAATTATTGTTGAAAAACATACTTGGTTGAAGCGAGGGCAAGCGTTGACACGACGCACACGCACGCGCGGTTGCTATAATTCGTCGGATCAGTGCGCGACATCGCGTAGCTGCAATCGGCTCAGTGAGAACGTGTCTCGGACGCTGAATTCAGGCCCAATTCAAAACATGATTCAGCAACTTTGGATTGGAAATCGAGATCCTAGAATGCTGTTTTTCTCGAAATAATACAGCTGAAGCTGAGCTGAACTTCATCAGGTTAGTTGTTCAGCGCCCTTCTTTAGATTTTGAGCACTTTTCTTGCTTCAAACGAACAAAATGCACAAATGACAAATGGACTATAACTTTAATAGAATTTCAAATCCACAGTGCAGTAAGTGTGGGATCTTAAATGAATTTGTACATGTATGTGTACATGATTTGCATTGCCTCAAGATGAACAAGGCTTGTTCATTTGATAATGCAGTCACACATTGTCACACATGTATATTTCTTTCTCACTACTTGCCTAGGGAGCTGTATTCAAATCATCTAGCAAGAGTAAAAACTCCCTGGAGCTTAATTCAATTTTTCCCCCTCGGACACTCATGCTACTAGTGCTTGGGATGTCTAGTCATGCTGGAGACACTGTGAGAATTACAGGCTTGCCTCATGGGCCCAGACTTTTGGGTTTTTACATTTGACAGAAGGAAGATTTTTTTATTTTGTACATACTAATGTGATCTGACGCCAAAATATGACCATTACTTCTTTTTTGAATTTTGTAAGATGATTTGGAAAGAGTTAACTCAGGGCAAAAGCTCAAGATGTTCGTGTATTAAGGCCTATATGCCAAACTTTACAAAGTATGCATGAAAAATAAGATGATTTTTTTTTCTGTTCCATGTATTTATCATGATTGGCCTACACGTAGATTGACGTTTGACGTACATTGTACTTACACATGTTACATCTGCATGTAGGCAATCAACTGAGAAAGGACATGGAAATGGCAACAGCGAAGAAAATATTAATCAGGAAGAACAAAAAAGTACAATAGCATTCCTTAAAAACAACAGAAACAAGAACAAATGAGCTGTTCAGTTTTCCTGGATAATTTCCGGCAAGCTCCTAAGCATTCGAAAGTAAAAGTGCAGTAACAGTAAACTGCCCACTTTAAAGGGGCACTTTCATCAACAATGCACCATTTTGGGAAATAAAGCACATTTCTTACGAAATGATCATCAGTTTGAAACAGGCCCTATCTTTTATAAAGATATATCTGCTCCATGCACGAACAAGAGAGGGCCTTTTGGACAAAGTGTCTGAGTACTGGTTCGCGCGCATATAGCGCAAAATATGCATGACTAATTGTATTCTGAATTGCACAAAGCAATAGTGTCTTCAGGTGGGCTTAGGGGGTGTGGTGAGGAGGAGACAAGGGGAGTGGCAGGGGAGGGGGGGGTTGCACCAACATGTTATGAGAGGGCACCGAGGGTTGACCAAACAACAAAATTTCACCCAATTTTCCAGGGCACTGAACTTTCTGTGACCTACACCTTTAAATACATGTAGATGTACATGTACCGGTACATGGCCTGTAAAGTGTAAACAATATTGGCTTGGTTTTGGCGATCTCCAAACAGAAGTGCACCTTTAAACCAACTCTTCACGCCACGATGCTTGTTCCTACACTCCATTTCCCAGCTAGTCAGCCAGTGCACTATCATTAATGCATATCCTACAATAACAGTTCGACTGCGGCTCATTAGACAACACGCATGAATATTGTATGTTTCAATTTCGATGGGAGATTTATTGATGCTCACGACAAATCCATCTCCGCTAGCGCTACCGGTTGACGTCAGTTCACTTTTTAAAAAGATTTTCCCCAGGAAGACGAAAAACTGGATGCAGTAAAGTACAACTATTACTCCTTCAAATAATTTTTGTGGAGTTTTTGTTCCTTAAAAAACCCTGTGGCTAATGATTTTACAATTTTACTTTTAATAATTCAATTTTAATTTTTTCAATTTTGAACGTTTTCAACCTTCTGCAAAATACGCTTTTATTTTGGTTTCTTTTGCACCAATGATGAACAAAAATAATACGCTTTGATTATTGTCGAGCTGCAAAAAGTTCAAACTTTGCAATGGAACTAAATCCATAACTAAACATGGGCAGGTACTTTTGCTCGACGTACATGTACACGTATAATTAATCCAAAAGAGAGTAACTTTTGTATTGCTAAAAATTGCTGCAAGTTAAAATTGTGCGATCCCCCGGCATGCTGGCAGTATTTATACAGTCAGTTTATAGTAGGCACACTTTTCAGTTGAAAATCAACAATGACCTCATTTGACCCCGAGATTCAAGATGTAGGATGTATAAGTCCAATTAATAAGTTTTATTTTAGTAAAAGAATCGTTCATATCGCTCATGAACTTTCAAGTTATGGATTTTTAAACACAAACACAGTTTTATAATTTTGTCCATGGATCACAAAAAAGGTAAGTGATATAAATGAAAACAATGCACATAAAAAAAAATCGGAACACTCTCATAACCATGATAACTGGCTCTTATCATAACCTTTATTTAAACACCTTCTGCTTCCAATGTTAAAACAACATGCTTTATAATGTCAAGAGTTTATAGTCTTGCCCTGCCTTCTACCTGGCTAACCCGGAGACTTATGGGACTATTCTGGTATCGTTTTTTTGATACATCGTTTCATTTTCCTGAAATGTCACATACCTAAAAAGTGATCCGTGATTTGTGTTCAAAATTCCATAACTCAAAAAGTACATGAGTGTTCTGAATGATTCTTGTACTAAAAGAAAGCTTATTAGTTGGGCTTTCATATCCTAGATCTGGAAAGCGCTACATGCAGAACTTCTTTACAAAATAGGGGGCGCCATTGGGTTTCCTTTTTCTTGACTCACCCTGTAGTTCTGAAGACTTAATAACTGTTCCATTTTTCAGCTGTGTCCATGCACTTTTGCGTGGCATTGCCCACATAGAAAATACATTAGGAATGAGTCTGGTAACTCACCTTCTTGCCTTTCGATTGCATACAAGATGGCAAGGATGAGCACAACAAGTAAAAGCACCACGCAAAGCACCACCAGAATCTTCTCCAGTAACGTCCGCCCACTCAGCTTTCCCGAAGGCCCGCCCATCTCCCCTTTAATGTACTTGATGTTGTTGGCATTGGAGTTTTTGTAGTGCACATCTGGTACCTGGGGGGAAGTCAGAAAACCTCAGTTCACAGGCAGACAGGAACAAAAAATGAAATTGCTAGATACAGGAATTTAAAGACAGCAAAATCAAGTTATCATACAAATAATGAATGTTTATGAGTGCAATGGAAAGAATAATTTCATGAGTTGGAATGTTCCATTCCATGAGATGAAGCCGAGTGGAATGGAACATTCCATCTGTCACCGAATGAAATTACATGTATTCTGTCCAATGCGCAAATGTGAAACATTCATTATTCGTTTTATACAACACCTAAATTATCATCTGGTTGGTCAGATCCGCCAAAAGTGTGACCGTGCAATGGACCTTCCATTCACTGTGGAATAGAACTTCTATTTTGGGGGACCAGGCCATGGGTTGGGACGAATAATTCAATGACATGTGATCAGCCACCTACCAATCAGGTGACAGGGATTATTCAGGCATTGTATACATGTAAAAGAGATTGTAAATTCAGTTATATTTTTCCTTTGAAGTAACAATCAACAATTTTTGGTTTCACGTTTTGAATAGAAAACCCCTAAACTGAAAAGTGTCTTCCTGAAATTACATCACCGCAACGGCGCCCTAAATAAGTTGTCCGGAAAAGCATGGACAAATTTTAATGTTTAAAGAAGTGCACTTTTCAATAAAATTAACCAAAAAGGGATGTCAAATAGATTTCATGCATTTTAAGAGGAGTAAAAAGTTGCATAAAATGTGTTCCTAGGAAAAATTCAGCCCATGGCCCCTTTAATATCACCAATAGAGATACATGTCTAAAGGCATCAGGTCTACCATAACTAATAAAACATATATCTGGTTTCGACATCTGGTTTTTGAATCATACACTATTTTGATTTTGACCAGATTTTTCACGACCTAGTTCTGTGAACATGAACTACATGTGAAAAACATGTAATGACTCCCTAGTGAACAAATTAAAGTCTGGTAGGATTTGCAATTATGTGTGCCTGGACAATTACCAACAGATAGTGTGACAGAGATCTTGCTGAAAATGAAGACAGGACTGGTGTGGAATATCCAGTGAAATGTTCATATCTGAAATGGAGTATCACTCCGTAGAAAACAAACACTGAAAGTGGTTTCAAAGCAAGGGTGCCCGCAGGCACACTTTTTATGTGCAATGCATTAGCCTGATTAGTAACGGAATCCAGTTACAAATCCCAAAACATTGTGCATTATTGTTTATATGAGGCTTCGGCGTATAGGGCTCACTCAATGACGGCCATATCTGTAGGAGAACTGCAACTGCGTGTTCCAAACACGCACGCTTGTTGCTTGAAATGTGTTGGAAATATGACGCAGCCGATGCGCGTTATGCAAGTTGATGCTCAAAATGCTGATGCACGTGGATGGTCTGTAGGAAATGACGTCATTTGAACGAGACCTATTGTATGCTTTTGTAAAACATACCCGGATGACAGCAATAATTTTGATATTGTCCGATGCGCCGTCATCTAGGATTTTCGCTGGTTCCCGCATGATCAAGAGCGTAGAAACTCACAGTTGTCAACCAGTCAACAGAGCGTAGCGCGCGGTACCGTCCAACATGGACGCCAACGCGGCGCGAAGCAGGCCAGGTATACGCGCACTGTTGTCAATAATCACAATGGCAGCTTCAAATAGTTTGATGAAATAGGAGAAATGAAGACAGTGTCTTGAATTGTATTTCTTGCGAATCAAGTCAGCCTGATATAAATAATAATAACATTGGAAGGCTTTTTTTCGAGTTCAAGAATATATTGCACTCCCTATGACAATATTGCACTCGTCTTCGACTCGTGCAATATTGTCATAGCTCGTGCAATATATTCTTGTATCCACCTCAAAGCCATCCAATATTATGTAATTATTCTCTGTATTCTCAAAAAATGTATAGCAGCCTCTGAGCTACATATGAACTTCCACAGGTTAGCTGTTATGCAGCTGTCTAAAGAATTTGAGCAATTTTGTTGCTTCAAACAAAAAATGCAGAAACAGGAAATGATAAGCACCTGATAAGCACCTGATATGTACTGATACTTTTAATGATGAACAATATAAGATAATACTGCAAGATATTCGTCAAGCTGTTTTCCCTCTAATGCCTGTTTTAGAACTCCCTATCTGAATTCGGCTTCCTTCTTCTATCAAAATGCTTCCAATTCAAACGAAATGTGAACACCATATTATTTCTGACCAATGTTTATTATTTACATAATTGAAAACAAATCTCAAAAACCGAAGTTCCCGGTATGACATCATCAATCGACATTGCAACGTTGATAAATTGCTTTCAGGCCTTTGATCTTTTTATGAGTTGACTGCAATGCCAATTATCATCATTATCAACCCCCCCCCCCTCCTCCCCCTGAAATATCTTGGACTCCAACATCCCGGCAACCCCTTTGGAAAATTCTGCATCCCCACTAAAGCTTAAAAAGGACTGTTTCACTTACATGTGCAACTAACACAAACATAACCTACAACAACGTGCATAACTATGGCAATCCAATATGCACTTTCTCACAACCACTTAACTCACGCCAGGCATTGTACGGACCAAAAAAATGAAATGAAAGGATTTTTTTATCAGCATCCTGCCAGGATCAAGCCTACCTTGGTGCAGTTATTCTCCCCCATCTTCCCGTTCGAGCTATCACCCTCCGCCAATCCTGAGGCAGTGGAGTTCTGGTTGTGGGCTGCCGGCTGGCTGTTGGGCAGAGCCGTGACTGTGGCCTGGTCATGATCCGACAGCTCGTCAGCACCGCTCAAGGAAGACCGCTGGTACTTCACCATCTAAACACACACCGCCACACCGGGATCCAGCCAACGGGAATTTTTTTGATTTTCAACAGAGAGAGAGAGAAATCGAGAAAGAGAAATGATTGTCAGAGGTTGGATTGATAACCATGGCACGTCTTTACACTGATGCTATACAGTTACAGTGACAGGTTTTTTTTTAATTGGATCGTTTATCTTTTAGGGAAAGGGTCGGTTACGGAAGAATGCTTCACGTGTGTATTCAAGTTTGATATGTCAAAAAGGATTGATGTTTCTTAACAGTCTTAAGGTCGTTAGTCTACATTTGCATACTTTATGTATGTCCTACACGTACCTCAAAGGGATATGTACATGTATATCCATACATCTATACATGAACATCTACGCAAATAATAATTTTTGTTTTCAATTCTTATCAGGAAATACACAAATATGTATGAGTATTCATACATGTACAACCACTTTTTCTTGTTTTGTATATTAGATCACTTCTGTCTCATACATGTCATAAGAAAGGATTAATGGGGAATGGTTTTATGGAAAATTTCAGTTGGATATGTCTAACGGATTGATGTTTTCTTGACAGTGGTAAAGTCGTTAGTCCGTTCTACTTCCAAGGTTTGCAATGTGTACAAGTTTCGGTATTTTCGTTTATTTCTTTGAGTGAATAGGCCTATGCGTGCAACATTCGTTATAAATATCTAAGGGACGGTATGGGGGATGATTAATAGCGGTACTGAAATTAGATTTGTTGCATGACGAATTGATGTTGCTTTGACAATGTTTATGTCATTACTCTATGTCCTGGGTTTTTTTCAGGAATGTACATGTATTGTGCTGTTTTTTTGCTCCTCTAAATTCTTTAAGTATCATTTTTACATGAGTGCATGCATCTAGCAGTTTATTACATGTAATGGTGGGAAAATGCACTGAAACATTCATAAGAAATCTAAGTACATGTACATATATGCACGTGGGTCATTCCATGAATTTGGAATCCACTTTTTTGTCATGTTCCTTTCACATCTACATCCAGCATCTATGATTTTATAATTCTGATGCACTCCTTAATGCAGTCGTCCTCCAAGAGTGATTATGAATAGCAAACTACCCAACGAACAAAAAAATTGCTTGAAGTACATGTAATTCTTAATGAGACTTGAATGGAAAATTACAAAGTTCAGAGGTAACGGGGACAGGAAAAATATTAAACTTTGGACCCTAAATTTATAGAATGACTGATGAACAACTGATGACGATTTTGCAACGATTTGTGGAATTTTTGTGAATCTTATAGGCAGAATTTGTCAATCTAGCAAAAAATACCCACTGTACAACGTAGCGTTATAAAGAACCCTGAATTTAAAACAGAGCCGAGCGAGGAAATGCTTGAAAATGCAAAAAAATGCACGGCAGCGGGGCCTTGATTTGATTTTATGAAATCACATATTGTCGGCCAAAGAAAGGCATCAATTCCTGCAAAAAAAGGAGTGCTTCTTGATTCAATTATATGGCTCCCTCCACACATAACCAACCCACAAAAGGAGGAAAAGTACAAAGTAATCATTTGCGAGTTCCACAAATCTAATTGTCAGACAAAAAAAGTCAGAGCCCGGGACACATCTTTTCCATTCAAACATTACATTCGAAACTGAAAGAGAGTCGATAGAAAATGAATTATGATTTCTGTCCGGGCCAGCAACGGGAAACAGTAATTATAATATAAAGCACTTGCATGTCTCGCACTAGTCTTGGCCCCAGACGCAAGTGATTGATAGAGATGGTGCATAGTGCGCCCTCTAATGGCACAACGATTAGACCAGCGGGCCTACTCACACTAACCTCTTGGCCATTTTGTATCAGCGGTTTAAAATTTTCTTTATTTTCCCCGTAGGCTTTCCTACGGAACCAATCAGCGATCGAGAAATAGTTAAAAGGCTCTCCCAACGCGTATGGTGACCCAGCATCATCGCTTTCCTAAGGAACCAATCAGCGATCGAGAAACAGTTTGATAGCTCGCCCGACGGTTGTAAACATTTGCGACGCAGTGATACGGGGCGTGAAGGCGCCGCTACTGCGGCAAATAGGAACTGCTGTTTTGTTCAAATTTATACAGACGTTCCAATTTACATAAAATGGCCACGCCCCCATTGCTACGAAATGACCAAGATGTTACTAGTGAGAGAATGTAAAAAATCAATTACGCAAGGGCGCTACAGATCATTGAAACTATCGCTGTTGATCACTGACGTCTTGGGACAAGACTAGTCTCGTCCATGTATGTAGCATGTCTGTTCCTTAGCAATACTCGTCTCACAATTATCTCCGTAATTTTTCAGTAGGCAATCTATAAGCAGCATCACTGTCACGACAAGGAACAGTCAATGGTTATACGTTTTCACACCGAGGACAGTTAATAGAATTCAAAGTCCGTTCGCCAGGTACGTGTACGCTCTTCTCAAGTTCATAAGGACCGTTCAGGTTACCCTGGATTTTTTTTTTTTATTCCAACTTGAATTATGATTTTTTTTCTGGTGATTATATATGCAGGATTCATCCTCTGGGCTTCTTGCGTACAATTTATTATTGAATGTTTACAAATTATTACAAGGCTTAAAGCTATAGTCCATCATTTGCAGCAATCCGAAAAGTAACTGGCGTAATTATTGTTGAAAAACATACTTGGTTGAAAGATAGTAAGGGGACTAAACTCCCTGTGAAATTATTCTTTCTGGCAAGCTGTCATTTTGAAGAAACTAACGAAAGAAGGCCTTTCCAACATTGCGTCTTAAGATGCACCGTTGGAAATTTCCGGTAGTAGTTCGTTTTTTTTATTCGGCGAAGCGCGCGCAAGCGTTGACACGATGCACACGCGCGCGCGGTTGCTATAATTCGTGGGATCGGTGCGCGACATCGCATAGCTGTAATCGGCTCAGTGAGAACATGTCTCAGACTCTGAATTCAGGCCCAATTCAAAACATGATTCAGCAACTTTTGATTTGAAATCGAGATCATAGAATGCTATTTTTTTCTCAGAATATACAGCTGAAGCTGAGCTGAAACTTCATCAGGTTAGTTGTTCAGCACCCTTCTCTGGATTTTGAGCACTTTTGCTGCTTCAAACGAACAAAATGCACAAATTACAAATGATGGACTATACCTTTAATGCTCCATTTAATATGCAAAGTGCATTTTTTATGAGCTAATACTCAGATTTATTACAAATTTTAATTTCCTATGTAGGCCTACCAGTTTAGAAAATTATCAAGAGAATTCTTGCACATAACTTGATTTAGTCTTTTTTTCAAACATGCATTATTTCTTTTCAAATTGAACAGAAAGAATGTCTTTTTTTATTGTTTATTTGGTCAAGGTCCTTATTAACCCTATTACTCCCTACAGTCTTTTACTACATGTAAGTACCTGTACTTATTAAAAGACAAATTCCATCAATGACACTGCTTCCAATGCACATGCTTTGCTTCAGGCCCCCAGGCCTATATAAGTCCATCATACTCCATCAATATTTAGCAGGCATGAGAATGAATTTTAATGGAAAAAAAACCAGGAAACTTGTGCAAAAACAGGGGGGAAATGTGGAATCTGGCAAAAAAGCCCAAAAACAGGCTCAAAACAAACAAAAACATGGAAATTAATTGGGCAACAAAAAAACAGGAACTCCTGTTTAAACAGAAAGATTCTTGTGATAGTCAAACCAGGCCTGCAGGACCAAGTCCCCCAAAATCCACCAAAATAGGGAGATGGATTTTGATGGAGTTGGGAAGGTTTATAGGGATAATTCTGTCGTGAAAAAAAATTGAAGGACCTTCAAGCTAAATTCACCCCCAAACCAATGTGTACATAGAATGTAAAATGAAACCTTCGTAGAGCTGAAAAGGATTAACCTAAAACCTGTAAATGTGTCAATTTGAAGGCTTATGCAGCGACTGTAAGACTTATACATGTACATGTATTTGATGTGCTTTCATGAACATGTACATGTATAGTACATGACTGTACAGAAGGAGTAAAAAAAAAATGAAACCCAAATGTCGGGACTATTGTATTGAAGTTCTGCATGTAGCACTTTCAAAATCTAGGATATGAAAGCTCAATTCATAAGCTTTCTTTTAGTACAAGAATCATTCAAATCACTCATGTACTTTTATAGTTACGGAATTTTAAACACAACTACCATTTTATGTGATTTCTTTTCGTTTTGCTGAAAGAACACTGAACTTTTTTGTGATCTGTGGACAGAACCTTAAAACAGTGGTTGTTTAAAATTCTGTAACTTGAAAAGTACATGAGTGATTTGAATAATTCTTGTACTAAAAGAAAGCTTATGAATTGGGCTTTTATATCCTAGATTTTGAAAGTGCTATATGAAGAATTTCCTAAAACAACAGTCCCAACATTTGGGTTTCTTTTTTTTTTTTACTCACCCTGTATACAAATTAGTGATGATATTGTCAATTGCAAAAACAAACCTGAAAATTGGATGAAAGGTCTAAAAGATGCCTTCCTTTCTGAACTGATATTTTTTTCTCAGATCCAAAAAGTCTGATTTCAGAGTAAATCTGTGAAATCTCATGCAATCTCATGCAAATCTCTTAGCAACTGCACAACAGCCAGAACAATTCAACCAAAATGAGACATGAACAAAACTTCATGGATATGAAATCTTGAAAAGTGAAATTACCAATTTTCACACAGCACAATATGCTAATACATTTACACTGTCACTGTACGTGAATTTATTTCGAATATAGCTTCCACCTCCACTAGACCTGTAAATCTTTCCCCCTCAGAGATAAATGCATCATTTCACACGTGGTAATATTCTAACCTTTCCTCAGGGTTGGTACGTCACCCGTGATCTGCCAACACTTACATATAAAATGCGTACACACTTAGAGCCGTGTACGTATGATTGCAAACTTATATAAGTACAGCTGGCAATGCGCCAATTTCTCGGGGTTTTTTCTGGCTGTGGAAAAATCAAAGACAAGCTAAAGCACATTTATGCATCATAAAAACTCCATGAACATGAAGTGAATTTGACAAATTTAAAAAAAAAATTGAGCAAAAGTTCATTCCTCCGAACTGTGAATAAAATGTTTTTACCTTTCATGGTAAATTTTTTCGCAATTTTGTATACATAAATATGCAAATTGTTGTACAAATATGAATCAAAAACAGCTAAACCAGAACTAATTTACATTTCAAATGTGTTTTTTTTTAAAGGTACAGTCCATCATTTGTAATTTGTGCATTTTGTTCTTTTGAAGCAACAAACATGCTCAAAATCTAAAGAAGGGTGCTGAACAACTAATCTGATGAAGTTTCAGCTCAGCTTCAGCTGTATATTCTGAGAAAAACAGCACTGTGGGATCTCGGTTTCAAATCAAAAGTTGCTGAATCATGTTTTGAATTGGGCCTGAATTCAGTGTCTGAGACACGTTCTCACTGAGCCAATTGCAGCTACGCGATGTCGCGCACCGATCCAACGAATTATAGCAACCGCATGCGCGTGTGCGTCATGCCAACACTTGCGCGCGCTTCGCCGAATAAAAAAAACGAACTACTACAAACATTTCCAACGGTGCGTCTAAAGGCGCACTGTTGGAAAGGCCTTCTTTCGTTGATTTCTTCAAAATGACAGCTTGCCAGAAAGAATAATTTTACAGGGAGATTAGTCCCCTTACTATCTTTTAACCAAGTATATTTTCAACGATAATTACGTCAGTTACTTTTTGGATAGCTGCAAATGATGGACTGTAGCTTTAAAGGCTGCAACAAAAAGCAAAATGCACAAAGAACAGCAATGTATACACATGGATTGACACTTCAAAATGTCGTACTTTAAAAATTGAAATGTCGTACTTTAAAAAATTGAATTACCTGTATCAATATTTACAAACAAAGAAAACATAATTACATTTCATCACTAGCTGTAGGAAAGATGAGGCAGGGCAAAAACTTAAATATAATGTAAAAGAATTTCAAACTTAACATCGACAAATATTGTGATAACTTTTAAGAGCATGTTTTTGGAAGAAGGAATCGCAATCCAGATGAAGCAAAATAAAATCACACTTCTTATTACAATGTGGCTGATCAAATTAACATATTTTCAATCACAGCAGCTCCACAGCCAATGAGATTTCAGCATGGTGAGGGCATGGGAGGAGCCTGTGCCCAAGGTGGCAAATCAAATCCACTGTATGCAAATAAGGCAACACATGACAGGAGCTTTGGCATGAATATGCAAATGAGTGGGTGTGTTTTACACAAAAATTGAAACAAGCGGTTGGCTTACTGTGTCACTAATGGGAGGCGCTGATGCAAATTATGCAAATGTTTGAGCTTTGAAGCGGATGAGTTTTGCCTCAGATTTAAGCAAAATTTTTAGTAAAACTGCTAACCTTGTAGCGTTTAAAATGTCCCAGAATTGATACGGCCATCGCCATGGACGCAGGGCTCTGTTGTTATAGGGAAGAGGGGATTAGAATGGAAAGGGATTAGAGGGATTAAATGGAAAGAGATTATGGGGATTAAATAGACAAGTATTAGTAGGGGATTAAATATGAGAAAATGGGAGGTGACAGTACATGGAAATAAAGTGCAGGGTTAACAACCTCAGGCAGCATAACCACTCCTCAGGATTTTTCCCAAGATCCTGGGAATTTAGGCCAGGGTTTGGGAACGTTTAGCTAAGCCTTGGGATTTAGTGGCGTATTGAGAACACACGAAAATATGGATTGCGAATGCAATGCACAAAATGTTAATTGAAGCACTTTATGAGCCCCATTTACATAAAAATAGGGTCTGTGCTGCTATTTTGATAAATAATGCTGATAATGTGGGAAATCTTGGGAAATTTCTGCGGTCATCTTTGGGTTTTCAAATCTGAGGAGTGGCCACGCTGGTGGGGGTTGAAGAGAGTGGTTTAAGAACAGGTGCTGGATGGAGACATTTTTAAGATTGAGGACGACAAAATGAGGCAAGGGAAATTTGGGACATTTAGGGTTTTTTTGTAATGGAATGGCAAGGAGAAAAGAAACGAAATTTATTAGTTAGTCTCAGGTCTGCATGACTGGAAATATGTTAATTGTTAAAAAATCAACCACATTGGAAATTCACAACACAACTCTCAGTAGCTCAAATACAGCTCGCTAGTACCAATGTCAAGTTTGCGACCTTTCCTTCAAAATACATACTGTGCCTTGTGCAATACAAATGTACACAAACGTTTACGTAACATACCAAGTGTGGACATTCCATTGCTTTCGTGCAGTTAAGAAAAACCAGTGAAAAAAAATCATTTTCTCAAAACTGTGAAAACTCTTTCAACCCAATTTTTTTTCAATGATTCCCTTTAGTGTTTCTCTTCATTCTGCCACGGATAAACCTAACCCCAAAATGCCTCTAAACCTGTTTTCCAGAAATGGGGAAACACTGTGTGGACTTGCCCAAGTCCACACAACGTCGCCTCTACCTGGCTTATGTGGACCTCTTTTGTTCGGAAGTCCACACAGTGAAATGTACTGCCTACCCAGTACCCTGAACACTCACAATTCCAAACCTCCATCACTACATTGCGAATATTAGGAATAATGTGAATGAGTGCATGTGCCGTGTACAAATCGTGTACCGTATACTGTACAGTACATAATTGCATTTAAATATACAATAAAAACAGGTCCACTTTCAATTGTCAGTACATTTCTGTACACCACTGCCAATGAGCTTAAAGTCTATGAAATATCCCCTGGCACAGCAAGGGTCTATGATTTACGAGCAGATTCGGCGATTAATTATGCAGAACAAGACTGCATCTTGACCTCAAGAGTCTGACAGTTCAGCGGGCGCCTTCTATCGGGTCTTCCGTAACCCGTTGTTGTATTACAAAAACATGGCATCCAAATTGGCCAATCCACAGCTTACATGTAGTCCATCTTTCTGATCTAAATGACATTACCTTTCTAAGGACCACTCCGATTGGCTGGCGCGCAGGGGTCGCATAATATTTGCATGTTATGATAAGTTATGGTATATCAGGCGTTCGTACCGTGGATCTGCCCGCTGATCCTCAGACTACCAATGACCTTGGGGTTACAAGTAAATCAACCCTGGTTGGGACCAGGGTTGAGGTTTACTCCTGACACCAACCTGAAGCTCATTGGTCAGTCTTGAGATCAAACATTCACGTGGGCAGAGCCATGGTTCGAACGTCTGATATATCCTGCTTGGGACCACGTTTGAGAGGCTCTATACCTAGGTAGAAAATACAACATTTACAGTCGACTGGTGTACAAATCAGTGTGAACGGTACACCCTGGGGACCTGTGTCACTCAGCTCCGGGTCCGTAACATGATGATTTCAACACGGGTACATGTAGGTGAGATGACAGAGTAAAAATTAAGGCAAACACACAATGACAATCTCTTCTCTGGAAGTCATGCTCAACGTCGCTGCGCAAGTTCACTCACTTGTCACTTGATGGTCAGGGGAATTAAAGTACATCATCCCATTTGGTACATGATGTACACCTATGTATACATGACACAGTCCACGAATACTCCAGGGCCCAATTTCACGGCGCTGCTTAACAGTTAGCAGAAAAAGCGTGTTTATCATAGCAGAAAAATTGCTAACCTTAAGCACTATTTCACGGCGTGGACGTGCTAACGGTCGCGCGTGCATGGAGATTTATATTGTTACGTCACTAAGTTAAGCACATTTTTTCTCTGAAGTAAGCGTGCCTTTTGCTGTGCTTATGCTTACGGTCTCCATGAAATAGACGAAGGCTCTGTTAGCAGAAAATCGTGTGCTTAGCAGCGCCGTGAAATTGGGCCCAAGCCCATGCAATTTCATGGCGCTGCTAACCACTGAATTCCGCGCTTACAGTCATCATTCTGTGCTAACAGCGCTAGCAGAAAATACTGCGCTTACCCTGTAAGCACATAATCTTACAGTAACGGGATGTACACATACGCATGAGCCAAAATTCCTTGCTAACCCGTGAAATACACTCACCGTAAGCACAGAATTTTCTGCTACCATATGTAGGGAATTTTCGCTAAGGCCAATGAAATTCGGACCTGGTTGTGGCAACTACATCTAGGGCCTACATGTACTTCCCATAACGTCACGAAAGATGTAAATCACCAACATACTCCACAATGTCTGTCCAAGCTTGAACATTGTATAAGTCTTTATCTGACATTTCGGTCAACAACATTCTCAACTGGACGTGACAGAATGCACTATTTGGAAGTGCAGTGCACATGTTTCATAAACAGTTCCACTTCACCTGCTAGAACATGTGAAAGAAATGAAACATATGGATGGACCTGTTTTATAGACCAATCTGGGCATGACTATTAATTCTATCACGAAGGCCCCCTTCAATGGCGAAAGCATTGTGCTAGCTATTGCTCAGATAATCCATCATGGGGCAGTTGCTTTGTACTTTGTGTGTGTCCCCTAATTAATCCCTCTTGGCATGTCCTCTATTTAATCCATCCTTTGTTCGTTCGCACACGCCATTTCCTTTGATCTTCACCCCAACTGTTCCGTCCCCACTCTTAAGCCCGCCGGACACGAGAGCTACGTGCTGAGCAAAAATTTTGCTCAGTACGTAGCTCACAAAATATCCCTGTGTGCAGGGAATTTTTCCTGAGTTTTCTGCCTCACGAGGCCTTTGATCGAGGCAAATATCTATCCTGTTTGATTTCTTCCGCCTTGTGAGGCGAAGAACTCACCGAGTGCGGTCAACCCGAGCTACATGCTGAGCTAAAAAAGATTCATAGCCAACAAAATCACGTACTTTGTACACATGATTTTAAGATATTTTTGTGCAAATCTTCTAAAGGCTGCTGGCCTTTGTCCCCAGTTTTTTAATCAAGCGACCAACAAACAAGATTACGTGCTTTCATTTGCTAGTTAATATTTTTAGCTGAGCTCGTAGCTCACGTTGACCGCACACAGTGAATTTTTGCCTTGCAAGGTCAAAGAAATCAAACAGGTTAGATGCCTCTCAAGGCACGGTAAGCTACATGTACGTGCTGAGCAAACGGCCTCGAATAACTTTTTGCTCAGCAAGTAGCTCTTATGTGCGAGAGGCTTTAAGTTTCTCCTCCCAACCCTGCACGCTAGTGAGTCCCTACATGTTTGTTTCTTGTACCTCTGTTGTTAAGATCGGAATGTCAAGCCACCTTATTTTTTAGATTTGTATATATTTCAGTCAGAAAGCAGTTTGCAGCTGTTTTATTCATTTTCAAAATAAAGTACGGACTGAAGACCAGATCTACAACTCTCATCTATTACCAAGAAAACTGAGGAGTCTTTGGAAAAAGGAACCATCTTTTCTAGCGTTACATGTATGAAAGGAAGTGCTATGTCCATGATGGAGCCAATTAACATTATTCACAAATACCTAAGACAGAATACCCATTTCCATTGGTCGAGAGCCCGTCACGTGGCCGGTTTTAAACGGTGGATAAAGACCGGTTGGCTGGTTTGCAACCCTTTTCCAGTGTCACACGACATTTTGACTCCTCTGAAATCCAGTGCCTTTTAGTTACCATTTCATTGGTTGAGAGTTCACAATGCACACGTAGGCATGGGTCATTATCAGCATCCAGACTCCAACCGGTCTTAAACAGAGTGTTTAAAACCGGCCAAGCACACATGTATTCCCTTATTTCTAATTTAATAATGATTCAGAGAAATGTTTCAAAACTTCTACACATATCGGTAGTCTGTTCTTGGCCATTACTAGATGATGGATGCATTTAAGATTTGGAAAATACATTTTCCGGTTTATTCACTAAGCTCTTAAAAGCTCTGTCACGGACATTACATGAAGTTGGAATTGTCCCTAACCAATTGAAAACCCAAAACTAAACACTGCAACTTACCTCTTCCTCCACATTGTTATTTTGTGTCTTATCAGGTTCCATAATGTCATCAGATCCAAAAAATATCAACAACCTGATGCAACAGAATCTGAAATTTCTCCTCTGAAGATTTGCGAGTCTAAAAACAGCAAAGCTGCATGCATGTCTTAGGTGCAGAGGAAGTTACATGTAAACTGCATGATATCACTCCTAATATTATAGACCACTATCGTTGGCCAAGTCACTTCAAAACTGAGAACGATCCCTTTCAGTCTCAGTCCCAACTTATCAAAAAGTCAAAACAACTTTCTCCTGATCCACCGGAAATCGCTGGACTCTACCCCCAGCGCTTTTCTTTTCGTTCTCTCTTCTGACAAAACAAACAAACGACTGCACAAACACATAGACCCAGTTTACAGCTTCGGGGATGGGGCAATAAAAAAAAATCACACTTACTCCATGATTTATAGGGCACTGTGGTTGGGGAGGGGACTGACATGGAAGATATTTTTTTTTAAAGACTTGTCAGTGACACCTACAAAATTAAAGACAGCTGGCATAGTTCTTAAAGTTCACCGGGTTTACACCACGAATCAAAAAATGAACTTGCGTTGAATATTGAAATGTATAGGAAACATGCAGCCAATATCACAAAACTTCATGGAATGGTGTATATAATGTCACTTCATTTTAGGTACATTTTACAAAATGAAATGCTACTTTAGCTGTGACAGAACTAGATCTCGACTTCAATTTAGAAATTGCCGAGTCATGTGTTGAATTGCCCTCAAAATCAGCGTCCGGGACACGTTCTCATTCAGCAGATTACAGTTATGCGAATTATAGTAACCACACGCGTGTGCATCGTCGCTTGTGTACAGTCAAGAGCCAATGTGGCCTATCAGGCCGGCGTTTATCTCCAGTTTCAGTAGCATGAAACGACTGAGAATATTTCTACTCCTACTGGATGGGAGGCAGGTGAAATGGCTTGCCCAAGGACAAGGCATGTGTCAGCAGCTGGATTCGAACCCCTGACCATCTGATCATAAGTGACGAACCCTTTAAGCCATACTCCCCACAAACCATTACCATTTCCCATATTTACAAATATACCTCTTTTTTGAACTTGTGGCTGCCACTTTAATACCCCCACCTTCAGCAGGTCTTCTTCTTTCTGTTTTTGTGGCTGCCACTTTAAGCTTCCCGGCCCCCCTTCAACCCAAAATTCCCACATCAACATGCACTGCTGCATATCCCACACCTTTCGTTTTTTCAAACAAATCCCTCCTGGAGGAGAAACGAGGTGCGAGGGAGCCTCGTCTATCAACGTGCTCCCAGCTGCCCTGGCCAAATTGACTAGCACTTGTACATGACATGTCTGTCCACAGTTAAGCCATCATTGGAGACACTCCCCCCCCCCCCCAACGACTAGACTTGATCCAAGCCTGGATTTGTTTTTTGCTCCCTACATGAAGCCAAACCCTGACAAGCGTGGTCATGCCACGAATATATATGGGGCTATCAACAACATGACGTGTCTTGGGAACATTGACACTTGGACCCAGAGAATTTTCCAAGTACTTTGTATATGTACACACATGAGTAACCCTAACTCAATCCTGCAGGAGGGGTGACCACTGCCTCGGTCCTGCAAAGTCCTCCAGCAATCACTGTCAATATGTTCAGGCAGAGCCAATCCCCGAGTAGTGTGGAGGATTTCAAGTATAATCTAGGCCTAAATTTATGCATGGCTGAGCATAAACAACACAAGGTCCGCCCTAAGACCTTGACACAGTGCATCCTCCATCAGCCACACATTTTTTCCACATGTTTGTACATGTAGCCTCATCAATCTTGCAAAATCCCCCATTTTGCAGATAAAGTTTTGGAGGATTTGGGAAGGTTAGGGTTAAAGGAAGAGTGGACCATTTGCAGCTATCCAAAAAATGACCGGTTGGCCAAAATACCGATAAAAAGCTTACTTGATTTAAAGATTGACACTAAACTTCTGGTGAAATTATTCCTAATGGCTTGCTACCAATTTGAAGAAAACAATTAAAGAAGGTCATTTCCAAAGATGTGTCAAGTGACACATTTTTGGAAATTTCTATTAATAGTTGGTTTGTAATTGGGCGATTCTGTGAACGGGCAAGCGAAAGTGTTGACACGACTATAGACTAATTCATCAATTCAGTGTGTGACATCGCGTAGTTGCAATCAGCTGAATGAGAACGTGTCCTGGACGCTGATTTCAGGTGTAATTCAATATATGACTCGGCAACTTTTGAATTGAAATCGAGATCCTAGACTATTGCTTTCTCAAAATATACAGCATTTACAGAGCTAAAACTTCCTTCAGGTAATAAGTTGTCAAGCATCTGTCTTAAAAGTTTGAGCAATTTGATGCTTCAAACAAACAAAATGAACAAGTGTACTCAAATGGTCCATTCTGCCTTTTACCATGCAGCCAGGGATCAGAGCTGACTGCACTAGCTTGAACCGAGGCTAAGGCCTCACCAGAGACAACCCCTCCACACCAGAATGCAATAACAGAGATCTCACTGCAATAACCCATGCCTGCAGTAAAGGGCCCTCATCAATGCAGCTGAAATATCTCAGGCACTTTCAAAAGTTTACACATGCTGGGAGAAAATTGCAGTTTTGACATTAGACAATTGTGGGACCATTAAATTTGTCCAAACACCAGAGGTTGGTGGCATTCAGCTTTCGCTCAAAACAAATTTGCCTCACTATTCATACATAATATTCTCAATTCAATCAATTTCATATTTTCAATCATATATACTGCGCAGCACCTGAATAAATCAATATCAGGCCAAAAAAAATATATATTCGGTCTCTGGTCAGACCAAAGTTCCGGAATTGACGCGGTGACGCGGCTTCTTTTTTTTTTGCTTTTTTTTTTTTCTTCAAGCTTGGATTGTACAGACAAGGTGGGGTACTATTTTGCTTTTTTAGTGTGCTCATGTACATTGGTGTCCTCCATAATTTGCCTTGGTGCTCTCAATCATTTGCCTTGGTGCAATTTCCCATTCCTTGGTGCTCTTTGGTAAAAAAAAATTGAGGAGGTGCGGCAATAGAGGGCGCTGTTGGAGCTACCGCGGAACATTTTGGGAAAAAAAAGATTGACGCGCATGATTAAAATCGACGCGCGCGCTGACCAGAGACCAACTTTTTTTTTTTGGCCTAACTACATGTATTTGTTTTTGGGAAGACTATTTTTATGCAAACTAAAGTATTGTTGAAAAATGCAGTTAAAATGATTTGTTATATTCAATTGTGAGGAGAAATCTAATAAGTTGAACTTTGCAGCACATTGGAACTTAAAAGTATGAAAATATGTGACTATTCTTCAACACTGTGGATGTTTCTACACTGTAGGTGTGTGCATTAACATGTAGAACAGTGCCAGGGACCTGATTGATCATCTCACATAAAGACCATACTAGTTTATAAATGCACATTTTGGGAAAAAATGGCTTTGCGTTCTTTACCCAATACGTGCACAACCCATAGAGCTATATTAAATTACTAGAGCGCTAACTCTTCATTCTTGCGCGCGGAGACGCTTTGAAGCCGTCCTGGGCGCAGACATTTTGAATTTATGTGCGTGTTTGTAGAACACAATCAAAATAGATGGATTGAATTTTAAAAGTGTACTCTAAATGCAACGCGCAAGTAGAAGATATGCAAATAACTTAAGCACGTCATGACGGTTCAAAAAACGTCAACGCGAAAAGCATCTGCAGCGGAGGGACGCGCACACAATGTGTTTGCGTAGAGCAAAATGACATGCTCATTTGCTGATCGTGCGTTTCGGTTTTGGGCGCATCAGCTTCAATGACGCACCGGTATGGAATACAAACGCAGATATGCAAATAGACGTACAAAATATGTACAAAACTTCTAGTTCTCCATAGGTTTGTGTACAAACATGGATGCGCCCAGCAGGCATCACTTTGTACTTGAGTTAGCGCTCTGGTAATTTAATATAGCTCTATCGCACAACCCGAACAGAGTCCATATTAATGTGTCCACAAAAGGCATTAGTTCTGCAAGCAGAATTATATTTCCCAAGGAATGGACCCTGGACAAAAAGGTACATGTACACACGAAGTAAATTCATAATTCCCTTTCGTCAAAATTGAGTACAAATGCTCCAGGGAAATTTTGGAATCATTCAATTACATGTAAACCCCCTAAACTGAACAGTGTCTTCCTGAAATGGCATCACAGCAACATCGCCAAATCCGTTGTCAGGAAAAGCATGGAGAATTTTTAAATGTAATAAAGAGTGCACTTTTCAATAAAAGTAACCAAAACGGGATATCAAATAGTTTCAATTATTTAAGAGGAGTAGAAAGTTGCACAAAAAAATGTGTTTCTGAGAAAATTTCACATCGCACGGCCCCTTTAAGCAAAACTTGGATTTTTTGGTTGGTTTGGCCCAAATAGACAGAGTCAGAGCTCTGAAGGCAAAGCCCAAGTTTGAGCAATGGCACCTGGAATGACTGACACCAACAGAGGGCAGCAAACAGTGCTTTAAGATGATCAGCTACAGAGCATTTTTGCACTGCCCTGAAAAATGTTATGGTTATGTTCACAAGAGGGCGCCCTAACAGTTTGCTTGAGAATGTCTTTTTGACACATCTGGCATGGTTGTCAAAATCCGTGTCGTGTTTGTTGTTCTTGCTATGTGGGCAACAGAAGCTATGATTATTCTAAGTTTGCATTTGTACATGAACATGTACCGGTACCATGTCTCCCAAAAACAATTTACAAACACTTTAAAAATATTCCGCGGACACAAAATCACTTTGTTACACCAAACGGTGTCGACTTAACATGGTTACAGTGTCCACTTATTAGTGTATAAACCTACCTCTCCTCAAGCTTTTTATTCCGCCATTTGATTTTAATAAGAAATGGATACCTTGAAAAGACTACAAGAAGCCCACAATTGCCTTATTGATACTTGCAGAAGAATGCACAAGTGGAAAGTGGACACCACGTTACTTACGTTAACTGTCCAATAATACCATTATAATCTGCCTGGCAGTAAAAAATATTTGGCCCACTTTCTTTTCAATGTTGTTTTCGACTTAAAGGAATGTTTCTCCCAACAATTTAAGAGAAAACGCAACTTTCATCTTGCTTCAGATTATGCTCCACTTTTGGTTGCCAACAGTGGGACCTTACTCTTATATTTGCATAAATTTGCATAAATACATGTGTGGTAAAAAGGGTCTCACAGTAAAGCCATAAAATAGTTATTTTTAGATTCTAACATTTATGCTAAAGAGCAGATCAACATGGATAACAAAGAGTTAAAGGGACACTGGGTCCTTGAACAGCCCATTGGGCTACAAAACGCGCTTTGAACAAAATGATGTTAATCTGAAAGAACATTTAAAAGTAGGATATAAACATCCAAACAACTATCCTTTCAAAACTGGGCATTTTTGTGTTATTCCTGTATTATGCGTGCGTGAACGAATTTCGGGGTCCACTTTTGTGACACCAAAAATTCGAGCTGTTTTGATGCTACTTGTGATTCATCCGTAAAGTGATTCGCCTTTTAGTTTTACGGACGTGTAAGAAACCATATTTTGTGCGTTGGTGATTGGTTACCATATGCGCTGTTCGCGAGCAAGGTGCTGTGTATACATATCGCACGTACATTGACTGAAAGTGAAAACAACAGGAAAAGCGTATTCGTACTCCGATAAGAAAAGGGAACGGTAAGACATTAGATTGGTTTCCTTTGAACCAGATGTTTGAAATAGGATAAGTAAACGATCCAAAACATGAAATTTTCGGGCCCTTTTAAATGATGGCGTTCATGTGACTAAATTAAACATTTTGCCAACACCTTACATAGGTTGCTGCTTATCCCCGTACATGTACCGGTACATGTACTGATGTACATGGATACATCACACGTACAAGAAGCAGTGAAAATGTTTGGATTTAGAATTCTCAGTTCAAATGTTTAAAACTTAAATGTGTTAACATCACATTCTTAATATGAAATTATGAGTGCATAAGGTTAAAATTGTATAGTCCAATACCAATAGATTAATCATTATTACAAATTCCACAACATCTTTTCAAAATGACAATTGTTTAGTTGAAAAAGCAAAACAAATGAAATTTCAAAAATGAATATTAGAGCACTATTCATTAATACTGTTTATGTTAATGTTTGGGGATTTATAACCAAACAAATAAGGCAGGCTTTCGTGATAAAAAATCTTTCCATTTTCGGGCAAAACAGTATTATTTCATCATATGATACATTTTGTATACATGTATGTCTACAGTACCTTATTGCCTCGAAGCATGGAGCTGGCAATGTTCATGCAAAACCCTCTCCGATTTCAGCCGTCCGTGAAAAAACCAATGCGCCGCAACAATGTCTACATCTATGTCTATGACTGTTGCAGCACATCCAGTGATTTCCCGAATGAGTCCGTTTTCTATATTCTGATGTCTTCAGACGAGCAATGTCAGTTTCTTTCCCTTGATCGCTCGCCCACTGATGTCAAAATCTGACACAGAACTGTAAAAAATCCGTGCGAATACACGTGACTGCACGGTCAGACCAAGCGTGTGTCCCGACGCGATACGAAGGAAACCAATTCCTCGACAATGGGAATGAAATTATAATAATGAGGAACGAGGCAGGTTTTTGTGGCCGTCGAATGTAATTTGCAGTTCGCTGTGCGTCGCAGTGTCCGTAATAAGTAGGGCACAATAATAACCCTCATAAAATAATTGCACATCTGTCGTGGATTGTTGATGATGCATATAATGATTGACTGCCTGGGCAGATCTGTTGCAACATCGTTAAAGGCACTCAGAACATTTGTAATTACTTGGAAACGGAACTTTATACTGAGTTAATGAGGAAAACATTGCTAACAGTAAAGCTGGGGATGTTACCAAATACCTTGTGAAATTATTCCTCCTGAAATGGTTTCATTTTGGAAGAAGAACAAATATTGAAGATTGGGTTCAAAAGTGTGCCAACAGGCACACTTTTTTTTTACATGTGTTAACAACAGAACCCAGTTAGAGGACACAAAAGAGTGTCAATTTGTTATCAGTTTTCTCAAAATTAGTATCCACTGAGCTGAAAGTTCAACAAGTTTACTAATGCGACCTTCTTAATATTTTTGCAATTTTGTTGCATCAAACAAAATGCATAAAATGCAAATGATCCTATAGATAGATAATAGACTTCTGGTAGGCGATCAAAACTGTACAAGTTCTGACAAGGATGTCAATTTAGTCAGAAGGGTGTTTGCGACACCCAATTTTGTTTTTTGTTTGTTTGTTAACTTTGTTGTTTGTTTGTTGGGGTTGTTTGTTTGTTTGTTTTTCAAAATAAAGGCACACAACTTCAGCAAATATTTTCCAATTTTACTGCATGTAAAAAAGTGTTCTATGAAATATTTGTTTGTTTGTTTGGTTTGGGTTTTTTTCCTCAAAATAAAGGCACACAACTTCAGCAATTATTTTTCCAATTTTACAAAAACAAAATCCCTGGCAACAACTGAAAATTGTTATCATGCCATATTAATTATACATACCGGTGCATATATACATCATCACATACAGTATTCATTTTTATATGGCAAACAGTTCGTTTTGAGTCCGAAAGACATGCATCAGTGATGATTTTCATTAAGTGCACGCTAGTACAACCCACTTCATCGTACATGTCGGTTCACTTAATAATTGAAAACCAATTCATATCTCACTGAACCGTGTTAGGCAACAAATTGAAACCATATGATCAAAGAAAATAAGACGTCCCTGCACAAAAGCCATTCTATAATTAGTACATTAGGTGTGTATGTAACAAAGACATGACAAATTGGACAGACAACGTAACTAATGATGGCTCAATCAGTGGAGCGCTGTCATGGCTGTACTGGTATTTTATTCGGAGGTTGCAAATTTGAAAGCCATTACAATCAACTTTCTTTGCCCAGAAATTAAGGATGTGATGTCTACACATTTAAACGTTTAAACGGAAAAAAAATAAAATCTGTTTACAAATTTTCCAAAACGTTTAATTAAACAAGACCCAAATCATAAAAAAAGGGACCCACCTTTATGTTAATACCATCTTCCTTTCAGCTAAACGTAATTAGCAGAAATAAATAACGACGCTTTCCAATCATTATTATTTTTGGTGCTACATTTTTTTTTTAATATTAAATATATTTTGGAGGGTTTAGGTTCCGCTTTTTTGGCCAAATGTTTAAACGTTTAAACGGTATTTAAACTATTTGCTAAACGTTTACAAAATTAAACGCAAAGTCACATCCTTACCAGAAATGACTTAACCAGTTCACATCGGATGACGCGTATACATATACTTAAAGGTTTTGCGGTATTCGGAACGAGGCCAGAAATATCAAGGTGTGTTACCTGCAGATGACGGTCTGAACCGGTCTGGCATCGAGGTTCATGAAAAACAATCCCGCACCTGGGTCCGGTCAATGTCAAAATAACCCCAGCGCAAACTGGTTAAATTTCAGTGAAAGTTGCACATAGATGGTTAGAATGTAATTTAAAGGACCACAAAAAAACATTAGCCCTTGTATCGCCCCAAACTGCCCCTCGTTACCCTGTATCGGTACGTACACGTATACTGCCTGAAAACGCTCTCGAGCAGTTATTCTATGGTTATCGATGCTTCATCTTATACATAAACACAATGTAATACATGTACAACATATTTTTGCTATGGGTTAATTATAATGGAATAACTTTCCAAAACTTAATACCTTGGCGAATTAATACCCATACTGGTCAATTTACAATTAGAGAAAAAGTTTTACATTGAACAGAAAGAAATTATGTACACATACCCCATATACCGCTCAAGCATTTTATTCTTTGGTTTATGGATGCTTCATCTTGGAATACGTAAACACAATGTAATACAGCATATTTCTGCTGTGGGTTAATTATAAGGAAATAACTTTCCAAAAATTAATAAGTTGGAGAAACAATACCCATGTACAATGTACTTGTCAATTTACAATTAGAGAAACAGTATTACATTGTATAGAAAGAAATTACGTGTATGAATTCAATTCCTTGTATTGGACCTGTCTGGTTTCGGAGAACACATCACATTTCTTTTAGCATGATAGTAGTTCTGCATGAGTTGGCAAACACAATGGATTATTCATGTACATGTACATTTACATGTACATGTACTCATGTACACACAGCAATGCTTCATTGGAGTGATGTTGCCACGGCGACTGTCTCCAAGCCAACAGGAAACTGGGGTCTACTGAGCTCCTAGGATTTTAAAACACCCTCACGACTAATTGTATTTTGAATTACGCACAATGCTGTGTAGCATCTTCACGTGATGGTCAGGAGCCAACAGTATTGCGTTTGAATGTCTCTTGCAATGGTCTTCCCCAACTCTCCCTTTTTTACCGTTGCGGGGGTACTTGTGCGCGAATCCCATATGATGCATACATCCAGTGGCGTAGCCACCGGGGGGGCGACCGCCCCATGAAACCTTGTCGCCCCCCCAGTCGCCCCCCAACTGAGATTTTGAGTTTCTAAAAAAATTATCATTGATCTACATGACGCCATGGGCCCTATTATGTACTACAATGTATCTTTTCCTTAGAAAATATTGGTTAAAGTGGTCAGAAATTGCCTCAGATAGCACCACAGAGCATTTAGAATCCAAAATTTTTCGGGGCCCTTAAGCGGGCCCCGAACCCCATGCCTATACATGTAGCTCAGAATTCTGGTAGCTGATTCAATGACTCCAACCTCGAAAACAATGTTCACAATATGCCTTTAGCTGAAAGACCCTCGAAAATTATGTTTAAATTATTATCTTTTGTGCTAAGATAATTATTGGTTAAAGTGGTAAGAAATTGCCTCAGATCACACCACAGAGCATCGAAAATCCATTTTTCAATGTCTCCAACCTCGAAAACGATGTTCAAATAATTATCTTTTGCCAAGAAAATATTAGTTAAAGCATGGAGGAAAGTCGTAAGAAATTGCTTCAAATCACACCACAGAACATCTAGAATCCATTTTTTTGGGGGGGCCCTTAAGCGGGCCCCGAACCCCACGCCATAAGGGCTTCGCGCTTCGCGCTTGCATCAGTAATGATCAAGGTATTCCCCCCCCCCCACTTTTTAGAAGCGATTGACGCCCCTGCTTGACGCCCCCCCATGAAATGTTCCAGCCCCCAGCGCCCCACTGAAAAATTCCTGGCTACGCCACTGCATACATCACATTTTTTTACCTTGGCGAATCAAGGACTACAAATTATATCGCATGGGGAACAAAGTACTATAAAAGTGAGCACATACGTACATGTAGGCCTACAACGTACAGTCTGTGACATACATGTACAAACTTGGCAAGTGGTACATTAGATTGCAGAACTGGAAAGTACTTTTTTTTCAGAAAGCCATTTTGCCCAAAAAAAAAGTCTCCGGTTTCTGGTATGCGCGCGCGTTGCCGTAGCCATGCGCGTCGGCAAAATGAAAAGGTTTTTTTTTTTCAATAAAAGATGATGTCTCAAAACCGCCAAACTCACTGGTTTGACTGGAATCCTGCTGCTGCACAATTTTAACGTGTTTTTAGATTGGTTATGGTCGAGAATAAGCTTTATGTGGCCTCTCTGGACTCCCATATATTTGCACTAAGTTTAGTCGGGCACCATTTGCAGTCATCAGCCGACATTTAAAGCAAAAAGACAAGGGGGAAAAGAAAAAAAAAAAAGCCGCGTCGCCGCACCACTTTTTGGGCAAGCTCCATACCAGAAACCGGAGACTTTTTTGGGGGGCCTTACACATAGGCCAACAACTTCCAGAACCATAACCTTAACTCAAAAAATAAATCATCTTTAGCCCTATTACCTCCCCAACTCCATCAAAATCCATCCATCCCCCCTCCCCAATTTTGATAGATTTTGGAGGACTTGGTCCTGCAGGCCTGGTTTGACCATGGAGCTATAAAATGCATTGGAAGCAGTGTGACTAGTGATTATTTTGGCCGTCATGGTCCAGTAAATTGGCCACATTTATGGGGCTAGGGTTAAGGGGGATGTGTACAGTACAATGTAATCCTTCTTTTGGACCTTCCACCAAACAGCCACAGAAGAATTCTTACCTTGTTTAGTGGAGAGCTGGCAATATAAATCCTGATGCTTTTCACAAAATAGACAATGGACTAGAGTACTGGCCTGGACTGCGAGTTTACAAATGCAGCTAGCAGGCAGCTTGTACACAGATCCCTAGACTAAACAGCTGTACATGAAATATCCGTACATACACGCCCCCTACCTCTAAAGGAATCAGTCATCAACTTTTTACAGACCTGACAGTCCAGCCTGCTTGCCAAACTACAAAACTTGGCCAGGACCCAACAATGTCAGAAACCACCTGTTCAACCCACCAGCACCTGTACACATGTGATTTTATATTACACTGTATTACAATGTATTCATTCCCAGATGAATACATAAAACCATGCACTGCTGGTGGCATTTCTGGCAGTAAAGAAAAGTACAATGAGTCCTATAACTTGGACATTCCCTGAATCGTGCAGGTTCCGTTTGCTTTGTTGGTCAGGTTGTTTGTTTGTTTGTTTGTTTGTTGTTGTTGTCAAACAATTATGAGTTAGCAAACTACATGTACCTATCCAACAACTAAAACAATTGTTTGAGGTCATTTTTAATGACACTTGAAATTGAATGGAAACTTAGAAATATTAAATTATGCTAAAAAAAGCGCATTCCACACTAGGTCCCAATTGCGCTGTATTCGACTGTCCCCCTGCTCATTTGGCCAATGAAACATTGCAAAGACCATCTCAGCTCCCTGGGAAGTATACAGGTCCATGCTGCCATTTCGGGCGCAAAGCAGCTAAATTCAACTACAATATACAATCTCTGCCCTCACAGGTACCCAATTTACTCCTGGGTGGGGAGAAGCAATGAGTGACAAAGTGCCTTGCCCAAGGGCACACGCGCCATAACCCCAGGCTGGACTCGAACCCATAACCTGTAGAATTACCTGCAGACAATGCTCCCAGACCACTCCACAAAATACGTACCAAGGTAACAAATGTCACACTTTGGACCCTAAGTTTACACTACAGAATGACCCACTTCCAAATTGTTTCCTTAATTTACACTCATGGGTTTCCCAAAACCCAAGGTCCACATAAAGATCTAGCTTTGGTTTATGCGGTGCTGTTTCTAGAGTTGTATGGTTCAAGTCCGATTGCAGTCAACATTTCAAACAATAACTTGTGTATCTTATAGGTACATGAATGGCTATAGGGCTGGCAGTACGTATCACACACGTCTATAGGAATTGGCTGTAGCCGCTTCATAGGCGTATATATTACTATAAGTCGTAGCCATGTACAGGTACATGTATGTAATTGGGATGTGGCTTCACGCATTTGCACAAGCAATCACACCATGGAAAACACCTTGGCCGATTTTGATCTCAAAATTTCGGGCCAAGAGATCAAGGCACTGCACTATTCCCTTGAGGGATGTTTTGACAACAATTCCACAGGCAGCCCAAATGTAGGCCAACAAATGTGAAAACGTCCACTTATAAGGTCAAACATCAAGGGAGTTTCAACAGCCCAACACTTCAAAGCTTGTCACGACATCCCGCGGGGGACCTATCGGCTGTTAACATGGTAACACAATCATGTTGTTACATATTAAAGTGCAAATCTGTCTGTGTTTTACATGTATGCGTACTTTGTATCCAGGGCTCGATTTACAAAAAAAAGTGGCATGCACTGGTGCATTTAGACCGAAGAACCTACATGCACCAAGAAAAACCCACATGCACCATAATTGACTTACACCCGTCTGCTTCTCTGAAGGCATTCTTTCTCTTTGATTTATCGAACTTTCGACAGACAGTACAGTACATAGCCTTTTTTACTCTATCAAAGTATCATGCTCAAGCCTAGACCCGTGAATGTGGCGTTGTATACAACGCCACGCTGTAGTGGCATTTCGAACATGGCGAAATCGATCCGCCATACATAATTTCATACATGTTGAGTACTCACCTAGAAATCTAAATTTGCCTTCCCGCGTGTACAGGATGTGTCATTTCGACGAAATTTGCGGTCGATGAAGACCCATACAAAGGTGTAGAAATTAGATTTTAACCTGACAAGTGACCCTGACAAATGACCCTGGACATTTGCGTGCAAAATATCGGAGCCCTCCGAGCTACCCGTCTGCATCATGTGGCGCATACCGGTATGATAGGCAGCGTCAGCTTGGCCAATAACGAAACCACGTGATAAACGCAGCTAATAATTTGGAATCGCACTTACGATCCGGACGTAAGGAATGCCCGGAGCGTCAGCATGTATCACGTGGTAAATCACATGCATGATCGGAGGAGGTTGCAGGACGTACGTACGTCAAGATCTTGAATTTTACCCCGTACTCTGAATCTGCTGCTACTAGACTGTGCGAGCATGGTGCGAGGAATAATTTATGGATTTATAAAAGAAATAACACGTTTGTACACTATCTGGTCAAGTATTCAACAAACTTTATTCTTATTCTCACTCACTGGTAAATATATGCATGAAATGAGTATTTTGGTGGCTAAAAAAGTTACATGCACGTTGTGCATGCTCAGTAAAAAAGCTACGTGCACAAGCAAAAATCTACATGCACTGGTGCATGCGTGCACCCAGGTAAATCGAGCCCTGTTTGTATCGCATTACACTTCAACGCAGAAAGGAAGTTGTAAGAGTACCGTTTTAACATTGAACAAGGAAATGGACTTCAAGGTACACCTACATGTACTGTATGTATGTAGCACGGTTTGGACCTGCGACCTCTGGATAACCGTTCCGGTGCTCTACCAACTGAGCTATCCAGCCATATGTTGGCGGTTCCCCATTTTGTCATTGTCTTTGTTCAAGGGGCACCAGTCTGTTTCCTTTTGTGGTTTTTATTTGGCACAAATGTATTGTGTTCTTTACTTTTCAATGAATTTATTTATTTCGGCCAATTTATTTATTTATTGACAGGCACACAATAAAAGAGAACAACTATAGCAAAAGACAGGCCCAACTCGCCCAAGGATTGCCCAAAAGCGAACCAAATCATGAAAATGCCTCTCCAGACAATAAGCAAATGTACGAACGACAGTTGCATTTTCTGTGACACGTCAACAACGGCACCTTTCGTGAATTATTTCCCAAATATAAAAATGTTTTTGACTGATTAATCAAATGTACATATATTTATAAGTATTTAAATCACATGACTGTGCAGGGGTCAATGCAATTCCTTTGAGAAAATCAAGCTTATCATTGTTTTCACTGACCATGTAAACTAAAGGGGAAAATGCTCATGAAAAAAAAGATGGACAGAAATTAGCGCATTATTATTAACCCTCCCTCTCTGGCTGGCAATTTCAACAAGGCCAGCCCAGCAGTCAATATAAATCAAGTGACTGTTTTTTTAACAGTTGAGTGCTCCCTGCCTTCATAAAGCAGGATTGACTGGCAGTGATTGTTATGGAAACTGATATAGCTATGCTTTGACTGTAGGAGATTGATAAGCCAGCTGTGCCTACCAGTCACCTGCTTTTGTCTGTTGATGGAATTTGACTGTCACAGTGCCTACAAGAAATATGATCTGACTGTTGGTGACTAGCCTGTGTAAAAGGCATGGCAGGGGAACAGGATTGACTTTTGACTGTCTGTGACTGATCAAACAAATGGAGGGTTAAATTTTTATGATTATTAAAAAAAACCATGACTGATGATGCTAAAAGTCTGCACAATATGTACCATACATCCGCACATTATGCAGAGTTTTCGTGAGCACTGACTAAGCAGGGCCTGTTGAACGTGAAAATAAATCAAAACAACCAATCCTGGAATAAGGCCAAATGCCTCATAAATTAAAAGTAGTTCCTTTATATTGTACGCAATTTACTAATTGCAATACATAGGGCCTATATGGACCGCAATTTGCTGAATAATTGACGATCCTCCGTTTAAATTGAATCCCAACGGACATTGTATTTTGATTCCTATCGCACATCAGGCAAATTGCTGCGGCTATCCTTTCAATCACTCGCCCACGCACCGTGGCCCACAGTCGATATTCCGTATCTAGTACATGGATCGGAATCCATTATCAACCACGGACGTCGCCCAATGGCTGCATGATCGTGCATCGGAAGCTACGAGCAATGCTTACGCACACACTCTCCGCAATTAGTGCTCGATCACATAAGGACGGCACAGATTGGAAAATGACAGCCCGATCACACCTATGAAGCCCATGGTTTGGGATCAACGACACACTAGATTTTCCCTAAAAGGGTGAAAACACGTACATTAACATTTTGGGGGTTTCAGAGCTGTACATGTACATGTAGGCCTATACAAACATAAATACATTTATTATGTAAAATGTGGCTAAATTTAAGGCTGCAATGCATTGTAGTTTGCAAGACAGTTCACGTACGCAACATTAGAAAGGGTGAAAGTTTATATTGATAATTTCATTGAATAATGAACAAAATTTCAGTTGTATCAGTGAGTGCTAAGGATGTTACAATGTGGCCTTGTACTTTCTCTAGCATATTCGCAATTTATCATAAAATATATCAAGTGCCCCCCCCCCTCGCAATGCCCATGGATGTGACTTTGCTTTTAATTTTGTAAATGTTACGGTTTAGCAAATATTTTAAGAACTGTTTTAAATGTATTAAACCATTTCGCAAAGGCTGAGTACCGGTATGACTACAGAGCGGCGTGATTGACATGATAAATCAATAATGATTGACATATATTAACCCTAACTCCCCGCAGAGGCATTTTTGCTAGGATGCAACCTGCAAAATCCTCCAACTGCCTCCATGTAAAAATTGCATACAGCTTCAAACCTGCTAAATCCTCTGTTATTTCTTGAATGTGGTCCTTGGAGGGGTGACTACTGCCTCAATCCTAAAACATGCTCCAGCAATCACTGCCAGTGTCAATATCTTGAGGCAGAGCCAGTGACATCCTGGAGCAGTGCAGAGGATTTCTAGTATAATCTATAAGGCCTACAGGTAAATTTATGCACGGCTGAGCATTAAACAACACAAGGTTTAGCCCAAGACCTTGACACATTATGCATCCTCCAAATCACTATGCACATTTTTGCCACATAATGTTTTGTAAATTAAATACAAAGGTTTGAAAACATCTACATGGAATTGTCCCACGAATATGTGTTCCTAGCTCTATGCTCAAAGGAAGATCGCTTGAAGTTAAACATAGGCCCATTTTTTATGATTCAGGCTTCGTGTAAATGTTTTTGAAAATTTGTAAACGGATTTTATTTTTTAAATTGTTTAAATGTTTAAACATGTAAACGTCATGTGGTCGCAACAAAATGATTGAAAAGAAAATATAAGAACAAATGAAAATGTACAAAAGTGATCAATTTGTTCAGGTGTACATGTATTTACACAAAAAGGCACATGATTGTTGGAACACAAACAGATAAGTAATCAAAGAGATAACAATGATTAATGAAATCGGAAATTGAACGTTTTCCAAATAAAATGCTCTACATGTAGGCCCTAGATACTCTTTCACTGAAATTCCAAACGTAGGCCAACATCTTCAAATATATTTTAGGAGTAAGAAATACAGGAGTAAGAAATGTGTAAACATTGACATTTTCTTTTCACTACATGTATTTTTATACACATAGTATACAATGTATACAGCATTTTTATACACATAGTATACAATGTATACAGCTTGGCCATTTGATACAATGTGCACATGGGCATGTACAAAAATGTAATGTATTCCAGCAAAGTGCACACTGCCCTTTAGTAATGTTAGTAGTAATGCATACTGCATAAATTCTGAACGCATAATCCTATATCCACACGTCTGTAATGATGCTGACGAGTGGAAATGCCATGGTTCAAGTTTCAACAGCTGAACATCAACACGATAAACGATGATTGAAAAAAAAAATTGCATTAATTTAGTTTCCCAAAATGCACACGTGTAGCACTTGTAAATATTTTGATATTCTTGTTGGGTTAATTTACAATGTATCCTGTTCTGTATACAATGTACAAATGCATTACAAGTATGTTCTTATTCTTAGCTATTCAAACTCATTTAAAAAAAAATATAAACTTCAAACATGGGGCTACATATATGCCCAGGTCATGTACATACGTACATGTACAATTCACTTTTTTGGGTAACTTATTTCTTTTCTTTCCAATTTTCCCCAATGTTTTCTATGATTAGGCAAAATAAAATATATTTCTGCTTCCGGTTTCCCTACCTACCCTATTCTGACAGCCCCTACCCTAATTTTTTATGGGGAAAATCAGGGGGAAAAAACACCCAAAACCATCAATTTCTACCTCTTACCCTTGACTACATGCAGACGCCTCCATATGATCGTACACAAAAACAATTGGCAAAAAAAACAATTTCATGACCTACATGTACATGTACCTACCCTGTTTTCGAATGCCATGTAATCGGAAGCAGAAGTATTTTTTTTTTGCCTTATCGCAACTCAATCCTGGCAAAATTTCAAGAATCCCAAGAATATGGCCGTGACCAGGAACATAATTAAAGTCTATTTTTTTTTCCTGTCCCTGTTACATCTGACATCCATAATTATTTCTGATGCACTCCTTAAATGCAGTTGTCCTCCAAGAGTGATTATCAATAGCAAAATACATACTGTATGTAAATGTATGTATGTACCGGTACCTACCCAACAATTTTTAATGATACTTGAATGATACTTGAATGGGACATTACAAAGTACCAAGGTAACAGGGACAGAAAAAATGTCACACTTTGGACCCTAAATTCATAGAATGACCCACATTTGAAAACACAAAATCTGTCACAACTTGAAAAAAAAAAAACATGTCAGTACAGTCGTGAATTTCTATACGCCTGAGGACAATGCTTTGTGTTTCCCTTTGTCCCTGTAATATAACACTGTCCCATAGACTAAGCACATAACTGTACGATCGAGGACCGTTTTCAACAAAAGACCCAACGCTCAAGGACTGACAGGATCTTTTGTTCTCCCTTTGTGTGTCTGTCCTCTACCGGTAAAGCTATAGGCCTACAATTTACGTACATCACACTGACACACTGAGTACGCCAAATTCATTACTGCATTTGTACGGTTGTAACGTACAGTGTACGTACATGTACATATTGTCATGATTGTAGGCGACACCTCACCTTATAATTCCCAGCCAGCTTTTCAAGATGGCCGGCTCATTCGCCGGTAGCTGATTTCCCAGAGAGAGAGAGACGGAAGAGTGAGATGAATTTCCTGTCTTCTCGCACAGAGAGATGAAGCGGTTCCCGAGTGGTTCAGGGACGACCGCAGACCCCTGGATACTGCCTTGCGCTTCTCCACGCTCCGTTAATCAATGATGCGTAGGAAAAACTGACGCGAGGAAGAACGACAAGCGACCCCAAAGGCCGGACGAAGCAGCTTGATGAGGACTCTTGTCAAGGCTTCCAACACTGTAACCTTTCTGCAAAATGGATAAATGTATTGGATTGTAGTTGCCTTAATTAAATGTACACGTACAGTATGTAATTTAGGTTGATATAATGTGTGTTGAATCAATTACACGTATAGATCTTCGTGTATATCCTTTTATTTCTTGTAAAATAAATGGCTGAACTGGACCTCTCAAATAATTTATTAGGTCTTTTCATAATTTATTAGCTGACATGTAAGCAAATTAAAAGGGTGTTTAGAGCTTGCATTTTAATTGCTTTCTGCCAACTATTGCAAGCGTCTCAGCATTTTAAACATATCAGATCAACAAGTTTATAGCAATTGAAAGGGAAAAAGCTCCTTTGTGTCCCATTTAACATTATTTTCAATTTTCGTTTTGCCATTTTCCAGGGTATTTAGGTGCCTTTTTGGTTTTTAATGCTAATGCGATTTCCACATCATGAGCAAAAGGGTGATGTCATTTCAGGCAGAAACCTCAATGATACAGCTATTTCAGCACCAAAAGTTGCCAGAATATTTTTTAATTTTCTTTTCTTTTGGTGATTCACTGGTGTGTCATTACATTGCAATGCCAATGAGCAAGCTTTTCTAACAAACGTTTTCAATGAACAAATTTCTGGGTTCACAGTTTGAACAGAAAAACCCTGAACTGAACAGTGTCTTCCTGAAATGACATAACAGCAGCAGCGCCCTCAGTTATCCTGAAAAGCATGGAACATTTTTTTAAGAAATGTATACACCTTTCAACATGTTCAATGTAATTATCCAAAAAGGGATGTTAAATAGTTTTCATACAATTAAGAGGAGTAGAAAATTGCACAAAATGTGTTCCTCGAAAAATTCATCTCATGGCCCTTTAAAGGGAAGATACATGTACAACATTTGCAAACATCAAAAAACAAAATTATCAAATTATCACGAAATATTTTACTGGATTGTTAGGGAATGACAGTCCAAAGCATCCTGTAAAATTGTGGCTCCTGGTGTGCTGACTTTTTCAAGAAATCATGTATTTTTCCAATGTTGGTCAGACGACCAGCGTTGGAGAAAACTGGCTTTTTTTAAAAACTGCTCCTCATTTTTCATATTTTGTTATTTTGCATTTTCTTTGCAATAGATTACCCACCTGTGAGGGGGTACAAGCCTGCTGGACTGATTCTCTGACCTCACAATTCCCCAAAGTCTGTAAATTGTTCTGTTTCATCTTACGTGGGGTCAGGGAACCAGACTACAAGAACATGGTTCGTTTTCTTGGATTTTCCAGCATCTCCGAACCCAAAACATGAAGCAAGTCAGTTTAACGATATTTGCTGTACATACTAATCCTCTAAATTCATTTATTTCTAAATTGCAGCAAAAGCAAATGTTGAACATTCCCTTTAAGTTTTGTCTTGTACCCCAAAATATAAATATTTTCTTCTAGCATTTAAAAAAAAGTGCCTTTTTTCTTTTAGCTATTCAGTAATATACGTACATGATCGACACACTCTTATTGAAAAAGGACCTTTTTAATCCATCGTTTAAGACATTTGACCTCTGAATTGGCTATAAATTGAAAAATGATAGGCCTAATTGTGTACAGTTACGTACAAATTCTTCTCATAAATGAAAAATAAGACGTATTTGAATCTATGAGAAGTGTTGAGACGACACGGAGACAACCCTCTGGCAAACGCCATGGCAACCAGACAAATTCACAATGAGGAACAGAGGCGAACGCTATGTAATTTTGTTCTGCATAGAGTGGCTCCAGACTGCGTTTTCACGCAGTGCCGTGCAGCGTTCGTGGTTTCCGTTGTGTTAGGCCCAGGTGTGCGTTATTCTAATCAATGGATGAATTAGTTTTGATTGGATAACAGCCAGGGCTTGATTGAAGTGTGCTTTCTACGTTTAGCAGGTTTTATTTGTTTTTCATTTTGCGCTTGTTTGCCGGGAGGATGGAGAAGTGGGGGGGGGGCCTTGCCTAAGGTCTGGCAAATAGCCAGGCTTTTCGTAATCTCATTTTTGAAATACACAATAGGAATATTTAATTTTTTTTCATTGAATATGAAGACTCTGATTGAACATTTAACGAGATGTTCATTCAACTTTATACAGAAATTAATTTAACTAGCTCAGTCAATCTCAGAATTTGTAGGTTTTTCATTTCAAGCAGGTTTCATTTTTTTTTTCATCCTGGACACATTTGCATGTCATTGTCTATTTTTTCTTAATAAATAAGGTTTCGAAGCTCATCTATAGATTGTCAATATAACGGCCTGCAAACTTACTAATTAGATTTTTTCAAAATCATCAATCTATCACTCTCAATTGTTAATGCTGGTCATTATACTACTGATTGATTGTTGACACATTTTTTTATTTGTCCAATTTTGAATTCTTGAAGAACATGAATGTTCAAGGTAAAGGGGCATTCAAATTGTGGTTTGGGGGTTGGGTTGGATTGTTGAGGAAAATTTTTTAATTTTATTTAAGTCATTTTTTAAAGTCATTAGCTGAATAAAGACCAACTTATCCTCATACACTTTTAATATGCAATACAACTGAGGTGCCCTAAAACATTCAACAACAACAACAAAAAACAGAAACAAAAAAACAAAAACCACTTTTTTTTTTTTTTTGAGACTTTAAATTATTTGCAATCTGCGAGTTGAATCCAGACTATCACGGCCAATTTGCTGAATACTTCTTGCAATTTTCCTCCAAGGAAAACAAATCCTTGTTAAGTTTTATCAAATAAATTCACACATTTGCTATGGGTTTCACAAGACTATAAATTCTGTAATGCAATCTGCAAGTTAAATCCAGACAATCAAGGCCAATTCGTTAGATATTCCTCCCACTTTTCCCCAGAGAAACCCAAGTCTTATCAAGGCAATCGTTTGAACAGCGATGCCACAGGACTGATCAAGTGGGCATGTTTTCATTTGAGGGATCTTTGATTTTGCAGAGTCCGTGAATAAACACCGAGGACTCATGACGCTTGGAATTTAATTTGACTGTAGTTGGTGGGTACGTCAATCTGCCAAGTGCGGCAATGCTTGTAGTAGTGCAGTGTCTTCAAACAGTCTAAAGAAAAATGCGACACGTACGCTACATCGATTTCACTCATAAGAGTATATCGGTACATGGAGTGGCAGTACAAGCATGGAGCTATCCTTTTTATAGCTCCATGGTACAAGTGAACGTTTTCCAGGGTTATTCAATAATTTTAGGGTCCAAAGTGTGACATTTTTCCTGTCCCTGTTACCTGGGTACTTTGTAATTTGCCATTCAACTTAGAATCGTTTAATATTAGAATAATTACAAATGATATTTTAATTGTTGGGGGGTGTAGCTTGCTATGCATAATCACTCTTGGAGGACAACGGCATTAATAAGGATGGGGGTGGATGTGGGGTGGGAGGGGGGGGGGATCACAGCCATATAAAGGACTGTAGCCAGCTATGATCACAATCCCTAGTGCAGTGTACAGTCAATGCCCTGGTACAATGGACAGGTGTTGTGTTAGTGATAGTTAATATTGAAAAGTAAACAACATTCTTGGTTTACTAAGCATAGAGCTAGCCGGACTGGGACTTGGAGTGCTAAAAAAACATGCAAAACAAAATCAGGCCAACTGTACTCACTCTTTAGCCAGCAAAATTCTCCAAAATGTTCATTGTAATGGGCAAAGAAAAGGTCCTCAGTGTTTCAACAACCAAGTTTGCAGACTCAATTCAATTTTTAAAGGAGAATTTCCTTCAATATTTTGCACATGAGAGGGAAGTCAAGTGATTTCAAAATGAGGCTAAAGACTAGACTTGTATAAGTCCAACCATGGTCCAACTGTTTGAAAAGACTGACCTCTTCGTTCGTTGTCACTAGTCTGGTGGCTCACTATGGAGAAATGTGTAGAAATAAAGACTAGTACCAGACATACCAGATATTTCTTTTGGCACAGTCACAGTTGATTGATGCAGTACTGAAGGGTTGTTGGACTGCTTGTTTCAGGTGCCAGTCTATTTACTTGTATTGTATGTTTTCAATACCTTAAGTTTGGGACTCTCATTTTTCCCAAATGTTTGGACTAAGACTAGCAGATGGAGATTGCAACACATTATCTGATTATTAACGGATTTGGAGAATTACACATTATGCAGAACTAGATGATATAACCTACATTGTGAATGTGCTGATATATTTTCTTACATGTATATTGATACACACTTTGTTTGTTTATGGAGGTAAGGTTTGTTGGATCAGTATGCATGAAGCTGTGTACAATACACATGAAAGAAAGTGTGAACAGTGTACAAACAACGTGTACACAACTACACGTACACGCACATTTGTTTATGGTGTAAATTGAGGATTTTCTTTTGTTCCTCTTCCCTTTTCCTTTAGGCCTACTTTTTCACAACAGCTCTCATTGGGTTTGTACACGTTTCCAACCGAGGAGTCCTCCATTTGGTTTCTGACCTCGATTCTCCGATGATGGTGCATGTGTGTGTCCTCGATTTACACCATAAACAAACGCACCATGTACATGTACCAATCCAATAATAAAAGTGTCTTTGAACATCATTAAAATCCCGAACAGTTGTGGGTTTACTATAAAAACAAGGCAGTGGATATGTGGCCAGCGCAGGCTTTCTAGTTATTGATGTATTATGTCGGCACGGCACTGAACATGCGCAGTGACTGTGTTTTTACCGTGACAAAAATCTAAGTTTGGTTCCACGCCAACATTGCCGTTGTGACTTTGTATCAACGAGATGGGAATCAGACCATTTTTACAATTTCGGACTTTATTTCCCTTTAAAAAAAATCCTCCAAAGTCATGAAGCCGGGAAAAAAAAAGACAATGTAATACTCTGCTAAATTATGTACGAGTCAATTTAAAAAATAAAAGAAGAATATTCTTAGTTTTTGCAATAAATAAAACAAAAACGAAAATGTAGGGTGAGCGCGACAGGGGTATTGTACCCGGAATCTCTCAGTATTTAATCAGTTCTCGCTATCCATTCTGCCACATCTGCTGCTCGAAAAATGTTGTAATAGTACATTATACAAATAATACAGAATCATCATAATGATGTACTCATCTATAGTCAAAGAGGGCGCTGTAAGATCTCTCCGGCTTAATATCATCGCAATGGCTATTGTTACGACAGCCGTAACGCATTTTCCATTTTCTATCGTTACGGTAGACTGCAACTTTTATAAAAACATGACAAGAAAATATAAAATTAGAAGGAAAAAAGTGAATTTGAACGATATGAAATTTGGACTTTACTCTCCTTTTAAAAAAAATCCTCCAAATCCTCGAACCCGTAACCTCGCGGTGCAAAATCCTACCCTCTATCGACCGAGCTGTCGCACTGCTCGCTAAGAATTGTGGAAACAAATAATTATATACCTGCGTGCGTATCAAAAAAGTATTGTAGAGGGCGCTAAACAACGACTGCCGTAACGATAGCCACTTCGTAATATCATTGACTAAAAGAATTTAGATTAAAACTTAAACATTGTGAAATTTGTGTTTTACCATATAAATCTCGCTTTACAAAATATCAAAACCACAAGTCTTTTCGCAATTTCAATGCATGTGTGCACATCATGATTCACGATTTAGTTTTGAAATTTGAGAGATAAACAACTCGCTACATACGAGCACGTTCTTGCTTTAACAATTAAAGCAAATGCAAAATGTGATTCGAACATTTATGCAAACAAAAGCTCTCATCTTCTTCCTGTCCCCCATTGACTTGCGTGCATTCATCTGCTTTGTTTATATTTCATTAAAAAAATATAAACTGTTGTTGTCATGGTAACTGATGGTTGTGCACACGCGCAGTTGAACTTGCGTAAAGGCTTATTTTCATTTAAAAAGAAATGCAAAATGTTAAAACAAGGCAACTAGGTCCTACTTACATCTTTGATGATCGATAACGGGGCCCTACTCCATCCTCATGATCCTGGCTTCTTTATGCAAGCCCAACACCCTTTTCCTATGTAAACTGAGCTGGATAAGTGGATTGTTTATTTAGAGTAGATTCCCATTGAAGCGCACATCCCACCGTTCCCACGTTCTCTTGATTACATAAACATTGCAGCACATTCCTAGCCTAGCCTCTGCATCAGCTGGAATTAAAAACAGGTGCATAAATAGATTCCACTGGTATCCTTCCGGTTAGGAAGTACAAACAATGCCCTTGGTCCGCCGGATACCAGTGACATTCATAAACAAATTATTTCAAATGAACGAGGGAGGGCGCGCTTTTGAATTAACGGTGTCGTCACTTGAGTACTTGTCGTCACTTTGCCGGTTGTTGGCACCCAAATGTGCGTCCATTGAAGAGAAAGGTTAGAGTGTGCATTCCATATGTGTTATTTTATTCAATGTGTTATGTTATTTATAAAAGATGGTTTATGAGCATAATGGTATGTAGGCTTTTTAGCAACAGCACCAACGACGTTTAAGTCTTAGATAAGAGTGCGCGTAGCGCGTTTTTTTAATTATTCCAAATTGCGCGCGTCAAACGGAACTTGCATTCGTCACGCGCGCTCACATTATAAAGTGCACAAAACACAAGGTGAAATGTTACACGTACGTACGCACATTCAGACGTTTACAAATGGCGTCCGCCAATCGACTCGTACGGCGTTGGTCGCAACGAAACATATCGTTTAAATTTTGGCGGGTATGTCTGAAAATGCGATTGTCAGGGACGGTTCAGTGTTCAAGGTAGAAGCACAGGACAATGACGACCCAGTTAAGACTCCACATTGTTGTTTTCATTTGCCTGCAATTTTCTACCTCCATACTTGCAGGTGAGTACATGTACTGATGTAGGTAGGCAAATGACCTAGGCTGAAACCAACAGGCCTCAAACTTTAGGAGAAGTGTTATCCCAGGTTGGACGGCTTCTGTTCTTCATTGCATTTCTTCCGTAATGTATTGCGGTAAGGGAGTCCACTAGGAGAAGTGTGTCCTTGTGTACCTTGGCCTAGTATATTATATGAAGGCCTATTTCTAGCCCAGGTTGGACGACGTCTTCGTTGCATGTATAGGCCTAGTCGCACTCCCTTTTATCGCGGCATTCCTATTATCGCGGCTTGGGAAATTTCTCTTTTTGCGTTGCCAAAACTCCTTCAAGTGGCAATTTTTATCCAGTTCACCAGTCATTAAGGACTTTTTGCCGAGTTGTATAAAAAGGACGATTAAAAAATGTTGTGTCTCAGTTCGGGACTTTTAACGATTTTTTATAAACATTTTCCCTCAGTCACTGTGTCTGCTAAAAGGTACCGTCTATATTTTAACATAAATCTTTAATGGTGTTCTGTCCATAAAAGTTCCATTGTCTGGTTCCCATTCTTCAGCTGCAAATGTAAAATGTAGTCGAAGGACGATATTTGCACCGCGAAATCGTAAAAACTTTTACGGGATCAAAATAAGCACAGCGCGTTAACAAAAATAAAACGGCACACCGTGTAAAGTGAATGGCGCCCCCAATCGCCAATCAGTAGACTTGCCTCAGTGATTTGTGTTCTCCTTTCGGGGGAAGGGCAGGGTCTTAAGAAATCATCCTGCAGACAAATAGTCTGTAATCAACTTCAGCGTAACAGGAAAATATAAGACTTTATTCAGGGGATGTTTTGGTCAAACATTAACAATGAATAAAAAAGTTGAGGTCATTATAAAAACGACTTTGAGTCCACCTCCGTTCGCACACTCCGAGCATGTCTATTTTCACAGGCATCGTACACGGAATAAACCACACCTCCGTCAGATTTTTTTTTATATTAATTTGAAAAGGAAGAGTTATACTTCACAAAAGACAGGACAATTCGGGAAGGTTAGTGGGCAATCTCTATTCCGAACGAGAAACGCGTGATAAGTACCACGATCATAGGGCAACCCAAACTACACAACGGAGTCCAACCATAGGCTAGCCTATTTCTAAGTTCGCTCATAGAACTACGTCAACATTTTAATGAAACTTTTCGATATTCGCAATGCATCTATAAGGAGTCTTGCTCCGTGGATAACGGGTGATGCTCAGACTATGCATCTATTGGGTCTGGATGACAAACAAACCAGGCAACTTGTGCACAAGCCTATGGTGCCAAAAACTAGGAGTGGCGATTTTTTTTATTATTTGATTTTTAATCAACAAAATTTAAATACGACGTTTTTAAATCAGATTTGTTTTATTTATTTTAACTTTCACAATATTGAGCCTCTCAAAATTTGTCTGAATTTTTCCACACACCCTATAACCATGCTCACACACCCATCAAAAATGAGTTTTCAGGTTCCTATATTATAGGAACCTGAAAACTCATTTCACGAGAACTCACCAAACAAAAACAATATGATTGAACTAGTCAACAATTTAGTGTTTTAACAGGGAATAATCCGAATAAGCCAACGTTCAGTACAATAAACCACTCGTTGTTTGCAATAACCCAAGAAATTCCAAAAAAGTTGCTTTGTTCATTTTTTTTCAGGGGCATTTTTTTCAACTATGTGCACTTTTCTGTCTTTTTTTACGCACAGAGACAAAAACGTATCTAAGGCCGAAAAAAAGTCTCCGGTTTCTGGTATGCGCGCGCGTCGCCGTAGCCATGCGCGTCGGCAAAATGAAAAAGTTTTTTTTTCAATAAAAGATGATGTCTCAAACCGCCAAACTCACTGGTTTGACTGGAATCCTGCTGCTGCACAATTTTAACGTGTTTTTAGATGGGGTTATGATCGAGAATAAGCTTTATGTGGCCTCTCTGGACTCCCACATAATTATTTGCAGGAAGTTTAGTTGGGCACCATTTGCAGTTATCAGCCGACATTTGAAGCAAAAAAAAACAGGTAAAAAAAAAGCCGCGTCGCCGCACCACTTCTTGGGCAAGCTCCATACCAGAAACCGGAGACTTATTTTTTATGCCATATTATTCTTGTTGTTTGGCAATTTCTTGTGAAATTGAATTGGCGATCGTGACACATTATGAACAATTATTAGCTGGAATTTCGAGTTAGTAAATTCAGTATTTCTTGAGATATTGATCAAACCATGAGTGTCTTCTTTTTACTCAATACTAGTCAGGCATCGGTGTTGACGCTGTCACTAAGTTGTTCTGTGTCGTTCGGTCATATTATTCTTGTTGTTTGGCGATTTCTCGTGAAATTTAACTCGCGATCGTGACACATTATGAACAATTAATCACCGGAATTTAGAGTTCATACATTAAGTAATTCTCGATATATTGCCCGAACCATGAGTGTCTTCTTTTTACTCAGTATTAGTGAGGCATCCGTGTTTACGCTGTTTCGGTAGTAGTGACCACTGTGCTTGTGACGCGCCCTCTATCGAAAAAAAATAGTATTTAACTGCTTGGTATATTTTGTCTCCGTGCGTAAACAAATTAGACAGAAAAGTGTAGATGGAATAAGGTTGGCGTAAAAAATGCCCTTGAGACAAATCGAACAAAGACACTTCTTTGGAATTGTTTGGGTTATTGAGTGGTTTATTGTATTGAACGTTGGCTTATTCGGTTTGTTGTTCACGGTTAAAACACTCAATTGTTCGGTCATATTATTATTCATGTCACGATCGCCAGAACAATTTCACAAGAACTCCCCAAACAACAACCAAAAATAATATGACCGAACCATTTAGTGTTTTAACCGTGAACAACAATCCGAATAAACCAACGTTCACTACAACAAACCATTCATTGTTTGCAAAAACCCAAGAAATTCCAAAGAAGTTTTTTTGTTCAATTTTTTTCAAGGGCATTTTTTTACCCCAACCACTTTTTCCATCTACAATGACAAAATGTACCAAGGGTTAAATACTATTTTGTTTTCGATAGAAGGCGCGCCACACGTACAATGGTCACTACTACCGAAACAGCGTCAACACGGATGCCTCACTAGTACTGAGTAAAAAGAAGACACTCATGGTTCGGGCAATATCTCAAGAAATACTGAATTTATTAAATCGAAATTCCGGCGATTAATTGTTTATAATGTGTCACGATTGCCAGTTTAATTTCACGAGAAATCGCCAAACAACAAGAATAATCGATCGAACGACATAGAACAACTTACACATCGTCAACACTGATGCCTGACTAGTATTGAGAAAAAAAGAAGACACTCATGGTACGGGCAATATCTCAAGAAATACTGAATTTATTTACTTGAAATTTCGGCTAGTAATTGTTCATAATGTGTCACGATGGCCAGTACAATTTTACGAGAACTCGCCAAACAACAAGAATAATAATTAATATGACCGAACAATTTAGTGTTTTAACCGTGAACAAAAATCCGATTGAGCCAACGGTCAATACAGCGTTGTTTGCAATAACTCAAGAAATTCCGAAGAAGTTGCACTGTTAGTAGTAGGGGAGGTGGGGGTATGGGACCAAAATGGAAAATCTGCGGCCAGTCTGGACACGCCGCTCTCGATTTTAAAAATAGTTGGAGGAAAAATATAGGGGAATCGCCCGCGGCAAATGTTTTAGAAATCTGACGTCAGGTTTGGGAGCAAAAAAGAAAAAATGTGTGCCAAGTCAGAGCCTGTCGCTCTGGAGTTAAAAAAAAATAAATCAGTCGTCGATAAAATGAGGTGATGTCACCACCACGTGACTTTGAAAAATGTGTGAGTCACCACCACGTGACCTTGAAACGTGTTGAGGCACGAAAGAAATTTGGCGTAAACAACGTGACCTTGAAAAATGTGTGAGTCACCACCACGCGACCTTGAAACTCGGGCAATAAAAATTAGCTTCTCTATCTGTGAAAAGGTAGAGAAGCTGTTTTTATTTAAAAATGGAGAGTAATATGTTCAGACCGACGAGTACTTGAAAAATTATTAAAAAATAATATCGGTTTTTATTAGATATATCCATGACTTTTTTTCAGAGTGAAAACCTCGAGCTATCTAATAAAACAGATCAGTGCGATCACCATATAATCATCGAGAATGGTTTTTTAGTTTGTGAAACGTGCGGTGAAATAGTTTCACGTTACTTTGATTTTTCGGCAGAAAATGCGCAAGAAGATCGTATCAATTGGTCAACTTTAAAAGGAAACAAAAGAAAAACTGTGGAGAAACTTATTTTTTCTGTTTGTCCAGAGCAAGACGTAGAAGATGTCCAAGAAACAATCAATAAATATAACGAGCTCGTTAATTACAAAACATTGAGGGGAAACGGATGCGTGAAACGGTCGTTAATAGCGGCGTGTTACCATCACGTCGTTGGATGGAACAAAGAACGAGTTAGAGATGTATTTAAAGTAACTCAAAATCAATTTAATAAGGCACTAAAAAGATACGATGACCACTACAATAAAGGCGGGGCCGAGGGTGTAGCCCTAAGAGGTGAAATAGAGGTATAACTCGGCGGATCGCTTTCATAATGTTTATTTACCGAGAATTTGAACTTGTAAGTTTTTCGATAAGAGATTTTTTTTCTCTGCCAGCCGTTCGTCTACCCGTTTTTTAACTTCTTTTTCAAAGTCTGTATCGTTTTTAATTTTTTGAAGCTTTGTGCTGGTCTTTGTTCTAATTTTTTGCTTAAGCTCGTTAAATTTTGCGAGTTCTCTCGTAATCAGTAAGAACTCTTCGTGCGATATATCACCGTCGTTGATGGCTTGAGACACGTATTCTTCAATCGTGTTAAGTTTGGAGTCTGCTAATATTTTAATCTGGTCGTGCTTTTTCAGCTTGGTGGATAATCGCTTAGACGCGATTCTAAGCAGAATATCTACACCAAAAGCGCCCATAAACGTTCCTTCTAACACCAATCCAACGGGGCTGATATAACACCCAAGAGAGCGGGAATACCGACAGCCCCTGCTATAAACCCCAATCCTTCGACTCCTCGCTCTATGTAGTTAATAGTGTCGATCATTCTCTTTATTTTTTTATAAGTGCGCTCTCGGTGGTCTCTCTCTTTCAAGATTAAAGATCGAATCTCTTCAATCTTTTTAAGTCTGTACACTTTTGTTTCTTCGTTAGTATTTAATTGGAGTACATCTCCAGAAATATCGGGGTATAACGCCTTACCATCTACACTCATGTTTTTAATATAAAAACATTTTAAAATTAAAAGATCTCCAACTCTATCATTATACTCACACCCTTGTTGTTGATGATCTTTCCCCTTTCACCTGTGATAGAAAATGTCAGTTTGTCGATTATACCGTTTTTAAGTTTTTTGAAATCTTTGACTCTATCAGGCTCGGGTTTGCGCGTAGCCACGGGTACGATTTTTAAGATGTCAGAAGGACGACCATCTAAAAAGTTTTCACTCGTACTTAATTGCGGGCAGCGAATAAACAAAAATTTAAACGGATTAACGTCGTAAGACCCCGTATACACCACTTTGGGTATCAGTCTTCCTTTGGGTAAATTGAGTAATCGAGATACTTCTCTGTTCAAGCGCAATTTGAGATTGACGTCGGTTACCACCAACGTCACCTTTTTAGATTCTCTAAATATTCGAAAACTTACCCCGGGTATAGAATTCAAAATGAAATCGAACCAATCGACGTCGTACCACCCCGGTGGTATGGTGACCGAACCGGTGACTCCAGCTGGTAACGGCGCTAAAAGACTCGGAGAAATAAAATCTAAATTATCACCAGACACGATAAGACTTCCCCGTATTGTTATCCCAGCTTGTCTAATTAGTCTAACCCTAGGTTTGCTTATTATAACTTCGATATATTCTAGCGCTATCTTTTACCTTCATTGATGAAGCCTTTTCTTTCGAATAAAGTTGTTATTAAAAATATAATCGTATTGCGTTGTACGTCGGTTAGTGTTCTTTCTTGACTTTTATTGTGTAAATTTCTTTGTCTTTCAATTATTTGTTCTATTTCTTTTGATCGATTCTAAAGCAGAGTCTAGTCTATCTTCTTCGTACGCTTCTATAAGATCGTTTATAACTCTATTAAAAGTATTTTCGTCGTTAATTAAAAACTCGTAGGGTACTCGGGTATCAACGATTCAATAAAATCTCTATCTGTTCTTACTGCTATATCTGAGTCAACCCGTTCGTATCTTCTATCATCATCAGGTCTTTCAGCTGGTCTCCCGTCTATATTCGTATACCAATCAATCTCCGTGGCGCTGGAAATATTAAAATATCCGGCGTTAAACAACACCCTTTTACGCGTATAGATTTTTGACCGTTTAAATTATCTACGACGTCTTCTAATTTAAACGTCTGCTCATTTTGAAACAAGTGAAACGAATGCATTTATTTTAAAGTCTTTTATATTAAAACTGAAACTAAAATAATGAGTGATTTTAAGTCGTTAAAAAGCAGATACAATCGATAGCCGATCAGGTAACGAGACAAGTAAATCAAAATGTAGCCAAGGCAAACGAGCTAAAACATCAAGCTGCACCCCAAGCAAAGTTTTTAAACAGCACTAAACCCAGTGAACTGGAGGTCATAGTTAATAATACCAACGGGTTTTTAACCATGTTTCCCGACTTAACCTCGGACTACAAATTGCCTCACGTTGAGACGGACGAGGATGTAGATCGTTGGAAATCACACCCCATGTCGTTTTATCAAAATCAGTTAAATTTTGCAATCTACTGCGCTACTACGGGCTGCGGTATTGATTTGATCTTTTAAACGCGAGCAACCGTTACGTTTGGGCCATCTTTAACTTTCATTTATATTTTACGGTTAGAAAGATCCTGTACGACATTGCCGCTCCTTTACCGGGAGATGACGCATTTAACGCTCTAGACAACAGTTATAATCACAGAGCATTTACCGATACCTGTTTGTTGTTTGGCATAGATCAAAACAAGTCTTTTAAACAGACGAGAGACACAAAATCTAACGGTTTAGGTACCTCATATATCTTTAATAAAGGCAAGTTTGTGGCGGTTGGTGAATATGATAAAACACTACCCAACAAACCCAACGTTCTTTACGGCGGCTACCACGGTCTAGACAGTCCTAAAAGAGTGAAAGCAGTTACGTTCCTTGGACGGTTATTTACATCGAACAAAACGAATCGGTACAAAAGGCTTGGTTAGATTTTATACCCACCAAGAGTTCGTTTACCTCCGCGGGAATCATAAAGATCAACGAATCAATTAGATCTTACGTGTACGCTTTACTCGGTGCGCAGGCTCAAACAAAACGAGCGTATTATCACCAGGCACGGATTAGACGCTCAGAGACAATTTAACGTCATCGTTGAAGATATCATCAATGCAGTAGACGACATGGAAACGAGTATCGATCAATTTCAAGACTCTTTGCAGTATGCCAGAACACCTTTAAATTTTGTCGTGAAACCGGGGTTGTATTTAATTCCATCGGATATGAACTTGAGGGTTGGAACGCACGACGGCTATAACAACAATCTTCAAATCGCTACCCAGAGTATGAAAACTGGTTTGGTGTTAGATTTAAACTCACAACCTCAACCGGACGACTCTTTTGATGACACCGATGACGTCGCGCCACCAACACCCCCAGAGCCTATGACGAACAATGTTGTATCACCAACACCTGCACCTACACCCTCACCAACACCAGCACCTGCACCTACAGTTTTAACCCAAGAGCCCACGAAACTACAAACTCACCAAGACGAAAAATTATCGTTGACGGTAGGAATGTTAGCTATCGTTGGCATGGGTATTTTGGCTTACGAGGCAACGCGATAAGTCACACTCTAATCTCACAAGACAAAAAAAAAAAAAAGCCTTACCAACTTTGTGCTGGTAAGGCTTATTTTTTTGTTTAAACTTGATTATAACTATAACTACCATCGTTTTTGCAGGTACGCAAACACCAAAGCTCCCACACCCAAAAACAAAGCCCACACGTGTTCGGCCAACCACGATACGGACTTACTCAGCGCGTTAAATATCCAACTGAGTACGCTGCCTATGATACCCGGCAGAGCACCCAACGCGCTCACCCCCAGTTTTTGAAGAGCAGATGCAAAATTAGCGAGTTGTTTTGAAATCCACTCTTTGATACCAACTTTCGGTGTGCTGGGTGCGGCATCGGTTGGCGATGGCGCGGTTGGGGCACCCGCACCTCTCACGCTAGCGACGATGCTACTCACTATCGTGCTGATGGCTAAACTAAAAGCGGCTAAAATACTCACTATGGTCACACCTTGTTCTCTAAACAGAGTTCTAATCTTTTCTGCCAGAGTCGTGTCGTCGCCTAATATTTTATTAATCGTTTCTTTGATTCTAGCGATCTGACTTTTGAGCCCTCGTTCGTTGGCTTTTGCGGCTTCTAATCTGGCAGATCTTTCAACGTTCAAGTCGCTCAATTTATCGTTTAACTCTCGTCGACCCTCCTCGCTGTGAGATTCGTCGAGTTCTTGTCTCGTGGCCGCAATCTCTCGGTCCAGTTCTGTGAGACGCGCTAAATTAAGTTCTAGGTTACCTCTTAACGTCTGAAGAGTTTTGTCTAAACCCTGGAGTTCTCTGTAATTCAATCCTTCTGTTTGAGCGCCGGTGTCTTGTTCTAAATCGTCTATAATCTCGATTACCTCATCGGTGACTCTGGGTAGTTCTGTCATGGGGATACTCTCAGTTTGTACTTGTTCGAGCGGGTTAATTTTATAATCTTTAAAACCCAATCCGTTTCTAATGAAATCTCTACCTGGAAGATCTAACCTCTTTGCATTATTCTCTATACTCGGTAGACTCAAGAATTTTTTGGGGTTTCTTTTATCCGTTAACCTTACTAAGGCTTTATCAGTTGCTTGGAAAAATAACCCGTCTTTATTGCCGTCAATTGGTTCGTATCGCTTAGCTAATGGTCCTACACCTCTGTTAAAATTTTTGTAAAAATCATCTACGCGGTCACTTGTGACCATGCTCCTTCCTCGATATAAAACCTCCTCTATGTCGGTAGTTGGGATGGGTGTATGAGGAGTATTAAACGTATAGGCCCAATACAGATGGGTCTCTGCTACATCATCATCATTGTTATCATCTGTTCTTTCATAGTCTGGATCGTAAAATCCTTCTCCATCCATTTATTTAATAAACCTATTTAAATTATGCCGTTTTCATTATACTGCCCGGTAGTATACCCTGGGTCACCAACCAATTTTGCGTGGCCAGAGCTCCACTTATAATGCCCGTCAATTTAGCCGCATCTTCTACGCTTAGTTTGTTTAAATCTGGCACTTTCATTTTGAGTAGTTTAGCTCCTACCATGGCGTATCCCATCGAAAGACCCGATATGACGGCTCCGTGATAAATCGTATTTGCTATTCCGTTGGTGTCAAAGTTACTCATCGTTTTTAATATAACAATTTTTAAATTGCTGTTTATTCCATGTCTAGCGTTTTGGGGACGCTGGGTGTAGTGGGTTGCGTGACTACCGGCACTGGCTGTACTACCGGCGCAGTTGCCTTACTTTTTAGTATCAGCAGCCCCACCCCTATTATGGACGCTACAGCCCCCCACATCGCCCAAGAGTTGTAGTCTGGTGAGCTCGTATTATCGACCGATGTTACGTCCATTTTTGCTAATTTTAATTTCATCTGTCTATTGTGCTCGGCTAAAGCTTTACCCTGCTGAATTCGTTTAGATTTTTAGTCTTGGTCACTCTCGTTACCATCGGTGATGCCGTTGTTTTTATCGGTTGGGGCGTCTCTGTCTCTGCTGGTTGAGCTGCAGGCGTTGCTGTCGCTGCTTTTTGATCTTCCATTTATTATATTAGGTTTATTAAATTTCAAATGTTTTGTTGTGATAATCGTAGCAACTAGGGGTGATATTAAAGTTCCGTACTTGTAACAAACGTCGCTCAACATACCAGCCATACTCGCGCTTATAATAGGATCAGAACTCAAGTCGTTGGTGAGTTCTTCTTCAGAATCTATAGTGACGTTATACCCTAAAACTTGTACGGGTGTAACAACAGCTAACACTCTCGAAAATAGACTTAAAGTGTATTTACCAACGGTTTGAACAATTTCATTTCCAAATTTAGTTTCGTATAGATGATACAGCTTTTCGAGTTCTTTACTGTCAAGAGCTTCGATATGTTTAACGGTGTATTCCTTTCCCAAGTACTTTCTAGAGTTTCCGGCTGCTACGACACCGCACAGACGATCTTTATGTTCTGCGTTGTGATCTTGTTCGTTCGTTAAAGTAAGTTTTAGGTCCTCCATTTAATTAGAAAGGAATTTAATTTTGTTGTAGCTGTTGCAACTTTGTTACAAAAGCAAAGGTATTCGTAGGTGTAAAACGATAGATTAAGCGATATGATGATAATAGCCAAAAACTGCAAATACTCAAATATTGCTATCATTTACTAACAGCAAAATACATTTTGTTGACGTTTGTTGATTAACAAATTGTAATACATGTGTAGTTTGTTAAATAGGTTGCTACTCAACTAGCTATTAATTGTTAATCACCTAGCTATTAATTGTTAATCACCTAGCTATTAATTGTTACTCACCTAGCTATTAATTGTTACTCACCTAGCTATTAATTGTTACTCACCTAGCTATTAATTGTTACTCACCTAGCTATTAATTGTTACTCACCTAGCTATTAATTGTTACTCACCTAGCTATCAAGTAGCTCGTAACTAACTGGAGGTTCGGTGTATACGACCAATTTACTATATTTCACATCTCTCAAACGTCGTTTTATATAATCTCGTTCTTCAATCGGTACGACGTCGTTTTCGTCTAACGCTTGATCAAACGATGTTTTATCTTTGCAGTAAAATAACGCCAACCAAGCCGTGTTTTCTCTATAATCTTTAAAACGCTGTTGTACTTTTGGGTCAGTAACCAACAGCTGTGATTTACGTGTCTTCCGCTAAATGCCATCTTGCTTAAAGCGCACGTCTTTTACGATATTTAATCTCTTGATCCGAAGAGCAATCGTCCACGATAAACAACGTGGCAACACCTTCAAATATTTTCCTGTAAAAATCGATCGCTTCGTTGAGCGTCATCTTGTACAATTCCGGATCGCAGAGGTATACCTCGGGATCTGCTTGAATCCACTTTCTTTCGATGTACGTTTTGTTTTTAAATATGGTAGGGCAAATGATGACTATCGCCTCAAATGTGTTTTTATAGTCTGACTCTAACAGATCCAAAATCCATTTGGTTTTGCCCGAATTTGTTTTGCCGACGATTAAAGCGCAATGCGGTTGTGTCATTTTAACTTAACAGAGATTTAAAATTTCCGTCTTCCAAGTTCAATTGAGCATCCATGACTAAAAATACGTACATCGTGAGGTCACCTTGACCTTCGGCTTCTCTGTTAAATTGAATGTTGATGCCTCCTCCGTCTCCGAGTTTCCTACCGGATCCGTGAGCGGAATTGTCGTCGTTACTTCTAAAATCGAGCCACAGACCGTACTTGTCTTTTAGGTAGTCTCCGAGGTCAAAACCCGTCAAATTTAAGTCTTTAGCTACTCCGCGCCCGCTTTCGGTATCGCTGTCTCCAAAGAACTTGTTGATTTCATTCCAGTGTTGATACTGAAACATGCCTTGACTGTAGAGTTGATTGGGTTTACCTTCTACGGTCACCGATGTTTTGGTTATTTTTGGATTGTAAAATCGCTGCGGATTCTTGACCGCGGGATCTTTAAACAAAAACAAAATACCCTTGAGACTCCTGATGGGTTGATTGACGCTGACGTTCCAAAGCGTGTCCGATTTGTTGACGGATCTAACTTCTAGCGAGTGGATTTTATCAAACAGATATTGCATTAACCCCTTGTGTTTATTCCTGATGGTGATAGCTAGGTCTCTGTTGGTCACCACTTCGTATTCGAGAGACAAGTCTGAGATAGAATACATCGCCGCCGTATCTGAACTGTTGACTACTTTATCGTGATCGTTAAACTTTATCTCGTACGTCAGAGGTTGTTTTAAACCGCTTGGGTAAAAAGGGTGATGCGAAGTCAGTATGTCAATGTCTAGGGGAATACAATATCTGTTACCATAGGCATCCGCGATAGCTTGATCCTTACCGTTGTTGGCGCCCGCGTTAGCATCTTGTGCCCCCGTTCTTAGTTTAGACACGTTTTCTTTTTCTATGCCTGAGTACGCCATGTTTCGAGTCATCGAGCTGTTGAGCCAATTGTCTTTAAAGTTGTGATACACGTCGGTGTGACGATAACTCACAATTTCGTGACCTTGAAGCCTGACGCTGATTTCGCTGACTAAATTTCTGGCTAAATTACCAAAAATGGTTCTATTGTTGTCGCTTCCACCTTCGAGTTCTAAATTAAAAGCTAGTTTACAAGTGCCGGGTACGATCACGTCGTCTACACCCAATTGAGGAAACTTGACCCTCAGCGTTTGCCCCGCCGATATACTACTGGGATTGTGGGTAATGACCACATCTTTTCTCTCACCCTTGATAGATCTGGGTATTTTTAATAGTCTGCTGGGATTGAGCTTTTTTCCATACGCATTCATTTTATTTATACGAGTTTTAAATTTAAAGGTATCTGTAAGCCAAGAAGCCCACCAATAGCGTTCCTCCCGCGATAAACGCCAGTTCTCTTTCTATTTGTTGGTCGCTAGGCTCGTAAAAATCTTCGAGTTTGGGTTCGTGTTGCAGTCCTACGGGTAGTTCGGTAGATTGTCCACTCACCTCGTTGTAGTAACGCAACGCTCGGTCTACGTTAGAAAATGTTTCTTTAGAAGCATTTTGTTTTCTGATACGGTCGTTTAAAAATCTAGATATTTCGTTCGTTCTCGTTGCCACTTATCTTTGGCGGCTGAGAGTTGTTCTATTGCTAAATCGTGTCTCTTACGCTCCTCGTCACTCTGTTTCAGATTTGAAAATAAAAAGTTTGAACCCGTAAAAGCTAAGGCGTTGACGATCGCGCCTCCTAACATCATAGCAACGCTAGCCATATTATTATAAACGTCTTTTATATTAAATAATATGCAAACATTATCTAAACTGTATTATAGCCCGAGCGGTTATTGGAGAGGTGAAAGTGCCGTCGACCATTTACACGATAAAACAAAAATCGATAAAAAGGTAATCAGAGATTGGCTTAAAAACAAGCGATATGGCAAATTTATCTACCGGGTCCTGCGTATGTACCCAGGCCTACGAGTACATCGCGAGAGTTTGAAACACCGAACGACTTTCACCAAATGGATGTGCTATACCTACCCTGGGATAAAGTAAAACGCAAGACTTATAAGTACGCTTTGACGGTTGTCGATGTTGCGAGTCGATACCACGAAGCAGAACCTTTGGTTTCTAAAACGGCAGATTCCACGCGAGATGCTATCGTCAAGATTTACGCGAGGTCGCCTTTGAGTTACCCTAAAACGTTGAGAGTAGATGCCGGTACCGAATTTAAAGGAGCATTTAAAAAATGGATGGCCTCAAAAAACGTCGAGATTATCGTAGGCGAACCCGGAAACCACCGATCGCAGGGTATCGTAGAAAGATTTAATCGAACGCTAGCCGAGAGACTGTTTGGTCATCAGTACGCTCAAGAAATGTTAAATCCCGAGAGTAGAAACACGCAATGGGTCGAGCGATTACCCAGCGTGATCAAAGCTATAAACGATGAAACGACGAGATTAATAGCTAAAGCGCCGTCAGAGGCGGTTAAACTAGAACAGGTCCGGCAATCGCCGGCTAACCCCGTTAAAACAAAAGAGCAACAATTACCGCAAGACGCTATGGTTAGATATTTATATTACCCGGGTGAGCAAGAGGGTGGAACTGCGAGAAGAGCCACAGATCCCATTTGGAGCGTAGACATCTTCAACGTGGAAAAAAGAACGAGTCAATTTAAAATGATTAACGGTAAAAAGTCACGACGGGTCCTACGCTGTATTACCTGCAAGACGGCCCAGAAAGGAGTTTTGTGAGACAAGAGCTTCAAGTCGTACCCGAGGACACGCAATTACCGCCTAATTAATATCTAGATTACGGTGACCATAAGCGAGCGTGTGTATTCCATCCGGTAAAATGTACCGCTTTGTGTCCAACGGACTCAACGATAGTTTATTTTGAGATATGGTGTAAAGGATGTGTTTTTCCGATCGAATTTGAGTCATCGTTTCTGTTTTAGATTTATTTTTAAAGATGCAGTCGTAGTAGTGTCGGTGTTTTAATTTTTGTCAGTGACCGATTTTGTGACCCCCTTGGCCTTATTAAGAGTGATGTTGTTGTCATCTGCTAAAATCGAGTACATCTTGGGTCTTACGCAAACGGCTTCTTGAATGACCTTACCTCCAAACTCGTCTTTAAATTTACCGATCACTTTCTTATTGGTTGGATCGTATAACTCGTGATCCAGATTGTAATTCGAAAAGTCGTAGTGTTGCCCGTGAGATCGCATGTCTTTGTATATGTCATCCGTGTAAACGACAATCAACAGACTGTCCGTATCCGTATACATCAACCTGATTTTATCTCCGTATTTGTCTTTCAATCGGTTGTAATAAAAATCGTACATCAGCGTCTTTGAGAGATCCAAGATACTCACTCCGCAGTAAATGGGCTTGTTTAACACGGTTGTCGTTTTATATGTTTCGACAAACGACAGGTCACATTCTGGAAACGGCGTTGTTGTTTTATAGCTCGGTTTTTGAATTATTTTTTTGTATTTTGCTTGATCGCTCTCGTTATTGTCTCTCAGTAGGTAACCGTCTATTCGATTTCTAACGTTTTCCATCGTCTTACCAAACACGCTGTTATTCATCAGTTTAAAAAAGTCTTTCTCAAAATCAGAGGTTGCTTTTGTTCGGAGTTGCGTGTTTTTGTCTATGTAAGATTTCATCCAAGGCGATTGTTTAAATTTTAACACGCGATGTACCTTTTTAGTTTCAAACCGAGATCGAGGTATGACTGCAACGTAACGTAGTGCAACACGTATTTTTGTTTTGGATTAAGCGTACACGTTAATTTTTGTACGTCGCTATTAGGTTCGGTATCCAATAACTCGTTTTGATAATCAGACATCCACGCTTGGGGTACGACGATATTTTCGGGTGCCAGGGGATAATCGTTATGCTTGGCGTGTAGATCGTACGGATAGTCTAAATCTACTTCAAAAAAGTAGCCGGTGTTGGACGTTTTCTTAAGCGTTAATATTCTTTCTTCGGTAAACGGTTTCGAGGGTGTCCATTTAAAATCGCTGTACGGTAGATATTGACTCATAGCCCAACCGTACAGATTGTTGGCATCCAGATAAGCGATATAACTCGAGGGTTTGTTTGAATCGTAGTCATCGAGATATTGATTATTGGCTTTGTGATGTCTCATTCCACCCACGCTAGATATGCCTCCTCGTTTTGCTTTTTCAAAAAATAAGTGTTTGTCGACGTCTTGCAACAGCTCGAGTTTAGCTTCCGAGTGTTTCAATAGAGCGTCCCAGGACAATCCGGGTGCGGTAAAATAATTGGCTGGATCTAGCCCGTAGTTTGTAATACACGTTCGTCTAAAGTTTTCAAATACGCCTGCAAGTAATAACGTATCGGTAGTCACGTACAAGTCGTGATATTCTCCTAGATTTTGTATATTAAACTCGTTCCACACGCGTTGAGCTCTGTCATAGTCTTGTTGCGATATATGTTCGTCTTTTAGTCTGCTGTAAAACTTGCCGATGGGTGGTAGGCTGGTCTCTTGAAACTTATCAAACGAGTTCATATATTCGTAGGGATAAATTCCTTTTTGTAATAGCAAGTCAGAATGTTTAAAATGCTTTTTGAGTAAATGAAACGACTCTTTTGGACAACCTTTCACTAATTTATCCAACGATGATGCCATAAAACTAAACGAGTCTAAAAATCGTAGATTTCCTATCGAAAAAGAAATATACTTTTCTGAATTTTTAGCGATCACTTGTATTTCTGTTTGGCTATCGTATTCTGTCATTCCCTGCATGATTAAATGCGCGTCATAATTTTGTAAATTGTGAAAAAAGACCGGTATCGGTGTACAACCGGGTTTAATTTGTAGTTTGAGGTTACAATAAGCGTGTGCGGCACCCCTATATTTACCAGTGACGTGGCAGTGATCTCTGACCTTTCTAAATTTATTAATGCTCTTTTTGCAGTCTAGACATTTAGACTTGATAAATCCCTTACTATTTTTGTACTGATGTTCTTTCTTTTGTTTTATCGTCTTGGGTTCTCTGGGTTTCTGGCACTGACAGTTGCTCGAGTAATTGGGATAAATTGGTTTCTCGCAAATCCAACACGCGTTTGTTGTATCGTGATGGTCTTTAGCTCGCTCGTTAAATTTCATGGGTTGGGGTTTTTCAAATATGCAATTAATATCGCTTTGTAATTGTAACAGCGTTGTTATAAATCTAGTTGAAGCGTCTTTGCCTCTATAAGTCTCTTGATACACATTTTTACCGTCGCATCGCACGACAACTAGCGAATAACCGCTAGCTTTGTGAACGTTAATCTTTTTTGTGTTTGTCTCTTTGTCTGAGTGAGTAGGTTTCGATGTTAGTGTCTGTGTGGGTGTTGTTGTTTGTAGTATGGATTCAAAGTCAGCATAAATGACAAATGGTGCTTTTTGTTTGTGCCTATAGTTTTTAAATTCTAATATCGGTATGTCTCTTTCGCCTGGTTGCCCGTCTATGTATTTTGGTTTACCCGTCGGAAATACAATCTTTGATGGATGTGCATCTATACCCTTACAATCGGCGATATGTCTGTCTAATTTATTTTGATTGGTAAAATGACATAGACATCTTCGACAAAAATATTTCTTACATTTATGTTTGGTAACGTCGTACATCAACCTCGTAAAATATTTTATCCAACAATAGTGATGCTTGTCACCTTTAGAAATCAAAAGCAGATCGATCTCTTTTGCCCCGTAGTTTTTAGACACGTATAATGGATATATCTCACCCTCATAACCGTATACGTTTATCGATAAATTATTTTGTCTTTCTATCTTGGGTATCTGATCGACCGGTGTCGGAAAGTCAACGCCTTTAAAACCGAGTCCGTCGTCTTTGGTGTATACAACAGGTTCTTCTTTATGAATTTTATATTTAGGATTATTTCTTATTTGATTTTTTACTTTATCTGTATACAACCCAAGAGCAGCTCTCAAACACCATCTCAAACACTCGTCGTCTTTGTTTTTGATGTTTATCATCGCCTGTTTAATTTTAAGATGTTCGGGTAGGTTTATGTAAGAACTACCTCTCGCTGGATTATATCTGTTGATGTTGATGTATAACGCCATTATCTTTTTAAAACCCAACCCGATCCTTGATTCGTATACCTTTCATGGTTATTAAATAGCTCTTCGATCTCTTCTTTTAAAACCTGTTTTATTTGACTTTGATTTAAAACGGCTTTCGGCTTGCTATAATGAATAGCTTCGATCGTTTCGATCGTACCATCCGGTTTGGTTTTTTCGTATTTTATTTTGATTGTGAGCTCCAGTTTTAAACCTCTCAGCTCTCTCAATTCTGACTTGATTTTATTGACTATTTGTTCCTTGTGCGAATCAAAAAACTTGATTAAATCGTGGTTATAAAGTCTGGGGTTTAATTCCCAGTTTCTGTAGTAATTTCTAAACCTTCTCGTTTCTCTAAAAGCTGACTCTGTAAAGTCTTCGGGTTGTCTGTATATTTTAATCGCCGAGATTAAATCTTTTTTCAAAAACCGTCCTTTATAACCCGTCGGTACGTATTTTAGATTTTGTTCGTCTACAATCTGTTTGAGCTCATGTAGTGTCTTTTTCCTCAAGTTTTTAAATTGACTTTCATAATTTTTTATCCCCTCGATGTAGACTTTACGAGTAAGAGAAACATTTTCATTGTGCGGTATATTATATTGCTGCACGTAATCACGCAGCGTGGCTTTGTTCCATTTAGAATATCCTTTGACGGTCGGTCTGAACATATTACTCTCCATTTTATTATAGAAAATATAATATTTTTTCTCATTTTTTTTGGAAGGCAGACTTTGGATTTATAAGCAATCAGACTCACCGGCTGGTGAGGATCTTCAAGACGAGAGATAATGGGCCCTGAGTTTCAAGGTCGCGTGGTGGTGACTCACACATTTTTCAAGGTCACGTTGTTTACGCCAAATTTCTTTCGTGCCTCAACACGTTTCAAGGTCACGTGGTGGTGACTCACACATTTTTCAAAGTCACGTGGTGGTGACATCACCTCATTTTATCGACGACTGATTTATTTTTTTTTAACTCCAGAGCGACAGGCTCTGACTTGGCACACATTTTTTCTTTTTTGCTCCCAAACCTGACGTCAGATTTCTAAAACATTTGCCGCGGGCGATTCCCCTATATTTTTCCTCCAACTATTTTTAAAATCGAGAGCGGCGTGTCCAGACTGGCCGCAGATTTTCCATTTTGGTCCCATACCCCCACCTCCCCTACTACTCTGTTAAATTTTTTTCGAGGGCATTTTTGTACCCCAACCACTTTTTAAATACACGAGTATTAAATATGCATCATCCAAAAACTCAATTCAATATTTCAATATTTCTAGACAAAAATTTACAATTAACATTGATAAATGCCTTTGGAAAAAATGTTATCCAATCGATGATTTAAAAACGTCACTTGATTTCATATATGAAGTCAACCTGATTGGTGCAAGGGTACATACTGAAGACACTCTAAAGGGGTTTGGCTTGATCACGGATCGTACACACAAAGATTAACGACTCGCCCATCTCCTGGTTAGACGCGTGATAACGGCCTGTACTGGTGGCAAAATACCATGAATACTTCAACAAAGACCACTGTGCGCGGTGGCTTTCAGATTTGCATGGCTTTGCGCCCGATCTGGCGTCGAAGTCTGTTAAGCCAGCGAATTATATTTTTGAATATTCATGAGTCAACGTTTTAAGTCTTTATTATCGAATTCTGATAAGTGATAACTACATAACCTTGGTAATGCCGAGCACAATATCTTTAGCTTTAAGATGTACAATGAAATGTCACTTTTGTTTTATCGGTTCGGCATCACATCTCTCTAAAACTTTTTAATAAAAGCCTAATTAAAAACGACATTTAGGTAAACAGTGTTCTCCTCGAAATTTGACGTGTATTTCCCGGGAAAATACTTCATCTATGACGTCAAAAACTACATCATACCTTCTGTTATATCCTGAAGTATTTATATTTTTATAATTTTGGAACAATTATATCTTAAATAAGGAGTAGTTTTGCTTACAGTTTTATGAATTGAGTTTATATATCCCACATTTTGAAAGTGATACATGCAAATCTTTAATAAAACAATGGTCCCAATAGTTGGGTTTTGTTTTTTCTTTACTCATCCTGTATTCAGCCTGATATCCTGGATCATGCATGTTTCTTTCTTTGATGACGTGCAAACAGAATGATCCTCGATAATAAAAACCCCTTCTTTTCCCCAAGCCAAAAAGTACTCACTTCCCTAAATTTAAAGAATATTTTCTCCGCGAACCAACCCTGGTATGCTCTGTACTACGATCTCGAACTGGACAGTCGTGCATGCGCATACCAAGTAGAAACCGAGTCAAAAACGTGGGGGTGTGTGTTTGTTTATATTAATTAATTTATTTATTTATTTTCTTGTGTTTATTTATTTTTATTTTTATTATTACTATTTTTCTTCTTATTTTTTTTTAGGGGGGCGGGAGGGTAAGGAGAGGGGGTTTATTTGCAGGCTAATAGAACGATACAAGCAAGTGTCCAAGAGAAACCTTTTTAGGCCTACTGCAGATCAGTAAAGTAAGATAATTTGTGTTTCCTTCATATCTACGAGACGTACGTGACTCGTTTACCAATGAAAGTTTTCTGTATCTTTTTCGATTCAGCCAGAGAGTTTGGTTTCAAACCTAATGATCTCTTTTTATAATTAAGAGACAATATTGCCTAAAATGAAAGGTGCACTTCACACTTTAAGATGAATAATATTCTACAATGTTTGTATTCTTAGTCGCAGGCGGCGCGGACTGGGGAGAATGGTCAACCTGGTCACCATGCAACCAAAGTGGATTCTGTCAGATCCGTGACGTCATCGTGACGTCAAACCGCAGCCGTACCTGCAATGTGGCAGGAGACAGCACTGTTAGTTCACGAGACTGCAGAGGACGGAAAACAGAAGTGAGAATTTGTGACTGTTTCAGGAACTGCAGTAGTGGATCTGAACAATGTAAGAAGAGCCAAGCTGTGAACTTAAGAGACGCAACACGATTGACTTTGAAAGATGGCGGGGATTCGAATGGAACAACCAATGGGATCAGGGATGAAAGGTCAAGTAAGACAAACCGGAAATTAGCTCGAGATTCTCGCCGACCGAGAGCGGCCGATCTTCTATCATTCCTCTCCGACACACCAGCGAGTTCCAAGAATCGAGATTCCAAAATTGAAAATTCTGACGATGTAAGGCAACTACTCAGGCTGGCAAGCAAGGCCAAATCGAAAGCAGACAAGGCTGACGATTCCGGGGATGTGCAATTGCTGCAAAACTTCATTCAGGAACTTCCAAAGGAAGACGTCGTTAATTTAGACGATTTGCTGCAGCTGGAAAACACCTCACCATCGTCAAATGTGCCTTCTGTGATAACCAACCAAAGTCCTACAAATAAACTTGTAACAGGAACTCAATCTACAGCTCTAGATACTGAACTGGATATCTTGGATCTTGGAATAAAAGAGTTGTTAGCTTCAACAGAAGTGACAACTACCAAAACAGAAGGGGAAAAAGAAAAAGTAACGAAAAAAGAAAAGGAAATAGAAAAGTCGATATCTTCAACAAAAGTTTCAAATAGTGCAAAAGGAGTAGAGGAAGCAGTAACAGAAGAGCCGATATCTTCAACAGAATTACCAAGTAGCGAAACAGAAGAAAAACAACAAGTAGCAGAAAAAACAACATCGTCAACAGAAACCTCAACTGGTGAAATAGTAGTAGAGGAAGCAGTAACACAACAGCCGATGTCTTCAACAGAAGTACTTACTAGCAAAACAGAAGGAGAAGAAGCAGTAAGAGAAGAGTGGATATCTTTAACAGAGGCTCCAACTAGTAAAATAGAAGTGGAAGAAGCAGTAACAGAGGAGCCGATACCTTCAACTATTATAGAAGTGGAAGAAGCAGTGACAGAGGAGCCGATACCTTCAACTATTAAAATAGAAGTGGAAGAAGCAGTGACAGGGGAGCCGATTCCTTCAACTATCAAAATAGAAGTGGAAGAAGCAGTGAGAGAGGAGCCGATACCTTCAACTAGTAAAATAGAAGTGGAAGAAGCAGTAACAGAGGAGCCGATACCTTCAACTATTATAGAAGTGGAAGAAGCAGTGACAGAGGAGCCGATACCTTCAACTATTAAAATAGAAGTGGAAGAAGCAGTGACAGAGGAGCCGATACCTTCAACTATTAAAATAGAAGTGGCAGAAGCAGTAACAGAGGAGCCGATACCTTCAACAGAAGTACCCAGTAGCAAAACAGAAGGGGAAGAAGCAGTAACAGACAAGTCGATGTCTTTCACAGGAGTTCCAACTCGCAATACAGAAGGGGCAGAAGCAGTAATCAAAGAGTGGATATCTTTAACAGATGCTCCAACTAGTAAAACAGAAGTTGAAGAAGCAGTGGAATCAGATGCACCGCCGCAAGCCACCCGTGCTTCGATTGTGAAAACTATGGAGGAAGTACCTGAAGAAAGCAAGGAATCAGCAATCTTCACTTCTTATTCCGCACCAGAGTCAGTCACGCCTGCTGAAAGTTATCCCCCAACCGATGTCAAATTAAAGCCAACGGGTCCCAATCTCCTGCAAAGCACCGTAGAAGAACCCGGTGTGTCATTTGACAAAGTCGAACCGCTGCCTTCTGAGAAAATCGCAGATTTGATTAACACGGTCCAGGAAATGTCAGACGAAGAGGAGCTTGCCAGCGTCTTGAATAAGGCAGAAAAGAAAGTAGAGCAGCCTTCTGAAGTTCCGTCAGCTGACACCGAGTCCTTATCAGTGACAACCACATCAGAGGCATTGTCAAAGCTTCGCGGTGAGGATCTTCTCCACCTGATTAATAATGTTCAGGAAACACAAGAGGGCGGGATGCCGGACTTGGATTCACTGCTGGATGAAATAAGCCAATTATCCGATTTCACAGAAGATACTGAAAAAGATATCGCTAAACTAAGTGAAATATTGGACATCGTCCAAAAACCAGAAACTGCTGACCAGAGTGCAGCACCAACATCAGCCAGAATGTTGACTGCAAGTTCGGCACTTCTTCCTTACCCTAATAAGACAGAAAAGATCTACAAAGCACACGTAAAGGATAGATTGGGAGACAACCTAGAGGCCTTGGCTGATATCTTTGAGACAAATACCAACATACCGAGTGAGGTCATCAACAAAATTGTTGACAAAATTGATGACCTGATGGAGGCACCATCTTCGGTGTATAATGAGACAATTCAACTAACTACGAGTCCAAATGAGGGAGAATTTATTCTTGACATGATTGACAGCCTCAAAGAATCCGAGATAAAACAAGGTGATGAAAACCATCAGCTCCAAATCTTGGACGAGCTCTTTGATGGGGTATTGGAGCCAAATCAAGACGTCCTTGGGCATGAAATCAACAACCTGAATCGTCTGCTCAATCCTACCATCGCATCTCCAGATATATTGGCGTCATCCTCTACAATGACCCCCAGCGAAGCTGCAACAACAACAACGGTTGCCAAGGCAAAGGTGCTGGACTTTTTGGGCGAAATATCGCGGCTGGCAGTTAATGAAAGGGCAAGAAGTAAAGAAGAGATGGACAACATCAATGACTTGTTAGAAATGGTTGGGGAAGCTGACAAGGATGTTCTGGGCAATGAGGTCAAACAGTTACTCGGATTACTAATTCCCGGTACTGCGTCTTCCACTTTGCAGACGTCACCGGTTACAGTTATGCCGAAGAATTTGACGACTTCCCCGACTGTTCCTCAAACAGACATGTTTAGTTCTACCCAAGATAAAGAAGTATTGTTTCTGAACATGATTGATGAACTTGGTGAAAGCGGAAGGAAACAAAAAGAGCAAAACAACCGGCATATTCAAGAAATGGGTGAGTTTCTCAGTGATGTCAAAGAGCCGAACAAAGACGAGCTAAATCATGAAATCGATCGTCTAAGTCGGCTGCTGAATCCAGCAACAGTATCCACGAAAGAAATGGAGTCAACTTTGACGACTGGTTATGGTGAAGAAACTACGACGCCCTCTGGCGCGCTTGACAAGGAGAGGTTGTTGGACTTTGTGGGCGAGATAACGGGGATGGAGATGAATGAGAAGATGGAAAGTAAAGAAGAAATAAAAGATATTAACGACATTCTCAAAAGTGTTGCAGAATCGGACAAGGATGTTCTTGGCAATGAGGTTCATCGATTACTGCAGTTACTTGTGCCTATCACTGTTGCATCCGAGAAATTACAGACTTCACTCGCCACTTTGCTGTCCACCTCACCTACAAGTTTCCCGGTCTCACCTAAAACCACGAGCCTAACTTCCCAAATTCCTACTCCAACAACAAGTGTTCAATCAACGTTAGCAGAAGGAGCATTGCTTATCAACATGATTGGAGACCTCAAAGAAGTTGATAGAGATCAAAAATTGGGTAATCGTCTTCAGATTCAAGATTTGAGCGACCTATTCGACGACGTTGAGGAGTCAAACAAAGATATTCTAATCCATGAAATCAACCATCTGAACCAGTTGCTGAATCCAATATCCAGTACAACTACAGAGCTATCTCATACGATGCCTGGGAGGGGAGTTACAACACCCCAAACAGGGACGAAGGAGTCATCAACAATTCTACCAACAGCTGCTTCAACGCCCATGTCAGTGGCGGAAAATGAGGAGGTGTTGGACTTCATGGACAAGATAGCGGTGCCGGTGATGAATGAGACAATCAGCAATCGACAGGAAATAGATGACATCGATGACATTCTAGGCAGGGTTCAAGAATCGGACAGGGAGGTTCTAGGCAACGAAGTAAATGAATTGCTCAGATTACTCGTGCCAAGCACCATTGCAGTTCTGACTGAGCAGCCAATGACTACGTTTCAGACAGTGTCGACGGCTACAGTCAGCTCGCCTGCTTTCACAAGCCCAACAGTCAGCACCTCAACAGCACCCTCCGTAACTGGTGAAGGCGAAGCTCTCCTGGATATGATAGCGAAATTCGAAGAATCTACGCAGGAGCAGAAAGAAGATCAGTTTCAGATTCAGAAGCTCGACGAGCTTTTCGAGGACGTGGGAGAATCTGGAAAAGACGTCCTTGACCACGAGATTAATCACCTAAATCAGTTGCTGAACCTGGCAACTGTCTCCACAAGTTTGACAAAGCCAACATCCGCATCAAGCACCGCTGAAGTAACTGAGGTACCTGTGGTGCCCACATCAGCAGTTGCCGCATTGGAAATGTTGAACTTAGTGAAAGAGATCGTAGGACTCACAAAGAATGAGACTCTAAGAGGAAGGGAAGAGTTAGATGGCATCAGTGCAATCTTCAAAAACATTCCCAAGATAAGCGGCAATGCTACTGGCGAGGGGTTCAGAGAGCTAATAGAGTCATTCCTTCCGGTTTCCACGCCGATTACAGGACGCACAGAGGAAACACCGGTGACAGTGCCATCAAAAGTCAGAGTTCCCTTGGCCAAGCCAACAATCCCCGGACAGTACCTGCTAGATCTGCTTAATCGGACCGAGCTCATCAGCCGCGAGAGTCTTGACAGTGAACTCCACAAAGATCTCAATCTGGTTGATGGCTTCTTGGAGACGTCAAAGCAGATGTCTAGCAATGACCTTATGAGAGATGCTATTAAGCAGATTGAACTATTGTTACAACAAAATATCACAACCCCAACTGTCATACCTTCAACGAGTCAGCCAATCTTAACTCATCCCAGACTTCCCAGTAAAATAACAAATAACACAAAAGATCAGTTGTTGCTGGACCTTATTGAGACCATTGCAGAAGAACAAATGACGGGGGAGGGAAAAAGCAAAGAGATTCAGCCTCTCCAGATGATTTTAGAAGCTGCAGGACTTGAAAAAGAAGACATTTTGAGAGATGAACTGAATCATCTTGAAGCCATCTTTATTATCGAACAGCCAAGTACTCCAATGGAGCGTGAAGAGGCTGAAAGAGTTACAACGTCTTCTATCCCGTTTGCCCCTAATTCCAATGAAAACATGCTCGATCTACTTGCAAGAATTCCAGACTTAGCAGGGAAGGACAAATCTGAGAGTGGACAGGAGATTGAGGACATCCAGGATGTCCTAAATGGAGTAGAGGAGTCAGACAAAGACGTCTTGGCTGATGAAATTAAGCACCTTGAGAAAATCTTACAACCGGCTGGTGCAAGCACATCACAGAGGCCCCTCTCGTCACGTGCTCCTTCGCCAACGTCCGCAATAACGAGTGGACTTGTGCCTTTCTCCCCTTCGACAAGTCTTCCAAGCCTAATAACGAATGAGACAAAGGATCACCTTTTGCTGGATTTAATTGAGGATGTTGCACAGGAAAAAATGCCACTCCAAGAAACGAAAGACATCCAGTCTTTGGAGACATTCTTGGAATCCGCGGGGCTGCACAAAGAAGACATTTTGAGGGAAGAGTTGGCTCATCTTGAACAAATTTTCGTTGAGCATACAAGTGTCCCTACACTATTTGGTACCACACTCGCGGAGATGGAAACCGTTCTGACGTCTGGAAAATTTTCTGCACCACCCTCAACCACAAATGCCAATGAAGTCATGCTTGATCTGATGGATAAAATTGCAGCCTTAGCAGGAAAGGATAAGGCTGATAATGTACAGGAAGTTCAGTACATCCAAGATGTTTTCGAAGGAGTAAAAGAGTCAGACAAAAACATCTTGCCTGATGAAATTAAGCACCTCGAGAGACTCTTACAGCCGGCTGTTGTAAGCACTTCACACAGGCCCATCTTGTCACTTGCTCCTACGCCTGTCTCCCCATCGAAAATTCTTCCCAGTTCAATAATAAATGAGACAAAGGATCACCTTTTGCTCGATCTTATTGAGCATATTGCACAGGAAAAAATCCCACTCCAAGAAACGAAAGAGATCCAGTCTTTGGAGACAATCTTGGAGTCCGCGGGGATGCACAAACAAGACATTTTGAGGGAAGAGTTGGCTCACCTTGAACACATTTTCTTTGAACGGACAAGTGTTCCAACATCATTTGGTACCACAATTGCGGAGATGAAAACCGCTCTGACATCTGGAAAATTTGCTGCCCCACCCTCAACTACCAATGCCAATGAAGTCATGCTTGAACTGATGGATGACATTGCAGCCTTAGCAGGAAGGGATAAGGCGGATAATGTACAGGAAGTTAATTACATCCAAGATGTTTTCAAAGGAGTAAAGGAGTCAGACAAAGACGTCTTGCCTAATGAAATTAAGCACCTCGAGAGATTCTTACAGCCAGCTGGTGTCAGCACCTCACAGAGGCCCCTCTGGTCACGTGTTCCTACGCCAACATCCGCAATAACGAGTGGACTAGTGCCTGTCTCACCTTCGACAAGTCTTCCCATCCCAATTACGAATGAGACAAAGGAACGCCTTTTGCTTGATCTTATTGAGGACATTGCAAAGGAAAAAATGCCACTCCAAGAAACGAAAGAGATCAAGTCTTTGGAGACAATCTTGGAATCCGCGGGGCTGCACAAAGAAGACATTTTGAGGGAAGAGTTGGCTCATCTTGAACAGATTTTCTTTGAACAGACAAGTGTCCCAACATCATTTGGTACTACACTTGCGGAGATGGAAACCGCTCTGACGTCTGGAAAATTGTCTGCATCACCCTCAACCACAAATGCCAATGACGCCATGCTTGATCTGATGGATGAAATTGCAGTCTTAGCAGGAAAGGATAAGGCTGATAATGTACAGGAAGTTCAGAACATCCAAGATGTTTTCAAAGGAGTAAAAGAGTTAGACAAAGAAATCTTGCCTGATGAAATTAAGCACCTCGAGAGACTCTTGCAGCCAGCTGGTGTTACCACTAAACAGAGGCCCCTCTTGTCACGTGCTCCTACGCCAACGTCTGCAATTACGAGTGAACTAGTGTCTGTCTCACCTTTGACAAGTCTTCCCAGCCCAATTACGAATGAGACAAAGGATCACCTTTTGCTCGATCTTATTGAAGAAATCGCACAGGAAAAAATGCGACTCCAGGGAACGAAAGACATCCAGTCTTTTGAGACAATAATGGAATCCGCGGGGTTGGACAAAGAAGACATTTTGAGGGAAGAGTTGGCTCATCTGGAACACATTTTCTTTGAGCAGACAAGTCTTCCCACATCATTTGGTACCACACTCGCGGAGATGGAAACTGTTCTGACATCTGGAAGATTTGCTGCTCCACCCTCAACCACCAATGCCAATGAAGTTATGCTTCATTTGATGGATGAGATTTCAGCCTTGGCAGGAAAGGATAAAGCTGAAAATGTACAGGAAGTTCAGAACATCCAAGACGTTTTGAAGGGAGTAAAGGAGCTAGACAAAAACACCCTGAGCGATGAGATAAAGCACCTCTTGGGACCACTAGGGCCCCCTACCGCAAAAACCCCACAGAGGCCTTCCATTTCACCTACAGTTTCCGAACCTTCCGGAATCACGGAGACTGAAGAAGTCAGCACACCGCTTACACCAACAGCTCAGCTCATATCCAGATCTGTAGTACCTACACCAGGACCAGTAGCTATGGGAAAGTTTATTATGCACTTTCTACAAGAAATAGGGAATATCAGTAAGAGTCGTCTACAAAGTGACTTTAAAGAAGACGTCGACCTTGTCGATCAATTTGTGAAAACAAGTAACCTAGGCATCCGGGAGGATCTAGGCAAAGCAATCAATGATATCGGTGCCCTGATAAGCAAAGCTTTGATCCGAACTACGACACTTCAACCTACAGTTCAAACCGTAACGACAAGTGTTGCACCACCAGAGCTCTCTGAGGCAACACTTTCTCTTGCCTCAGTCAGTACCCCTACGGTTGAAGTGAGGCACGAAGCCACCTTTAAGCCTGAAAATCAACAGCTTCTGGATTTGATAGCAAACCTGGGAAGAACCAACACTGAGACGATGAACGAGAACAGCCTGGAGGTGCAAAAGCTTGAGGAAATTTTGGCGAAAGAAGGGAAATTGCGTGGCGACATTCTGAAGGAAGAGCTGGACCATCTTAATGACGTTCTGAATCCTGAAAAATACTCGACGGAGACAACCAGGTATCTGACGGTGACGTCCAGTCCAGAGGGAGGGACAAAAGCAAGTACCCAGACTGTAACCAGCAAAGAGTTTGCAGGAAACCAGGCCTTACTGGACATTCTCTTCAAAGCATCTCCGCTCAACCAGGGGCAGCTGTTTTATGATGCTGCAGAGATGCAAGAAATTGCAGAAGTCTTTGCAAACCTGACACAATCAGACGAGGAATTTTTATTCGACGAAATTGCGAAACTCGATCACGGGTTGCACTATGGACAAGAGCTCACACCGGCCTACGACACCACTGAGCCGCTATCTACAAAGCAAGTCGCCCGGACTATTCCCCTGGTTATCCCAGTAACTCCGGAGAGCAGGGTCCCACCAACTGAGACCACTGAAGTATCACCAGGCACTGAAACAGATGCTGAAGCCTTTCTGGATACCCTCCTGCAATTGAGGGACCAAATCGAAATGGGCGTCAACTTGGATGATGTCAGCCGCCTAGGGGCCCTTACTGAAGAGCAACAAGACGAAGGTGCGCAGGAAGAGTTGAAGGAGGGGCTGGACTTTGTTTGGGATATACTCAAGGACGCTACAGCAAATCCAGCCACATCCCTACCTTTTCCAACCACTACAGTATTAGGGGTTCCTTCGACTTTAGCGGAGCACTCAACAACTCCGGCTCCGACCGCGACGGAAGGGAGCCCCACTACGCCGGTAACCTCACCGCTCTCTACTGCGTCCGAGGAGGAGTCGTTCCTGGACACGCTGCGTGATCTGGTTGGCAACGTGAACATGAACCTTCCTTGGGCGGACATCAAACGGGTGGGGGCGCTCTCTAAGTCCCTTGACAAAGGAGCCAAGCAGCAGGCAGTTGAGCAGCTTGGCTTCGTGGAAGACATTCTGAACGGAGTCAAGGAATGGGAGAACAAGACATCTGGTACTACACATGCGCCAAATGCGACATTCGTGACATCAGAGGAGTTGCAGTCCCACAGTACAAAACCACAAATTCCAAGTAAGTGTTGCTTTCATTTACAGTTCTTTTTACCAGATAAATTGGCAATCTTTAACGTTACAAAGAACGCTCCAGGTGTTATAACACTGACACAGTTCTGACTCTTGCCTCGACAGCTGGGGTTGCGCATGCGCCATCTACCACGACCACGACGTCGCCCACAATGTTACGTCTGCTGACGAAAATAGTCGTCAGAAAGACATCTTTACGTTCAGGTACGTGTACTGGAAGAATAAAGAACATTTAAGTGGAATGCAAATAATTAGTTCTAAAGGTGTCTTTAAGTACTGTCGAGCAGTGACGTTTTATCTGGATGTTGACAGGCCAATACCATTAAGAGGTCGTATATATATCATCTGCATGGTTGTTTTCCACGTACTCTTTTTCACAAACCTAGAGCCACCTTTGCCCACGACTCCCTACTCCCCAATGGACCGGTGGACAGAGTGGTCAGCCTGGGGTGAATGCTCGGCTACCTGCGGCCTAGGTGAGCAGTCAAGGATCAGAGAGTGTCAACTCCTCATCGAAGGTCTGGTCATACCGGCCAGTGGTTGTGAAGGCAACCGGGAGGAGACAGTGGCCTGCGAGACACACCGATGCCAAGGTACGAATACATGTTCATGTCAATAAAAATACCCAACTACGTATATCAGTTCTATGCCTATGTACACAATTCAGTAAGATACCCACGTGAGAATACATGTCAATTCAACGGCAGTTTTAATGAGACGCTTGGTTGAAGAAACAAAGCCGTTAATACAGTCCTGCCTACGCTCCATATTTAAGGAGGGCAACGAGAATCCCGGGACATACCGTTATTTCGTTTTACCGTTTTGGATTTCCTCAAAAACAAAAACAGTAAACAATCCCGGGACATACCGTTATTTCGTTTTACCGTTTTGCATTTCCTCAAAACAAAAACAGTAAACAAACCATTGACCGTTTTGTCGTTTTACATTTTGTAAAACGGTCAAACGGTATTAGGTCACAAAAAAACAGTGACCTTTTTGTTGTTTTTCTTGATTGTTGAAAGCGATAAACGGTTAGTTGCTTCATTTCAGAGTGTTGTTTTACAAGAACATGACAATGAAAAACGGTCATTTTTTGATTTAGGTTCGGCAATTAAGCAATGCACCTAGGAATGTTAATGCGTCCTCATGGGATCGAGTCATTGCCTGGGACCCAAATTACCCTCCTCACATTTCGTTCTCACGACATAGTTTTCGAACTGGCTAATGAAAAGCCGCGCCGAACTCCAATTTCCTTCAAATATCTGCAACTGAATCGCGTGAGAAGGGGGTCAGGGTCACGCCAGGAATCACACCACGCATTATGCCGAGGTAACACTTTTTCATGTAAAGCATGGTCCCCCTCCGGCCTCCATCCCCCTTGCCCAGCACCACAAAATGCATCACGGACTGCTCACTATGACACTGAAATAAACAAACCAGTCTGTATTCAATACTGACCGTTTTGCTGTTTTTCAAAGTTATTTGTGTAAAACTGTAACACAAAAATCATTGATCGTTATGCTGTAATGAATTTTATTAAACTTATAAAACAGAGAAACCGTATTTATCTTAATACCGTTTGACCGTTTTACAAAACTGTAAAACGACAAAACGGTCAATGGTTTGTTTACTGTTTTTGTTTTGAGGAAATGCAAAACGGTAAAACGAAATAACGGTATGTCCCGGGATTGATAACCCGCCGCCGCGACAACCCGCCGCCACGAAAGGGTGTTATCACGACTAACCAATATCGCCCACGGAAACTCGTATTGGTTGTGTAATGCGCGCGCACCTCTGTGCAACTTTACTGGGCAGCTCTTTTGTTATCTGTAGTCGCATGCGCATTAGTTTCCCCCATTTTTTTTGGGGGGGGGGGAGATTTCAGCGGATTCCCTAGACGTTGTTCTTACAATTCCGTGGGCGATATTGGTTGGTCGTGATAGCGCCTTCTTGCGGAGTTTAGAAGTTTAGATGGTTTTTTTTTCAATGCATGTATGAAGGCAAAGCGCAGACTGGAGCTGACAATCCTCTAAGTGTTTCCAACTATATATTAAGACTCCGAGTATGAAGACTGTATGTACAATAGCATAGTGGTACGAGTCACCGTCCAACAGACCGCGGGGTCCGGTTTTCGAAACGGACCGTGGTGCATTGTTTTTGTTTTCAATACACGCGCTCAATCATTTACTTCAAGAGTCTTAATTTTCCGTCGTCAAGTACCAACCGACCTTAGCTCAATCAGTTAAGTCACCGGCTGGGACTGTCTGCGAAGTCCAGGTTATGCATCTACTCATAGGTACGGGGCTCTTTTGCTGTCTCGGCAGCAAGGCATAGGGTGCCGCCTCGTTTCCTCCCTTAACGGTGCTTGGCCCTCCGGGGTTACATGGATGGACAGGGAAGGAGGTGTGGTGGGCCGGGGAATCCGAGACCCAGGAAAAGCCCTATTTGGGAGTTGGTAACCAATCGCGACCCCTGAATGCTTGGTCAACACCACATAACTTTTTGTTTTTCTTTATCTCATTATTTTTTTCATTGTCGAGGCTTTAGGCCTATAAGGTACAGTAAAAACGAAAAGGTTTTCTTCAAAAAGAAAATCCCCCTTAACATTTTTCCAGTTCGGCTACTGAAACAGACTCTTAATTTTAACAAGCCCGCATGTTTTTCTTTTAGTATCTCTTATAAACAAGATTGTACACACATGTAAAACATGTATCCTGATACATTTTTGTCAGTGATTAAAATAAACAGAGCATTTCTTTTTACACCAAACAAATAATAAAATAAGACACAAATTGATGCAGGTTTACTTTCTGAATTGAATGATTTATTTCTTCTGGACAGGTCTTTTCATCTTTGCCATAGCCCAATAATAATCACTGGCCAGCCGGGCTACTTAGTCTTGCCGGTCCCCGATAAAGTCGAACCCTGAATATATGAAACAGCTATATAAACATTTTAGTGTAAACAGAAAATGATCAACGATCACAATGATCATCTCTGCCTGCACGTGTCCCTATTTGCTACTGGTTTGGTGGGAAGCAAATATTGATATAAAGTGTCTTGCCCAAGGACAAATACACTACACTATATCAAGGCTGCTTGTCAGGACCGGGACTCAACTGCATCCAATTCACTCCACTTGGAGTCTTGCTATTGCCTTTTTGCATCCTCTGCTGCACTCCAGCAAGATTAAGGCCCAAAGTGAAGGCCGCAAAAATCTTGACAAAAATAAAGGCTTTCTACAACTTTGCGGAAAAGCCAAACATTCAAACACTAGGTCTATACTATAGGCGAATTCAGCAAAGGGTTGCCTAACGTGGAGGGACAAAAATGACACATTTACTCCGTAAATAAAAATAATTTGACGCAGACATAATTATCATCAAGCGATTGACGCCCTTGACTACGTTACCAAAACAGAAAATTGTTCGCGAACATCTTTTCGCACATTTAACACCAAAAACAAACTGCGCTTAGGCTTGACCGTTAAACTTGAATAGCGACCTCAATAAACTCGAAGTCATCACTGTACAAATATTATGTAATCAAATACAATTCTTTCTGATCACAACAGCAAAGAACCCCGTCATCTATCTTTAATCATAATATGAACACACGTAATTAACAGGAGCTGTTTCGGCGAGCTACGTCGCCGAAACAGCTAATTTTGCTCGAACTACTTTTCGTACTTTTACCCTAAACCAAACCTGCGTAGGCTTGACCGTTAAACTTAAATACTGCCCTAAATTGACTGAGAGCGTCACCACAAATAATCGTCATTGAACAATGTACTCGTAACAGAATTCTTTCTAATCACTTACAGTAACTTTCTCTTCCAATATCAGGCGTTACACTATTGACAGCGCACTCTGTTACGTAATGTTTTTAGCGCGTTCATTGTTACGCCGAATCGCCTATTCAACTTCTCTCTGGATGGAGGAACCGCCCCTCTCTCACACTATTCTTCTTTTGTGGCTGCGTTTGTTTTTGTTTTTAAAGAAAGAAATGGATTTGGTGATTTCCTTTTGGGCCCCCCCCCCCAACTCTCGGGAAGAATTTGCACAAGAGTTTAACCTGTTGAATGTTTAGACCAACATTGGTCTACAATCCGTTTTGCCCAACGTTTTTACATATGATTGTCCATAGTCACCTGTGGCATCTTAATGACAGAGCCAATTGGTTTTAACCGATTTTTTTTCTCATTAAGTAAAATTTTAGCAAGTTCCAAATGCATGCAGGCCTATTTCACTTTATAAATCTTGAGGTTTTTTTAACTCCCTATAATTATGCGATGGAAGTAATTGATTCGTGCTTTAGGGCCTACACACAGCTGCGATTAACTGGGGAATTTTTGTTTCAGTACATAAAAAGTTCATCATATTTTGGTACAATTTTTTTATAAGCTCTTGCGGAAGCTATGAACCTATCACATCCCTGCTCAGTTTATGAACAGTAGGTTGTTGGGTAATTTAGAAGGGGCTTGGAAAGAGTGTACATGCCGGGGCGTTTCTGTTTTAGTTTCAATACTGTATCTCGCTTCCAATGCAACAGACCCGAATACCGTCTAAATGCAGGTTGATTGGGTAAAGTGGTGTGTGCCCCATTCGCTCTTTGTATCGCGATGTTGGAACAAAAGCGGAGAAGCTGAACTGGCGACTTCGCGTTCAAAAAAGTTACGTAACGGCAGGAGAAGTGCGTTGCACCTAAAAGTAAAAGAAAGTATCAAGTAACGTTTCCATGGTGAACCATTGTGAACGTATAAACACTGCCTTATGGGGTACCGGAACAATGGGAGGTAGCCCATAAGGAATGCCCACCGACATGCGGGGTACCGTTTTGGTACCCCACAAGTTTTTCACGAAATAGATATATGGATTTTACTCAAAAACTAGGAATTTCCAAGGTGGGTTGGAAAAAAATTGTGTACACGAGAACAAAGGAAGTCCCCAAATACTGCAAGTGAGACTTGCGCAATCCCCTGGCATGCTGGCAGCTTTTTTTTTTTATAAAGTCAGTGTCCCTAACCAAAATGGAAGATTTCTATTGTTTTAGCAATAGTGACTTGACCTTTGACCTGTCGGCCCCAAAAGCAATAGGCTTCTTGAGACTACCAAGAACAACCCACAAAGCAAATTTCAAGTTCCTAAGTAAAGGGATTCTCAAGTTATCGTGCTGACAAGAGCTAATCCAACCAAAAAATAACACAACTGCAGACACCCACGTTTGTTTATGGTTGAAATCGATGATTTCCTTTTGTTCCTCTTCCCTTTACCCTTTTGTTTGTATACTAACTTTTTCGCAACAGCTCTCATTGGTTTTGTACACGTTTTCCAACGGAGGGGTCCTTGATTTGGTTCCTGTCCTCGATTCACCGATGATGTTGCACGTGTTTGTCCTCGATTTACACCATAAACAAACGCAAGCATATATATATACAGACATACATACCTAAAGAAATACACACAGAAGGAATACATTCTGGAATTTGTTTCCGTGTACATTTCTTTGTTGTCGTGTACTAAAGTTTTCGAGTTTAAAAGTATACTTTCAAAATGCTCCTATTTTAACCAGAATGAATTTCCTGAGCAGAAATTTGACTTAATATCCCTTAGGCCTACACAAAATACTTCAATTTGCAACACATCAACACACCTCAATTCACATGTATCCAGAGGGTACCGTGCAACACATCTCCTTTCGCAATATCTCCCTCCGGCTTACAGCCAGGGGGATAAAAAGGGAGAAACACATTGTCCAAACACGTCCAAGATGTCTCGTAAATGACGTTTTTTTAGCTGCTCCCATCGACGGAACTTGCAATATGTGTTTTTAAGACACCCTAAAATAACAGCATTGATAGGGAGCGTAAATAACACATTCTAATTAATTTTGTTGCTGTAGTAGTAATTTCATCAGATTCATATCCTACATCTGATTCAACTTTGGCTCCCATAGCAAAGCGCACATGTAAACAAAGCGTGACGTCATTATGTCTTATAGGTCTTTTGGGCGACATGCAGACCCTGAGTTAACAGGCATACACCGCCCAAGCACAGGTTAATAAAAGCCGGTTTATGCCCCATTCGCTCTTGTATCACGATATTGGAACAAAAGCGCAGAAGTTGAACGGGCAAAGGCTTCCATTACATTACAATTACTATACCTTTTGAACAAAAAAATTAGGTAACGGAGGACTCTGCGAACAGTACCTATGATTCACTACGGGTGCAGCGCATACTGTTCGCAACTCCTCCACGGTGAAACCAATGATTTGATCCTCTGCAAAGAAACTGGTGAACAATCGTATTCGGAAACAAAGCTCAAGAGTCACTCGCGCGAGACCGAAACTCGCCCCGCAGTCTTAAAAATAAACTATACTAGGAATAGACGACACATCGTGACCATACCAACATAACATGCTCCACACAAGTCATGCTCATAGTCAGCTACCGTCCCTAGACTATGTAATAATAATACGGGCACTCGTACGGTGAGCCGGGCCCGCCGCTTTCAAAGTGCCTTAGCAAGATACTTTTACTTTTTATACGTGATAAAAAAAACCGACGGTGAAAATCGAACCCGTCTTACAAATGTTAGCTTAAAATTCTACAACAAAATAAATTAAAAGCAGACACAAGGTTAAAGTGAAAGGAAAGAGGAAAGGACATCGAGTAGTCAGTGGATACTGCAACATGAACTTACCTTATATGTTTCGTTATAGAAGTCAGTTCTGTTTAAATATTTCCAGTGTTCACAAATCAGTATGTAAGGGTGTTCATGTACATGTCCAAGTAAAAATTGTAGAGGAATCCATAAGAAAACACATCTTGTATATAGGCATGGGACCTATAACACAGTAGGCCTAATGTTCAGACACTAATTAGTGACAATCAAGCAAAATGTTTACATGCAAAGAAAAACAAGGGTACATATCAATAATTTTATAAGCCAACAAAAGAATGTCAGGAATAAATAACTATAGTACCACATATCAAAGTAAAATTCAGCAGAATAAATTTTGTAAACGGCGAATGTAACGTCTATGAATAAAAAAAAAAGTGCCTTAAATGAAACAGGTTCGTTTGCAAGTCATTTAAATCGTTTGTTTATTACGGGAGTTTAGAAGTTTTTTCTTACATGCATGTATAAATACAAAGCGCAGATTGAGCTAACAATCCTCCAAGTGTTTCCAACTAAATATTAAGACTCAGTGGTTTAAAGACTGTATATACAATAGCCTAGTGGTTAGGGTACTTGTCCACAGACCGTGGGGTCCGGGGTTCGAAACGGACTTTCGTGCAATTTTTTTGCACTCATACACTCATTTGTGAACGCTGGAAATAAAATAAACTGAACTGAACTGAACCGACTTCTATAACGAAACATTTGAACATGCAGGTAAGTCCTTTCACTTTGACCTTGTGTCGGTGCTTTTTTAACACGTATCGCAAAAGTATCTTGTTCGGAAGGCATTGTGAAAGCGGCGGGCTCATCGTACGGGTGCCCGTATTATCACATAGTCGAGGGACGGTAGTAGTGTGAGCATGTGTGGAGCAGGTTATGTTGGTCACGATGTGTCGTCTATTCCTAGTGTAGTTTGTTTAAAGACCGAGGGAGAGGTTTGGTCTCGCGCAAGCGACTCCTGAGCTTTGTTTCCGAATACTATTGTTCACCAGCTTCTTTGCAGAGATCAATTCATTGGTTTCACCGTGGAAAAGTTGCTTTCGATCAAGATACAGTCTTTGTTTCACGACGGGTGCAGCGCACTGTTCGTACGAGCCCTCCGTTACATAACTTTTTTGTTCAAAACGTAAACGTTATTGAAATGTGAATGGAATCCTTCGCATGTTCAACTTCTCGTGATACAAGAGCGAATGGGGCATATACCGGCTATTTACCTGTGTTTGGGCGGTGTAGGCCTGTTGCATGTTAAGAATGATACGGTATTGATACCCGAAAGTGTCTGCATGTCGCCCAAAAGACCTAAGACATAATGACGTCACGCTTTGTTTACATGTGCGCTTTGCTACGAGAGCCAAAGTTGAATCGGAAGTTGGATATAAATCTGATGAAATTAATACTGCAGCTCAAAATTAAAGCAAAAAGAATGTGTTATTTACGCTCCCTGTGTAAATGCTATTATTTCATTATTCTTTGGACAATGTTTTTTCTCCTTTTTTTTCTTTAAATGTACCCAATTAGGCCTATCTTCGAGTTCTTTCTTTATCGCTGTTTTTCTTTGAAGTACTGCTCAACCTCCCCTCCCCCAAAGTATGTTTATTAATATTATTATTTTAATGGGAGGGGGCGTCCAAATAAGTAGCGTTTTATTTCAGGTTGCGTTTGCGCACATAACAAACAGACCTGTCGAGCAACTGAACTGGTTTTCAATCCATTCTCGAACATAATAGGGTGTTGGGTACCAACCTATATCATGTCTTATATGCAAAAGTGAAGAACATTTATAATGCTAGAAAATTAGCGATTTCACAATGAAATGTTTTGTTGTTGGGGAGCGAGTACAAGCCGAAAATATCACAGGTTCAATTGTTAAAGATGCGTCTTCTCGCTGCGTTTCACCTCGAAAATTGACGATTAGAAACGGACTTATTTCTTCGAATTAATGGCTGTCATATATTAATTCAGCTCACGCAGGTCGGGTTCATTTGTGTGCAAAATGAAAACTCCTTTTTCAGAGGGTTGCAGACGCCCAAAATTGGAATAAAAGAAAATGTTCTCGTTAAAATAAAAGAAACACATCGACAACTAGTTAGCCTTGATGAAAAAGGCATGTAAACAGCACGGGTGTCATCTTTAATGTCGTTTACCCCATAAACCGTGCACACCCGCGGGGGTTGCCTGCGGAATACGAAAAGGTCTTTTAAGTGTCTGTCCAAAGAAATTTCGAAAGCCGCACCCACCGGCGGGCGGCGGGTGGCGGGCCGGTTCACCGTACGGCGCGTCGTCACAATACCTGGTTTGTTGTGAGACTGCACAGAGAGGTTTTGGTCTCGCGCGAGCGACTCGAAGCGTTGTTTCCGAAGGATCAAACCACATAATGCATGCACAATGGTTCACCATGGAAAAGTTACTTCATGCTTTCTTTTACTTTTTGGTGCAACGGACTTCTCCCCCCGTTACGTAATTTTTTTGTGAACGCGAAGTCGCCAGTTCAGGTTTCTCCGCTTTTGTTCCAACATCGCGATAAAAAGAGCGAATAGGGCACACACCACTTTACCCGATCAACCTGCATTTAGACGGTATTCGGGTCTGTTGCATTGGAAGCGAGATACGGTATTGAAACTAAACAGAAACGCCCCAGCAATTACTCTTTTCCAAGCCCCTCCTTATATCGAACAACCTACAGTTCATAAACTGGACAGGGATGGGATATGTTAATAACTTCCGCAAGAGCTATGAATTCCATTTTTATATACCAAAATATGATGACCTTTTTATTTCCTGAATCAAAAATTTTGTAAAACACGAATCGATGACTTCGATCGCATAATTGATAACGAGTTGAAAATTCAAGATTTATGAGGTGGAATACAGGCATTGGAATTTTACTCAATGGGAAAAAAGTCGGTTACAACCAATCGGCTTTGTCAAGATGCCACAGATGAATAGGGACATACATACACAATGGCGGATGGGGGAGGGGGCAACAGGGGCCATCCCCCCCCCAAAAAAAAATCACCAAAACCATATTTTTTTGAAGATGAGGTCGCAAAAAGGCAGCCACCAGCGTACAACATTTAAAAAAAATAATAATAATTTTTCGGGGAACCAAAAAAAGTTTTGGCCCGCCTTAAAAAACCCACTGTGTCCTGGATTTGGCCTGATACATTCGTGAGTGCGAGACCATGCAGTACCGGACTGAACGGTCGCGCGATTGCAAGAAGTGAAACAAAGGAAGAATAGTTTGAGTGAGGGGTGGTTCCTCCATCGAGAGTGCAGTTGAATAGGCAATTCAGTGTCACAATGAACGCGCTAAAAACATTACGTAACAGAATGCGCTGTCAATAGTGTAAACGCCCGATATTGGAAGAGAAAGTAAGGTGCTTTTATCGAATTCCTTGGTGCTGTAGTGATTGAAAGGAATTCGAGTACATTGTTCAATGTTGAATGTTTGTGGCGATACTCTCAGTCAATTGAGGGCACTATTTCAGTTTAACGGTCAAACCTACGCAGGTTTGGTTGGGGGTTATACGTACGAAAAGTAGTTCGCAGATAATTAGCTTTCTCGGCGACGTAGTTTGCCGATACAGCTCCTTTTAATTACGTGTGTTCATATTGATATTAAAGATAGATAAAGGGATCATTTGTTGTTGTGATTAGAAAGAATTGTTTGTGGTTACATAATAATTGTACAGTGTACAGTGACGATCAGTTGTGCGATTACCTTTAGCTGACTGAGGGCGCTATTCAAGTTTAACGGTCAAGCCTATACGCGCAGTTTGTTTTGGGAGTTGAACGTACGAAAAGAAGTTCGCGTATAATTGGCTGTTTCAAATGGTAACGTCATTCGCCAAAACAGTTCTAGTTGCGTGTTTTTCGTGTTAGGATTCAAAATAGCAACCGAGGCATTTATTTTATTCTCATTTGTAACCGACTCTAATTATAGGCTCCCAACCTGGGGAAAAACCTAGAACCTCTAGATCCATATTCTTGGTAATGTAACAAATGAAAAATATATACATTAGATTCTGTAATCAGTCTATGTTACCCACAACTCTCCAAGGTGCAGAACCGTGCGTTTGAGACACCCACCAAATCAAAGCTTATTTCATAATCTTATATTTTCTGTTTTATTTTTGTGCATTTATCCTATAACATTTGGGAGAAAATTCCATCAAATGATGTCATTCCGAAAAAGTAGTCCTGTGGCCCATCGTCATTTTGCAAAATGCATATGCGCTCCATTGCAAAATAGAGCAACTTTTGGGCCCAATTTCATGCAAACATCACAGAAACACGAGCTCACACTCCTGTGTACGGCTTTCACCCATTTTGTTTTAACATCAAGTTCGAAGCCCTCAACGGTGTCCACTCTGCGTTTGTAACTCACAAACGCCTTGACCTCTAGTTGTGTTTGAAATGTTAGTACATGTAGGCCTACAGCTTTTACATAAGTTCAGGGTTCGACTTCAGCGGTGGCCCGCTAGCCTAAGTAGACCCATGTTTTACATGTGTGTACAATCTTGTTTATAAGACATACTAAAAGAAAAACATGCGGACTTGTTAAAATTAAGAATCTGTTTCAGTAGCCCAACTGGAAAAATGTTAAGGGCGAATTTCTTTTTGAAGAAAACCTTTTCGTTTTTACTGTACCTTATAGGCCTAAAGCCTCGACAATGAAAAAAATAATGAGATAAAGAAAAACAAAAAGTTATGTGGTGTTGACCAAGCATTCAGGGGTCGCGATTGGTTACCAACTCCCATATAGGACTCTTCCTGGGTCTCGGATTCCCCGGCCCACCACACCTCCTTCCCTGTCCATCCATGTAACCCCGAAGGGCCAAGCACCGTTAAGGGAGGAAACGAGGCGGCACCCTATGCCTTGCTGCCGAGACAGCAAAAGAGCCTCGTACCTATGAGTAGATGCATAACCTGGACTTCGCAGACAGTCCCAGCCGGTGACTTAACTGATTGAGCTAAGGTCGGTTGGTATTTGACGACGGGAAATTAAGACTCTTAAGTAAATGATTGAGCGCGTGTATTGAAAACAAAAAAATTGCACCGAGGTCCGTTTCGAACCCCGCGGTCTGTGGACGATGACTGGTACCACTAGGCTGTTGTACATACAGTCTTCATACTCAGAGTCTTAATATATAGTTGGAAACACTTAAAGGATTGTCAGCTCCAGTCTGCGCTTTGCCTTCATACATGCGTGTAAAAAAGAACCCTCTAAACTTCGAAACTCCCGTTATAAAAAAAAATGATTTAAATGTCTTGTACAAAAAACGAACCTGTTTCATGAACATGCACTTTGGCTGAACTTATGTATTCGTATATGCGGTACATTCGCCGTATTTTTCCCCGCAAAGTATCGGTCTATTCAAATATACTCTTCAATCCATTAATTTTGTTTCTCGGAATTTCGATGTACATCACTCTACTAGGCAAGCTATTCATCTCCATCCGTCATTTGCTGCTTCTTTTGCTTCAAAAATACGAGGGAACCGAGTGATAGTACTCTCCACTGATCCCTGAAGAATTTTCTATATTTTTACAAATCTATTTTGCTGAATGTTTAACTTGATATATCTTACTATAGTTTTCATATCTTCATAGGTTTATTTCTTGCGCATTACGATCGCCGACTTTTTATATACCTAAACGTGGATACGATGACCTTTTTATTTCTTGAAATAAAATTTCCCCCGTTTTTCGCAGCTTTGTGTAATAGCGAGTTGACAAACTCAGGTTTTATAAAGCGGAGAACATGCATATTGAACTTGCTGGAATTTTACAAAATGCACCACGGACTGCTTACTATATGACACTGACATAAAAAAAAAACAGTCTGTATTCAATACTGACGGTTTTGCTGTTTTTCAAAGTTATTTTTGTAAAACTGTAAAACAAAAATCATTGATCGTTATGCTGTAATGAATTTTATTAAACTTATAAAACAGAGAGACCGTATTTATCTTAATACCGTTTGACCGTTTTACAAAACTGTAAAACGACAAAACGGTCAATGGTTTACTGTTTTTGTTTTGAGGAAATGCAAAACGGTAAAACGAAATAACGGTATGTCCCGGGATTAACGAGCATGTTCATTTCAAGCGGACTCAATCAAGACTGAAGGGTAAACAGACTAATCAAATTCCTGCACAGGATCATGTGAGGGAAACACAGAGGATAGTGGGGTGGCCGATTTTAACTATTGCGAGCATCATAAATTCACGGTTCACCAATTTGACAACGAACACATTAATTTTACGAGGGCTCTATAAAATCAGGGATGAGCATTTAACAAGATTGGATTCTTTTTCGGGTGTGAAAATATGGTTCCCGTTTCTGCCGCCAACACGTGAATAGCGCGACCCAAGAATAGATGGCATGTTCCCTATGTATATACATTTGAGCTTTGATTTATTTATAGTTGGTGCTTGGGCAGCTGGGACTACGCAAGCGCCATATGCCGTGCCGACGACGACACCAACGGTGTTGCGCCCTCTCACGACTTTTAAAGCTCCAGGTAAGGGTAACAAATACCGTTCCGTCAGCTCAAATCAAGAGACCTTAAGTGAAGATGCGACTGATGTCGCTGCCAATTTGGGGCTTGAGTATCGGTTTTCCCCCAAGTTTTCCTTTCCGAGTTGTATTTCAACCACGGGACTAATAGAGAGCATTTTTGTACTGTGTATGCAATAATTCTTGGAACTCAGAGCCATCTTCGCCCACGACTCCCTACTCCCCTATGGACCGGTGGACAGAGTGGTCAGCCTGGGGTGACTGCTCGGCTACCTGCGGCTTAGGTGAGCAGTCAAGGACCAGAGTGTGTCAACTCCTCATTGAAGGTCTAATCATCCCGGCCAGCGGCTGTGAAGGCAGCAGGGCGGAGACAATGGCGTGCGACACGCGCCGATGCCCAGGTATGAATACATTTCAGCAAAGTTTCCTATGTACGGTACGATGCCAAGGCTCGAATACCAGTGCAATACCCAGGTACGACAACGAATACATGTCCGCACAACATAAGAACCTTAAACGGGGCGACTTGACCTCAAAATCAAAACCAGCATTATGAAATCCGAGGGTAAGTTCGCGCAACAAGTATAAGTCAACCAATGGTTGGTTGGTGTCAAATAGTGTGCATGCGCTGTAACATTAAAGTGCGACGACTCTAGTCGAACCATTGTCAATATGTGGCGGTCACGAGTATGTTTGGATTGTTTACGTTCTTTGATCCTTTGAATGAACCGGACGATATCTCCGAGGCCCACCAGTGGGTAATACAACTCGCTACGTTTAATCTCTTGTCAATGGTTCCCTCTGCACTTAAGTAATGAAACGAGGTTATTGATAACCAGCGATGCGACCAGACCCAGTAGACTGTTCGGGCTAACTTAGTCAAACAATGGTTAACAATAGTTCTAGAGCGAAACTTGCCCACGGATACTGCACTATTGAACAAAAAGAACAAAACTCGTTTTTCGAGCAACTTCTCAAGAAATACAAGATGTGTTAAATTTAAAATTCGTGCACTGATTTCCCACGATGTGTAACATGAGGAGTTTTAATATCATGAGAAACCGTCAAACAGTAACAAATATTATGATCGCAACTATGTAGTGTTTTTTTTAAGCGACACGTTGACTTTCATTCGGATTGTATTTGCCGCGCTTAAAACACTGTATTGTTACGGTCATAATAGCTTCATTGTTGGACGTTTTCTTACGAAATTAAATCTCGTAATTTGAAAAAATTACAAATCAGTGTACGAAAATTCAATTTAATACATCTTTTATTTCTTGAGTTGGTGCCCCTAAAATGAGTTTGGTGTTGGAGATTGAGACCACTATTTAAGTGGCGCGCCCTCTACTGAAAGAACAATAAAGTAGGCATTGGTGCCAGACCACTAGGGTTTCAGACCAGTAAATCGACTACTCCCGTAGACCTTAGTGATAATTACCCGTACTTCCAATTTGTCCCTTTGAAATACTGGTCTCGCGCCCAGGCGCAAATGTCTTTTTAATTTTTACGCAACGATTTGATCCATATAACCTCGCACTTTCGTGTGCTTTCGTATGGGAGCATGTTTTATCGTCATGCTTGAGTGGCAACTAGTATTATTCATCTTGTGCAAAATTTCGGACTTTATTTCCCGTGAACGAAATCGTCCGGAGCCTCGATTCAGCAAAAGAGAAATAACCGAAACTTAAAGTAGGCACGTGCGCACGTTTGTCTTGGTTCGAAACCACTAGGTTTTTTTAGCGCGCCCATTCTCGAAGGAAACTTTTAGGTGTCGTTTGACGGTTTCTAACGAAATTGAATCTCCGTATGTAACACTTCAAGACCGATCACTGGCCAAACTTACAACTTAATACAACTGGGCCTGGTAGGCTCGGGTTATTGCCCAAACAAGGAGTGTGTGATTATATATTTTTTCCATGGACGTTGACTTTCTTGTTTCCTTCGGTTTGCATTGTTGGCCTTTAATATATTTTTCTTGCGTCATATAATTTTTTTATTGCTTAATGGTTTCCCATAAAATTCAATCTCGTAATGTTACACAGTCATCATGATAAATAACTGAACGAAATTTCAAACGTCTTGGAGTGTTGTGAGTATTTAAACAAAAACATTTGGAGGAACGTGTAATTATCACTTTATGGGAGTCGATTCACAGGTTTGCACCCAAGTTGTCTCGCAGCGACGCCTACTTTAATTTTCTTTCAATAGAGGTAACGCAACGTAAATACTGGTCTCGATCTCACCATCAAACTCGTTTAGGGGCAACAACAGACTCAAGAAATACAAGATGTATTAAGTTGATTTTTGTCCACTGATTTGTCGTTATGTTTAACAGTACGAGATTTAATTTCATAAGAAACCGTCTGACAATGAGGTTATTATGACCGTATATCAATACATTGTTGTAAGCGCGACAAATAAAATCCGAATGAAAGTCAACGTTGATTTTTTTTTGTAAATTACGTTTAAAATACATAGAAATTCACACAAATTTGAAGTTATGCAGCAGTTCATTAATCAAAAAAGAAAAAGAAAAGGATTACAGAAGACAGAAAAGACATTAAAAATATAAGTTAAGAATATAAAAATATATACAAAATTGATCACACTGCATGTACAATATGCAAAAAAATGCATGTTTAATGCAAAAAGGCAAGGAGGCCAGCTCCACTAAAAAAAAAACCAGGGCTTGCTATTTATAAATTAACTGCATGAATTGATAAGGCAGTTAAGGACGGGATTGGGCTGTTTTTGTACCTGTTGGTTCTACACTGGATTGAGCACAATTGTATTTCTGAGATTATTTCTGTTGGGTTTGGAGCCAGTCTCTGTTGTTGTTTCAAATGATCAGTGATTGACCAAATTTAACAAAAAGCTGTTCAGGTCTGACAGAAACAGGTGACAAACCAAACTGGGAATACATTTTCCTGAAAGACTTAGTGCTACAAAAGTCCTTTGTTGAGATAATGCGGAGGGTCTTTCCCTGCAATTTCTCCAGACATTCCACTTGAGATTTACTAAGACTTGAGAACCAAACTGGGCAGGCATATTCAATAAGCCATTTGCATTAAATCTGAATAAAATCTGGAACGCTGACTTAATCCTATGCTTTGCACGTGTTAACTTTGCATTCTCCCGACCAAAGGGTCTGTTACTATATCGCTTGATTCGGGCAAGCCTTACGCCAGCAAACCCCAGCTCCGGCATGGTCTGGCGTCTTTGTGCCATTCTCACCCATTGTGAACGATGTATTGGTGCTGTGCGTCTCTTACGTAACTTGAAGAGCTTGCCCCGAATCATGCGATTAGCAACAGTGTCTTTGGTCTGGAGAATTCAAAGATAAAATGCGCCAAGCATTCTGAGCAAGTCAGCGTACCAGACGTTGTTCAAATTTAAATCCCAAAGGGTATAGGTCACTGCCAATGTTTAATTTGTCATTTGTCATACAATTTCAATTGTTGTTCAATCGAATTCAATCCAATAACACCCATTTTCGGCGAAGAGTATACGATTTCGTCTCGTCTACTCCGAACGGTTTCATTCAGAAATGAAATTCGTCTTTTGCCACACAATTTAATGATAAGTTTGTTCGATTTCGTAACAGTTCATTGCGACATCCTCTGTAGAAGGCAAAAGGGTCACAGATGAGGATATTATCCCACTGTTTTCTGTTATATCCCTGTTATTCATAAATATAGGTGCATTGCTTGTTTCTTTTGAATCGATTTTCTTAAAAAAAATTACAAATAAAAAAAAAATTAAAAAGTTATAGACTCATTATAGGTACCATGCAACAAAGGAAAATAAGGGTCATCAACTGGGGTTTTTTTTTACATGGTCGTCTTTATTTTTTACTCTTTAAATGCCCATGTATCATGTGCAAATGATGCGATAATTCTTATCCTGTCATGGCTAGAAACTTTGTTGTAACATGGTATATAACACATGCCAGAGTAATTTAATTAAAAGCAGTTTTAAATTGATCGGTATAAGACGAATTCAATCTCTGAATGCTGCCATTCGGCAACAGACAGCTTAGACGAATTTGATTTGTAATGACGAATATTCTCGACACTGTGTTTAAATGTGGTGACCGAACTTTGAAATGGAATGGTAAATGACTAAATCGCTTTGGTAAAAGCGTGTGACTTTTTTCTCAGACAAATTTGAATGTTAGAGTTGGTGTATTTCTAATGATTTTTTTTTTAAATAGCCGGGAAAACCTATACTATCTGATGATCCAGTCTATCAAAAGCTTTACTGAAATCCGTAGCAAGTAAGACTGCAGAATTATATGGGTTATCCGTGGCACTATCAATTGTGTTTAGTAGCTTGACTAAACAATGAGATGTTGATGGGTCCACTGTACTAATTCAAGCCCCATTGAACACAGTGTAAAATCAACAAAGTTCAGGGCCAAGTAACATGCAAGCCAACATCACTGGGGTTTCTGAAACAAAAATTAAATTATTGTCTCGTCTTTCATCTTTTCATTTCTTTTCAATTTTACGTACATTAGCCAATTACATTTTTAAATATTCACACCCAAATAAAATCACCTCCCGAAAAGTGATAGTTCCCGAGCCTGCATGTAGCCATTTTAAGAGTGGCACCCTTCCACTTTCACAGGCAAATAGGACCCATTTTTTCATCGGTGATTTTATCAAGCCTGCCCTCAGATGGAAGCCCAAAAACCAGGGAGTTGATCCTTGGGTATATTTAAACAATACCACCGTTTTTAAAGCCAAACGGTCTCCGTTTTCAAAGGAAATTGTGGGGGCACTTTTTATGCTAATCAGCTGGCGTAGAAATTCTCGCTTGAATTAGGTCTGTGCACCCTATGATGAACCTTTAAGTCAAACCAAATTGTTGTTTGTCTAAAGAAATTCCAATGTCTTTCATTATCTAGTCTGCAACAAAATCTTCAAATCTTTTAGCGAAAATACAAATAAGTGCTATCAGACGTAAGTTATCCATCCTAGGGTGTTGGCTTTTTTGATACATGGACAACAAACGCCATTTTCCAGATATCGGGTACTATTCCCTCCTGTAAAGAACAATTAAAAATATCACTCAGTGGAAAAGACAGTTACGCAAATTCTTTCACCAGACGCGGTGGAATGCAGTCTGGTCCTCCACTCTTGTGTTCTCCATGTTTCCTGCAAATTCCACTTTATTTTTATTCGATAATTTTGTTTTAACCCTAGAAACACCTCGTGTGGACGGTCAGTGGTCTGACTGGTCCGAGTGGACCCAGTGCTCGGCCATGTGCGGCCCGGGCGAGCAGACGCGCCACCGACTGTGCGACAGCCCCCATCCTGCTGGTGAGGGCGCCCTACCATGTGAGGGCGCTATGACCGAAGACCAGGACTGTCAAGGTGAAGGGAAGGTCTGCGAGGATGCCGGCCTCAAAGGTGAGAGTTTGATGAATTATTTGAAATCGGGCCCTTTTTTATTAGCGATTTTTCTATGATGTCATTGTGTATGTTGTTTGTACAAAATCGCACAATGTGCGTCCAAGTTTGAAATTTCGGACTCGTTTCAGCTTGGGGTTTATCTCCAACTTCAAATAAATACAGAGTCTTATAGTGGACCAAAAAAAATCGTTTTGTCCAAGAAATAAATCGTGCAGCTTGAGTCTCAAGACGAATACAGAGACGCAGTTTAGATTCGGAAAACATTTATAAAAGGTTGAAGGAACGACGTAGGAATTGTTCGTCATCCCGTGTTTTCGTAAAAACGCCCTCAATGGTCCAGCCGATATAATAAGAATCTGACTTTTTCTCTTCTCTCTACGACCAGCTCTGGCCTTCTCCACCCCCAGGCCGAGCGTTCACGCACCGACCCGCCGCCGGATCCATAAGCTGGTGGCCTGGGTCGTTCTGGTCGTCTTCGTTGTCTTGGTCGCGATGGCCTTCGTGGCTTGCACGACAGTCAAGCTCCGACAGGTGTACGGCGCCAGGCAGTACCGGGGCGGTAAGCCGATGTTCACCGACGACACTCTCAAGTCTTCGTTCCGATCGGCCGTGCCATAGTTTTCCGAGAACCGGTCCGAAATTTCCCAAGCTGGGCTGTAATTGCAAAGCTTCGGCAATCACTGGCGAGCATCTACAGTCATCGGCAAGCATTGGCAAATATCGGCAAACATCGTCGAGCCTTGGCTATTATCGGCAAGCTTCGGCAGGCATTATGTTAATTTGCGTTGCCATGTCGTATACATAATCTAGGCTTCATAAAAATCTTCATTTCAATTTATTTCGATAAGAGAGAGAACAGCATTTGTTCTCTTCTGTATCAGAAATGTACTATAATAATTTGGTTATGCAATTTTTTTTCATATTCAAGTTGATTTAATCTTCTTAATGTACAAAATGACTCGTTATACCCTGTATAATTTTTAAAAATCCGACTACTTTCTTCTTTTACGTACAATTGTCATTTCCCATTTGGCTCATGAAGCCTACATTTTTCCGCATTTACGGAAAACCTGAGGAATTTGCAGCAGTTTTGATAATTCATTTGACACTATATAAAACCGTCCATAAATACTAGCTTTGTGAAAAATTAAGGTGGGCTGGGGATGGGACACCTTGTCCATTTTCAGTAAGAGAGCAATTTTATACCACCGTTTCTACCTGTTCACTCTCGGAGTCTCCGGCTGCTATTGGGCATTAACCCCCTCCCTTCCTATCTTGCCCCGACCCTGGGGGACCACACGCCTTCTCAGCTAAACAGTGATGGAAGATGGTACGGGTGCATGAAGAAATAGAACGAAACCCCCGAGCACATCGGGGTGCATGAAAAGGGTTCAGAAATCTACCAAAGGGAAAATATAACTAATTCCGATAGAAAAAAAATCGCTTAGGATGCCGACCATCGAGTTCCGTAATTGGTTTGCGTGGCTAGCGGCGGGTATAGTGTACCGACCATGAGCTCGCAACCCCGGCCGGTATTACCACCGAGGTGAGACGCTCACAAAAACTCACGGACCGATGTCCGTCTTCCTCGGGCGTGACGTATTGACAACGAAGGAAATCACTCCGAAGAAGCCTTGAAATATTGCTGCATTATTTTTTTTTCCTTTTACAAAATGCGTAGAATTTAATACTGTCATTTGAACATTTTTACATTAAAATGTAAATAGGGGAATTTTCGGACCAATACGGGGAAAAGGCGTTTCTTGTTTTGATTTGTTTTGTTTGTTTTTAGTTTAATCTCGTTTTATAATAAAAGACAGATGACCTATTGCCGGGGTGACAATAAAAAGTATATATCATTCCAAGATGTATAGGCTTTACTTAATTTGAATGGAAAAAACATTTACTGCGTCCTTAAGTATGCATTCAGTGGTAATATTGCCAAACATCATACTTCTTTGAAAGCCTTCTGTGCACTAATTTCGTCGCGCGTCCCCAAAACAGGTGCGTTGCTCTCATGCGTCGCGATGACACCTGTCGTTTGTGAGCGTTCAGGGGCGCGCTCCGCGTAATACGCGCGCGTGCCAGTGCGCGCACGCGGTGTGTCTTTGGCTGACGCTCATTAGTAGTCCTCCAGAGTGCTCTCGCAAAATGTAATGCCGACACTGTTCCGATGAGTTCGGATGAAAATCCATCAGACACTAAAAAGCCCATGCAATAGTTAGAGTGCGATTTTTCTCTTTATACTCCATTTTCTACTGACACGCGCGCGAAGATGTCGCTCAGTTTGCAAAGAAAAGTAGCGTGAATCATGATGACAGTTATATTTTTACAGAGCGAAAGCCACACCGCTTACTGACATTTCCTCTGAAGTTAAAAAAAAAGGTCAAAAAAAAAGAAAACCTTCCTCATGTTGATGGATGGCCCTGGTTTTTCATTACCGCTCGCCCATGACAACATTTCGCAACATTATAGTTTAGCGGAAGCTAGCGAGGGCTCCTCGACGAGCACTTTGCTACTTTGCAATCAAAGCTGCGGCTAGCTTGCCGTCTTGGCTTACCGCGCAATTTCCTACGCTGGATAGGCAAGCAGACCCGGCTCGTGTTTGGCGGGAAACTTGCATTCAGCATTCGTGCGTTGTCAGGACAGATTGCCCCCCCCCCCTCCAAAAACGTTGTCTTTATTACCGACGTGGGAGCATTATCTGGCCACGTGATATTATCCGAGACCTAAGTGTCTTCGTTTTAGTGTCTGATGCATATTGCTGTTCGTTTTTTTATGACTGGAAGACCGTTTTATTATTTCCTCTCACAGCACTTGTCTGTTGCTTTTACTGGCTACAATTTCCTGCTCGTTTTCTGATTTAGAGTTTAATAGTCGTTGGGTTCAACAAGCTGAGTTGCGTTTCTGTTATCGTTTCCAATCCAACGGCGTCACAACATAAACAATAACCGGACGCGTTTCTTTTTTAATTTTAGGAGGTTGCTTTATAGGGTTACTTCTCTTCGTGAATTTCGTCCGATGTTCGGCTTTCAAAGCATTTCAATTTTCTTGTTAAGATTTGCGAAGACCTCAACCGGACGAAATTGGGACCAATGTTTATCATCCTCGGCATCAATTTGTAGGGCATACATGTTGTGGCATTGAAGCCAAATGCAGGCTACATTTTGTAATGTGTGTTTTTTCTCGAAATACATGTCTTTCTAGTAAAACCTAAACTAGAGATGAGAGCCCCCTCCCCCCTCCCAACAAATTTCCGAACATAAAAGTGATGTTCGCCGTATCAAAATTAACTAGTTTCTTTTATTCTTTGTTGAATTCGAAAATTGGCTAAAATTATAACCCCAAAATTTTACCAGGCAATTTATGTTTTCACTTTTGGTACATCATAACCTTTAAAAGGGCACAACATTGCCAAAGAGAAGATCCATATTTTAACAATATTCAAAAAAAAATTTTTTGACGAGGTACCAAGAAGGGTCCGTTTTCAAGAGAACACATCACATTTTATGATTAAATTTATCATTTTTTTTGGTATTTGTCAATCGAGCAGAACATTCCGATATTTTCAACAGCTTAAGAAACGGAACCCCTTTCGACCCATAAGCAACCTCATATAGCATCGTCATTAAGACGACTTTAGTTGCACATCCAGGGTTTTTAATCCTTTAAAGGTATGTGCAACATTTGCTTTTGCTGTAATTTTCAGGAAATGGACGGACTTTAGGACTAGTGTTTTATAGCAAATATTGTTACACTGATTTTTTTTTTAAGTTATGTGTTCGTGGATGCTGGAAAAACCAAGATAAACATGCTGTTCTTGTAGTCTGGTTCCCTGACCTTGCTTCAGACGAAACGAAGGAATTTATACACGTCAAGGAGTTGTCAGGTCAGGGAACCAGGCAAGCTGGCTTGCACCCGTTCACGGATGTGTAGCCTATTGCCAACAAAATGTGGACTAACTAAATTTGGTGAATTTGGAACGGTATTGGGAAAAAAAGTCAGTTTTTTTCCAACTCTGGTTGGCCAACCATCGTTGGAAATTGATACAAAATTTTTAAGTTTTTCTTGAATAGGACCAGCATACCAAGTGCCATGATTTCACAGGATGCTTGAGACTATTATTCGCTTACATTCATGTAAGGTATTTGGTTATTGGTAGTTTTTTTTATGTCTGCAACTGTTGTTTATTACCTTTAAGCCCAAGCCTCAGATTGCAGTGGAAGAGAGTAATTACAGGAAAACTGACTCTCCTACAAAAAAACACCCTATCTGTGATCAAAATTAAAGACTCGGAAATTACCCCGTAAGCTATTTTTAATAACAAAACTATGCGCGAGAAAAAAAACACTGATTCATGTTCTCATTACATCGTGTAACGACCGTTTCACACATCCAGGCGAAATAGACATCCATCTATCACTGGGATGCGTTGCTAGGCAACGCGCGATCTACCTCCCTAGATAGGGCATCCGTCAGGCCCGCCCGATGTTTGCAGGATGTGCGTAGAGTGTGTTTTGCGGATACTTTTGAGCCTGTCGTGTTGATGGTTTGCAGGTTGCGTGAACTATCGATTAGTGCTGCGTAATCAAGTGTGCACGAAGCCTGTCCGTCAAATTACTAGACATGTAGGAGATAAGCATCTTGATTGGATCGTTTCTCCTTCCCCCTCCCCCTCCCCCTTCCTTGTATCTCTCTACTTAATCTAAGGTGCCTCAGTGTTTTTTCATAATCTAAAGCTCTTACGTTCCGTGAGTGTTAAGATGGCGCAGTGAGTGAGTGCGCACGTGTGTCTAGGGCGGCTGCTCCGTCAGAAACTGTACATTTCGTCACACTATCTACGCATTTTTTTTTCACATCTCTATGCTGCTTTGGGCCTAGAAGTGTTGTCTATGGGCTCTGTGCGCCAACAAAAGAGGGCGCCCTTTTACCTAGCAACGACGTCCCATGGGTGGGACATTTAGCTGGTTGACGCGCACCGTTCCTTGTGTCATTTGCGTCGTTTTGAGCATGCGCACTGAAAGTACTAGGCACAGAAAATAATTGCTTTAATAGCCAAAAAAAGCGGTAACCAACCAAACTTGCATAGCATGTGCATTACTAGTGACTGGTTCGCATTAACATTTTGTTACGCAGTATGTTCTGCTTAATTGTTCCCCGAAATTGGAGCTTGGTTTAACATTTAGGCGTTCCATCCAAAGTATTGACGTATGGCCACAGTGTAGTCTTCTCTCACTCCGTTGTCAATTTTTTTCTTGGTCATGTTTCCCATTTCATCCAATAGTCTGTCACAAAATGTGGGTCTGGTCAGGAGGCTATTCGTCACAGGTGATTGTTCATCACATTAACGTGCAAGGGCTGTTGTCCCTATTGACCCCTTGCTCAGACAGGTTTTGAAATTTAGGGATGACGACTGTACAGCGTTTATTTTCAAATCACTCGTAATTATTCTCGCAACATTCATAAAGACCTGTAGTAACAATAACGACATCGCAATTTCACAGGAGTCACTGCATCTGCGTGTCTATAAACTTCCCCAACATCTTCCTGTAAATCATTAATGATATTTCCCGGACCATTAAGAGCAAAGAAAACAACGTGTTTTTCATCTCTTCTGTTTTCTCTTTCCTCTCTGTCTTTAAAAACTCAATTTTATCTCACAAGTAACGGGCATGACCTCACTACGTGACCAATTCCCGCCCAGTCAAATTCCCGCGCTTTTTTTTCCTCAACAATTTATCGTCTGCTTAGTTTCTCGTCACTGCCGTGGGCAACACTACTCTCCGCTTCCTAATAACCGTCACGCCGTGCCGCAATCTAAACCGGCACACACTCCAAAAATGACGTCTTTGTATTCCACCACTCGCATTCCTAATTTGGAGGAGGTGAAAATGGGCAGAAAGTGAATTTTACACTCACTTTTTGATGTTAAATTGCGCCACGCGACCATTTTATAAACGGACCGAGCCGTAGGATCGATCAATAACGTCGGACAAATTGAGACACTTCATCTTTCGAAAGTTTTAAAATTGCCGGTCAAAGGTCTTCCAGGTTGTCTTAGGTGTAGGCTTTTACATGTAAAAATTTCGTTCTTTTTGAATATCTAGTTGGTTGTTGCTCTTTGGATGTACAACTTTCAATATTAAAGAACAGACGACAACTTAATGCCACAAGAGGTTTTTTCCCAACCGGCAAAGTAAAATTACTTAGTCTTGTCAGTACCAGGAACTGTCACTTGATAGATAAAAAATTGTAGCAACATCTTATGAAATTAGACGGACTAAACTTTAAATCATATCTGATCTAGATTGTCTGAAATTTTGTCAACGTAAATGTCAACAAAATCGCTAATGTGCACCCTGCCAGGTCCGAGGACCAGACTGGGCCTTTCCACCAAAATGTCACCTTCATTTTCTCTGCGAGAGGGCGCTTCTTTGTTTCAATTGAGCTCGTGTGCGTCTGTAAATGACGAACGCAGAAAGTTTAGAAACTCGAGATGCCTCGAACGTTGCATTCTACAAACGCCCACCGCTCCTTGTACATGGACTTCAACCTGTATTTACGCAGCAATTCAATCACAAGCATGACAGAGGCTCGATCGAGCGACGATCGATAAACGCTAGAGGGCGCTTTCCCCTCTCCCTGCAGGCAACGGCTTTAAATTTGCGCCTACGTTGGTACGGACGCAAAGTAAAGCACTTGATAAAATAGATTTCTGTTCGCCAAACTCTGTGTTACTTAGGTTTCAACTTTTTGGGAAGTAGATACGATAGGCCTAGTCGAGAAAAGTACATTAAGTATTTTAACCAATTAAAATTGCCTAGAGGTTCTTTGATTCAATAATTATTATCTCTGTTTTGGTTTAAGGGTTGTCTAAAACTGTATCGATTGAAATAACAGACGAATACACAAGGGCCGTATAGTGGATAATTTGGGTCTGAAAAGAACTATTACAAAGTGGCTCTTGGCCTGAAAATCAGATACTTTTACTCGGGGACATTCCAAGAATTCCGAAGGAAGTTCCGCTTCCTAACTATGTCATGTAACCATGTTAAGTTGAGTGGGAATGCGTCAAACTTTGGAAAACTACAACTGAAAGAGACATACGACAGACTTTCTGTCTACGAATTCGGGCAACATAGTGATCGGGGAGTGGAGTTTTTAATGAAAAGCTCTCAGAATAGAGATTGCAAAACAGAAATTACAAAAAAAGTTATAACTAGTTCTAAAACAATTCATAAGATGGAATTTTGCGTCGGGGTGATGTAAATCAAATTAGGTTTTGCCCTTCACCGACGTATAAACACTGTATACTCAGTGTGTTACCAACTTTTTTCCAACTTTCACTCGGGAGGTAACACACTGAGTATACAGTGTTTATACGTCGGTGAAGGGCAAAACCTATAATTTGATTTAGTTCTAAAACAATTATACGTCAGATTGGACGATTTTGATGGGTTTTTTTTCTTGAGACTTGGGATAAAAAAAAATCTGTACACTCGCTAACAAAAACAAATCCACTGTCTATGACACAATATACAAAATAACGAATAGCTTGCTCTTTAGATTTCCTGTTATTCTGCAGATGACGTCACCGACAGAACGGGGTGTTTTGTGAGCCGGATACATCGTAAGATTTTTCTGTCCCAAGGTTTAATAAACTGCTTTATTGCAAACGCACTCCGAAGTCTTACTACTCGACGTATTCGTCATGGCGTCAGAACCATTTCTGATTAATCTTTAAATCTTTGGAGCTCAGGGCAACGGCGGTCTTCTTTTTATAGTGTCCACACACAGGCTAAACACAGTTCGGTCAAAGCTGAACGCATTGCTTAGCACTATTATTATATATTGCGAAGTCTTCAGCTGTTCACGGTTGCTCCAGTTTGATGTTTCATAGTCTGTGGTTCAGTACCATTCACATGTTACATCTTCGCTGTCCTGATATCCCCACTTACAAAGGGTCATCTTAGAGCGCTTCTACCAGTCCTCAGTCTGTTCATGCATTTCCATTCAATCTTGGGTCAACTTAAGCGGTATAACAGCTTTATCCCTACAGCCAGTTATTTTGAGGGATTGGGCATTATCACCGCCGAGGTTCTGCAACGTATAGCATTTGTCTTACGATAGACAGTTTGCCCATTCCTATTGGTCGGGAGCCCGTCACGTGAGTGGTTTTAAGACGCTGATAAAACACCGATGCGTTCTGCGCCACATCGCGCAGTACGCGCCGCGCGCACCAATGTTCCTTATAAGGAGATATTTAGCTCTGCGCGCGCGAGGCACAAACCATATACATTTCGAGAGGGGTGTTTAAAAAACATGAAGTACATTTTTTGAACAAAATCGTTGGAAATTTGTGAATTTTTGACTTGTTCTGACATTTTGACCAACAAGGTTATGAATGGGAATTTCGGCTCGGGCCATTATCCGCTTCCTGGCCCCTAGCCGGTTTTAAACGTACGCGTTTAAAACCGGCCAAGCACATATTGATCCCTTAATTATGTGAATCTGCGCGTCGAGGCCAGGTTTAATCATTTGAAAAATGCTTACTTCCTCCGAAAGTGTATCTCTGCCCAGGGCCACAATTTTTTTTTTTTTTATTCAAATTCCAAATTACAATGTATAACCATAACGCATATTCAGCAGTGATTGAAAATGAAGGAAAAAAAATCTTCAGGCAAATGTTCTTTTCTAGGTCCTCACAATATAAAGGTCGGACTCACTGATTTCATCGAATCAGATCTCGCCTCCATGACGTCAGACGCGCGCGTGTCCAATCAGGGAACTCCACAGCATAGGTCAGGGGTCAAGGGTGTAACCACGGACTGACAAAATGACAGCAGTTCGGGATACAATCTTTATTGTTTTGCTTCGGGCATAGTTTATTCATTTCTCGTACATTATTACGGGCTGTAAGTGAACATCAACGCAGACTTCTTCGTCGGGTCTGATTCGAACTTTAAAAATCTGAGGAACTAAGTTGAAATAACATCGCCTCGCCAAGCCTGTCTCTGTGTACAGTTTCCAGTTTGAAATCGTGGTCTTATGGTTGGTCTCGCCCTTTGTCCATTCTCAACCAAACGATTCAACCAAAAAATATTGACCACACAAAGACTGGCCAAGAGACAAGACAGCGCTGTCTTATGTTATTTATCTACTGTGGGGTTTCTAAAAACTATCATAGGCAGTTAAGGTTTTTTTCAGTGGAAAAAAATTCTGACTAACAATGATTGTCTCTAGTTGCAATGAACTTGCTTAGATAATAATATCATTTCGCTTTTATACACAGCTTCGAAGTTGGTCATATTATTTTACAGAAATGATAGTAATTCGAACCTAGAACAAAATCTTTTAAAACTATCGTCTTTAATAGAATAAATATAGTACAATTTTGAATTTGAAGCACGCTTACATGAGGCATAACTACGTCGAAATATGATGATTTATGCAAAACTAAATATTTCTTGATCTAAAGTCTCATCGCAGTGATTTGCTAACGTAATCAGCGTGGCGTTAAGTAAACGTATGATCAGAGCGTGTGTATGAGTAACTGCATGAAACAAGCCTTTTAATTTCGCTTATTTGATTTGTATTGTCTTGCATTCATAGCTAAATCGAATTGAACAAGTTACTCCCAAGCAAGCGTAGTTTTTGACAGTCGTTTGAGCGATTTTGTGAAACAAAAGTCACCATGAGTTTCGTGGTTTAAATTACCCACAGTGCATTAGGCTTCTTCCTTTTGAAGTTGTGCATTTCCAGTCCCACAATGCACCAGTGCACAGCATGTTGGTATGAATATCCGTTAAACTCGAGAGTAACATTGCTACGAATGCAGGCAAGATTCCAGGAATTTAAAACCAAAAACAACTTTTAAATTATTACATGTATTATTATTTTTAATCCATGGTTAATACAATAGTATCATAACATCCCAGCATTTGTTTTCTAACAAAGTCCTTTTTCATTGTTTTCTACAGGTAGGATATTTAATTGAATTCCCGCCAAAAGATTTAACGTTTGTTCCAGCGCCACACTTGCATCCGTTTTTGCTGATTCTTTTGCATCTAATTTCTTTTTTTTTTTCAAGATTGAAAAAAACGATACTCCCTCACGTGCCATTACATTCAACGTGACGAACCCAAATGTGGCACTGTCTCATAACACTATATTATGGTAGTGTAGAAAAAATGTGTCCAGCGCAGGCGCACACCCGGTTGCTATGGTCGCCATCTTGTGTTCACCTCCTTCCCAGGTCACTCGCTGTTTTACTCTTGGGGGAATGCCTCTCTCCTCTTACGGCGGCAGTAGTTGGATTCTCTAAGGCTCATGATGTCCATGTACGGGTCCTTGCAGATCGCTCCCCTCTTGTCCAACTCACGGAACGATTCCATAATGTCGGCGAGCCTCTTGAAATCCTGTGTACGAGGTTGAAAACAGAGGGGGGAGCGAGGTTGTGGGAAAGGAGGAGAAAGAGAGGGAAAAACAAAAACAAATATTTTATAATTTCTCATTATTGTTCTTACAAATTATGGGTCAACTCCTAATACCATACACACAACATGTGACTAAAATAAACGAGATCTCGAAAAAAAAATCAGTCTGGTGACATGTCACCAGAGATGGCCTCAGTATCCGGTTCGTTAGTGTGACGTCATCTCAATTCAACCATGCGTACTTCACACGGTGTAGCATAGCACGAATGGAACCGGAAGTTAACGCAACTCGAGCGTTTATCCAATGGGCGCTAGTAATCAGTGGTGCGCGCGCGTGTATGACGTTTTTAGTAACGAATCGGATACATAACAGGTTATAGAATAGGTTTGAAAGTTTGACGACTTGACCTGAAAATGTCCTTGCCTTGTCTGGATCCCTGACGTCCATACATAGACCTTTATCATGCTGCAGCCATTTCAGTCATGTTCCCTGTATCCAATCACAGTACTGAATGATAATGTTTTTGTGCAAAAGGGAACCAGTCTATTTTTCCTTCCAGCCTCGCTTTGGTTACGTTGATTTGAACTGAAAAAAAAATCAAGATGGCCGCAACATGATAATGGCCTATTGTCAATCTGCATTGTTCAATTTGCAGATTGACAATGTACGGACGTCAGGGATCCAGACAAAGCAGGGACATTTTTAGGTCAAGTCGTCAAAGCTTCAATTTATTCCATAACCAGTATCTTTTTCACAGATATGTCATGTAAAATTCTCTCCAGGGGGAACCATGGGGGGAATTCCATTATGTGATCGTGTTGCAATTTATCTGCATCGAGGTGGGCCTAAATAAGTTCTTTCGTTATGAAACACACGTTCGCACAGAAAAAATACTTGAACTATGGAGCACTCAGAACACGAGGTTCTTGTATAAGAGTGGGGTTAAGTGCTTATATAAGCACACGTTTCCACTTAACACGGCAAACGAGAATCAACACTATATAGCTGTCACCTCTTGACAGGCACGCACCAAATTTAGGCCATGAATTTTTCACAGTTTTTTTGAAACCACAAAATGACCTCCAAAAAGAAAACTCTAAGCAATGCTTTTGAGACTCTCGAGGGCTAGTGCAGCAGGAAGCTGTGTTTGCCCAATCCTGGCCAGAGTAAAGCTTTATCATTATGCCAAAGCAAACTGATAACTATAGACAAAGTATTCCTATTGTAAGTGTGGTACCTGAGCCCACACAATGGATTTAGTTGGAGGAGCTTCTACATGTCACTTGGTGGTCGGTCTGTCCGTCTGTCGGTCTGTCTGTCCCCGAAAAGTGTCCAAAATATTTGACCAAAAATTGACCGAATGCCATGCCGTGGCCATATAAATGCACTCTTGCCGAAAGTTTTCGGAAGACCCGCTTTGTTTCGATCGATGCGCATGCGCGTCTATTTTGCATTTGTATGTCCCGGGAATTAAAGTTGTCCAAAAACAAGCCCCCTGAGTTTCCCATAAAATCTAACGACCAAGTTTTATTTTTCAATGTTTTTTTCAATTTAATACTTAACAAAAATTGTTTGTAACAATTCGTAAAGTTGTTTATGAAATTTTTTTGTAAATGGAGGCAAAATGTGCAGTAATGTTATAGTCATGTGGTATATATAGTGATTTTTTCGTTTCGGACGACCCGACGGCGGAGGTAATATACAATCATTTCATGAAAGACTTTCATGCAAGACGGCCAGAGCTTATTGTGCACTCGCACTTGTTTTTTTGTTTACTAGAAGTCTTTTCATGCATTTGGTGTACACAATGTGCCATATATAGCCCATTCATTTAAGTTACGGGTAATCATATACGATGGCACTGCCCGGTTTTTTTTTCAGTCTACAACCACTCTAAGTCATAAGTGAAAGTCATTGAGTCAGTCAGTGAGGAACTCTCAGTGATTAGAAAAAAAGAACTCAAGAATGTGCTTGTCATTCGATTGAAGTTCAATTATTTCAGTCTGAACTATTGCATACATTGTGTACGTACTGTCCCGTTTTATAGATGTACTGTACTGGGACATAAGCGGTTTGTGGCCACAATCACAGGCCATATAGTGGCCTTCATGTTGGTCTAGTGGCCACAACTTATAAGAGACAACGGCACCATTGTATTACATCAACCAATAGCTAATCAGTTGATTGATTTGAATCGTCAATCACCCGATTCATTTCAATCTGTTGATTGATTGATTTTAATATTCAATCTATCAATAGATTGATTGATTTTAGTCGTCCAGCACCTACTCCGCTGAGTTTCAGTCAATCAATAATCAAATAATCAATCCATTGATTGAATCTGATTGATTGGTTTCAATCAATAGATTGATGAATTTCAATGTTTTAATGAATTGATTGTTTACTTTTAATCATCAATGGAAACCAATTTACTCAGCCCCGTGGCCGATCTTTTTCTACACTTCATTCTTATTGGCCACTGACAGAATAAAATGTCCTGGAAAGAACTGTACACGATTTTATTTTCCCTCGAAGTGAAGTTTCGAGATTCCGAGACTTTACTCGCTTGGGAGACATTAGCGTAAAGCCAAGCAATTTACCAGGGAAATTCCCACGACCCAAGCCGCGGGACATCAAAAAAATCCTCACTGCTGATGCAATGTTACACCGTCGTCGAACAACGTCTCTTCGGAATCGGTAGGGACTACGATGTCCCTTAGAGAACACCATAAATCAGAGAACAAGTCGGCGGACGTGACCTGCTATTATCGAAGTGCCCGCAAGGCATGACGGGAAAGTTAGCGCACCTCTATTTTAATTTCTTTCATTCAACATCATCAAGCCGGGTTTTTTCTATACAACTTCAGACGCAGATAATTACAGCGCTTGATTTTGTGGATGACGAGGACTGTGAATAGCTCACGGGCTAATTTCTTGCATTAAACATCCACAAGTCCACACGGACACTCATTCCATTATCCTTGCTTTTCCAGATTTTGTTTGTTTTTCCCATAGGAAGTTCTACAGAAGACCCATTGGACGAGCCAGATTTTTCCCCTCGTTCCCAGGGATGATTTTTTTTTATGCGTAGGCCCTGCCTGTGAACTATTGTCCCTTTAGTTTTGAAAACCCTTGGAGTTACATTGGTTTTACGCGGCTAAATTTGTTTTTGTTTTGAAGTCTGCACACAACCCACTGGTCTGGTGTTTTCTAGACTGTTTGTCGCCGTTGTAGCTTCAGGAAAAGAGCAGGCGGTGATTTCAGCAAAAACAAAAATCTTCCCTTTTTTTCCTCTTTGAATCTGATCATGAGTCTAGCCTACTCTGGCCTAAGTCAGGTCCGAGTTGGCGTTTTCTTTATTTCATAGAAATATGACAAGCGCATAAATATTCGAAGAGTCAGGTTGGCGTAGCGGTTCTTTCGAAGCCTTCCACCGCTATGGTCTGGGTTCGATCCATGCCCTGGTCACATGTGGATTGGGTTTTCAGTCCCTACCTGATTCCGTGGGTGTTCACCAGAATATTCTTCCGGGGTTTTCCTCCCACCTCTAAAACTGTCATTTCTTCTCATTGTCTTCTCTCTACAGGTTTCTCCAGGCTTGCGAGCTACAGTGTCTAAGGCGATTTTGAGGAATCCTTGGTTTCATTTACCAGAAATTATAAATAATTATAATTATAATTAGCCAAAAGAACAACAATGCACCCAGATTGCCATTCGATTTACATTGCTTATGACTGCTTCTCAGCTAATTCGTTGCTTAGCACAAAATTAATTTTTCTTAGCGAAGGTTTCCGTTTAACAGTTCCGTAAATATGTTGGACCGAAGGGCATAACTGCATATAACTGATACTTTCCCTCATTAAACCCATTACATTTTACAGCAACGACGTAACGCACCACTGAGCCGAGTTGCTTAAATACTGATAAAACGTAACCTGCCGGACTATATATTTTTCCTCAAATTGTTTTCGTCTATAGTGGGGCGCTGTGACCCATTGGATGGTTAGGATGTTTGACTCTCGTGCTGTGGTACGTGGTTCGAAACCTGACGTGGAACATGGTGCTTGTGTTCTTGAGCAAGACACTTTACTACAATTGCCTCTCTCCACCTAGGAGTATAAATGGGACCTAGGGAGGTAGAGACCAGATTGTGCTGATCTCGAGCTGCTGCAGAAAACTGGTCTCCTGGCCTGATGTGCAACGGTCCATGTGTTCAAACCCTGACAGGGAGCATGGTGCTTGTGTTCTTGGGCAAGACACTTTACTACAATTGCCTCTCTCCACCCAGGAGTGGGTATCCGTGAGGGTAGAGACAAGATTGCTCGAGCTGCTGCAGAAAAGTGGTCTCATTCCTGATGAACAGGGATAATAATTTTAGAGTGCTTTGAAACCATAAGTTTAAAGCATATACGCACCATGTTATTATTACTTTGTTGAATCAAATCTTGTGTTGAGAGAAATTAATTCAATCCAACAGTGTATTGTTTATGAAGGCAGGGGTCGTGCTGCCGTGCGGATGATATGGCTGTGGTGTTCAGTGCAGGTCCTTTTGGTTGAAGATATCAAAACAAAATTGAATTTCTCGAGGAAAAGAGGAAGTAATTCTTGAGGAACTGAAGATCCGACGTCTATCAGAAAGCCATCCGTGCTACATCTTCTATTATCATTTTCTAGTCCCGCACTTGCAGCTCGCATTGCAAAATCGATATGCGCGCTTAGTCACATTATAATGTAACAGCTGCCAGGCCGCGAAAAGGGCGCGAAAAGAACATTATTACACGTTTCCCGCCAAATAATACCCGCAACGCGCGATATTCAATACGACCAGCGGTGTTTTTTTACGAGCGTGAATACTTTATGGCGCGAAGTAGCTAGGCGATTAGTTCTGCACGCAATTGAAGATATGTACTGATTGGTGTTGCTACACGCACGGTTGAGCATGAGATTTACATGTCCAGTAAACAAACACGCTATTTCATCTGGAACATTGCCAGCACTTACTGTGCCTTTTTTCTAAGCCCACAAGAAATTGAAGAACCGAGAACCCATTTCAAGACTAAAGCTTACAGGAATGCATTTTATTACAGAAAAAAGGGAGACATTTTCTGTTCTATGTCTCCCTAATGTTTTAACTACCGTTTCTAGAACGAATTTCAATGTCTCAAGATGTTTAAAACGATCCTTAGGTCGAGAATGGTATCCTTCCTATACATGTATTTAAAGATCTTACGCTGTCTGTCTGTGTGTCACGTTTTTTAGTAAAAGTGCGCAAAATGCAAGTGTTAATGGAGAGGTATCCAGTGTGTGCAAGTTTTGTTTTTCTTTTTTGGCAAATTTGTTTCTTTGACACTTTTAACGGTGAAATATTACATTATCTCTATGAAAACATTCCAAAATATAGCTATTGCGCAAAACATAACGTTGATGGTCAAAAATGTTGCAAAATTGCTTCACCAAGGTGTAGCACGCCAACTTGGGGTCAACATTCAAATTGAGGTCAAAGTAGTACATTAGTATATCACCCTTCAGCTGTCGATCGTACGAATTCGTACGATATGAATATGCATTTCGAGACCAGCAATTGAGTAAATGCCAAGCTGTCGTCAGTAAATGCACTCTTGACGAAGGTTATCGGAAAACGGGCTTTGTAAACACATAATGTTTAGGCCATCGATCGATGCGTATGCGCGTTTATTTTGCGTATGTTTGTCCCCGGAAAACTGACCAAAAACGAGCCCCCTAAGTTTCCCTTAAAGTATACCTACATTATATGAGTAATTACATGAATACAATTAATCCCTTCTCAAACAAATACGTCAATTGGGGTTTTATGACTCCACACAACTAGCGGGTGCCGCGCGAAGCGCGGCATCGCGTTGGTAATTAAAAAGTTTGAGGAGTGGCCGTATTTACAAAATAAGGTTATTGGAAGGTTTTTGATTGTGCACATGTCTATCGGGATGTCTCCGCAAGGCACCATTTTCCGACAGGTAAACATTACATGCTTCTGCATTATAACCGTTGATTTATTAAGACGTTGACAGTCTTTTTTAAAGCTTTTTGTAGGTTTTGTATTCATATCAGTCATCCAGTTTTTGTAGTAACTTTTGATTGGTTTTATAGAGAGGCCTATCTCATGTTTTGACTACGCCAGACTGGGATCATTCGTAATGATCATTATCAAAACGGAGCTCAGATTGTTGTTGCAAAGGAGATCAAATTCCCTCTGCCTTACACTAACAAAATCGGTTTCATATCGTTGGTTCACTGTCACTCATGTTTCATTTTCAAGGCCTCAGATTTGATATTAATATCGTGACTCAGCATGGAACGCTTGTCATCCCCGACAAGGCTAATTGTGGGCCCCGCTCCCTAGACTAAGATCGTGTGATTTTCAGTCACCAGACCAGACTCGTCAAGTGACAGAAATTAGGTCAGGCATTTTTATTGTAATCGTTTAATATTGACCAACAGCGCCCTCTGGCGATTTTCATGATGACACACGCGCCCTCTAGCGGTGTCACTAGCATACCGTGTCAAAGGTCATGCATAACCCCTATGTAAAGACACTATTAATTTCTTTGTTGATCGTGCAGATTTGAATAAATCTTCTTTGAAGTTAGGGTGAAACGTTACAATAAAAAAAAGTGTTTTTTAAGGCTGACGTCAGGCTGTGGCTGTATGATCCGATAAGACTGAAGTTGAATTATTAATGAGCAACGCATCAGTTATTATTTCCCACCAAAGGTTTTTGACAGTTTCACACTGGCAGCATCTTCGCGGTCAAATAGTATTATAATATTCCGCCCAAAGAGCCCTTGGTTCGACACGAACCGCCGTTCGGGCGGGAAGTCCGCAATCCGTAGAACAACACGGCATGAAAGACCCATTGTCCGTACAAAGGATGGACTAGTGTTATTACAGCGATAAGAGAAATAAATGACTTTATGGATGAAAATTCTAGCCACGCTGAAGAATAAAATCAAGGTTAATTTTGATATCTAGGAGAGAGTGCTTTCTCTGATTTTGATATAGATATTAGAATAGGAAATTATATTCTGCTCGTACAACAGTGGTTTTCCCGATAAAAAGAATCAGTTTTCCATTTTGGTGTCACTTAAACCTTCCACATGAATATTTTTACAAAGAACACAGTGACTCAAAAATATTGCTTGGGTCTGCTGACTCCACGTGACATGAACGATGCATGTGTGTACAGTGACGTCAGAGTCCGACCTTATCACGCCGATAAACATGAAACAAAAGCTTGTCCATATCAAATACGATAGAATGCAAATTTAAACGATAACCTCAAAATTGTTGCCACACATGCACTTAAAACTCTAGTCGGAAAAAGACCGTAAAATCAGGTGACCTTCGGGTTTCCCAGACATAGGCTTTCCAAACCAGAACGAAACACGTACCGGAACCTGCATATGGTAGGGGCGAGTACGAGATCCATTTCACAAACCAATGTTCATAACGATGAAAGTGGAACGAAACCCGAGTACATTTTCGTCCATGTAATTTGCCAGACATGCGAACAGTGTTGTATAGTCGAGGTATATTCGACAGATCTGAATTACATCGCAAGTCTATCACAAGTCATGATTATTGTTCATACCACGTAACTCTTGACCGGACTTGTGGTGTACTTGTGACTGGACTTGTGATGTACTTGCGACTGGATTTGTGATGTTCTTGTGACTGGACTTGTGATGTACTTGTGACTGGACTTGTGATGTACTTGTGACTGGACTTGTGATGTACTTGTGATGTACTTGTGACTTTATAAATAAAGAGAATTTCAAGCCATATTTCCTACACTGTTTTTCATCAGTTTCAGTGACATTGGTGTAAAGAAAGAAATCAACACGTCAGAACAAACTGCATCCTTTCTGACATTTGCGTTGTCAAGTTTTCAAATTTGCAGGGACACCACCCTGAAGAGTCGGAAAAATCCTGACTCTAATCGAACTACTAGGCTGGAAAACCTTACTTTAACAAATCCACCTTGATATCTCATGGAAGAAAAAAAAACGATCTCTCGACTAAGTACCCAAATGGTGTTTGGACTTGAGGGCGAGTGCTACCCACTCATCCCCCGGCAACATGCCAATAAGTGCCCCTGTAGATTATCGAGCACGCGCCGCCCTTGATTAAGTCGAGTCACGCCACGGCGCACCCTGGCGGACGGTAACGATTTTTGTCTCGTTTACAAGCATTAAGGGCTTGTGTTTTCCTCCAAAAAAATACAAGACCTGCCCTGTAAATTCTGGACATTTTTCCAAACGACCGGTAAACTCGAAATGTTTTCAGGGCAAAACATCTTCTTTTATTGGCGTGAGCATTTTACGTCCGGAGCTCATCAATCAAACTACATTAACGAAATGATGGCTTGCAGCAGTCGGCTTCGGGCGGCCTTTTAAACAAATCAGGGCTCTGCGTAAAAATATCGATTTGTCATTTTGTTGGCGTTGTCTTCTAAACTCTGTATCGTTTGCAGTGTCATGATACACCATGCCGAGGGACTAATATCTACTTCAGGATGAACAAGACGACCAGAATAAGTTATAGCATGTGAAGGTATCAGAGCCCATCCCACGCCACCTGCCCACTCAAACCAAAAAGCACTTTTTTTACAGGGCGTATCAGCAAGAGCTAGTGTGGTACTAGTGTTTCCTCGAATAAAACAGAAGATTTGCACATGTTCAGCATTGAATATGAACCAAGAAGAACCGCTCAAAAGGAAACTATCGGTAGGCTCGCAATAAAACAACATGTCCAAATAATACTCGGCAACTCAACTTTCTCTTTCTTGAGAATCCCTTGTGAATCTGGTCGATGCGGAAGAAACGCAACGATCGTTATAGCTGTCGACGTAATTCCTATTCACCTGGGCTTTTTACATCAATAAATTTGACTAAAAATGCAGTTATTTTCCGACTAATTTTCAAGCTGCGCCAGGCTGCCAATAGATGCTTTGTCACGTTTGACTGCTTTCTAATCAAATTTGACTTCGTTTTTTTCTTAAAGAGTGTAACTTGAGTATTAAAGCATACATGCCAATCTCAGTTTTCACCATGGCAGGATCAATCAGCAGGAAAAACTTTGCGACACGAAACTGTCGTCGGCTTACTATACCCCAGCCGCGCTTGCAATACTAAACAGTGAAATATATTTATGTTGGACACCTGTGATTCCACAGCCGTGACGGTCACTTATTTAACGCGGGTATCGACTCCAAACGACACCCAATCGAATAGTACTTGGCCGCGTGATTTCTTCTGGAGATCTCTCGATTTTTTTTCCACTTTCTCCGTATTCCCCGCGGAAGCATCGGGCGTCCACTCACAGAGTGGAGCGCTTATGGGGCACTTTGCGTCGATCGGCCCGACGGACGGCCCGATATGTACGCTACTATCTGACGCGGTGAATAAATTTATTTCCCAAAAAGAAAAGAAGTCTGAGTTCATGACATCGGAATTTCGGAGAACAAAATTCCTGGTGAATCACTGAACGACAAATAAACAGTATTGCTTTCAAATTGCCAAAAAATTCTTTTGCACAATAATTTTTTTTATATGCAAAAACAAATTCGTGTGGTTTTTTTTTAGAGGGAAGCAGAGAAATGTGGTTAATTTTGATTTAAATGAAGCTCACGTTTTACTTGGTTGGGTGATGAGTTAGGGGTTGTTGTCAAGTTTACACCTGGCGAAAAATGCGACGCCGATGGCACTTATGGAACGTCATACATATCCTTCTGGATACCGTCCAACCACTACACACAATACCACGTGACTATAATATAGCTGCACATATTTTGTCTGCATTGACAACATTTTCATAAACAACTTTACAAATTGTTACAATGAATTTTTGTTAAGTATTTGATTTATTTTGTTTGCTTTGTGTAATTCGGTACATGAAGTTACATTTTATGGGAAACTTAGTGAGACATATGCAAAATAGATGCGCATGCGCATCGATCGAGACAAAGCCCGTTTTCCGATAACTTTCGTCAAGAGTGCATTTACTGACGACGGTATGGCAGTTGCTCAATTTCTGGTCAAATATTTTTGGTCAATTTTCGGGGACAGACAGACCGACCGACCACCAAGTGACAAGTAGAAGCTCCTGCCAGAGCTAAAAAAAAAAAATACAAGTCATGTATTCTCAGGATTAAAAAAAAAACACACCAACTGCAGATGTGATTGGTTCAAATTATACCGGCTCATTAAACACTGCTATAAATGTATGCATACTTCACAGCGTGTGAGATTTTGGCCTCTGTCGAATGCCAGAGATATAGGGAAACCGCATTAACCCCAACGTGTTATCGAAACGTAATGATCGTTAAATAGAATCGCCAATTAACCAGAGTGTGCTTATTAAAAAGACCATGCACTTGGTGTCGGACATCACACCGCTGGGATTAGCCAAGCTGCGACTGACACCAGGCTCATGTTTAAAATTCCCGTTTTGAAATTCAGCCCATGCTTTGAAAACACACCGAGGTGTCTCGCTTGCAATCTCTATGCCTCTCAAAATTGCGTTGTTATGTTGTGAATGTTTTTTTCGCGCCTTTCAGGGTCGCGGATGTGCTTGGGAAACATTGGATATTTTGCAGATGCCGAAAAAAATATGTTACCCATCTATGCACTTGTTTTTTCTAACGCATCCGGCGACTGTGTCTCTTCTTGATTTAAGTCTAGTCTAGACATGACGGCCATTTTTGACTCAGTCACTGCGATAGCGGATCTATTATTCAAAACAGAATGTGCTGTCTAGCGCCGCATGCCTTATTTCCTTTCTTCACGGGTTTATTCTTTGCCCACTTAATTGTAATTGGAAAAATAAGAGAAGGCCTAAACCGACTAGAAAGGTTCGACCAATGTGGTCTCGCTTTATGTCATCTTTATTCCAGAGTACTTTTGTATTAGGAATATGTGCTCGTTTAATACCGGCCAAGCACATATTCATTCTCATTCATGAATACCTTTCGGTCAGAAATTCAAAACAAGTCACAACATCACACATTTTTAACGATTTTGTTCAACAATTTACTTCATGTTTTGTGAAACACCCGTCTGGCCATGTCTGTGGTATGTGCCTGCACGCGAAGTGTCATAAATGTCCTTATATGGAAATTGGCGCGCTGTACAAGTAAGGAAATTTAAGGAACATTTATAAAAACAAAATTGCCCTGAAATCAATCTGGAAGAAGCTTAATTTTACATGGTCCTAGAAACTTTGATAAGTGCAACAACAGAAAATAGATAAAGGCCGGCCGATTACTTCCTCTTTTTTTTTTTTCTTTTTTTTTTCTTCTTCTTTGGTAATTTGATTTGACAGACAATTCTTACTACTCCACGTTGAAAAAGGTGGTGTTTTCTATTCTCTAGGAATGTCTCGAAGGGTGTCATCGACTGTTTACACAGTCTTAGCAAATTGGCACTCAACTTGTTAAAAAAGGAACGGCCACACGGGGGATTTCGACTCCGGAAAGATAACAGCATTTACAACAAAAAGCCGGATTTGTAAAAATTCAATTCCCAAACGTTCGGTGAGTTACTCTTTCAAAGAGTTTCTGAGTGCCGACAAAATAAGCCAGTTAAGCTGTACTTTTGGGAATTTTCTAAACGAAAGGTTCTCTCTTGGGAAGTACCTAAATCAAATGTTCTACTACTCTAAAACTCTTTTAACAATGAAAAGAAGTACATTTTAGGGTTGCGGCCGACGACTGTTACATGTGACAGCTATAGCAGGGCCTCTCGTTTGGAATGGTACAACCACATGAAACAAAATGACATGAAAGAGTAATGGCACTTTTGAGACAAACTCGAGGTGCGGCGAGTTGTTTCTGGTGAGAATGCAAACAAATTATATTATGTTGTTTGTAGCGTTCTGCAAACAGCCGTCGGTGTTGGAGTAGCCTTATTGATCCGCTTGTTTAGTTAGTATAGATCTTTCCCTCTGGGAAAGTCACGGCGAAGTGCAAGCGTGTTGTGAATTCGAAAAAGCAAGCCCCGGGGAACTAATTTTCTGCGCTCCCGTGGACCAACCTACTTGAATCTTCGATTCGAGATTCGTCCGCTGCGGAGGCTTGGGAGTACGTAGCCTCCAATACCGGCTGTTAATTCCGGTGCTGTATTTTTTTTAAGCAACAGTTTTGGACAAGTCAAAACCTTTAAGCTGTCTGCGAGACGAAGACAACCAAAAATCGAGTAATGTTAAACTGTACTTGGACTTGGAGTAATCAATACTTGTTCAGGCGTGGACTTATTTCGTCATCCCCTTTACTTAGATTCACCCGCCCTAGGCTAGGCGCGCAATTCGTGTCTTCGGAATCGATTATTATTTGATTTGTTTATTTCGAGTCGAGTCGTCGATGCTGGCTGCCTTGCTAATTGCCGTCCGACAGGCCAAAGCTCGCGGCTTCCTCAAGTCGATTCGAATTCGGTCTGGAATTATCGATACTCGTTATAGGAAATGCGCGTCCCGTCAGATCACACTTGCTTACCGACATTACTGCACGACATGTGCTTCCGCGTTTACCCGTCAAGGACAGACCAATATCGTTTGAGGTTCGGACTTTAGTGAACCCAAAAGAATATTTGAGAAGAATTTTAGAGACAAGAGAACGTGTCTTTGAGAAGAAAACTGTCTCAAGGCTAAGAAGAAACTTCATAATTGTATTAAACTCTGTTGGAAAGCCATTGCTTTATGTGAGCTTAACAATGCATGTTGCTCCCGCGCGAACACGTTCTCATATGCCAGTGTTTAATCCGATAAAGCATAGCTATTAACATTGGTGCACGATGTCTTAATAGTACCGGTATAAAGGTTTTTTTCGCGCGCTTTTGGGTGGTTCCCGCCAAAATGCCACATTGTATGTTGTCAATTATGAGCTTCTTTGATTGGCTGCCGCTGCAACGTGACTGAAAAAAGGTGCAAAAGAAGCAGTGAAGAAAACCCCAGGGAGGGCCAACGCGATCGCATGGATGAGAAGAAATTTGTCATATTAAGACAAGAAAAAACCTTTCAGACCCGAGGCGAAGTATTTAACGGGGAAAAGTGAGATGGGTCTAGCGCGTGGCGCGCGGCAACGCGCGCTGAGGGTGTGTCGCACTCTCCACGGTGCCCGAGAGAACGCAGCGCTACTGTCACAGAAATTAATCCGATTTATCATTGTGACACACGGATCGGGTCTCTCCTGTCCAGAATTTAGCGGCATTTTCACAAGACACGAAAGGGAAAAATGGTGAAATTAGAACGTCAAGACTTCAAGGGATGTGAAGGGACTAAGCCTATGGGCATGAAAAAAATATTACAGGTTGAAATAGCGCTGCGTGGTGAGCATTAGGTGCAAAAGAAGTGTTTTAGCCATTGAGCTCTATTATTAATTGAATATAGCTCTGTGGTTTTAGCCGACTTTTAGCTTCGCAGCCTGCAACCTTAATGAAAAAATAGTATAGGTTGAAACAGCGCTATAGCCTATACGCGGTGCAAATTTGGTACAATAGAAGTGTTTTAGCCGACTTCGCAACCTGCAGCCTGCACCCTTTTATATCCTTTTTGTTACGATATAAATGATTCTATATAATCGTTTGTAAGTTATTTGTTAGGATGCGCAGATATTCAATGTCCTTTTCTGAATTGTCCTCAACAGTGGAGTACAAGATGTGGCTTTTTATTGTTGGGGAATTGATAGCATAGCTCTGTTCAGTCGAGCGTAATATAGTGTGGCTCGGCACGAAATTCAATCAACGCATATCCTGCATACGTTAGAGAAGGAGCTGTGTACTCTGCTGTCGTTTCTTCTTCTTTCAAGTTATGTGCCAACTTCATGGTTAAGACCAAGGCATATTGTTGGATGTGCAGCTTGTGGATGGAGTGCATAGCCTACTAATTTAACATTGGAGACCATTAGTATCTGCTTAAACTTTGAAGGGTTGCAAGCCTCTACAATAGACTCGGGAAGCTTGTTCCATCATGGAGGAATAAGAACACATGGTTCCATTGAGTTACAGTGCAGGGAAAGAAAGACATCCGGAAATATTCTATGGAGTTCTTTTCGTTCCTGTGTTCAGCTGCATCACTTTTCATTTAACGTGCTTTGACTGAGAAACCTGGCCTGTGTCTTACGTCATTAAGAGGATGATCTTCAGGTAAGTTGCTAAACTGTGAGTAAGAAAATATTGATTATCGTTTTTGGTGAATAATCTTTCTGCTCGGCAAAGGGCCGGCTATAGATCAATTGCAATTATCTTTGAGGTGTGTGTTTTTGAGGTGTGTGCTTCTGTTCAACATGAATATGCATGAGTAGACCACTTGTGCCATTGTTTAATTAATTAACAAAACAAAAACACATCAAAAATTACTGTCGAGTGCAATCAATCTCTTATCTGATTGGCTGAATCACTGACTGATTAACTGAGTTACTGAGTATAAATTATCTCCAAAACTGTGACTTTTGATTGGCTTAGCGCGTATTTTTCGGTTATAAAACTCTGCTTCGGGTAGCCCCAATGTGGTCAAATACTGAACTTCCTTCGTAAGGGGGCGGGCTGGCATCATCCGATGAAAGCATTTATTTGCACACCAGTTTTCATCGGTTGCGTTGTGTTACCGTTAACACTCCGGACTCATTAAAATCGGTTTCTGTAAATGTCGAGTTATCCTTTAAATTTTCGGCAAAATTTGCAGAGAGTTTGTCCTAAAACGACTACACTATTTTTCTTGAGGTCATGGTTATTTACCTTTGACCTTTTAATTGTACCTGGTTATCAGCCAGGTAAGTAGCTTCCATAGCAAATATAAAGTGAAAACAACAGTCTTGATTACGAATTCAGGAACCAACTTTTCAGGAACCAGTATTTGAGACATTTTATGCGGCTAGCTTCAGGCCGCTCAACCCCCCCCCCCCCACCCGCACCTCTGCAAATTGACGCCTCCGTCCAATCTTCAGATTGATGGTGCCTCCTCCACCGCCTCGTGCTTGACAAACAGAGACACAAGGGAGTATCTGTCCAATCTTTGGTAAATACAATCACAAGTGTTTGCTTGTTGGCCATGACTCGGGGCTTAATTGAACGCCGCAAGGAGAGGGCAATTTACGGTAGACCAAATATGAGTGGTTTATAAGAGCGCGGAACTGCTTTAATGGATACACGCATTTGTAATTGTCGATGCTGTTCATTGTGTTATTGACTTCCCCCTAAATTTAAATTGCCTCAGTATTTTTGGGCTGCCCCCCAGCAACAATTGACTGTATCTGGATTTCAACCAACGACCTCCCAAACATGTACAATGTATTTGAAGTGACTTCAGACAAATGCATGTGAACTGAAACTCTGTGAATCGTTGTAGCGTTACTTGCTAAAATGTTATCGGGATTTCGGAAGAGCAGCACAACTTTAATCAGTCGGAATAGTCGGAGGGGAGGGCTTAATTTGAAGTCGGAGTGTATCACTGAATCATTGACAAAACCTTCTGACACGAACGCCATGTTGCTCCGGGCGAATGATGCACGCAGCGAGAGAGAGAAAAAGTACAAAGGAGAAGAAAACGAGAAACGAAAATTTGTATTGCGAGATAACCATCGCCTTGTGTGCAATTTCCCTGTCTTTTGGGCGATTTGTGAGCAAAGATCGAAATCAAAATGGGCCTGGATGTTTGACAAGCGATACTGATCACGGGGGAGGACTCTCCCCCCCCCCCCCACCACTCGCCCAAGACCGAGAGCCAGCTCCGCGGATACCCATGAATGTGTCATTTTTCACGGAGTGATTATCTCTATTAGACATCATCTTCGCCACAATCGGCCGGTTCGCGCGCGGAGCACCACCCGGCGCCGCGCGTCACGTCAGCTGCAAACCGTTCCGGTGTATTAATTCAACCCCTGCCCGTCAAGTCGCATCTTGACAGGAAACAAATCTGAGTTGTGCACTTGATCTGAAAGAACTCCTGCTGCTCAAATAGACAGTGCGATGGTTTTAAAACAAGTAATACACGGTTTACAGTGAGCGAGCATGGTTTATAAATGAACAAGTGGCACCAATTTGTAACCTCTAAACAATTAAACGAGCCAGCGACATTCCTCCGTGGTCTGGCTATGAATAGTGCTTGTATTATGGAGTGTTTATTTGAGTAGAGTGGGTGAAAGCATTTTCTGAGGTAGCTTTTAAATCGAAGTTGATGACTCTGCTGAACAAATTGCTGCTGCGCATCACACGGCAGATTGTACAGAGGGCGGGCATTCTGATTTCGCAATTCTCAGATCACCTGGCAGAGACTTTGTGGTTTAAAACTTGGAATAGTTTTAGTCAAGTGGGCTGTCGAAGATGAAAAGCTGTAGCTAAAGTAGCATTCTTCAAAACGAGACACGCAAGTTAACTTGAAAAGACATCTTTGGATGTTAAAAAGAGGTTATTTTTTATCAAATCATGCAACTTTAATGGATACGTAATTTGGCCTGCGCCGCTTGTGTCTTTACTACTATTCGATTACGGCATTAAAATACAGCCATCAAATTTTAGATTTTTAAAAAATTTTATCCCACGAGATGCGATGTATTTTTACAGACGAGTCGCGATATTTCAGGGCAGTAAGCGCGCTTGAAAGGTTCAAAGAGATGTGACAGACAGATCAATAAATGGCAGATAATGGTTGTCATTAGATAAGGAGATACCGTTCTTTAACTCACGCCCACGCGCTGTGTGGCTAGGGCGCATTCAGGATTCTGTGAGCTATAAAAAAAAGTACGATCTGAAAGTGTGGGTCTTTTTACATCATCAGGGGGTGCACCAGCGGCCACTGGCAAAGCCGGAGGGGTAAAGAGCCCTCAAGAGATAACAATTGGCCAGTACTTCCCACTCTTTTACGAGTAAGTGCGTAAAATGTGACAGCGCTGCACAGTTGACATTATTTTGATGAAAATGTTAAAAGGCAATTTCGACAAAGTCATACCAGAGACTAACACTTTACGAGTACGAAGATGTGTGCGAGATTTTGGTAGATACCAGACTTAACAATACTACGTCATTTATGCATTGTTTTGCTTTTAGTATATAGTTATATTGAGTAAAAATACAAAACAAAAAGATACATCCGGTAACATTCAAACAAGTCAATATATAAAGCTTAAAAAAAATAAGTAGAGTATAAACATCCACACAACCATTCCTTAAAAACTGGGCGTTTTTGTGTTATTCTTGCGAGAACCACGCGAGAACGAATTTAGGGGGTCACTGAATTTTGTACCGAAAAAAATTGAGCTGTTCAGTGCTAGTTTTGATTCCAGGCGCACAGTGGTCGCCTTCTGCGGACGTGTAAGAAACAACGTGTATATTGGTGCTGTGTGTAAAAGTTATGTGACACACACAACGTGTATCGTCCATTGAATGAAAACGATAGGAAAAACGTATGCGTACTCCGTCATGTTCGATGCAAACAACCAGGGTTTTGTTTCGTCTTTTCTCGGGAACAGTAAGACATTAGGTTAATTTCCTTTCACTAGACCTTTTTAAATAGCATATGTAAACAATCCAAACACGAAGTTTTCAGGCATTTCAGGCCGTAATGCCCTTTAAATCAGGGCTCAGAAAATCCGTTGTCTGTTTCTCTTCAAACAGAAGTTCTCATTTATACTAAAAGCAAACACAAGACAGCCGGAATATATCAACGTTGTACGATAGCGCCAAACGAGAAACTGCTCACTGCAAAACTACGGTGCTCCATTGTACCACCTGACATCTTTTGAAATAACCAATCGGCCTTTTGCTGTTCATTTTGTCTTGCAGGGTGTGTACAACATCGTTGTACGTCATACCGACGGTCAATTATCAAGCAACAAAAGGCAGACGATCAAAGCACTGTGTGCTTTAGGTAGTCGGACTCTCTATAAGGCACAAAGCACTAGGGGAAATTTAAAGGGGGAACGCACAGGTTGAGCCAGGCGTTGAACGGCAAAGAAGAGAACGCGTGTGTCAATGATCTACACGGCCGCACAGTAGGAAGACTCTTTTGAATATGAAATTCTAACGAACAATGAATGTCACTTAGGCCGGCTACAACCATCACACGAGGAAAGCGTTATTAAAGGACTGAGTTTTTTTTCACTTCATGTTTCGACAGTTTAAGGGGATTATGGAATGACAATTTAGGTGGGCGGTCTGCGAAAAAAAGAAAAATTATAACAAAAACGTGAGCATGATAATGAAGGTGTTTTAGGCAAACAGTTCGGATCTGTGGGAAACAACCGTACGACTAAAATGTTGAAAATAACGCGTTTATATAAAACTGCAAAGTATTTTGAAAGCACATTTCTTGTTATTTATTAATTGCTCACTTTTTTCGAATGCGAGTTTGGCCATGTATCTTTAAGTAAAATAGATTTTTGGGGCACAGATGTTCGTCTGTCTTTTTTTGTGTGTAGATTCTTTTGGAATTGTCTTCCTTACATTGATTTTTTTCCTAGTTTACACAACGAAACCGCATCCTCGAAACACGCACAAAAATCAATATAGATTTCGTTTTTATTCCTGGCCCACCTAAGTTCCAACTTGTCTAAAATCCATTTTAAAAATTGGGTTGTAGGGAAAAATACATCGAATCTACCTATCAACTTTCTGTTGTATACTTTCCAAGTTGAATTCAAGTTCCAGCTTGTACTTTTGCTTCAATATTGTGTGGAGTCTTTTCAAAATCTTCCCCAAAATTTTATTTTCTGTCTCAAAATTAAAAAAAAAATTCTCTGACGGTTTTAGTACCACCCTGGTATATGGTGGTAGATACCTTGGGATAACAGACAAGCGTACTTTAATAATTCAATATAAGAATTCCTACAGGACGGTATCTAAATACCTTGTCCCCCCGAGCCCTCCAACATTTACCGATATTCGATACTGGGAAGGCTGACATCGGTGACTCGGGTAATAACCGTAACCGAATAGCCCAGGGGGTGGTCTGTCTTAACCCGATGGACATGAACCACTCGATACTCGATACTCGAGGGGCTGACATCGGTGATTCGAACGATACTGATACCGAATACCCGAGGGGATGATTTCCAGTTGTCGATTTTATTAGTTCGCTTGAGCAGGTGCTGGGTTTCACGTGCGGAAACCACGAATTTGAACTCCTCTTTCAGTTTGTTGTTCCGCACATTTAATATCGAGTTTCATGATTTTTCACACAATTTTTCACGACAACAGTCGGTGAAACCTGATGCTATTTTCGTCTCTTTTTAATTCGCAGTTTCGTCTTTTCATGGATAATTCTTTTTCTCATCTTTTATGCATTCCCAGGCGCGAACCATTTTAAACCAAGTAATTAAAAATTTACCTTTCACACAAACCTGACTTGCAGAGAAAATGTCAGATATTTCTGACTCTTCAAGATTTCATTAGCAGCTGTTCAACGACTGTTTCATTATGAATAAAGCTTGCGTTGACGAAATATTAATTATTTCATGACATTCTTGCTTCTGATTAAGATTTAAATATAATTGACTTTGTATGTTAGATTGAGCAAACTAAGTCCTACAAATTCTGATATGCTCTCGATCAACAATCAAAAAGACAGTTTTGTTAAGTGAGTGAGCAGTAATGAACTCAACACCAACATAGTAAACTTAGAACAATATCAACATTGTATGCAACGATAAAAACGTGCAGTTAAAGACGAATGTTATTACAACTCAAATGTTAGTTTTTCTCTCTATATAAATGTTATTTTTAATGATTGTTCATCGCCCGTTCATCAAGGCTTCCTTTCCTCCAAAATTCCCCCATTTATTTGCCTTCGCTGACCTAAGAGGAGAAATGAATCGTAAAATTAGCGCGATAATGTCATTAATTGCAGTAACTAAATAAAATCCCCGTCGGGCCGGAGTGCTAGGGCAAAAGCTGAGTGGACGGCGATCCGGCCGCCGTGAATCGCGTCGCTATACGGTCAGTGACCGGGCAAGATCCCGCTGGCCACGCTGGAGGTAATAATTCTTCGGTCTTTATAATGGAAGAGAAAAGGTAGCGTACACAAGGGAGTATTTTAATGGCCGTACTCTCACAAGAAAAATATTTTTATTACAGACGTGGTTTAGGCCTACTGCAACCTATTTTTTCCTATGACTCAGTAGCTATCTTTAGTATAAGAGTAATACAAACTGAGCAAACGTCAACAAGAGTTCTGTAAATCCAAGGTTGTATCCATAAAATTGCTTTCAAAAAATACAGACATAAAAGAATCCATTAAAAGACGGAAAGTGATAGAATATCAAGCCAAGAAGGAATTTTCTTGATCCTTTAAGCAAAAGTAAGCACAGAGCGTCCGCAGTCGATGAACTTCATCACGTGCGGGGAATTAGCCAATGACGATCCCGTAATCCATGGGGATTACAGCTGCGAGGTTTCATGTGTGCTATTTGATACATGCAATAGTACATAGAATCCTTTTTCTAAGATACCTCTTCTTCTTTTTAATGAAGCCGTACCCCGCTTAAGTAGACAAACATACAAGAGTATGTAACGCGAGCGTGCGTGGCATACTCGGCGAGACATTTGCAATGGAAGGCCGCCTAATAGGTCTCGGATGCCACTGTAATTTACATAATGCTGGAGCAGGCCCTATAACGTTTCATCAGGCAGATAACACTGTAATTACTACCAAAATAGGAGGCATACATGCGAGAACTAAAAATTTAAAGATAGCCTACTTCCAATTCAAGTTGAGAGGTTTTCCTGATGTTTTTCCAAAAAAATACCGTGCACTATTTGTCATTGTGAGCTTAATAAGACATTAATTAACTAGCTGGGTAGTTTAAAGAGCTATCTCAGCATGTCGAATTTCGGATATTAACTGGATCTATTTGCGCCAATCGCGCACGCGCGGTGGGTTTTGTATGTAAAGAGGCGCGCATCAATAGGTCGACCATTAATGAAAGTCAATACTGCGGACGAGCCTGGTTAAGGGCTGTCTGGCATGATGCCAATATTATACCCCTTTAGCCTCGTCCGCATAAATCTTCCTAGAGCTGAACAAACAGGCTGACATCGGAACGCGCACACACCGTGTGTTTAGGGGGAAGAACTCGACTGGTGTTCAAATATTGGCGAGAAGATGACAAAGTTTGACTTTTACAAAACTACGACGACGTATCCACTCAAGAGCGACGACTGTGTGAATTGCGGGCACAAGCCACAGATCTCCACGGTAGATCGGTTGTGTGTAGAGTGAACAATTAGAACCAAGGGGATGGTTCATTAATTTAAAAGCATCGTAAATAAGACTATGTCTTCCTTACAAGACAAACAAGTAAATCATTCAACAGCCACCTCATCAGTCTTACAATTTTTATTTTTTTAATCTGAACGGTTGCGCTGAACGGTTGCGTCATGATGGATTTTCTTCGTCCTTTTGGCACTATCAAATTGTGTACCCCATTTTTCACTTGTTATTGACAGTTTTTAAACGAACCAAAAAATAAGATGTAGGCTTTCTTCTTTTTTTCCGATTGTGGATTCTGATATTAACACGACCAAAAACAAAATCGAATACAAATTCTTTTCTACTCAAAATTTAACCGAAGACTTTGCCATTCTTCGATCTCTCTCCTGCTTCAATGTGAACAACAAAATGTCATCCGGTTCCTCCGTCAACCAACACGTTATTGAACGAGCCTAATTGGGGCTCTTTCATGACTCCAAAATATTACAAACAAAAACATGCGATATACGCTTACGTGGGTTGAAAATACCAAATGTCGCGGCTCCAATTGCTCCAGATTGCTATTGCTTGAAATAGCAATCACCGCCCCAGTCGCGCCAACAATCAACAAAAATCGATATTTTGTTATTGTTCCTTTCTGTTCCTTTTTTGGGTTGGTTGTTTGTCGGTATCTGTCTGTTGATTAACGCAAATGCATTGTGCCTCTGACATTTGAGTTGACTGCCGGTGCGATCAATTCAACTAATGGTTCGATGACAAAACAGTTGTTTGTTGAAATGTCAACAACAAAAATCGAAACCATTTAGAGTTCCTGTCTACATCTAACTTGCAATTATCAGGGTAAGTCAGAATGATCTGGCCAAAATTCATCATTTTGTTGTTGTCAATAGAGTATATTGAGAAAAACAACTGAGAGCTTCATATGAATGGTTATTACCTTATCTTCCACAGGAATTTTGAATTTTTCAAATTAGTGACTGTGGTGAGGAGTTATGCCATTCTCACTGAAGTGGCTCATTTTCCAGTCTGCACACGGAATTGGTTTTGCTTTTTTTAAATGTGTCAATAACTTCAAGTGAGTCAGTCACCATGACTAGGTTTTTATTTGTTATTACACTGCTTCACATCAGTACGCGATTTCAATCAATTTGTTGAACCATGGAACCGTGGCCAGAGTGGTTTTGAGCGTGTGTTCTTTGCTAGCGCTTTTCTTCAAAATGGTACAATGGATATGCATGAAACTTTCACCAAATATGTCCAACATACCAGCCTAGAACATATCTCATTTGCACTTGTTTTGATAAATGCTACATATTTTTAATCCTTTTTTTAATTTGGGTCCAGATCATTCTGACTCACCTGTATATCCAAAAAGAAAAGTGTAAAATTCCACACCTCCGAATTTTACACTTTAATAAATCTGCGGTGTTAAATTTACACCATTCTGTTAACACCATGTGTGGCCAATTTGGAATGCTTACTGTCAACTCTGGTACCAGCCAAAATACGTGTGATGCATATTGTGTTTAACTGGTTCTCAGAATGTTAAGTGGGCCCTGTTGTATTAAGAACGCATTGGTTTGTACAAAATAATATTCAACAGTCAATATTAAAATGTTTGTTCAGTGTTCAAAACGTATACTTGGTGTAAAACAAACACCATTTAGAACAATGTCATTTTTTTTCAATTAACACTATTAAATACGTATATTGAACCGTATCGGCAAGTTTGGTTCTACACTTTTGACACACAATGTACCTAATTTTACACTAGACTGTGTAAGAACGTGACTGAGGAAAAGTGGGCATTTTTAGAGATCAAGACAATATTTGAGACGAAAACAAGAATATTTTAATAAGTATTTACATGAAAACAAACCAGGCAGTCTTTGGACAATACTTTTGCCGTAACAGTTCATTTAGAAAGACTAAAATGCTCGGATATAGAATGTTACATGTGATGGCTCCGGCTGTATCTTGGAACTATCAGTTTACTTCGCGTGGGCGTGCACAACGTTGCTTACCGTTGGAAAAAAAATTTACCATGTCCATAAAAAAAGAAAAAACGAAAATGATGGAACATCTGGTTGCATAGCGGGGAGCCCAGTTACAATTTCCGAATTGATTTATTTTTCCAAAACCAAAATAGAAATGGTCTGAAGGTAAGGAATACTGTAATGTATTAATTTCATCTTTTTTTCTCGGGGATTTAAAACATTGTAGAATAATGCAACAATTCTTTTGAAATTTAATACAATTTGAAAACATTCGCCTGTTAAACCAGTCATTTTTTATGATATTCCACTGGAAAGTGGATGTGAAATGTTTCCAAAACCTTATCAAAAACCTCAAAGATTCGATGCAGGAGGTAGCATTAAAACTCAGTAAAACATTCAAGACACAATAATATTATGAAGTCTCAAATACTGCTTTCAACAATGGAGCTATGTCTCGGAGGAATGTTTGAATTTACATCAGCGTTAAGGTTGGTGGAATACATTACTTAGAAGTCGATCATGAAATTCAAACAGATATCGCACTGGGATACCGGAGGACAACGAAAACATTTCAGGAGGACCCTCTTAATGCACAAAAGATGTAATCTTCCGAAATGACGAGGTATTTCACAAAGAATAAAACTTTAGTCGACAGCTCGATATTCGACCCTATTGAACAATTCTACCTTTGATCATAAAGATTTTTTCAAAAGCTTTTGGTCCATCATTGGCACATAATAGAACCAAAATGTAGCACTGCAAATCTCTGAAAGATTCTTCGGACATTTTGTAACACAATCTTTTTTAACAACTTTTTAAAAAACACCATCAATACTTCAAAACAATTCCGTGATACGAGAGTTCGTAACGAACGCTACGGTTAATTAAAAAAAATTAAATTGACAGTTTTTTATGTGTAGATTATCGAATAAACGGCCTTGATTTGGTAACGGAAGAAAACCAAAATGACTAAAATTTAGAGAAGTAAAATTTCACAGAAGTTGTCTTACCATTTCGCGTTGTTCCCTATTTGTGTCGATGGCCGTCACTAGGCACACAATCATCAGGACAGAGAACAGAGTCAGCGTGATCGACTTCATCTTGAATTTGTCGAGCGGGGCGGCCTTGCCGATCTTAACCCAAACGAAAAATTGGCGACTGTTGGCTTCTCTTGCAAAGGTTTTGGCGCTCACTTCGTGTACGTCTCGTCTGCTTTTTTGGCCCAAGTAATAATCTGTGGTTTCGTACAGGACGTGAGGGCATCTTATATAGACGGCTCGGTGGTGCCGTGGCTCCGCCCAGCGCGCATGCCCGGTGGCTCGTGTGCTGTTTGCGCATGCTCACGGGCGATGGTCGGGGAGCTGCGCGCGCAGCTTTCTTGCTCTGACGTCTTTTGTGCGTCGTTACAGTTGCGCAATTGCGATTTTTTTTTCAAGAAGGCGGTGAATCGACCAGCCTTTTCAACGCTGTTAACTTGATTGCTGCTCCGGTAATTAACCGCGGTACTCGGACGAGAAAAGCGGGTAAACACGCGGTTTGGGACTTCGGGACATGCATGCCCACCCCTTGTTTAGGCCTAAATCCCGGTCTACCGAATTATCAAGCCCGCGGCGCGATTCAACGAGAGTTTGACGGTGCTGGAGTTGTTCAGGGGAGGGAGGCGAAGGGTGGGGTTCACTCAAGCGGCGTGTCCAGCTCATAATTGCAACTTGTAAAACCTGCGATAAAATCTAATCAGCGGTTGACTTTTGGTCACGACTTTGGGGGCGACAACAGACTTTCAACACTTCAACGCTGCTGTGGTTACAAACCTTCAAGAAAATAATGAAGCTTGGGGCGGCGTTGCGATTATCCTGAAAGGAAAAGAGATGTTATGAACGGGTTTTTTTTCGGATATTGACGTAGAAACGTCAAGAAAGACCGGGTCTTTATGGTGACATATGTCGCCTTGAGTCACTCGTGTATAAAGGATCCGGTCGAGCGGATGAAATTAAACAACATTCCTTAATTAAAGTTTCTGATCCGAGCGATTAGACTGTGGACATTGGGCATGATTAATAAATACCAAACAGTGCTTGGAATATTGTGGTCTATTTATTTGAATGGTTAACAACGAGACTTGTTTCTTTCTTTCTGCCTTTCTTTTTCCCTTTTCGTGGTTTATTTGACCTGTTTTCCTTCTTTCTTTCTTCTTTCTTTCTACCCTTCATTGTCTCTTTCCTTATTTCTCTTCTTAGAAAATCAAACAGCTCATCTCGCACATTTAGATTATATAAATATTTTGATGCAGAAAGTGTTATGTGAATTACTATGACAAAACCCCTTCTTGAAATCGTATCCGGAAAACACACACACCCTAAAAACGACACATGAATGATGATAAGTTCAAACACTAAGAGAGTGTTTATATCTCTATTCAGTAAAAAAAATTCCATTAGGGCCCTACTTCGGAGAGAAACTCATCTTACTGCGAAGAGAAAATTGTTCCCGTAAGACAAAATTCATAAAACATCAATCTGTCAATGAGTTCTTTTCGGTAGATACGAAATTCCTCTCTCAGGTGTGACGATCTGAAATGAAAGCCTTGCATACTTAGTCGTGGAGATGCGATGAGTTTTGCGTGCCGCGCACAAAATGACAACTTCGAAAACTATGTTGATAGCCTGTAATGGACGCTAAATTGTCCGTTTCTGGTTTGGAATAGCAATCTCTTCGCCTCTGAACGAAAAGTAAGCGATCGAAAAGAACCTGGCCACTTAGGCAAAATGGCCGCAGGAAATTGGCTTCAATTTTTCCTCAAGGGCGCTGGAACTGCCGCTCTGTCTTTGTTTTCATTTCTTGAAGGAATAATGATCGCGAATGACGATCCGCATGTTGCACGAGTGCATTGCATTTCAACGGTAAACATTTAGTGAGCATGCAGATTGATTTACTTTCGTGTATTAATTCGTGAAGATAAATATTTCTGATTTTGCTCGGCGGAATCGGTCGGTTATAAAATGTTTCCCTGTTTTACATTTAGAATTTTGAGATTAGATGTTTTTGAATGTTGTCTTTTCTTTACAAGGTCGACTCGTATGGGAAACGTGGGTTCCTTCACCTGATTCCGTGCGTAAAGATAAAAAAAACGGGACACGCTATCAAAAAAACAATTTGCTTAAATGTTCAGGCTTTTAGTTTGAAATAAGTGACATTTCAAATAGGTTGGGTAGAACATAATATTTCATACCATAGCCGACCGTCAACCATTTTGTAAGAGGTGAAAGTGTGCCCGTGGTTGTTTTCTTTCGATCGAAACCATTTAATAATATCACATGGTAGGCCTATTTGGTACCAGTCCTAGTCTTCACATTAAGCGAGATTTTTCTCATGAAATCGGTAAGTGCGTTCACGGTGATTACCAATGCTCATGCGTGCCTTTAAGCAACCCACGCATAAACCATGTCTTTTGCTTCACCATTTCCTGCTAAATTTGGACACATTCTAGAATCACTTAGACCTCTCAAGAATTGAAAACTTGAAAAACAAACAGAAATCAGAAATTCCATTAACAGTGTAAATTACAAACAGTGCTTCAAGAGTGCGTGCAAAAGTGCGCCGTCGGGGAAAAAACGCAGTCGTGAGACAAATTTGGGAAATAGAAATCGAACTAAATTCGCTTAGAGCGCGCACTGCCTCCCTTCGATAGTAACCACGTTCACTCCCGTCCTAAAACCAAGTAATGTGACGTGTCCGAATGTCGCTCGCCAGCTCTCCAGAAAAAAGTCAATTTTCGCGCCTGTAGCTTCCTTGTTTGCGGGCAGATTCATCGGCAAAACAAGAAGTCATTTCTGCTCAGAGTTACATCGCAGTTCTTAAAACCAAAGGGCCGCCATGAACCCCATACCATTGTAAATTCGTACAGGTCTTGTAGACAACAACTTGAACATTTAATCATAGAAGGATAGTATTCTTTGAGTCGTATATGAGTAATAGTGATAAAATATAGTACGAGTCAAAAAAAAAGTAAATCTATTATAAGATGGAATTTGACGTCGGGGTGATATAAATCAAATTAGGTTTTGCCCTTCACAGCAGGAGGTCGTGGGTTCGAGTCCAACCCGAGTGATTTTTTCCAGCTTTCACTCGGGATGTAACACACTGAGTATACAGTGTTTAAAACGTCGGTGAAGGGCGAAACCTAATTTGAAAGTAAATCTAATTATAAAAAAATATCTAAAACAAATATATGTGGCTCGCTCCATTTGATACAAATAACATGAGGATGAAGTACTGCTCATCATCATCATCATCATCATCATCATCATCATCATCAGGCTGTGGTCATCCATTGTTGGATGAAGCCCTCCTCAAGCAGTTTCCATTCTCTTCTGTTTGTCATTCTTCTCCATGTTGCCGAGTTCATGTTTGTTGTGATTTCATCTCTCCATCTCCTTTGCCTACCTCTTCTTTTTTTGCCTGTCCTTGCACTGCAAAAACTGCAGTGTTAAATTTACACCACTGTTATCTATATAGGACCATCTGGTGTTAAATTTTACTGGTATTGTCCTATATAGATACCGAATGGTGTTAAATTAACACTACAGTTTTTGCAGTGTGGTTGCCATTCTGTGAGTCTCTTGGTCCATCTGTTGTCTTGTTTTCTTGCTTATTCCACATATTTATACAGGCTAAGCTCTAACAGCAAATGCGGTTTTCATTGAGGCACTCTTTAACAGTACAACACGTTTAACTTAAAACTTCAAAGTACAATGTATGTAAATATAAAATAACTATAATAAAACTGAAAAATGTTAAGATTGTAGAATATAAAGAAAGTATTATCATTACCGATAATTCTACCTCTCATAGGGAGACATTCCCATAGGGTTATGCACAGAAATTTTCAATTTTTCAGGACCATAAATCCCATTTTACTTTATCCTAACCCCATGATTTTTGGTACATTAATGTTTTGGACCACGAGCCATCAATCTAGCCTATACGCAACAGCCAATGTTGCCTCTAAATAGGAGTTGTGACATTAGGGACACATTGAAATGTCTGATAAAAAAAATGAAATAATACAATAAACCATATGGACATTTCAAGGTTGTGAAATTCATATATCTTCAATTTGGATCACGTCTTACGTATCGAGTTTCCTGTAGGTGGTTGTTTCTCGCGTAGGCGTGTGACCGAAGCCGATCCGAAATGTGGCCTTGTTTTCTTACGCAGTTAGTAACACTAGCAAGAGATCCATCTCTTCTTTCCTGGCCATAAATCGCTCCGCATGGGACATAAAAAAGCTGATTTGGGTTTTCGGATGTAAGAGGTATCTAGCAAAACGTAATTACTCGTCACCTTAGGCGTTGGGCCATGGTGACTTTTAATGACCCGTAATCTGTTGACAAGTTCTGAGAAGGGTTACGAGATACATCAAAAGACAATATTTACTTGAGGTAGTTTGATAGTTCATTTCCTCCGGTGGTTTGGTTTCACAATCGTAATTACTTGGGGAATAGACGCATGCTCAAAAAATAAGTAGCAAGCTTTAAGGAGCATACCTTGTAACTTGAGAAATCGACAACGAAATCTAAAAAAAAAAATTGAAAGAGATAGGATAGTTGAACTGGCTTTTTTGTAGGTTTTTTATTTTTTTGGCGGTTCGATTTTTGTTGGCAGATTTGTGTAGATATTAATGGGGTATTAAAACCCTCCCTCTCTCGCTGGCAAATTCAGCTTTGCCATCACAGCAGTCAAAACAATCAAGTGACTGTTTTTGACAGTCATAAATTCCCGTGTTAATTTGATATAGCAATGCTTTGACTGGAGGTGATTGATATGCCAGCTGAACTTACCAGTTACCTCTTTTGTCTGTTGATGGAATTTGACTAGTCACAGTGTTTACATGAATGCGATGTGACTGTTTGTTTTACAAGCATGTATACAAATGCATGGCAGGGGAAGTGGAAGACATTTTGACTGTCTGTGACTGATCGAACAGCAATGTGCTTGGCTGAGTGATAATCATGACATTTCTCATTGTTATCGACCTTATTGTCACGTTAGGTCTGGTTGTCGTGTCTAATTGTCACCGGTGACATCGTCGATATTCTCCCGCCATTGTCATAACCATCATCGCCGTCTTCGTCAGTGTCATTCCTATTTAGGTCGGGTCTCACTCTACTCGAAGGTGAACGGGAACGCCCATTCGTGACGTCACGGCAGGCATGCGCGCTGCGAATTCGCAAGAAGTTAAGCACATTTCAACTCCGGTGAATCTCGCTGCGAATGTTTCGTTTTCGTCAAATTCGAGTCACGTTCACATAAATGTTTTCTATGCGTTTGAACCGGCCTTGATTTCAAGAAGAGCGATAATATGTATTTGGACTAACTGACGTGTCATGCAGGGGTGATATATTTATGCCGGACCTTCAGTTGTCAGTTCATTGATTCAGCTTCGAAAATATTTGCTGATAACACGTTTTGTAATGAAACTGGCCAAACATTATGAATCTATTTGCTAACAGCTGATGAAAGATGGTTTTATTAGATACTCGAGATATTCCTACACGACACGTTTAATTAAGCACCAGGCGGCGCGTCTGTTATATTATGTGGTCAATCAAATCTAATCTATCAGGCTAGAACAATCGAGGGCCGATCGGTTTAATGAAGCCGGTCACGTGATATTCACGTGTGAAGTGTTTGATGGTTACGTAAACGAATTTTGGCTGTGAGCTGCTTTAGGAAAGCTGTTTGAATGGCTTGACTAAACGTCTCGAAAAATATAAACCACACAACATTTTGAAGTTTATATTTCATTTTCTGTGACTTTTTTCTTGTTTCAAGGTAGTAGGAACATTGGTAACTACCCAGAAAGGAACCTTCTGATTTAATGAGAACAACCTTGCTGAAAGTGAAGACAGGTCTGGTACCAAATACCCTGTGAAATTATTCCGCCTGAAATGGTACCGTTCGGGGAAACGCAAGAAGTGGTTTTAAAAAGTGTGCCCGCTGACACACTTTTTTACGTTCGTTAGCAACGGAATCCAGTTACGAAACCCAAAAATTGTGCATATGTTTTCTCTGTGTGTTTTTTCCCCCAAAATGTAAAGTATCCACTAAGCTCAAACGTCAACATATTAGTTGTTATGCACCCTCCTTAAGATTTTGAGCAATGCTGTTGCTTCAACCGAAAACAAAATGCGTGTAAAGAAAATAATCCTATGTACCTTTAAGGTGTTCACTGACAACTGGTATTGAAACTAAAGTTTCGATCCGGTTCGTATTAGTGTGACGTCACTTCGGTTTAAACCACGCCCACTGCACATTGAGTAGCATTGGAACCATTGGAACCGGAAGTTAACGCAACTTGAGTGTTTATCCAATGGGCGCTAGTAATCAGTGGTACGCGCGCGTGTATGACGAAGTCGCTTACCAACCAGATAGAAGACGGTGATTAGAATGTTTGGTTTTAATGGCGGGAAGGGAAAAATCTAATTTGGAGAAAACACAATGAAACAGAAAGAGACTGAAACCACTCCACATGTCATTCTTGAAGTGATTCGAAGAATCCCACTTTCCCAATAAAAAAAACACCATCTTTTCACTCTGTACATTTTGTGTGCATGGCAGCTACATGATTGTATGTACCGACGCAAAGCGCGCCACTCCAGGATAAACAGCCGTTGCGCTCTCGTGCGGAGATGTCAACACAACAGTCTATCGAGTCCATGAATTCAAACAAGTGAAAATTACATCGGTTTGTTCAGCTTTAATTGGCCATTTCGGGGAGTTTTCTCAATTTTTTGTTCTTGGAATTTTGAACGGGTGAATCGTGGTGTAAGGGAGTCCAATGAGGGATGACGAGCGATCTCGCCCCGGTATTTGGACAGGGGGAGATCGCGCGTTGGTACGGGGCATTAGGGCCCAACGACTCGCGCTGAGTTGGTTCGGAATAGACACGAGGACACGGGAAACACCCCCAAGAAATCTATGCAGAAACACGAGTTAGCGGGAGTGCTATGTTTGCTTTTGGTCGTTCAGGATGAGCCAAAAGACACTCTTTAATAGTGTGATCAGAGTGTCTGGTGCCACTGCTCAGTGGGCACACTTGTCATTATAGAGGAGTATTAGTCTGGACAAAGCTCTCATTGGTTTACGCAATGGGGAAAACACGATGAGGATTAAAGCTGGGTGGTTGGTTGGTGGAGGGTCTACTGCCCGATCGGGCGATTGGGTGAATGAACGGCTGACCGACAGGCAGACCGATATACAAGGTGACCCAAAAACTGCAACCCTGAAACATTTGCCTTTTTCTTTCATAAACGTGATGGGTGAGTTTAATGTTTTGGATATCAGATTGAAGATGAGAGCTTTTTCTTTCAAATACTGTAAAAAATCATGAAAAAGCACTTGCTTGCTGAGAAAATGCCAATTATGTAAAAGAAGTGATTTTTCATCCTTTCCAAAGGTGCTTCAAAAAGTGAAACATGAAACTGTAAGCCCACTGTGAAATTGTCTTTCATTTTGTGCAATTTCTTTACTATTTTGACATTATTTATGACGCTGAAAAGGTTTAAAATAGAACTTAAAAGGATAAGATATCTGTTCAGGTGGAAAATAAAAGGTATTTCCATCAAATTCAGTTGTTCTCTTGTCAAGTTAAGTGCCGTGTTGTTTGAAAGGATTTGGACACAATGCGCCACACGCATTTCATGCACAAATAGGTACAGTGTAAATCCCGTATGTAATGCCATTGAAATGAACCAATGAGAAGGAGTTGTGTTACATACTTGACATTATCTCAGCAACCCAATGTGCTGTTTTCATGATTTTTTGTAGTATTTGAAAGAAAAAGCTTTTTAATCTGATATCCAAAACTGAAAAAAACTATACAGATCACGTTTTGAAAAAGGCAAATATTTTAGAGTTGCATTTTTGGGGCACCCTGTATCGCAACGGACCGACAAACACACCTAAAACCAGTGAAGTCTATAGTCCATCACAAGTCTATAGTCACAAGTAAATCACACGTCAGTCACATGTAACAGTGGATGAACAATAACAAAGGCATGCCGTTGTCAAAGCTCATTTGAATAGCTTGTGAGTTGAATTGAGGCAGGAGGAATAGCCGTGACTGCAACACTGCTATAAACCGAAATAAAATATATGCCTACGGTTTCTTCCGTTCAATTTTTTGCAATCAAATTTCGACCTGCACCCTCCCAATAGCCCAATTCTGTCGTAACACAATACGTGACAAATTTCCCCATAGCAGAAAATTCAGTTTGCATAAATTTCGAGTAGTTCTTCGCACGACATGACAACAATCGTCTAGGGACAAATATAACAGTTCTCGATGTTGCCTCCTCTTCAGTGTGTGCCGTTGCACAACGTGTGAAAACCTCTTCTCTCTCCGGTCAAATTTATGCCCGTTATTTTGACGGCAACACTTGTGAATAATGATGAAAAGAGAACGCGATTTTACGAGCGCACGGAATGAAACACTGTTAATGACCTACATAAATAGTCTCACGGACGAAATAAAGGGTCACTTTGATGAACTTAAAGGATCAATGTTATGTAATTTTTGTAATTCAATCCTTGAAAATGCACCTCTATGTCGCATTTAACCTTGTTTCCAATTTTCACTTTGCCATTTTTAAGGGCACGTCGGTGCCTTTTTGGTTTTTATGTTAATGCAAATTTTCATATTCATGAGCAAAAGTGTGATGTCACTTCTGGCATAGACAACGCTACAGGTATTCCAGCACACAAATTTGCCAGAATTTCGGATATGTTGCCGTCGTACAGTTTCTTTTCATTGGTGATTCGTTGTTGTTTTGGTGCATGAAGTGTACAGTATGTTTGGTACTGTAAGCTAATGAACAAAGTTTTCTCACAAATGTTTTCAATGAGCAAATTTTGACTTCACAATTAGAACAAAAAAAAACTAAAATGGACAGTGTCCTCCTGAAATGACATCACAGCAACAGGGCCTCATTTGCAAGGAAAAGCACGGACAAGTCTTAATGGTTAAAAAGTTCACTTTTTTATAGAATTAACCAATAAGGGATATCAAATAGATTTTCATGCATTTAAGAGGAGTAGAAAGTTGCACAAAGTATGTTCCCAAGTAAGATTCATGTCATGGGCCCTTAAAGGCTTTCGTCCGAAGCTCAATCCTCATCCATTTGCAAAGGTTGTATACACGTATGTTTTTTTCCTTTGTTCAAGGTTTGAAATAATCGTTTCCACTCGACGGATTTTCAAATAATCTGCTTAAAAGTTTGTTCAATTTGTGAAAAATGCAGCGTTGTTTCAATCTCGAGAATCAGATGGAAAAAAATCGTTGGATATGGCGCAAATCCTGACAAATTTTAGCGAACCTTTTACCCCTTGAAAAGGTCTCCCAAAAGATTACACTTATATAACTTTCATTTTAGCAAAGTTCTAAACAGGAACTGTAACAAATTCCAAGGAGTTTTGAGTGATTCAATGAGTGATTTTTGAGTGTTTGCGATATTTTACTGAGGAGGATTTCTAATTTCTAAATTCGTAATCAAAATCCTCTCGTCCTTGTGACTCTGAAAACCAGATCGTATTTCATGCCAAATTGAATTCAGCAAATCGGGGCTAATTTGTACCGAGTTCCCACGCATAACTCTCACATTTCCACAACTCCCTTCAATTAATTCTCGACAAAAAAAACAGCGTAACCCAAACCCCAACAAATATCGTTCATAATGTCAATTTCAACATTTTTTTCAAAAACGGCCTTCAAAAAGACTTTGTAGAATATTTTAAACTTTTAAACTGATGTTTTATCGCTAGTGGTGTTTAAATACAATTTTGACGACGATTCTTGAAATCGCATTTTTGGACGAAAGAAGTTTTAGGGTCATTGTGTTTAAATCATAAATGGTGATATACTTTGAACGGATTGAGCAATTTCAGTATTTTTTTTTCATCTAAAAGTAGGTCATGAAATTGGTTTTCCAGTCATTATTATTTTTGGTGCTTCGTATTTTTTTTAAATATAACATATATTTTTTTAGGTTTAGGTTCCGCTTTTTGAAAAATGCAACTTGAAAAATCAAGTTTGGCCGATTCCCCATATAAAGGGGTAATTTGGTCAGACATCTTTTTCCCCAAATGTACAGAATTAACACAGAGACATCGCAGTTGCAGTGTCCTCTGCGAAGATTCTTACTGAAATCACGGTGTGCGGTGTACGTAAAGTGTACAATGCAACATGTATAATAAAAGAGGCAGTGCATTCAAATGCTCAAACCCAAAATAAACCCAGTAAGCTTCTTTTTGAGGGTAATTTAATAACTCAAAATTTAATTAATGGAATGATGTGAGCCAGTTGGATAGGCAAAAAAAAATGATATCCGTAAGTGCCTTTAAGACCAATTTGCAATAACGCATATAATGATAAAAAACTGTCATTTGAGGAATATTCTCTTTTTAACCGCAATCTCTTCTTCTCATTTTCATCCTTGCCGCAGATTCTCATAAAAAAAACGACCAGCTCTCTGTGAAACCCTACCCAGAAACCAATTTGGCAACGACATTTAATCCTGGCCGATGCCCGTTTATGACGGAAAACGTTCCCGCCAAAATATTGAACACACACTCACAAATAACCGCGCGCAGCGCGGCGCTTCTTTTCACAAATCAGCATTAAGTTACAACAAGATTTTTCGCGCCTTAAAACACAGCACGCTACTACCTCGGCTTTTTTTTTAAAGACCGCCGAGCGGGAAAGAATAAACCCGCCATGGGTGCAACAAAAATGTAATTGTTTGGTTCACGTTTCGTTTTTTATGACTATAATCAGGGTCCCCTCGGTGTTTTTACAGTAATAATATTATGCCTGATGGATTCAGGTACTTTCTAGGGACTCTGATGGCATTACAATACTCACAGAATGGTGTTTCAAAGAATTGGACATAATATAAACTAAATGCAAATGCTTTTAAACGTTCAACCACCAATGGAAGTATATTGAAGCGCTGGAATTGAGTTTAATATAGACAGTATGTATGATTTATCGTCAATACATTTCAATTACAAAAAAAAAACCATATTCTCCAGCCTAGGTCTATCAATTTTTTTATCTCTTTTTTAACGTGTCGAGTTAAGTAATTGCGGTATTTCGTGCATAGTATGAAAGGGCAAAGGAATATCATTCTGGGAAAAAATTGTTTTCATTCAATTACAAAAAAAGTATCAGATGTAATTCTTCATCAGATCGGTCAATTAATATTCTTCTCTTGCAATTTTAGAAATGGATATTAATTTCCCCGGAGTGTGTTTTTTTAATTTTCGACGGCCGTATGATGAAATTCCCAATACATAGAGTGGAATTAAAAACTATTTTGGGTGGTTTTTTTATTGGCAGAACTGAGATTTTCGAGGATTAAATTGTCGTATTGCGTGCAGTTTAAAGACCACGTAAATGGATGTGGGCCTTATATTATTACGTAGGTCTTAGTACAGTATAATGCATATGAGCAAGCGTACTTGTATCAAGTAACATAATCTCGATTTCAGGCGGGACAAGATTTTAATCGCACACTAGTATCGAATGTCATTCCCAATCGGTATTCCCGTATATTCACAGATTTCAATAGATTACAATAACACGCCAAAACGGTGCACAATGTGCTACCGCACGTATTAACACAAATGAATATGATTGTCTTTTGTTTAGAAAAACAAAGCTGGCGTTGGTATGGTAACCGCAGTATGGTTCGGGGAATTGCAAACATTTGACATGTTGATAATGATAATAATGTGTATTTACAAAGCGCACGCATCAACAGTATTGGTGCTCAAGGCGCTACAACATTATTACCCCTGCTCATTGGGCCAATACCTTTGTTTCCTTCTTTTTTTGTCCTTTGTTCCTATTGAAATCTCAAACTCCATAGCGTTTCCCTTATGGGGCAGATAGATTTCTAAAAACTTCCGTATGGGGTCTATTGTTCTATTGTGTTTTCTACCCCATAAGGAACCATGTACATGTACCCCAGGCTGGACTCGAACCCACAACCTACAGAATTACCCACAGACGACGAATCCAATGCTCCAGATCACAAGGCCACGGCACAAGGACAGGATTCGAACCGTAGCCGATGGTTGCTGGTTTGTCCTCAAAACCCGACGATAAAGAAAGACGAACGGCAGCCAGAAAATAATGTCTGCAATTTTGCGAAGAAAAAAAGAAGAATGCGGTTATTGTAAAAAAAAAAAATTAAAATCAAAAATTTAAAAAAACCGGTTCTTAATCAATTATCCAGTCTGGAAAAGACGATTTTGTTACAAAAGAAATGTTGCCCTCTACCCTTTACGCATGCTCAACGCCAAGTAAAGTGGTATAGAAGATGGGGAGAATTGTGCATGTTTGAAAACGCCAGTCAATCGAACACAAGGCGTAATGGACTCCATTTGCAGGGCTTACGTCAGACGAAATGTCAGACAAACAACATCCAGCCTTGATAGGGGCTTTAGGGATTTGAAAATCTCCCTTTTATTGTCGGAGTCGGGTGAAATTGAATGAAAGAGATCCTTACTAGTCTGCAATACATTTCTTTCTTTCTTTTTCTTCTTCTTCTTCTTCTTCAATGGGATTTTTGGATGACTTCTCTTTGTGTGACAATCTTTTCTGCGTACATTTTGTTGTTTGGGAATCGTTGCACTGAAATCTACCGTAGGAGTGCAGCACAATATTTTCTGCGAATCGGAAAGAATTCAAATGTTAAGACCACATAAAGTCTGTTCCCCAAAGTGAATAAAAAGAGCAGTTAATGGATTAATTTATTATATTCTATTTTTGATCATGAGTATCATACTACATGTATTACATTTAAACTATTGTATTTCACAAATGTGATAAATATTTACTGAAAAATTCCAATGGGAAAGTGTCATGTTTGAACAATGTTAACTAGACGTATCTATTTAAGACGTTCAAAGACGTAGTAAAGATAATAGGTTTTAAGATCATGCGTTTTGAAGTAAAACCGAATGGTAATCCACACTTCTGGTCATAGCCTATACATAGATACTTCGCTTACCAAACATAACCTTGCACTTCGCAAAACCTTGAGTAAGTTAAGCTACTTGCCCTGTGTCATAATAGGCTTATTATTATATATATAAATAACTCAAATATGCATACTATTGGTCGTCATATAATCTTTACTGTCGCGCAAAGGTAAATGGCTCAGACCTCACTTAACCAACGTTTGCACGTATTCCGTGACGTCATAGGCCAGCTCCTGATTATTAATAAACCACCCGGATTTGCGTCTTTTCTCTGAAATTAAATGTGCCCTTTGACTAAAAATCTGTTTATCTTGATTGATGCATTTGTAACATATTCCCGAGTGTCACCGCCACACGCGATTGCGTATTTTACTCGCGGAAAATTAATGTGGGGGTAATTTTCATATGCAAAACTCAAGCGAGGGACGCATGGTTTACGCGCTGACTGATCAGCTAGCGCGGTGATTCGTTAAACGACAGCTTTTTGGCCGCGAACGGTGAAAAGGGTTTTCAACGGCTGGTCGGAGGCCGAGTGTTAGAGTCGCAAGCCCCACTGACACTTCAATTACACGCTCAATTTACAGGCATTGATCGGTGATTTCTCTCCGTCTCCACCCACGCCGTGTCTTCTTCATCTTCTGTGTTTTTGCAAATTTCATAACTTTGTTTTTCCTTCAAAACGAAATCCAGCCAATAACGTTCGCGTTGGTATCCCAGCCGTTTTGCCAATGCCAGAAGCAGCAATATTAAAATGAAGTGACGTCAGCTCGCAACTTTAATCACGCATGCGTACGATTGTAGTTTTTGCGTTGCGTAAACCCGACCACAAAATGACCTCCGAATAATCAGAGCAAATGAAATAAGCTTAAGAGTGTCCGCAGAAAGGGCTGAAAAGGCACATCGGTCGTTTCTAGGTGAATTGCAAATACTGTGCAGGAAGCCCAAGTGATGTAATTAACCATTTACTATGAGCTAGAGAATTTTCAAAGTTGTCGTTATCTACCTTCTTTTGGACCTGCTCCGCATGCTTGTACATTGGGCCGTAACTTTACTCCGTGTCAATTTGATATTGCCGAATGATCAATTTGATAGCCAGTCTACAAAGTTATGCTAATATCATTTTGCCAGGATTTCAGCTTTGAAATTGTACATATCCCACACCAACATGTATGACTTGTCTTTCTAATGTATATTACTTGCCTTCGTAATGTTAAATATACCCGTCCCATGCACTTAAAGCTTCTAAGTTTTGTCACTGATGAAAAAAAATTCGAGTGAAGGAAGCATATCAAAAGTCCCCAGTGTCATCTCGATGCCTCTCAATGATACAAAAGAATAACACTTTTGCCCAGTAGTGGATATAACACCGTGTCACTGACCTGAACTCCGAACAAAAACAAAGACGACTAGATTCTAGATATTTCTATAGTTTTACAGTTTCTTGTTTATTCAACGGGTTTCGAGTTCTTCGCCGGGCCCGATGTTTGTGTTCCCTTGCGGTGATGTCCGTGTGAGATCGCGGGCCGTTGCTCGCTCCCAGACCGCCCCATCCAAACGTGCCAGCCACGCGCCATTAACACCGTAAGGGGACGGGTTAGGCCGGACGACTGACCGCGCGTTATATCATGACAAACAAATACGTTCTTGGCTGTTCTGCTGGGGCCGTCGGTGAGATAGATATGTTTACGACTAGACAAGAATTTCCAATAATCCACTCTCTTCGGTGTTCAAACTGCGCATGCGCATATCAAGATTTGAACATTCTCAGTTCAGAATAAACAAAGTCCCGTATTACTGCAAAAATTAATTTAAGTGAAATTGAAGAAAATTTCCAGTTCTATATGAGAATATAACATTTAGGAGACTATAAAATTTATAATAAACTATAGGAGACTGTAACATTTTACTGAAACTTTATTCTCATCTTCCTTTTTTATTTCAACTAAACTGAAAACTGAGGTTTCAAAAATTCGTCGATTCCTTTTCTGCGCATGCGCAGTTGGAAAACCGAACTGCCTTGTACCGCAGTCTTTTATAATCTAGAGCACCATTGCTACCACAGTCTAACTCCGACTCATTTGTCTAAAACTGGTCTTAGACAATTACAACAGCCTAGACACATACTGACAACAGCCGTAGCCCTGGAGTCCCAATTCTTATTTTCAAAATGTTAGCCCCTTTTGGCCTCTTGGTGTCGCTATCAGGTCTACCGTAGATTGGATCCTAGTCCCTCTAGGAATACCCGATTCGTTTTTATCAGTTATTCGATGTTAACATCTCCTATAATTTACACTATAACAACTAAACTTGACAATAACCGGAACTAAACTTGACAATAACCAGAACTAAACTTGATAATAAACAGAACTAAACTTGACAATAACCGGAACTAAACTTGACAATTACCGGAACTAAACTTGACAACAACCAGATCTTAACTTGATAATAACCAAACTTAAACTTGATAATTAATAACCAGATCAAAATTTGATAATAACCAGATCTAAACTTGATAATAACCAAAACTAAACTTGGATATTAACCAAAACTAAACTTGGTAATAACCAAAACTAAACTTGATAATAACGAGATAACCAAAACTAAATTGTACGTTTATACCGCTTTGTTTTCAATCGTCTATCTTTCGTTACACTTTAACACTTATGATGCGACAAACGCTGCTATCTATGCAATATGACGTCGATGAGATATTGGCGGGTGTGTGTGTTTTCACTCATCGGAATTCAGCGAGTGCAACCGGCCGTTACCGGCCCGGCGCGACGACCCTAGCTCCCCCTCGCCATTCATCGCTAACACCCGCTCACTGATTTGCCTGCTAATTATCGGCGATGAATGGCAAATCTTGATACCAATGTGTGAAAAGCGTGGCTGAAATTCGGATGCTTGTCTGTGGAAATCTTTGATTTGTTTGGTTTGGGTTTTATCTTTTTGTTTTTGTTGTGTATTATAATCGTTAATATTTTTGTTGGCCAGCCTTGTAGGCAATCAAGTGTCTGGGGTAGTGATTGTGTGTATTTACGATCGCTTGGTTTCAGATGCTTATTCAAGCAATCTTAAATTACCGTGTCCCCTAAGAGTGGTTTATGTTGGAAAATGAAGACACACTCACGGAAAATATAAAACTCGATGTCCGTCAAATTTACACAAGTCGAAATTCTTTGATGAACGACAGGCCATTCCGTACGGATCATTAGATCCTTTAATCGGTTGACCTTTAAAGGAGAGCGAACCGTTTGCATCTTGACGCCAAGTTGGTGTGAATTACGCAAGGCAATATTATTCTGCGACTGTATGTAATAAATGACGTAAATTATAGTTCTTGGCCATGAAACGTGTCTTAACCTTTCCTCATGCGTACTCTCTAAACCACTTCTGCACTTTTTATCTTCCACGACATGGCCCTGTTTCGTGGCGCTGCTAAGCACCTGATTATCTGCTAACTGAGCCTCCGTCTATTTCATACAGACTGTAAGCATAAGCACAACAAAAGCACGCTTACCTAAGAGGAAAATTGCTTAAATCAGTGACATCACAATAGAAATACCAATGCGCGCGCTAACCGTTAGCACATCACGCCGTGAAATAAAGCGTGAAGTTAGCCCAATTTTCTGCTATAGTAATCACAACTTTTCTGCAGGGCTATGACATTAAGCCCCGAGTTTCATAAAAGTGGCTTTTCAGAGGAGACACAGAGGTAAAATGGTATCTTCCAGGTTAAACAAAGTATTATTGTGACCAGTAAAAGGGCGTCCCTTTCTATTTTTATGGTTCTCATTTGTGTTTGCCTCTGAAGCCGAGTCGGTCGGTCGAAAAATAAAAAATAAAAATCTGAAGAAACAAATTGCAGTTACACCCGTATAGATGAATGATGTCAAGTGCGTATTGTCGCTAGCTATGAGTTGATATATCTGAATACAATAACTAGAAAGCACTCAGAGAGCGCAAACCTCCGCCAAGGCTAAACAACTCCCCGCCATATTGTCCGTACATCCAAAAGAAATACTCTCATAATGGTGAAGAATCCTCAACAAAAATCCTGGATCCAGACCCAGATCCGGATCACTTCCAAAAATCGAATCGATTTGTACTTGTACCAAGGACCAATCCTACAAATGTTCATGCAAATTCGTCCATAACTTTTTGAGTTATCTTGTTAACAGACAAACCAACCAACCAACAACACACTGGCCAACGCCGATAAAAACATAACCTCCTTGGCGGAGGTAATAAAACCAAGGCAAGATGTAGTTGTACCCAAATGTCGGAACCATTGTCGGGACCATTTCGTTTTGCTGAAAGAACACTGAACTTTTTGTGATCCGTGGACAGAACCTTAAAACGGTGGTTGTGTTTAAAACTCCGTAACTTGAACAGTACATAAGTGATTTGAATGATTCTTGTACTAAAAGAAAGCTTATGAATTGGGCTTTCATATCCTAGATTTTAAAAGTGCTACATGCAGAACTTCACTAAAACAATGGTCCCAACATTTGGGTTTCGTTTTTCTACTCACCCTGTAGACACCTAATACGATGAGAGGCAACATCCTCGCATCTTCTGGTCGCTATAAGTCGTAATTCGCGTAAAACTCGGGTATTCATTTTCAATAGCTTTTTTAAATAACACCGAGCCTGATTGCCGGAATTTTGTTTTGAATTATTATTTTGTATTGGTTAACGGTGTTTTCAGATAGGGTTGGCAGTTTAAAAAAAAACATTAAAAGGTTGTTTTTTCTTGGTTCGGGAACCCAACATAGGGTTGGTCTTAAAGAAAACCAAAGAAATACAAAGGGATTCCCAAGCAAACTGAAGATACCATCTCTTAACGTCAAAAGAGGGGGTCACAAACTTGGTGAGCAGTGACCCTTGGGCCACTGTTTTTGTTTAATCCGTGTTAGTGGGACGGTAACAAAAATCCATGGCCGAAACCGCTCTCAATACATTCATCCAGTCACCAACATATTGAATCGGTTCAATGGGAGGGGGGAATTCACACCGTAGCTGTCAGCCTGAACACAAGCCTCGAAATCGGTGCTCAGCCTCCGCAATTTCCAATGACGTCATCAGATTGACGATGTATAATTCAACAGCGGTGTGAAATAGCCAATTGGGAGCGCAGCTGGGTTTGCCCACGCAAGATTTGCGCCGCTGTCAAAAAGGAGGTCAATTTGCGCGAGTAGATGGTGTCAGAATGGCTGTCGGGAGACTGTAATGACTTTTCGCTGGCAATGTCAATCCATCAGGGCGGCGTGGCGGCACCATCAAACGCACGTCGGTAAACTCTCCTGGGTAGATGTTGGGGAAGGCCGAGTTGTATAACAATTTTCATCGACGCAGAGGTCTGACATAGCGCCACAAGGCGCAATTTCACGAAATAGATGCAGCTATAGATCATGCGCGTTGGTTTACCTAAAATCAGCGAGATTTTGCGAGTTTATAAGGCTACCGGGCAACTTGCGTATATAGAAACAACCATTCGTGCAGCTTCTCATTATGGGACCAATTGGTAATTAATCAACAACAAAGACTTGCAGAGAGATTCGTGCAATTACTTTTTTTTTCATAGTCATTACAGTTGTCTAATAAGTCATTTTTTTCCAATGCAGGAAAATATCTCTTGCGGCTAACACTAAAATGGCTATTTGGACAATTTGTTTTTGGTAAGACGAAAGAAATGTAACAGTGCAAACGGTTTCTAATGAGTGGAGCATTAATGTCCGTTCTCTAAGCTGTGAAAACTTGGAAAGTACGCCCAGTGGCAAAGTCGGCCTTCAAAACTTTCAACATGACGTCGTTGACGTCACGCACACTTTTCATTCGACAAAATCTTCGTCATAGATTTCAAGCCTTAAGTCTTCTGGAAAAAGATAAGCAAGGAAGACCGTGCTCCGATGTTCAGGACCTTGGGAATTGAAAGAGACGGAATCAGTGACGGTAGTTAAAATGGTTGTGTATTGTTCTCGCCTTTCCTCGCTACGTGCTCTGTCGGTGAGAAAGATCCTTACATATTTTATTCCAACGTTACATAAAATGGCTTACGTTCAGGCGACCGAGTTTGTTCACACAATAGATTTGGCTCATTGGGCGAACGGTGTTCCAAAAGGTTACTTTATGACAAATTTGGAATCTGCCGGCTTAAGGCTTGGAAGCTTAGTTGGTAGACTACCGGTACGATGTACGGAGGTCGGAGGTTCTAATCCAGGTCCTTTGTCCAACCCTTTATTGACAAAAGGTCAAGCTGTAGACCATGCTTAATGCATTTCTTTACAAACTTGATGTTGTGGTCACGTATTGCAAACTTTCAGCAAACTGCTCTCTCTTGTTTACGAAATTCTCTAGTGTTGTTCACGAAATGTTCTAGTGTTGTGATCAAAAGTTTACCTCTAAATTATATCTAACTACCAACACAGATGACGCTAATGCTCTCTCTCGTGTCTCTTTAAATTTGATTGGTATACAAGTGGTGACATGAACTGTGTAATGTGGGCAAATTAACATGCCAGAGATGCTTAAATGTTCGGGTGCCCTGTTCGGGTGCCCTGTTGGGTGCTCATTGGTGTGACGTCACAGGGCACATGTCTATAGTTTCCCCATTCAAGATTTGAAGTTTCAGCTTCGTGAGGTTGATAACGTTAACTCACGGATGCGCGTTTGGCAGAATTCCAATGATATCCCGGCCAATTCCCAACTCCATAATAATCCGTCCCCACAGCCAGATTTCTCCGGCCCATCATTGCATTAGAAAGCTGTATTCAGGGAGATATTTGATGGGTAATTAAATCAACCAGACGCGGGTAGTTTGTGCAGCGTACACCCCGCCAGCTGCGGCTCCGTGGGCGCCCGTTGCGCTGGCCAAAGCCAAACAATTCCGCCGGTAGCTACAAGGCAAACTCTCTCGGATAATTCGCTGAAAACTCGGTCCGCAGTTTGTTTTTGGTCATTAATTTGGTTTAAGTTTGTATATTATAGGTCGATGTTCGTTTTTATAAGGTCAACAAGGTTCCGAGTCTGTTATTTTCAAAGAGAGAAACCAAGGACCAGACGATTTAAAGTGAAGTCAGTCGCCAAATGTTCGATTGAAATACTTTGAAAAAAATCCCTACTGTGAAACTCGATCCCTCTATTGAACAAAATTCATTCTAAATCGTCTTGTATCAGAGGGATTGAGTGAATTTTCACGCGAATACCGTAATTGTTCACACTTTGTAAATAAGAGACCAACACCCAGTGTGAGCGATCTTGAAGCAAAGGGTCTTGTTCACGGAAGTCTCGGGCGGGGTTCGAACCACCGAACACCCTGTCGGTTACTCGACAAGCGGCAGACGTTGTGGGCATTTCGCCACTTGAGATGGCGTGCGTTGGTAGATGGTTAGAATCCTGTTTTGTGTTGAATGTAAACGTTGGGTCAGTCAGTCAGTGCTGGAAAAGTCAGAATAGGCACAGATAGTTCTTTTGGACGGTCGAGTGGACAGTCTGTCCGTTCATTTAGTCATTGGAAATTATACCTGTGTGGTGTATGGTATACACTGTGACAGCTATGACGTCATGCAGTCGAGTACCAAGCAGCTTTTCATGTTTCCATCAAATTATAGAGCGTAACGTAAAACTTTTTTGATCCAAGCCACCAGAAAGCAATATACAGAACTATAATTAATGTACATAACAGCGATTTGTTTTTCAGCGTCACGTGACCACAACTTACAATTGGTAAACAAACAGTGACAAAATTCATGATTTGGTAGAGTTTACGGAACCTACTAGGAATTACAGATAAATTTAATTACATTTTAATTCCTTGTTGAATGTTTTAAAGGGGACTTGCACTCGACAAGCCTTGCTTCTTGCGGGTCCCCTCCATCCCTGCTTTATATTTCTTAACACCACGAAAATTGGTTTACTCTGTCACAGTTTTGTAGTATAAAAAGTGGCTAATTATTGTAGATATGTACCTATCTTGGATGGAAATCAAGTTTCAAAACTCTTTCCTTAACTGGCAGTGGTATATTCTTGCTTTTACAAAGAAATTATGTTGTTTTACAAGACCAACACAAACATAAAATCGTTGGGCACTGTCTTGTTGACAAGCCGAACACAAATGTTACATGTTTTACTTCTTTATTAATCCTTTGTGTTTAAAGTTCTGATTTTTAAACGGGTAATACCTGTCAATGGGTATTTTTTTTCACTGAATTTAATCGGCGTACATAATACCGTCGTTCGTGTAATGCAATATGAATTCCAATACGTAAATAGAGCAATTTGACAGGTTTCGGAAACCAGGCAGTCGGCTCTTGTCACCGTATAAAAATCAATACTGGTACCCTTCCTCAATCCAAAGCATTATTTGACATTATGGCATTGACATTTTCGTACAGTATCCGTACGACAAGTAGCTATGTCGGGTACCAGCGTATGATGAGAGTAGCTGCATGATAATTATGGACCTTAGCATGTTTTGTCTTTTTTGGTTACCAAGGCTCTTTTAGGTAAACGAAAACAAAACATTTATTGCTGCATTGCTTCTCCTTGTCATTTTGACTCTAATCGCTTTGGTCTGTTTCCCGACCGTACGGCCACCCACGCCAAGTGTTATTCTAGAGAGAGCGAGATAGCGGACTGAAAATAAAACAAAAACAAGGCTTCCATTTTGAGGGCATTTTGATGTGTACGAACGTTGATAATGCGTCCGTCTTTGACTTAAAACCAGGTAGAACGTGGATATCGGTAGAACGCAGTGACTGGCTAGACAATCGAAGCATAGAATTTCTGATCCATGCCATCAGACTAACTCCAGCAATTAAATCACGTATACCATCTCCCGCTTTGTTGTATCTGCTGCAAGAGACACAAATTTATATGACCGGCCGCGGAGAATGTCATGTTTATTTTCCTTTTACCAGATGTCTTGGAAATGTTGACATTTTACATCATAGCGGGGAGTGGATCGGCACTGAAGGATATTAGTTTAGTCCGTTATTTTGAATCTGTATTTTGTTTTTACAGCATCCAAGTTATTATTGTCAACAAACCATGTTTTAATTTCCCTATTTACATTGGCGAAGGATGGATGAACAGTCACTGTAATGTTTTATTGAGAATGTTGAGTCTGGATAAGGGTAAGGGCAAGGTTTAGGGTTGGGTTTGGAGGGTTAGGGTGGGGGTAATGGTTAGAGTAAGGTTAGGTAAGGTTAAGTTTAGGTTTGGGTTTAGCGTTAGGTTTAGGGTTAGGATTTTAAAAGTTTGAGCCGTATATGTAGTCTTCAAGACGCTCCCCAGAGACCTCATCAGGGCCGTAAAAGTATTGAAACCCGGGTTCGACTTTAACGGTAGCCCGCTAACCGAATGGTAGTCAAAACAGCGGCGGGCTCGTCAAACTTTTCCTAAGTAGCCCGGCTGGCGAGCAAAACAAATTTGGGCTACGGCAAAGATGAAAGGACAGGAAGAAATAAAACATTAAACTCAGAAAGCAAACATGTATCAGTTTGTGTCAAATTTTATTAACTGTTGAGGGTTAGATTATTAGATCCGTTTATTAAAAACACTGACAAGATTGCCTCAGGATACACGTTTTATATGTATGCAATTTTGTTGTTTATGAGACACTCTATAAAAGAAAAACATGCGGGCTAGTGAAAATGCCCGCGGGCTAGTTAAGAGTCTGTTTCAGTAGCCCGGCTGGCTAGTGAAAATAAAAATTAACGTCGAACCCTGACTAAAACCCCTTCCACTAAGATGTTCCTATGTCCGTCTTTTTTGCAACCCTCGCGCGATAAAACAGATCATTATGTCGACCTCAAAATGAATTATGAAAGCCATATCGTGCACACGGGTTATGCGCCGCCTGATTTCCAATGTGTGCACATTAATTGTACATTAAAGCACCTTAACGTGTAGCGTAACTTGCAGTTACTTAACATTCCTACATAATTGACGCTGAAAATATCATTAATCGTTTTGATAAACAAGTTAGTAAAACAACAGCTACGGTTGTGCCTAAGGAGGCGGCTGCAGCCACTTCCCGTAGACCCGTGTGTTATTTCCAGCAGTAACCAAGTAATCCGGACGCGGCCATGTAATATTATCTACCTAATTATGTATGTTATGAACAGCGCCCTCAAGAGTGCAATGACCCCTTTACACCCTAAAAATGGGCACTGTTTCAGATGTTCTCGTCCAACGTTTTTTCTGCCTCCATGGCCAAAATATTTACACTACCTTCACCTCGGGACAAATTCTTCCCAAAAGTTGGTAATTTTACTTGAATCAACCAACGATCGAAGTAATTTTGACGTATTTGTCCCGTATTTTTCTTTACCATAAGTTTAATGTATTTGTCACTTTTTGTCTGTAACCGAAATTTCCAATGAGTTGGGGTTGCCAGTGTATAGTCTAGGCGAACTTGAACGTGTTGGTGGGATTTTGTACGTCCAAACTTCACACACTGTTTACAGAACATGTCAAAGCCTGCTGCAGAAGTATTACCATTTCCCCCACGCCGTGACATCAACAGGCTAGCTCACAAAACTCTTCTTAGATTTTTCACGCAAAATTACCCAATGCGATTCACCTTGGTCTTTCGTATAGAAAATGACGTACGTAAGTTTTGTTTCCTAACCTTCAAGGTTAAAGATCTTTTGCCGGAAAGTGATTGTAACTTCGAATCCCCATCATTGTGAGTGGCTTTGGCACTCGTTACGAGTAGCTCTTGATGTCATGACAGTCGGCTGTACTGGTGTCTATTTGTCAAGACTTAAAGACTTCAATTCGCACCGTTGTTGCATCCTGCAATATCTCTTGAAAATGTCAATTTCAAGTGATATGAGAGGGAATGATTTTTTTGTTGTGACAAGTTGAACATGGGCACATGTTTTACGACAATCCATCTCCATGAGACGGCAGAGAGAGAGAGAGAGAGAGAGAGAGAGAGAGAGAGAGAAACATGAGAAGAACTTAGTTCTGTGATCTTCCGCTGTCTCCCGTAGAGCAGTGTCCTTGGACGAAATTTTGCAGGTGTCGCCGGGGGCAGAAGGTGTAAGACTCGGTTCCTGTCCTTGCGGTCGTAATTCCGTCAGGTGAGCCGGGCAGGCGGCAATTTCGCACCAGGTGATGGGGCCCGCCGGCGCGAAAGCCCGGGCCGGCGGCCGGCCAAACGCGGTAAAAATCACACCGTTGTGACATCCGAGTTGTCGGCGGGTCACCCAGCACAGTATGTGAATACCTATCGTTATCAGGGTCTAGTTGTGTTTCCGTTGGAGGTGTCTTTGTTTGTGTTAATCGTTCCAGTAAATTGAAGGAGCGGTTAAATGATGCTTAGAATTCAGGTGCATAATCATTCAGGCCTTTGTATCAACTTTCACCATCCTCTTTCTTTTAGTCAAAATACAATAGTCCGTCGGGGAGTCAGTCAGTATGTCAGTCAGTTATTTAGTCAGCCCATATCTGTCTATCAAGGTAGTTGAGCTGTCTGTCAGTCGGTCAGTCAATCAAACAGTCACGCTGTCTGTCCAACAGTCAGTCGAGAAGCCAGCCTGCCAGCCAGCCATAAAACAGTCACTCAGCCAAGTCAAACGGCCAGTCATTCCATTCAATTCAATTCAATACAAACTCACACTTATTTCCATACCAAATGAAAAATATAAGCAGAGAAAACATGAATAAGTAAATGGAATTGTCGAAAAGATGTAATTAAGAAGCGAAAATACATATGTATAGAGGTATCTTCTTATAGGCTTTGTGGCGAGATGCCTTGGACGGACAACACAGAACAGAAACAAGAACAAGTACACACGGGCAGTTGGACCAAGACAGAACCGAAGCATGAAAACTAGAAAAATACGTATAGAAAGGGGATAAAAAACAAAATACTGACAAAAAAATGAGAAGCAAACTATGTCAGATACAGGGTGAGTCACAAAAAAACACGAAACCCAAATGTAAGGACCATTGTTTTAGTGAAGTTCTGCATGTGGCATTTTTAAAATCTAGGATATAAAAGCCCAATTCATAAGCTTTCTTTTAGCACAAGAATCATTCAAATCACTCATGTACTTTTCAAGTTACGGAATTTTAAACACAACCACCGTTTTAAGGTTCTGTCCACGGATCACAAAAAAGTTCAGTGTTCTTTCAGCAAAACGAAAACAAATCACATAGGGATGTGTGTGAATTGTTTTCGTTTTGCTGAAATAACGCGCACCTTTTTCTGTGATCTGTGGACAGAACCTTAAAACGGTGGTTGTGTTTAAAATTCCGTAACTTGAAAAGTACATAAGTGATTTGAATGATTCTTGTACTAAAAGAAAGCTTATGAATTGGGCTTTCATATCCTAGATTTTGAAAGTGCTACATGCAGAACTTCCCTAAAACAATGGTCCCAACATTTGGGTTTCGTTTTTTTTTACTCACTCTGTATTGGGAGAGAAGAGCTCTTTTATAGGCATGTTGGAATCGACCCACAGATGAGAGGGATTGAATAGATTCGTCAATGGCATTCCTTAGACGAGGCCCCGCAGAAGCGAAGTGTATTGAATGACTATGATCAGCGAGAGTGCGGTACTTTAAGATGTGATTTGCATATTTAAGTCAGTTTTGTTGTCAGTCAGTCGGGCATTATCTCAGTGACTAGGTTGTTCTATACAAAGAAAAGGCTTCATTAGTATCCAAGAATGTAGCATTTCAATACATTTGATGGGGTTTTAATCCTGGCATGTGTAATGGACGCTCCAAACAAACTCGCCTATATAACGGAGCAGGGCCGGGGTGAAGCTTGACTTCGACATGATGCTGTGACTCAGAAATCCCCTGGCACAGGAATAGCATGAGCTTCGTCTTCATCTTAATCGAAGCCGACCCCAATCAGGGAAAAGCGGAAATTAAAGGGAGATTTTTATCGGTTTACGTCCACTTTTATGGTGGCGGGGCCATCCAGACTGTCACTCATTACAACCGGCTGGAGTGCCGGGAGGCTTGAAACACCAGCGGCGCTGCCTAGCGACCGGGAACCAAGGCAAAAAAATCAATTAACGTTTAGCTCGTACTTTCCCGCGCTGTTCCTTGTCCGTTGCCCTTGGATACCAAGGGCAGGTTTTTTTCGGCAACTTGAAGGCAATTTCTAGTGGGTTGGGACGGATTTTTGGCTCTTTTCTTGAATTTGTTAAATGGTCAGTTATATAGACATGTTTATTTTTCCTTTTGCAGTACATGATTTGGATTTAGGCTTCGTTACAGTATGATCTGTTAAACATGCGATGTATGGGTATGATGAAAACTGACTGCAATAAAACTAAAATCCTGATTGAAATAACAAATAATAATAATAAACAGTGTTTATAAAGCGTATTCCACACTAGGTCCCAATGCGTTGTACAATAGTCATTATTACCCCTGCTCGTTGGGCCAATGAAATATTCCAAAGACCATCTCAGCTCCCTGGGGAGTATACAGCTGCCATTTCGGGGCAAAGCAGCTAAAATCAACCACAATAACCATCTCTGCCCTCACAGGTTACTCCTGGGTGGAGAGAAGCAATGAGCGACAAAGTGCCTTGCCCAAGGGCACACGCACCATAACCCCAGACTGGACTCGAACCCACAACCTGCAGAAGTACCCGCAGACCACGAATTTAATGTTCCAGACCACGAGGCCCCTTTTTTTTTTGAAGAACGGGTGTTGATTTTGCGTGTATATATTCAATTCCTCATCCTATGAAAACTACATACGTATAGGCTTTATTTATCCACTGTGAAGAAAATGTCATATTCATTGACATTTACCAGCAGGATTTTTGTTTTCATTTCCAAGAAATCTGCAGCTTGGAGAGATGAGCATTTTTAGCGAGATTCCTCACCGAAATCCCGCGAGACTTTGTTCGATTTCTCCTGAGAAATTTGGATAAGTACCCGTTTGCATGAGCATGAATCTCAGAAATTGGGTTTACAAAATTATTGTTCTTTTTTTTTAATTATTTGTCTAGAGACATTCTTGACTCGATTGTCGTGTTATTAGATTATTTCATAATTTTCTAAATTCTCCATCTGTGACGGCTGGCAAGTCTTCAGAAATCAAATTTTTCAAAACCAATCTCCTGGGTTTAGAAAAACATGTTACTAAAATGATTCAATTTCAGAGAGTTGTTTATTAAGAATGTGCATGTTGCCGACGCTTTGTTCCCGTGTCTGTATAGACTACCTTTTTAACGGTAAATTTGAGCGTACAAATTTGACCTTCACCGACGTGATCTTATGAGCAAACTTGTCTATTTTTCTTAAACTCTCGGTGCGTTTTGACATCACAATGGCGAAGTGTAAGATTAATTTCAAAATGTACATCACGTGGAAGCAAAATTCAACCATACAAGAGGCCTATTTTGTTCACAGTGTTGACACTTTTTTATGGAGTATTGAAAACGCGTGAACAACATACGTGCAAGATTTTATAACAGTTTCAGAATGCCTTTTTATTGTGGTCGACGGAGTACAACAGTATGTAATGATCGCAGACTCTAGTCTAATGACGTCATTGTGGGTGTCGCTTTTCGTATAAATGGCGCCCTCCACAAAGTGACGAATTTAAAAAATCACAGCTATCGCTTCGTAAGCTAATCCAGGCGCAACCGTACCCTATTATCGGAATCAAAACCCCGTAGAACACTCGACTGCTCGTCAAAACAAAAATCCTACCTCGGTCAGGCTGATTTACCGCTAGTCATTTCATATCGCGCTCGTTATTAGAGTTCTGTCTTCGTGGCAGTATATCAAAAACCCAGTGGCGTTGCTGGCTTGGGAGCTATGATCTGCGAAGAAATTTCCGCATCATGTTGTAATTTCTCGGTGGGAAGTAAATTGACGGCCTCAGTCGCTCGTGTACGTCGGCAGTCAGCCGTGCATTGACAAAATTCAATCCGTCTGGTTGCTGCTTGCTCACTTGACTGCGCGCTGCTGTAGATTTTTTTAAGACCTGACATGAAACTATTTTACTGCATTCTTAGCCTGACAGAAAACATTACCAATCAAGAATTTTACGTGTAAGTGGAGGAAAGAGTTAATGTTTTAAAACGGGTATGATTAGTTTTGGCGTTAATGCAGAGAATGCCTTATTAGGTAAACTCAAATGTGGTGTAGAATTGTGAAATATGAATTACAAGATAATGATAAACTGTTACTACGTTGTTTTTTGTTAAAGGCATCAGATCATTTGCATTTATCCCAAAAGTAACCTACCTAATTATTACCAAAAAGCTTACTTGGATTAAAGATCGTACTGGTATTAATCACCCCGTGAAATAAGTCCGTCTGGCTTGCTGTCATTTGAAAGAAGTCAAGAAATGTGGGTGATTTCCAACGATCAGTCAATGGACTGATTCTTGGAATCAGGAGTGCAATTGACGAAGTCGTGTTTCTTGATCAAAAGGTTGTGCATGGTTTTTCACTGTTGTCTCGAAAACTGTACACTGAGCTGAAACTTCAACCCAGGTTGGGTTTTGAACATTCTTCGTTGGATTTTGAGTGGTGTTATTACTGGAAATGAGCAAAATGCATGAAAAGTAAATGATCCTATATGCCTTTAACTGCAGGGTGATTTAGTTGGCGTTCGTAGAATAAGGTATCGAGCGAATGAAAAACATATTATGGATATTTGGCACAACTGCTGTTTCTGCAAATTTGGTAACTGAAAAAGACAGTTTAAAGATTTCATTCGGTGAAGCAACGCAAGCGATATGTGGTAGGCAAGTAGACCGTGCAGACGACACTACATTCAATCAGAATCATGTAGACAGATCTCCCGCCAAAAATAACTACAAACCAGCGCCGTCGTGACGTCACGCCACGAGAAACATCTGTCCGCGGTACGTGCGTTACGCGGTGAACCCAAACATATGCTGGTTAGAGGGGGTCGGGGAACAGACATTCGGGCGGGGAATTAGTGGTATTAATCCGTTAAACTCGGCTTAAAACAACTGCGATGCGCTTGATTTATCCGCCGAAGGACTGTTCATGTTACAAAGCCTGGTGCCGAGATTGTATTATCGGGGCTGTTTAATTCAATAACATCGATGGCAAAGGACTGTAATTTGCTTGGTTTTCAACTGTGTGTAAACATGTGGACCCAATAGCCCGAACGTGTACTGCTCTTTCGTGTGTTTTAATTTACTAGATTATATTTAAAAAAAAGTTGTGTCAATGACTTCTGGTGAACATAGGATAAACATAAACACGGCAATGGTTTACTAAAACAAAAAAACACAAGTTAATTGTTCTGTCTTCTGTTAAAATTCAAATTATAATTGACCTCTATTTAAATCAGTCACGTAGTAGCGTGTGCAGCGTTGATTCACCAGATGAGCCAATCACAATATCCGTTCTATTTTGTTAACTGCGTTGCACAGCAATCTCAGCTGAACTGTGATTGGTTACTTGATAAACACGTAGGTCGAAAATTCTGATTACTTGACGTCACTAAAACTAATCTTCTGTTTTGTTTTGTTTTTTGGGGTCCGTTGAACACGAACTTTGGCGAGGTTAGATCTGTATCGGGACAAGAGGGGCTAGAGCGTGAAATTAGCCTCCTTAAATCTTACAACTGATAACCCTGGAGCAAGAAAGGAGTTGGGATGCACCACTTATCACAAGCCTGTCAGTTTTTTAAGGCATGCCTATGTGTCACGTAAACCGAAAATTATTTGAAATGCCTTCTTGGGAAATCATATCTGTGCTTAGATTGTTTGTCGTCTACAAATCTTGCAGACGTGTGTTATCACGTGGGGAAATCTGTGGTCAGTAAATTGTAGGGTTTTTGGGGGTGGTGAGGGGTTGCACTGTTTTACTTTATCTTCTGAAATGTGTTCAACAAACACGCCATTTTGTACTTGTTCTACATAACACCCCGAGGACAGACACACAAAGGGAGAACAACAGATCCTTTCAGTCCTCGGGAGTTGGGTCTTTTGTTCAAACGGTCCTCTGTAGTAGCTTTGCGTGCTTAGTCTGTGGAAGAGTGTGTATTACAGGGACAAAGGAAACACAAAGCATTGTCCTCCAGAATATAGTAAAACAAGAGTCAGTGCGCATGCACATACCTCGGTTGGTGTGAAAAAGATTTACAAATTTACTCGAAATTTTACCATGCAATCTTTCCTTATAATATACCCTTTTGTCACAAATATTTTCATCCAAAATTTGTTGTTGCCATTTGTAAGGTATTCTCCAGGCATTGTTTACATTTTTGCTGATTTTCATATTCAGTAGTCAGACCATGATATCAGTAGGAGTTGCAATGTGACAGCTCTTGAAGAATCCAAATTTGCCAAAATTTGAGAATTTTCACGGGTTCAAATTCCTGTGTTTTTGGTGCCTTGTTTTTTTTTCTTTCAGTGCATTATTGCCAATTAATAAGCAAACATTTCGCGCAAGTGTTTTCTATATTCAATCTATACATTTTCTGGAATCTTAATTTAAACAGAAAACTCACAACTGTGCGTCATCCTAGCAACAAATGACATCCTATAGCAACGGCGCCCTCAGTTGTCAAAAACAGATCAGGACATTTGAATATTGAACGGTGCGAAAAGGATGTCTCACTGTTTTAATAGCCTACGATAATTCATAGCACAAGAAAAGTGTTTTCAGTTTTAGTTTATAACTTACATTTCTGGCGGTTTTGAAACCATATAGGAAAAGCCGGAAATAACCGGCGAGTAGGTGGTATTTTAAAACTGTTTAATTGAGTAGTTTCCTTGATGTAGATCTTTCCTTTTATATTAAATGAACGAAAATACAACTTCGATCTTACATCAGTAAATGCCTATACATGGGAGAAAATCACCGCAGGCACGCGACATTTACAAATACACGTCCTAACTCGCAACAGCTGATATCCAATTCAATTTAAAAATGCAATTGGCGTCACCAGAAACATGACTTTCGGCCGCTGATCGTCATTTGAATGCTCTGTCGGCTCCCTCGCAACGTCTGAAAAGGGCGCAGGGTTTTAAGAATTCCTTTGTTTTGAACAACCTCGTGCGTAGAGCAAGGTCTTTAATGGGTCTAGTGGCTTGAAGATGCACGTATAAGCTTCCTTTTCGCTTACAAGGAGGTTTAACCTTTTCCATCGCGTGTCTTGTGATCGTGACACAGACAGTATCAAGCAGGAAAAGTGACTCTTGAGTGATTGACTTCGCTTCACTTAAGCAAAAATCTACACCAATCCTTGAGATGGACTTGTGACAGACTTGTGATGGATTTGTGAGTGACCAAGATAGATTGTGATGGATCGCAAGTTCATCACAAGCCTAGTCACAAGAAAATCACAAGTCAATTCACAAGTTCAGTTTAATAGCAGGGATAAACAATAACAAAGAATTACCTTTTGTTGTAGTTCATTTTGAATAGCTAATGAGTTGACTTGGGACTTGATAATTTGTGATGGACTCGTGGTGGACTTGAAATGGACTTGTGATGGACTTGTGGTGGACTTGTGATGGACTTGTGATAGATTTGTGATGGTTTTGAGATGGACTTGTGATGAATTGTGATGGACTTGTGATAGGCATATTATGGACTTGTGATACGCTTGTGATGGACTTGTGATAGACTTGTGATGGACTTGTGATGGACTTGTGATGGACTTGTGAATGACTTGTGATGGACTTGTGATAGACTTGTGATGGACTTGTGATGGACTTGTGATGGACTTGTGATGGACTTGTGAATGACTTGTAATGGACTTGTGGTAGACTGTGATGTACTTGTGATGGACTTGTGATGTACCTGTGATGAACTTGTGGTGGACTGGTGATGGACTTGAGATAGACTTGTGAAGTACCTCAACTTTACTACTGCTATCAATCGACGTAAATATCGATATTACAGGAGTTTGAGAAAGAAAAAGGGCTAGAGTTCAGGGTTCTTGAAGTTGTATATATTCTTGGTTTTTTTCAAGCATCATCATTTGCCAGGCATTCACAACTTGAAATATCTCAGTGTCATTTTAGTTTAAAACATATTTTACTTTAATGGCATACTGCGGATTTTACCCCACTGCAGATAGTTCTGGGAAATAATTCAGAGAGTCTGTCCTAGTTTGTAACTAAGGAAGATGCTGCCCGAGTTTCGGACCGCTACAAGCCTCAACTTTCATTTTGCCGCAATCGCGCACGGCGGCAAAATCTCCGACGACAATGCCCTGAAAGACATTACTCAACCGCAAACCATTTAAAAAAAAAATAAACATCACTTCTTCTGGACATAAAAATGTTCCCCGTAATAAAACAAAAATGGACGTTGGCCATATTGCAAGTGGGACAGACATCATCGAACATGGTCCATCAAAAGAAAACTGTTTAATTTCGAAAACCGGACCCAGTTATCTCAAATTGTGATCTTCTCTTGTCTCCGGCGCTGACTTTTAAAAGTATTTGCTTTTCTCAACCCTTGAAATGCGGCAAGCCGAGAGAACTTTCAGAGCATTTTTCACAGAGATAATAAAAAAAAAGGCCAAGTTGATCTGTATTGAGATTGCGCAAGTACTTTGTACGTAATTTCCTCTTTCCGGCCAGATTAACAAAAAAGCAAGATCTTAAGATAAAGGAGAGGAATAAGTGGAGACGTGACGGTAGAAGATTAATTGGAAAAACCAATATTTGGTAACCAATAATTTGCTGTTATCTTTTTTTTCTGATGCTGCGTCACTTTTGTCTACGACACGACAGGACAGCTGCACGCATGCGTAGAAAAAAATGGTACACGTCCACTCTATTTTGTTAAATGAATAAAGGGTTTTGCCTTCATTGACATTAATTTCCATCTAATAAATAGCTTGGTTGCGGTACCATAGCTATTACGATTCGAACCAGCCACCTGATTTCTGCAAGCTCAGTGGTCGAGTGGAAAGGCAAGTAGGAGGACATGGGTTCGAGTCCCACCCGAGTGAACTTGTGTATATTTTCTCGCAAGTCGTCGATCAACACTGAGTACATAGGGTTTTTTTAAAGTAGGTTACGGCGAAACCCAATATTTATTACACGTCATCACTATCATCTACGAAAAAAGCCAGTGCAGCCTTTTCCCATAACAGGGTTTCATTTCGGCTTTGACTTCTCTCTTGCACTGGTTTCAGAATCTTTATGAATTTTTATGTCTTAGAGGTTCCTAAAGCATAGAAATAACGTGGTTTTAATTATAAAATTTGATAATCCTGGAGCGTTAGGCCGAATCTCCCAAAACAGGGGCTACAAAACATTACAGCTTAATTGGGCCCGAAGCCGATACCGGAGACATAGCCGGCGTTTGGGGAATACCCTTTGCCTCGGCTGTATCCATCCTCTTCGAAAAACGTCCCGCATCCGAGAGACCGTGACGTTGCCAAGGCAACGCAATTTCTGCCTCCTACCTGAAAATGGCTCTTCGATTCGGATGGATGGCGGAATGTCAAACAGTGTGTCACTCCGGATGCGAGGAACCACACAAACACGGTAAACGAAGAGGGAGATAAGACCGGGCGAAATCTCGCTTTCATGAAGTGTTAAGCACATGGAACAGTTCATGACATGAAACATGCGTTACACTCGTGCAGCGCAGATTAGCAATAGCCATACGGCTGTTTTATGTACGACCGTCAGAAACACCGGGTGACGATTTCAGGTGTCGTGTTTTTAATTAGGCATGCGCAAAATCTGAATTTAGTGAGCCTACACAGGGCGCCAGAGCAAGGGCGCCCTCATTGTGGCCAGAATTTCAGTGACGTTGAATGACCAAAGTTTCTACGCATGCGTATCACGGTGGAACAAATGAGGGCACGACGAGGGCGCTGTTTGCAAGCTGTCTATACAAATATCAAGACATGATTTGTTTGAAAGCATGGCGGAGTCCCCAAAAAAATCACTCAAAAAGTGTACTTCATTATGAAAATAATTTGTAGACCGATTGTTATCGTCACTTCACTGTGACCGACCGTTTCATGTTAGATAAGCATTTAAGTATAATAAACATAAAAGACAACTAAGAATTATTGTTTTAACAAACGGAACTCCAAGACGACTGTTTGGTGTATTTAAGCTGATTTTGTTTTACTGCTTTAACCTAAATAACGTCCACATCCAACAGCCACCTGCTTTATCGCTCCAAGTAACAGTTGAAGATTAGCGGGTAAATTTCGCTCTTGTTTACCCGCCAACCCGAAGCATTTCCAGCTTCCTCACCGGTTCCTCATCGCTCACTCCGCGTGGACACTCTTTTTATAGTGAAATCCGATCGTCAGGTCTGGCCAAAAACCCCGACAAACGCGGAATTACAAGGCACGTGCCAATTTGTCAACATTTTCTCCCGCCCCAAAAAGACGACATCGCGCCTCGTCTTTCGTCTGAAACCCATTCATGTGTGGCGGTCTCTAGCCCTGTAACACGTCATAGCCAGCCTGGTTTTCCGAAAGCCATAAAGTTTTACGTTACCATGAAAATCTGACAACAAATATCGTCTGTTTCTGTTTTGTACACACACTTTCAGATGCGCGCAGCAACTACGTTTCAAGGTATGCATTTAATCATTTGCTTTTTATCCCAAATTAAAAGTAAACAACCGAATTGTCAAAAAAGCTAACTTGGATTAAAGATCGTACTGGTATACTAATCACCCCATGAAATTATTCCGTCTGGCTTGCTGTCATTTAGAAGAAATCAAGAAATGTAGGTGATTTCCAACGATCAGTCAATTGACTGATTTTGTTTTTAAACATAGAGTGCTTTCGTTATCAAAAAGGTTGTGCGTGGTTTTTCACTGTTTTCTCGAAAAGTGTCATATTCACTGAGCTGAAACTTTAACAAGTTAGGTTTGCTACATTTCTTTATAGATTTTGAAAGGTGCTATTAATGAATACTGTCAAACAAAATGCACGAAAAGCAAATGTCTGAACTTTCATAGGACATGAATGGTTGATACTACGTCATCTCCTTTTTCCTCTCATAAATATTCTCCATGGGTAGAAGAAAAAGACTGGTACCTTGTTCTCTAAACAAGCTTCAGCCACGGTATTCAGGGAACCAGACAATAATGCCTGCCCGAGCGTTGAACCAAAATTCTCGACTTGTCCTTAAAGGCCAAAGATTTACCTTTTTTGTCTCAGCAGAATAACTATTCCGGCGGGAAAAATAATTCCACAAGATCATCTTAGGCGCCCATTCGCAGGCATCACAAATTAAAACTGAATCGAGAAGCGACGTCAATAACTGACCGTTTCGAACGCGCTTGATCTGTTGCCATGGCAACTAATTAATCCTCTTGTTATGAAGTCGATGACGGGCATTCACAAATCGACGATAATTGTCTTGAATAATTCTAAAGAAGCGAGAAGAAGAAAAAACAAGACGCTGCCGTTGACCTTCAAAAAATAACTGCTCATAGTTAGTGCGAGTGCCTCACGGCAAAAGGGTGTAACTTCAATGTTGGCCTTTTTGAAATAATGTCATATCTTGGGTTATTGGGGGCGCTGTTTCCATTAAACGAACCCTCCAGTCCACACGGTCTTCCGCTCAAAAGATAGCAGGGCGTATCTCGTGCAAAAAAACGTGCTTGTTTGATTCAGTTTCTTTGACAAAAGTGTGTATATTGAGATACACCCTGTTTTGTGCTAGATGTGACCAGATATGACAAGGCAAAAGGGCGTAACTATAAAAGATACACCTTTTTGCCTTGGCATTGTGTTATACGCATCGTAGAAATGCAATAATAGTGCATTTGGATACGCTTTCTCAAGACACACCATTTGCCAAATTAATCCTTTTAATTATGTTTGTGCTACTTCATGGTAAAAATGGAGTAACTATTTTCAAATTGCCTCTATCCAAAACGCAGTAAACACAAGAAACTGAAATGTGTATTGTTTATTAACAACATTATTCACAACCTGTGGTAGAAAAATTGGTTTAATTGATGGTCAAATACAATAAATAGAAGACATTGAACTTTCAAACTGTTTTTATTCGAAATGTGTTTTTTCAAGTTGCACCCTTTTGCCTTGAGAGGGCCGCGCTAGCTTGCTCATAGAACGAGATTGTGACTGCTATAGTCTTTGAAATTAAAACTGTGTGATCTGATGAATAGACCTTATACATAGAGCGCCCTCACTGGGGTAGATCGGTGCTCCTCTGTGATGCGCATGAGTAAAGACACTTTGTAATTTCATTGTCAATGAATTGAACAACATAACAGGCCAACGGTGAGGGCGCTCTATTCAAAGGTCAATGTCGGGAGGCAATTTTGTTCTGCAACCAAGAAAAGTCAATAACCATAATGCGTATGCGTAAGTCGGTGAGGAAATGGTTCTCAAACTTTACTGTCCTTTATAAAGCAAAAATCATCCGGAGCCAAATAAATCATAAAAAAAACGAGAAATATTTTTCATCGAGGAATAGGCCTACAGGATATGATTAAACACTTTTTAAGAAAGGAACTGCACTCACGTGATATGTTCCACGCATGCGTGTTAAGGTAAATTAATTTACTGACCTGCAGAAGAAAAATGGCTGCCGGGATAACGGTTCTGCGCCATACGAAACAGCCTCTTTCAATTGCTATAACCCCAGCACTTTAAAATTACTCAGAAGCGGTCATTGATATTCTATCTACAGCCTTTCTAATCTCGTTCTTCCTTCTTAGCCTCGCCGAGTCGGGAAAATAATGGCCGTCAATTCCGCGCCGAATTACCGGTAAATGGCGATTAAATTAAGTTTTTCCGTTGTCGGCATTCAGTTCCTATAGCTCTATGGTCTTCAACAACGGAGCTACCCATTGGGTTTTATTCCCTGTAGCGTTGGTGAATGGAAAAAATACCGTACTGTTTCCTTCAAGTACTTTGAGATTGAAAGAATTATGCAGTAATTATGGTTTAAAAGTGCAGTGCAGAAGATGATAATTGTAGTTGGTGCTGCATGATTTTGTCAAAGAACAGGATCTTCTTTTTGCTTTTCAATCATTTTTGATCCACTTTAAGCTTCGTTTTTGTGACAACAGATTTTTTTATTTTTCTGATGGATAAAATGGCTCGATTTATCGTTGCAGGGCTACTCCTGTACACAAACAAACAAACAAACAAGCACATACGATGAATTTAAACGAACATTTTTTGAACTTCGTTATATCAAAATAAAATTGCAGGATAGCTGCCTTTTGGTTGTCATCGTGTACGCAATGCACCTTGCAATTTTCCTTGCAATTCCATTCACACAAAAATCACAAGTACATGAGAGGTACGAAAAAGGAAACACAAAATGTCAGGACCATTTTTAATGAAATCCTGCATGTGTAGCACTTGCATAATATAGAATATGATACCCAAGTAATGAGCTTTCTTTTAGTACAAGAATCATTTTGTATCACTGTGTTTTGTAAATGGCGCCCTCTATAGCACGGAGAAAAACTTGCCAATCTGTTGATACATTCTACCGCACATTGTGCAGAAACGACATGGTCCTTATGGACACGCTAACTCATGAATTAAATGACGCATTGAATTGAATTGAGGCTAGATGATTGGCCATGACAAATAGAGAAGATAGACGGAATATTGAGACAAAATATTGTTTTCCTTTCCATAGAGAGTGTCGTGTGTCAAAACCGAGAAAAAATTGCAAATCTGCAGTCACAGTACAAACAGAACATTAGCCTTACTTTTGCACAGAAACAACAGTCCTTGACGGCACGCTAACTCAAAAATTAAATCATGCATTGAATTGAATTGTGGTCAGATGATTGGCCATGAAAAATAGAGAAAATAGACGGAATATTGAGTCAAAATATTGTTTTTCTTTCCATAGATAGTGTCAAGTGTCAAAACCGAGAAGAAAATTGCGAATCTGCACTCACCGTAGTACAAACAGAACATTAGCCTCACTTTTGCACAGAAACGACACGCTAACTCAAAAATTAAATGATGCATTGAATTGAATTGTGGTCAGATGATTGGCCATGAAAAATAGAGAAAATAGACAGAATATTGAGACAAAATATTGTTTTTCTTTCCATAGATAGTGTCGTGTGTCAAAACCGAGAAAAAAATGCAAATCTGCAGTCACAGTACAACCAGAACATTAGCCTTACTTTTGCACAGAAACGACAGTCCTTGTAGACACGCTAACTCAAAAATTAAATCATGCATTGAATTGAATTGTGGTCAGATGATTGGCCATGAAAAATAGAGAAAAAAGGACAGAATATTGAGACAAAATATTGTTTTTCTTTCCATAGAAAGTGTCGTGTGTCAAAACCGAGAAAAAAATTGCGTATCTACAGTCACAGTACAAACAGAACATTAGCCTTACTTTTGCACAGAAACGACAGTCCTTGACGACACGAAAACTCAAAAATTAAATGATGCATTGAGTTGAATTGTGGTCAATCGATTGGCAATGAAAAATAGAGAAACTAGACAGAATATTGAGACAAAATATTGTTTTCTTTTCATAAATACTGTCGTGTGTCAAAACCGAGAAAAAATTGCAAATCTGCAGTCACAGTACAAACAGAACATTAGCCTTACTTTTGCACACTTGCCCCCTCCCCTGGAAAAGCAAAAAAAAATGGAAGAAAAAGGAAGAAAATAATAAAAGACCGAAGATTTAAACGAAATATTGTTTTTCTCTCCCTGAACAGTGTCTTGTGTCGCGACACGGAGAACAACTTGGCGATGGGCTGCAGTGTCAGTCCAAACAGAACATTTGCCTCACTTTTGCACAGGAACGATAGTCCACGTCTACACGCTATCTCAAAAATTAATTGGAGCATTGAATTGAATTGTGACCAGATGATTGGTCATGAAAAGAAGACAAAATAGACCGAAGATTTAAACGAAATATTGTTTTTCTCTCCCTGAACGGTGTCTTGTGTCGCGACACGGAGAACAACTTGGCGATGGGCTGCAGTGTCAGTCCAAACAGAACATTATTTTGCCTCACTTTTGCACAGGAACGATAGTCCACGTCTACACGCTATCTCAAAAATTAATTAGAGCATTGAATTGAATTGTGACCAGATGATTGGTCATGAAAAGAAGACAAACTAGACCGAAGATTTAAACGAAATATTGTTTTTCTCTCCCTGAACAGTGTCTTGTGTCGCGACACGGAGAACAACTTGGCGATGGGCTGCAGTGTCAGTCCAAACAGAACATTTGCCTCACTTTTGCACAGGAACGATAGTCCTCGTCTACACGCTTTCTCAAAAATTAATTGGAGTATTGAATTGAATTGTAGACAGATGATTGGTCATGAAAAGAAGACAAACTAGACCGAAGATTTAAACGAAATATTGTTTTTCTCTCCCTGAGCAGTGTCTTGTGTCGCGACACGGAGAACAACTTGGCGATGGGCTGCAGTGTCAGTCCAAACAGAACATTTGCCTCACTTTTGCACAGGAACGATAGTCCACGTCTACACGCTTTCTCAAAAATTAATTGGAGTATTGAATTGAATTGTGACCAGATGATTGGTCATGAAAAGAAGACAAACTAGACCGAAGATTTAAACGAAATATTGTTTTTCTCTCCCTGAGCAGTGTCTTGTGTCGCGACACGGAGAACAACTTGGCGATGGGCTGCAGTGTCAGTCCAAACAGAACATTTGCCTCACTTTTGCACAGGAACGATAGTCCACGTCTACACGCTTTCTCAAAAATTAATTGGAGTATTGAATTGAATTGTGACCAGATGATTGGTCATGAAAAGAAGACAAACTAGACCGAAGATTTAAACGAAATATTGTTTTTCTCTCCCTGAGCAGTGTCTTGTGTCGCGACACGGAGAACAACTTGGCGATGGGCTGCAGTGTCAGTCCAAACAGAACATTTGCCTCACTTTTGCACAGGAACGATAGTCCACGTCTACACGCTTTCTCAAAAATTAATTGGAGTATTGAATTGAATTGTGACCAGATGATTGGTCATGAAAAGAAGACAAACTAGACCGAAGATTTAAACGAAATATTGTTTTTCTCTCCCTGAACAGTGTCTTGTGTCGCGACACGGAGAACAACTTGGCGATGGGCTGTAGTGTCAGTCCAAACAGAACATTTGCCTCACTTTTGCACAGGAACCATAGTCCACGTCTACACGCTATCTCAAAAATTAATTGGAGCATTGAATAGAGTTGTAGACAGATGATTGGTCATGAAAAGAAGACAAACTAGACCGAAGATTTAAACGAAATTTTGTTTTTCTCTCCCTGAACAGTGTCTTGTGTCGCGACACGGAGAACAACTTGGCGATGGGCTGTAGGGTCAGTCCAAACAGAACATTTGCCTCACTTTTGCACAGGAACGATAGTCCACGTCTACACGCTTTCTCAAAAATTAATTGGAGTATTGAATTGAATTGTGACCAGATGATTGGTCATGAAAAGAAGACAAACTAGACCGAAGATTTAAACGAAATATTGTTTTTCTCTCCCTGAACAGTGTCTTGTGTCGCGACACGGAGAACAACTTGGCGATGGGCTGTAGTGTCAGTCCAAACAGAACATTTGCCTCACTTTTGCACAGGAACCATAGTCCACGTCTACACGCTATCTCAAAAATTAATTGGAGCATTGAATTGAGTTGTGGACAGATGATTGGTCATGAAAAGAAGACAAACTAGACCGAAGATTTAAACGAAATATTGTTTTTCTCTCCCTGAACAGTGTCTTGTGTCGCGACACGGAGAACAACTTGGCGATGGGCTGTAGGGTCAGTCCAAACAGAACATTTGCCTCACTTTTGCACAGGAACGATAGTCCACGTCTACACGCTATCTCAAAAATTAAATGATGCGTTGAATTGAATTGTGGCCAGATGATTGGCCATGAAAAATACAGAAAATAGACAGAATATTGAGACAAAATAGAAAAACTTGCTAACATCCATCACAGTCCAATCAGAACACTATACTTTTGCGCAGAGACGACACAGCCCTTATGGAAACGGTAACTTATAAATTAAATAATGCATTGAATTGAATTTCAGCCAGCAGATTGGTTATGAAAAATAGGAAAAACACTCAGAATATTCAGACAACAAAGTGTTGATACTTCGTAAATTTTATTGTTTCACATCGCCGTGAGAAAAAGAATAGTGCACGTGGTCCCCGGTGCGAAGTCGCATTTAAGTAAAAACATTTCACTCGCTGTGGGGCCAATAACTCAAGCAAAATCTGTTAAATTAAATAGAAATTGCTTATGGTGTTTTAAAAATTATAATTACATGTATCATGAAAATTGTCAACTGATAAAAATTAGTAAATAAAGGCCGAAGTGTTTTTAGCGCGATTTGGGCCAATATTATTTTCTTGACTAGAGGAATGTTTCGTTGAGTGGACAATAACTCAAGAAATATTAGTTGTATTTACTTGGATTTTCGTTCATAACTGCTTTTGATGTATAAAAGACGTTTGTGAAACATTGAGAATGATTCAGCATTTAAGTTGATATAAAGCCAACCAATTTATTAACGGTATAGTGATTGATATCAGATGAATAATGTATTTAGGGTCGCCCATTAAAGTGTTATAGCGCCCTCTTTCCGTTCACCGTTGGGAATGCAGCGCGCCCTCTATAGTTTCAAGCAGCACAGCTGGCCAATCAAAACACTATTGACCTTGAAATGACCTTATTTAGAATGTAGGCCTATTGCGACTGACGAGATTCATCCGGTTCAAAGAAAGAGCAAGAGTTCGCCTCAAAAAAAGGCCAATTTTTTTTGCTGTGTTTAGAAAGTCACTCGAGACAAACAGATTCGTAGATGAGGAATAGTTCAGACAACTCCCTGGGCTGAATCGAAGGCCGAAAAGAACCGAATTGATGGTGAGAAATTTGTGTGAAGTTTTACTGTGTCAATTCTAAATTGTTTCATTGTTTACATAATTTTCATTTTTCATTTCATATATTCCATATTTCTCAAAAAAGATAAAAGTTAAAGTAGAGTCATAAAATAGGTAGGCCCTTAGGTAACATGGGTAATTTTGGAAAAAATTCCATACTGGATCACCACTTTCTTTAAAATTAATTTTCGAGTGCCAAAAGTTGCATGCTAGTTGCTACTCTCACCCTCTCCTTTCCTTTATTCCTATTTATTAATCAGTCACCTACTTCATCGAGATTCGAACCTCGGACTCTTGCTCGAAACACGAGACTCTTAACCGCTAGGCCGCGCACGATCGCTTGTGCACCAAATCAATCTTTGGACGTATTTGAAGTAGCCACTGACAGTACGGGCGCACGCAAAAAATCGCGGAATATCCCCGTTCCTGGAGACTGTCCCCGTATTCGGAGACAGCCGGCCCACAGATTTTTTTTTCAGCAGCGCTGTCTCCCAAATCGGAGACTGTCCCCCGATCGGGGGACAAACCTTTTGAGTCTGGCTGCCTGACTCATTACATGATTTTCACACGGGCTCAATTTAGAGTCAGGAGAACTACTTACTGCACGTTTTTGTGTGTTGTTTAATACGTTGCAAATGTAAATGTACAGTACATGTACATGCAGTGTTCCGTGTTCTAGTATTTTGTTTATCATTTTTTTAATCAAAGTTTAATCATTTTTTTAATGATCTTACAGTTTTGGATAATTCTTTTCTGATGCTTGTGTTTTGGTAGCGATCTCTGGTATTGGCAGTGGTAAGTACATGATTGGCTTTAGTAAAACAAATACAAATGATGTAGTTATTACATTTCTGGAATTCATATGGATACAGAATTTTGCATGGACAATTATCTGGACTCGATGCGAATGGCTTGGGGTTTTGGGGCCTTATTTATTTTTAATTCAAGAAATTTCTAGGTGAATGATCAAAGGCTTTAGTTTATTCACGAGTTGGTCATATTAGTTTAATATAAAATTTGTTATTAAAATACCCTAATGTTTTCAGTTGCATTAAGGAAAAAAAAGGAAAGTGAGGCCAGTGGCACCACAAAAAAATATTCTGGCAACTTCATCAAATGGAAACTCATCGAAATATAGCTTCCTGGCGATAGTCATCACTCGTAGGTGTTCAAGTTGAATACACTTTTTTTATTTCTCTCTCAGATTTTTAAAATGCAATAATTTATCCCTTGTCACGGCTTACCTCTTTTCTTTTCTATTTTAGGACTGCAACCCTTCCTTCTGGTTCTCCCTTGACGCCAGTAAATTTGACATCAACGTTGAAGCTTCTACTTCTAGCCAGTGTTTGGTCTTCAGAGAAATTTCTCATTTTAATTTGCTGATGAGGACAGTGTCAATTTAAAAATTGAATTTAAGTTAAATTTTAAGTGACCAATAATTATTAGCAGTAGTTTTGTAGAATTAAATCCTTAAACGGCTCCAAAATGCTTTTAATAAAAACTACTTTATCCAAACAATCTTTTACATGAGAAAATATTACATGAGAAGTGGCAGTCATTATAATTGGACATTAACATAATCATAATTTCAAAAGTTAAACAATCCTAGCCTTTTAGTTAAAATCCAAAAAGAAATTTACACAAAAGGTTGAATGACAGGAATTGTATTAATTACAAAGGGCATCACAGCTTTTATATGTTTAAATGTATGAAAAATATATAACTTGTAAACAAATCCATATCGTAAATATGATAGACGCTGATGTCATATGAACCGTATTTTGGCGATTGACCTCATGAAATAATGTGGCAGCCAACATAATTGTCATCTGAGCTGAATCCAGGCCGGGGCAGGTAAATCGTCCAAGAGACACTGGTCTGAAGTCGCCAACAGAGATCTCGTAAAGTGATAATGGAAAGAGACATCTAGAAAGGCTTTGTTTCCTTGGTTCTATCGGACGATTGGCCAAGGTAGGTATGGAATAAAGTTTGCAGAAAATATTGCCAGGAAGCTGTCGTCCAGCATCTCTCTTTCAATAACAAAAACAACATTCATCTACTTTAGTTGCTACTTTTTTCTTTTTTTTCTTTCTTTTTTTCTGACCAATTTTTTTTTAAAAGGTACCAAAAAGTCGTTTATTTCTTGTATTTTCCATATTAAAAAAATCCAATCAAATGCCTTCTGCAATCTACTAATCTAATTAGCATGATCAGCATGGTTCTTCCTGTCTTCAATCAACGGTCTTCCCAACACGTACCTGAAAAAAATTCAGAAAAAAAAAGTTTTGAAAATGTACCCAAAAAATATATGTAATGGGCCGAAGTAATAGTTTTAAGAAAACACATATGGTTTGGCGGCTTTATACAGCGTACGTGGTTAATTATAATCAAAATTAAAACACTTTTACATACATGTAAATTCAGTTTACGTACGTCCATGGTCTTACCGGCGCGGCACGATGATCACCCTCTGACTATCCCAATGATGAAAGCCAAAATGTGCATGTACAGTTTGAGTTTTGCTCTTAAAAATGAGAGAAAAGTTGTTAAAACTAATATAATTTACAAACAGTAGCTTTGATACTGCATCCATCATGATGATGTGGAAGGATCTGCGAGTTGAGGACCGATTTCACTAGCAAACATGCTCGAAAAGTTAAACTCGAGCAATCGTCTGCCATCAATATTGCTTTGCCAAGGTAGGTATCGTAATTGTGGTATCGAATATATAAGCCTATGCCTTACATGTACAATTTTAGTATCGATATATTATTCGGTTACTTGGTATCGATACTGTCGCTCGAACGGCATCGCAGCTTGATCGACTGGTATTCTGAACATAAATCGGTCCGTAGCGCAAAAAGTAGACAGTAAACCAGCGTTAGTTGAACAGTAACTTAGGGGGTCTTTTCACGTAGAATCGATTTTTGACGGTTTCAGAGACCGCAGAGCACCCCCTGAGGCCGCATAGCTTGTTAAAAAAAATTTGTCCCCGAATGGGGAGACATTCCCTCGATCGAGGGACTGAATTTGTCCGCGAATATGGGGACTTCCGCGGATCGGGGGACATTCCGCGATTTTTTGCGTGCGCCCGTACTGACTGAAATAAACTAAATATTCATGAGAAAATAAATATTCATAATGACTTATTGGCCGGCTCATGCGACGTCATGGTTGTCGATGTCATGCGTATAACGTACCGCTGTCTTTCAGCCACTTCAATCAGTTTTGACCGGCTGCTTCAACTTACATGACTTAGTTCTGCACGACGAGTGCATCCAAAATGTGTTCTAAAAACACATTTTGCCTAATTTTTTGTATGTTAGTTTACACACAGCTTCCTGGATTCCTCTTGGGTGAAATCACAAGGTGAGGTGAAAATGGATGTGTTTGGCGGCAGGTAAAGTGGTGACCTAGTATGGACATTTTCTCGGACAGAGCATCCTGACTATGGCGATTCTGTAGTGTAGGGCCCCGTTTTGTTTCGATCAAATTAGAATCAAGACACTTTTTATTACTAAAAAATGACGTTGTCAACCTAAGGCAGACTTCTCTCAATATAATGACACATTAATTTTTGAACAGTTTCTTGGGGTAGAAATTACGATTTTCCTATCATGTTGTGTTTTGTCGTTGTTATTGTCATTTTACCCCAAATTCAAAATCCTGCCCTTTATCTATGACATATCCTCGACCCTCCATTATCTGCGCAGGTGACGCTTGCATACACGCGCGCGTCGTCACGCACAAATTGAAGGTAAATGCGCAGAAAAAGGACCGCGTAGCTTTAGGGGGTCTGTGTTTTTAATTATGTTCTTAATGTCGCCAACTAGTTTGGTAGGTTGAAGAATTGAAAAGTGGATTTTGTTCCCCTACCGTACCTCCATGCTTATACGAACCTTTGACTTGACTTTTTAGGACATGTTATCTCTTTCTGATGGCCAATAGGTCACTGAAGGGAAAAACAAACAGTGTCCATAGCCGCATAGCCGCATAACGGCATAGCCCCCCCCCCCCATAAAAAAATCACCCCCCCCCCAGGCGACCCCTTGAATAGAATTTGTCACGAAAAATCACGAAACCAGAGATTTTTTGTTGCGTTTGGCTGTTTATTTTTACGTCCCCTGGAATTTGAATAGCGATAGGGGCCTACCTATTGTCTGACAATGACCATGAAATCGATTTTGAACAGAATCCAAATTGAAAAGATGATGTCCAGCCCCCACCCCCACGTCCCCAGGAATTTGTGCAGCGATACCTTATTATATTGTCTAACAATGACCATGAAATTGGATTTGAACAGCTCCCTCATTGAAAGATGGTGTCCATCCCTTCCCCCACCCCCCCCACCCCCAAACCCCCACTATTTGATCTGACGAAGGCAGGGTGTCCGGTGAAAAACCTGTCTACCTTTTAGCACGGATGAAATTGGGCGCTCTTCCACATAGCATCCAGCCCCCTCTCCCAACCCCTCTCCCAAACCTCCCTCCTTGGATGAAAACCCTATCACAGATGTCCATGTTTGGAATTCTTCCCAATTAAATCAGTTACATCCGACAAAAAGTTTGAATGTTTGTCTGCCTGTTTTTTAATCAACTTTTAAACTTTGTTAATTTACAAGCATTAAAGTGCATCTTCAATCTTTGTGTGTCATTCTAGCCCATGTTGTCTGCAGATTTTGAAGTTTTTACAAAACTCATATTAACCCTTTAGATTAACAGTGTGATGAGTACATGTGGAATATAGAATTCTTTTTTGATTGCCGTACAGTTGTAAACGGTATTGGACATTTGGCCTGTGCCTGTTTCTATTAACCACAATCAGTCCGACAGTTTCGGATCATCGACAGTTCTGGATCACTTGATTAAATAAAAATTAATTCAACTTTAACCAAACTTTTTTTTCGGGATTGTTGTTAACCAATTTGAAGGTCTATCATTTTGCAATTGTCGGGGAAAAGAAATTTTGGAAATCGCTCAAAAATAACCCACGATCCAGTTTGGTGAAATATCCACTTATTTTGTAAAGTGACCTGGGAAAGGAAGCGCTTAAAGGCAAAAATCTGGTTTTCTGTGGAAATAGTCAACATAATTTATCGGGGTTTTTTCTTGGCTATATTATGTTTTCTTGTAAGGAAATAATCTCAAGTATCACAGAGTAATAATGATTTGGGCATTTGAATTAAATGCATTGCCGTATTCGCCGACAGACTTTTATCCCAGCGTGCGCCAGTTGCAGTTCACCATGGATGCACACGATGCAGTTTTGTGTGCAGTTGTAATACATGATAAAGGCGTGACACACGATGCACGCATTGAGCGTGCCGTGAATGATGAATTTGTACATGCACCAGGTAGCGCAGCGTGCGTGATCCTGAACTGACGAAAGTGATCCGCAACTGTTGGGTTCAGTCCTGTACAAAAGCCATGATTTATTTCCCTTTAAGTTGAGTCTGTATGAACACATTTGGTTTTAACTTGAAGAGGAGGAATTTTACTAAGAAATGATGTCACTCGGACACAGAAACTCCGAACACGAATGGTTGAACAGCGGTTTGTTTAAAAAATGATCCGTCTCACTGATTTACAGGTTAATGTTGTCAACGTTAATTTGCTGGAGGAGTCAAAAACAATCTCCAGCCAACTAACGTTTGGCCTACCATGTGTTACTAAAAGAAAATTGGCGCAGCGCAGCTGATGCATGTACAGTGTATGCCGTAATCATGTATGAGCAAGTATAAGAAAGTCTTTAGAAAACAAAATGTACATGTACCAACAGGAACTAACATCGGCCAAATGTTCACTGCCATTAAATATATACGGGCATGCAACTTTTCCTCGGATCTGCATGATGATTTTCTTGTTTTTTTACTCCTCATGAATGCTAAATTGAAAAACACTGTACAAAGTCTTATGTGGTTTGAAATTTCCTGGTTTTTTCCCTTGTAAATTCCCAGTTGCATGCCTTTATAGGCCTACATGTACCAAGGTTGAATTTTATCACCAATGACTAAAAGTAACGCACCACGTCCCAGAAACTACATGTACTGTAGGTACATACGTGTACGTCACCCCAGAACACAAAGGGTTGGGTTTAGCACAAAAGTGGGTACCAGTCCGTACCATGCTCGGTCTCTAGAAATCTGCGTCTGCCCCGCACCCCTTCCATTGGACGACCTGTTTTGTATTGGAAAAAAAACCCAACGTATTCATGCTGAATTTCTTTAGCTGTTGTATGGGGATTATATGTTCACCATTAGAGGGGAACATTTACATGTACTTGTATGTATTGTATGGCCATAAACTGCAGAGAAGAACAGAATATAACTGAATTTGTCTTATGAAATGGAAAATATAGCATCTAGGCCAATCAACATTGATTATTACATGTAGGTTTTCATCACTCAAGATTGAAAAACATCGGTCGGGAGGGGAATTTATATTTTATATTTTATAAATTCCACTTTTTTACATTCAAAGTGAATTTAGGGGATAACGTCAGATAAACTTAAAAGAAGGCACAACAAAAATGAAAACTACTTAATATTGAGTACCAGTCAGCTGTTTTTTGACCTAGGGTTTGTGTCTAGAATTTAGAAAGGGTAATGAATCTCACAGTTTATAGCAGACTAGGTTTTTTTTAAAGGATGACGTATTGCAATAGCATAATAAATTCTGCATGGTGCCTGGAGCATTGTTGTATCAATTACACATCAACTCGTCATGGTTCCCGACTATACGATGAAGTACATGCATTAACACTATGATTTTGCGCGATGTAAACAGTAGGCCTACATTGTATGTCGTGCACAATGTTTGCGTGCAAATCAGTGCGACTGTGCCTGTGGATTTGGTGAGAAACTTGTCTGGAAATAACACTTTTTTGAGGGAAAAAAATCACTTTCACAAAAAAATGTTAAATATTTTTAAAAATCAGGGCGGGAGTGAAAATTGAGGCGGGCGATGCAATGAAAACCTAAAAATCAATGTTGATTGGCCTTTATGTACGTTTCTAAAAAAATAACACAGTCTGTACACAAAAAAAGGAACAAAACACTGGATATTAAATCACTTCTGTGCACATTTTCATATCTAATCAATAAGTACCACAATTTTTGCCAATTCAGTGTTCAAATTGTTCAACAGACAAGGTTGTTCGATAGTTTCAGTTGACATCCACTAGGTATGGATGTATTGATGACACATACACAGGAAATAGATTGCATATCATGAGCATTTTTAATTAAAATAACATTTTATAATTTCCTGAAATAAAAAAAGAAACATTGTTGAAACAGAAAATAATCTTTACAATAAATGCATACTTTGGCAAATTCTAGTGTCGAGATTTTAATCCAGATTTTCGAAAATTCGTTTTGAATTCACTTTTCGGTTCAGATTTTGCAAACCGAATCTTCGAAACCAGCCTAAATAAATATCAGGCCTTTAATTTTGTTGTGACACAGGCTAAAGAAAATAGCTTTTTTAAGCATCCCCTAACTTGCTCAACTACATCTGATTGAACCACATTCACTCAGTGGTCTTGGCTCATAAATAGCCTGCCCATGCCACTGACCAGAGGGGCCATTATTTGGTCACTGTGACATAAAATTGGGCTCGTCTGATTTTTGAAGCTTTACCCCTTGTTAACTACATCTGACATATTACTTTCACTGATTCATCAGGTTAGTACTTTTTACTCCCTACCTCAGAGTATAGTTTCTACTTTCACAAATTGTGCCAAAATATTAGGAAGGGTCATGAAAGTTTGGTCACTTGGGCACCTGCAAATGTATGCAGGTCTACACTTAGGCCCCCCCCCCCCCAAAAAAAACTCGGTCTCTGGTCAGCGCGCTTGTCGATTTTAATCATGCGTGTCAACCTTTTTTTTTCTTCAAATTAACACGGAAGCTACAACAGCGCCCTCTATTGCAGCACCTCAAATTTTGTACCAAGGAGCATAGGAATGGGGAAATTGCACCAAGGCAAATGATAAAGGGCACCAAGGCAAATTATGGAGGACACCAATGTATAATGATGACACAAAAAAAGCAAAATAGTACCCATCTTGTCTGTACAATTCAAGCTTGAAAAAAAAAAAGAAGCAAAAAAAACCCAAAAAAACCCCTGTCACCACATCAATTCGGGAACTTCAGTCTGACCAGAGACCGACTATTTTTTTTTTTTTTGGCCTTATAAGCAAACATGGTCACTCCCAAAGAGTTAAAATACACATCATGTCTTGTTCGTTTACTCATGGCTGCATTGTACATGAGGCAAAGAGTAAACTTCATTCTTGTATTCAAATGTGCTGGCCAGTAACGAACAAGACATGATGTGTGTTTTAACTCTTTGGGAGTGACCATGTTGCATTAATGTAGACATGCATACATGTACATTGTCAAGTACACGCATGCATGTGCGCTTGAAGTACGCCTGTATTTCTATGCCCAAGCCGATTGCCTGTATATGGCCCATCATGCTTCACTTCACAATATAATCAATCATCTGAATACTGTATTATTTATGTTTGCATTTGAAAATGAAATTGTCAGGGTTGCGCTGTATAGAAAAACCGAGTTTGAGTCTAGTCGCATGCTGAGAGGTCTACATGTACATGAACAATAAAGTAGTTATATTTGTGAAAAGGTTGCGTACCTCAGGGAAAATATGGCACATCATGAGCTTCAGTGCAGTACTTAACAGTGCAATCATATTATCATAACAATTGTAGTTGGTCATAAAAATATGTTCAGCAATTAAAGGATCTATGCAAGGAACATATTTTGTGCATTTTTCTACTCCTGACATGCCTGAAGGGACTCTAAAATGCATGAAAACTATTCGACATCCCTTTTTGGTTAATTTTATTGCACTTTTTTTAGAAATTTAACATAGGCCTTCCATGTTTTTCTTGACAACTGAGGGCACTGTTGCTATGATATAATTTCAGGAAGACCGCACTGTTCAGTTTCTAAAGGGTTTTCTGTTAAAATTGTGAAGCCACAAATTTGCTGATTGAAAACACTTGTGACATAAGTTTGCTCATTAGCTCACTGCCATGTACTGACTGAAGCAACAACGAATCACCAAAGAAAAGAAAATCTACAATCAGTAAACTTAGAGTAAAGTATCTAAAACTCTGGCAACTTTGGTGCTGAAATAGCTGTAACATTGAGGTTTCTGCCTGAAATGACACCACAGTTTTGCTCATGAATATGGACTTTTTCATAAGCATACCCCGGTAAAAACAAAAAGGCACCTGGATACCCTTGGTTATGGCATAATAAGAATTGAAAATGGGACAAAAAAGCTGCCTTTTCAAGGATTGCATTAAAAAAAATTACATTTGGCCCTTTAAAAAATTCTCGGGAAAAAAGGGTGTTTTTTTAAAACCCTTTGGTGTGTTGTTCTTGGGCTGTGCACCAAAGTGTTCTTTATAAAAGTTTCTTAAAGAAATCCTTTTAAAGTATGTTATGCAAATGTATTCCTTCTTGCTGGATTGCGCCCACCTGACTAACCTAAGTTACACTGTAACTAGCTTTTAATATAAGTTTTCAAAAACAGTAGAAAATTGGTTTTCATCTTACCAACAATTTTGTAATTGTGCAGGAGGAAAATAATATAGCCTTACAAAACCAACGATATCTCTGGTTTGCATTGATGGATTTTCTTGATATTTTCACCAATTATAGGCTTTAAAATGATATAACATTTGATTAGCTAGTAGGACACCCTTTTGAGCAAATCATTGACTTCTTCATGCACAATGTTTATTACAACATGCTGTACATGCTTACTACAGATTGTATATGTTTCGTGTGAACACCTTTAGAGGAAGTGAATGCCAGACATGCAGCACTCAAAAAAAATTTTTTTGCAAAACAATAGTCAAATGCAATATAATCAGATTATAAATACAGCCGCCCTGTTTCCTGTCGTGAAAGGAAACTAGGTATTACAACAAATATTTCCGCAACAAAGGACCAGAGCAGCCAACCATACGAGTTTGGGGAACAATAATGAAATAATCGAGAGTATCGCAGAGTTGAGTTGACTTTTTCAGAAAAGGAAGCAACAGAACGGTGAGTCTCAGTTTTGCTTTTAGTGACAGGGCCAAATTCAGTGGGAATATTTCAAAATAAATTTATTTTCTAACCTAAGTCTTAGGCTACATGTAGAAACCCTTTCACACTGTCCGAAATCTGTGAGTTGGATCCAGGTCAAACACAAGGATTTTGGTAACGCCGTTCACACTGGAAAGAAGTCAACTTCGGTTTTTACACTGTGCTATACGTTCTCCAGTGCTCTACATACATGGGTAAACTTTTGTCCGGGTCGCGGTGTTTTTATCTGCAGCACACATCGTCAATGGATCATGATTATTCAGCTAGTTCGATGTTTATTCATATAAGAAAATAACAATGACGTCACACCATTGCTACTCAGTCATGCATATTAATTAACACCCTAACTTCTAGGCATTTTTGCTAGGATGTAATCCTCAATCCTGCAAAATCCTTCATGTAAAAAGAGCGTACAGCCTCAATCCTGCAAATCCTCTGTTATTTCTAGAGTGTGGTTTTTGGAGGGGTGACCACTGCCTCAATCATTTGTCAATCCTGCAAAATCCTCCAGCAATCACTGTCAATATGTTGAGGCAGAGCCAGTGACATCCTGGAGCAGTACCGAGGATTTCAAGTATAATTTACAGGCTTAAATTTATGCACAGCTGAGCATAAACAACGCAAGATCTGGCCCAAGACCTTGACACAATGCATCCTCCGAAATCAGCAACACACTTTTGCCATGTAACCTCAATCCTGCAAAATCCTTTATTTTGCAAAGAGGATTTTTAAAGTATTTCAAAGAGGGGCTTTCGTTGAGCAGCCACAGTGGCCTTGTGGATAGTGGAATGAACTATGGACCGCAAGATCTGTGGTTCGAACCTACGTCCATTTTCATGAAATCTTTTTGTTGGTTGGGATAAGTTTAATTGAAGGAAAACACTGCGAGAATCTAAGTGTCTTCCATCCACACAGCGTGATAAATATTCATGTTAGGGGTAAGGGTGCGTGATGTGATTGGTTAAAAAACGATGTATGCTGCAAAAAACAGGTATGCGGCTTGGGACTGGGGTAATTAATTGAGAGGTTCTACCCATGTAGAAAATCAAAAAATCGACAGCCACCCCATGTATAAACTGTGATAAGTGTGAACGGTGCACCTGGCCTTCCCAGGTTCAAATCAGGCGATTCACAATGCAGTGCGCCACCAAGAGTTTGCCATAGAGAGTCAATTTTTCAACTTAACGGTCGACAAAACATGGCCCATTTGAACGAGTGTCAGTAGACAACTTGAGCTAACTTGATATAGATTGGGGCATAGCGTTAGCCGCCTTACAAAAAAACACCATATTGATAAAAAGAAAAGAAAAGGGCAAACAAACATGCTTGATGCTTGATGTGTAGACTCCTTAAAAGCACATTGCTTGTCCAAGGAGAAACTTATACTCGAATCATACGCTTACGAAACTACTGATTGGAAAAACTAACAATTTCAAATGTCCTGCGCTGCGAATTTGTCAACCATCTCCCACAATGCACTGGGAAAAATGAACTCTCCGTGGCAAACTCTTGGTGGCGCACTGCATTGTGAATAGCCCGAATTGGCCCGGTTTTCTTCACAGCGAGCCCATGTTGATTTCTACACGACTAGACGAGACCTTGTAATTCCCCGTAATACCTATGTCTGTCACTTTGTTTGCCCAGATTTTCCCCTAAATCGTCCCTAAGGTCATTCTCCTTTGACTGTCCTCCCAGCAAATCTCTGATATCATGGCCACATTTCAAAGCTCGTCCTTGGGTGACCCTAATCTTAAGTCATCCGTACAATGCTGCAATCTCAACTCTTCCTTTTATTCTCAATTTTGATTATATTTGATCGTCAGGCAAGGTGTCCGAAAAACCTGTAAACAAAAACCACAAGCGTACGAACCTCGTCTTTGCATCATGTCACGTATACAGTGTAAAAATGCCCTTACTGGGGAGTAGAAATGTGTTAGGTTTTTAAATGAAATCAAATTTGGCAGAACAGGGGCAAGTCCAGAGAAGTTTGAAATACTGATAAGAATTCTTGAAAATATTTGCAATTTGGTAGGCCCTAATTGTTTGTGATTTTGTTTGTGTTTTTTTTTTCAGTGTTAGGTGTTGTCAGGTTGTTTACTATTTACTCCTGTTTTTTCGGGTTCTATTTAGGAAATGCGATTGCCCCCAGTGCACTTAATATTTGACCATATTTGGCAGTTGTGGGTAATTGTGTCTTAAAAAAAGGTCAAAACAATGACCAGCTCTAGATTATTTTTTTTTAACTACCATTATAGGCGTTTTGGTAGGTCTTTTTGTGGGGGTGGGGGGGGGAGTGGCTTGTACTAGATAGAGATGGTTCACAACTGTTTCCAAATTTAGTTTTTTAGGTTATTTTGTTGAATTTCTCTTAGCAACTATATATGTATTTTACTTTCCACATTTTCTTTGCTATGTCACGCTTAGAAAGTTGAACATCATTTCCGTTCAGTTCATATTTTGTTGTCATTTCCTTCATTTTTTTTTTTTTTTGTACACCTTCCTCTTTCAGACTTCATAGTTGCCGTGTTTGTTGTCGCTCGACATCAATGCACAGTGTGTGCAAAAACAACTGTTTTCTACAGGTTGAGTAAAAAAAAGCGGAACCCAAACCTTACAAAAAAGATTAAATTTGAAAATACGTAGCACCCAAAATAACAATCACTGGAAAGTGTAGTTAATAAGCTACTTTTAGATGAAAAAAAATTACTGAAATTGCTCAATCCGTTCAAAGAATATCACCATTTAAACGCAATGACCCTAAACCCTCTTTCGTCCAAAAATGTGATTTCAAGAATCGTCGTCACAATTGTCCTCAAACATCACAATTGCTGGTGATGTTTGAATCTCAGTTCAAAAGTAAAAAATATTGAACAAAGTCCTTTTGAAGGCCCGTCTTTTGGAAAAAAACTGGATTTATAAATCATATTGTTTGCCTAAGCAGGGTTGTTAATAAAGATATTGTGTACTACAGTTGTTGAAACAGGTATTTTTTGTCATTTTCTTTGTTGTTCCAAACAGTCAGAACACAAAATAAATTGCTATTTTTTGGACGAAACAGATTTTAGGGTCATTGCGTATATTCTTTGAATGGATTGAGCAATTTCAGTAATTTTTTCATCTAAAAGTAGATAATGTAATTGGCTTTCCAGTCATTATTATTTGTGGTGCTAGATATTTTTTTAAATATGAAATATATTTTTGGGGGTTTGGGTTCCGCTTTTTTTGACTCGCCCTGTACTTCTTTGAAATTGAGACATCACTTCAGGAAAAGGAAACAAAAATTGATTCTGCGAAGAGGAAATTGCATTACCTGTACGTATTGTAACTCGTTTCTGCTGTAGAAATTCCTTATCAGTCACTCACACAAACAAGACATTTATTTAAAGAAAAAAATATCAGTTTCTCTGTTGGGTATCCAGCCAATTTTATTGCCTGGCTTAATCTGATCAGCATAAAATACAACATACATAAAAACAAAAGTACAATGTACTTACTTTCATATAACATTTGTTAATACAGGAAGCCAGACATTAAAGGGAATATACAACATTTGCAAACATCGAAAAATAAAACTACCAACTTTTTACGAAATACCTTACTAGGATGCCTGTGAAGTCATTTTCAAGAAAATTTGTATTTTTGTATACATTACAACGGGGTCGCTGACCCAGGTGCGGAAAACTTAACTATTTATCAACTACTGCTCCAAATTAACCATTTGTTCAGTCCAAGCTATTGTTTATGTTTATATGCGGGTGCAGGCCAACTAGACTGGTTCGCCTTGCTTTTTTTTTTTCCATCATCTATAAATTGATTTATTTTTTGTGTGGAGTCAGAGAACAGACTACTTAAACATTTTGTTTTTCTTGGTTTTTCCAACCTTTCGAACACAAAACTTCAAAATGTCAAAATTTACATCAAAAACCAATGATGTACATTCCCTTTAACTCTTTTTTGCACCAGCCAGCCAGGCTACTGAAACTACTAAAACGGCCCAAGGGCAGTTTCCACTGGCCCACATTTTTTTTGCTTTTATAGAGTTTCATAATCACCAACAATGTGAATACATGTAAAACGTGTATCCTCAGGCAATAGTTTGACTACTGTTGACTAGCATTTGGCTATAGCGGGCTACCAACTAAGTCGAACCCTAAAAAAAAAATAAGATGGATTTTTTTTTTTTTTTTTTTTTTTTTTTTGGGGAGCTTTTTTCTTCAGCTTTTATCAGGTCCATAAAATCTACCCTGACCCAGTTCAGTACTTGACTACATACATCCCTGGCCCGACAATGACCGGAGAGTCAAAGATAAAAAATTCTGACGTGTGTCCAGGCACAATTTCCTATGAGTGACCGCTTGACCGTCACCAGCGACAAAGTCATTTTCATGGTCATAGTAAATTCGCAGTGACCTCCTGTAACAGTCATTCACTATCCTATTTGAAATTGTTCAATGTATGTACCTTTATAATTGTCAGGTAATATCTTGTACAATTGACTGATTTGACTCATACAATAAATGTAGGTGTGCAGTGTGACTTAAAGGGAATATACAACATTTGCAAACATCGAAAAATAAAACTAGCAAGTTTTTACGAAATACCTAACTAGGATGTTGGTAAATGACAGTCTAAAGCATCCTGTAAAATTATGGCACCTGGTGTCGAGTCATTTTCAAGAAAATGGTATTTTTGTATACATTTCCAACGGTGGTCGGCCAACCACCGTTGGAAAAACCTAACTATTTTTCAACTACTGCTCCAAATTTACAATTTTTTTTCAGTCCAAATTTTGTTTGCTATTGGTTAGATGTTCATGAACGGGTGCAGGCCAGCTAGACTGGTTCCCTTATCTTACAATTTTCCGACATCTATAATTGATCCATTTTATCTTTAGTGGAGTCAGGGAACCAGACTACATAAACGGTTGTGTTTTTCTTGGTTTTTCAAGCATTTTCAAACACGAAACTTCAAACATGTCAGTAATAAACAATATTTGATCTATTATTATATTATATTATATTTGATCTATTATATTATACTAACCCCTCAAATAGTTCATTTCTGAAAATTACAGCAAAAGCCAATGATGTACATGTACATTCCCTTTAATGCAGAAATGTATTTTAATTTCCACATACACCAATAAAATGTGGTGCTTATATACAGTGGAATGCCGCTATAACGAACATCGCGGGGTCCACAGAAATTGTTCCTAATAGCGATCGTTCGGTATAGCGATTTTAAGCTGCCGGTGCTCTGGTACTCACTTTTCAATAAAAAGCACCCTTCAGAACTTCAGAACTTCAGAACCTGCATGCCTTGGTAGTTACTGAAAGACGACTTTGAACATGTGCCGACTTTTGAATTATCTAAATACACAGTTTTTGAGCTTGTACCTACAGCAATGGGTGGCTTTCCCCTTCTATTCCTTGGGGAAATAATAGCCACTTGTTGCTCTTCTGTTGAAATTTTTCAGCAAAAATGTACAGTACATTTTGTACACAAAAATCAGGAGCCAGGGACGATGTTCGATGTAGCCGAGTTATTTTTTGGTATAGCGGCATTCGGTATAGCGACATTCCACTGTAGTGCTTTATACCAAAAGTCTCAAAGCGCTTCACAATTAGTACCCCTGTTCATCAGGCCATGAGACCAGTTTTTGCAGCAGCTCGAGATCAGCGCATTCTGGTCTCTACCCTCACAGGTACCCATTTATACTCCTGGGTGGAGAGAGGCAATTGTAGTAAAGTGTCTTGCCCAAGAACACAAGCACCATGTTCCTGCCAGGGTTCGAACCCACGTTCCACGGCGCGTGAGTCTACAGACATACCAGTATATCGTATACTGTGTACTGTATCACATGGTTCACAGAGAGAAATCCTTCATTTATTGTGGTTACCTTGAAAGACAAAGTTGCAAGTTTTCACTTCTGGAAAATTCTGAAAAGCGGGATACGGACATGATTTGAATATAGCAAATACACATGTAGTGATCTCACTATACATACATACTGGTATATGGCTACTTTTCCCCCTCCCCTCCCCCCACCCCCGAATCCATGTGCTAACTTAAAACTAGAACATTTAGAATTCCCCCACATCAAAATATTGGTGCACAATGCTTGAAAATTATGTATAATATAACACTGAAAATGAGACATACATGATTTGTGCTATTATTACTGTGTTACATACTGCACTAAAAAACACACTGTAAAAGCTTCCTCATACACAGGAAAGCCCCCACCCTGAAACGTGCCTAAATCCGCCATTTTGCATTTCCTCCCAACCTGTATGATATCCCATATTTTATGAGAAACTTCAGTATTTTATCAAAAGTGTTTGCTCAGATCTATAGAGGAAGTTGTGTGCACGGTCCTTCACACTCCAACATTTCCTGATCTTAGATTATTAACCTTAAAAAAAATACCGACCTCAAACTCTATAAAAAAGGCTACGTCAGGGTCACACAGCGACATTGTCTGGCATTGCCGTGTCACTGAAACCTTGCAGAGAACTTCTATATAAAGAGGCAAGTTTGGTTCGTTTCAATTCTTTTCGTTGTGAAGTTGACATTCGCACCAGGAATGTGAGCCATGCGGGAACAATGTTGGGCTTCAGAACTTAGAGCAACAATTCAGAAAAGTTTTTTGACAAGGCCGGCCTACTTTCGAAAGGACTGAGAATTCGATCCATGGTGTCGCTGCGGACTTACCCACCTGTGAGAAAGGAGTTACATGTATGTAAGTGGTACCCGGCTTGGCTGGTTATACGCAGGGTTCGACCTTAGCAGAAGCCCGCTAGCCAAATGCGAGTAAAAACAGGGGCAGGCTAAAATCATTCTCTAAGTAGCCCGCCTGGCGAGCCCTAATTATTTAGATAAGGCATGAAACTTGTCCACGTATCCGCAGATTTCACTAATTTTTAAAAGCCGGTCTTAGAAAAAAAATAATCTGAGACTGATGTGCATTCAGCTTGTTACATTCCGTTGCGAACCAAATGTGCCGAAATTGCGAGTGTATTCATTAAAGGAAGGACATGGACCAGCACTGCGTTTTGTATAGGTACATAAAAGCCTAAAAAAAGTACAGGACACAGACTCCGTACATATTCTCCAGCGTACGGTCTGGCCTTTTTTTTTACGAATGAGCATGTTGCCATAGCGCCTTCTAGTTACTCTGGCAATAAGCCAGGCATGAATGCATCGGGATACAGACAGTAACATACGGCACTCGTTGAAAAACCATGGCCTACAATACGTATGTTATCTGTTCAAGTTTTACATCGTAGAAATTGTCACGAAAACATCAGTGGAGAAAGAAATTTTCCGTGACTTTATTCACAAAGCCTTATCTCTCGTCATGCTCTTTCTCTACATTTTCCTCTTTTCTGTATATATTTCGAGGTCATAACGCTGGTACTTGCGCTGATAACGTGTGGCCGTGCCGCTTTTCACGGCGGTCCATGCCCACTGACACTGCTTGGTACTGTCCCCCCATGGACAGTGTTGGGTAGTACATGTATCTGTTTATGACTGTCATATTTTCCCCTCAAATTTTTATCTTTTTGAGGGTCCAGTTTTGAAAGCTTTTGTGTCGCAAATGAAAATGGGACCAAAAACGAAAACGTGATGTGAATACGGTACATAATCACCATAAAAAAAAAATCTTTAATGAAAAACGATAATTATTTTTTTATTTTATAGTGCTGTTGATTTTAATTGATTAATAAATGATCTATTTAATTTATTAATAACGTTAATCAATTTGTGTCTGTTTTAATTCACTTTTATTGGTATATGTTTGTTGAAAACACTGACAAGATTGCCTCAGGACACACTTATATGCACATGGACGTTAATGACATTCTGGTGCTTTCTATTGTGGACTAGTGAAAAGGCCCGCGGGCTAGATAAGAGTCTGGTTCACTAGTCCGGCTGGCTGGTCACAAAAAAAGTTAAAGGCAAATCCTTGTGTACAAATCCGAGTCCAGATTATTCAAATCGGTAATTGAATTCGACATACACGCATTTTGGGGCCGAGGATGCAAGAAATTTTCCCGCATGTGCGATACCAGCACACTACACGTACCCCGGGATGTCGACAGTATGCAGCGTATACAACGGTCGTAGTCAGCAGCGTACATGTACATGTAGGCGAACTAAACCCGGCCAATTACGGACTTGATTTCACTTAGCCAGCCAATGCCAGCAAGTGATTTGAAATTCACTGTATACTGTATGTAAAGTAAAATATCCCATAAGTAATTGTGTGTGTCATATTCAAAAGTGAAAAGCTTTTAAATTTCTAGAATATTAGCAACTCAAAGATAACGCAAGGACTGTAAGCGCATGTACATGTATGCAGCTTCGTTAATAATATAATGGAACTGTAATTTAATTTAACTCGGTGGTTAATACACGTAAAAGTGATTGAATGTGTGGACTTTAACCCGGCAACGCTCAGGTTTTCCTGTCCCTACCGGTAGTTGTCATGGTAACGCCTATCTAGCAGATGTTATACGGTAGGGCTCCGTAATATAGAGGGCATTTATCAAAGCGCCACACCCTCGGCTGAAACGGAAGAAGATTTTCACCGAATTAGTGCGTTATTTTGGTTCTGTGAAGATCTGAATTTTGTACCATTTCAGTACCTTGTGTACCTTTAGGAACATGTACAATGTAAGTATTTTTGAAGTGTGGGTACATTGTAATTTGCACTTCAGATTGTTCAGAAATTAATAACTTTGAAAATCCTGAATTTTTCCCTGTGTCGTTGTTTTCATACATTGTACATATTACAGTTACATATACCGGGTAATTTGAAAGATTTAATTTAGATTTTTTTTTTTGGGGTCATTTCTGTTCTTGTTACAGACACTTCCAGGATAGAACGTAGAGGCAGACACGTGTGTGGTCACACCCCGTGCCAGAACCCACACCACACCCCTGAGCACACCTGTCCACCATGTCGGGCCAGCTGTGTTTCCTGACCCGTAACGGGCCCTTCAGCGAGAGTCTGGATGACGAGGTGACCTTCTCGACCCAACCTGACCGCGAGGACAGCGAGGTTGACAACCAACCAGACGCGGACAATCTTGCCTTCGACTCGGATCCGCTGATCCAGAGTTTCACCGCCTCCCAGCCAATAAGCAACTTTCAGCGACTCACCAACGGCGCTCCGAAGAACTTCAGTTTTCAGAACAGTCCTGGAGAAAGTAGCACTTCGTCCGAGGGAAGTTTTAGCAGTCAGGAATCTCTGATTGAAATCGTCCCGTTGGGTCAGCCGTGGCGTGCCCTGGGCCGCTGTTTCAACAGTACTATCGTCAGCGTTGTGGTGCTGTTCCTCGTCACTGCCGTGTCGCTATCTCTTGCCGGGATCAGCGTGTTTGTCGTAGGGCCCACGCCGTACTTCGACAAGTCCCTGAATGCCTTCCAGATCCCCAACCACATCTCCACCAAGCGGCAGCTGGCCTTCGACGCGGCCAGAACCGACGATTTTCACAACTTGCGCAAACGGAGCCTCGACTTTCAAAACCTTGGCCTGGACATCAGCTTACTCAAGCCACGCAAAACCGATTCTGAAATTGACATACTTTCCAGCGGTATTCAACACTCGTTGCTGGACAACGCAATACCAGATGATGTATTTAGACCTGGAAAACTGAACTCCGACCTTATCACAAAGAGGCGGCGTCGGGAAACCGGCGAGCCCGGAATGACTCACAACCGAAACCGGAGATCAAGCAGCCGAGTTCGAAGGAAGAAGTACAAGATGGTGATAGTCTACAAGGCGTTGGGGGAAGACAAGAATATCTTCACGGAGGAACGTCTGCGGACCATTCACAAGGTCGAGATGGACATCATGAGACATGCAAACTTTACGGATTTCTGCTCCCGCGACAGCCGCTCCCTCAGTGACCCAGCCTTGCGTCCTTTCAAATACTGCTCACCAATGATCTCACTCATGGGCTATTTCTACCCAACTGTTTACAATGAGAAGGTAAAAAGAAATCCTTAATGCTTCAGTCCATCATTTGCAGCTATCCAAAAAGTAAATGACAAAATCATTGTTGAAAAGCATACTTGGTTTAAATGGGACTAAATTCCCTGTAAAATTATTCTTTCTGGCAAGCTGTCATTTGAAGAAAACAATGAAAGAAGGCCATTTCAATGATGCGTCTAAAGACGCATCGTTGGAAATTTCCATTAGTAGTTCATTTTATTTCGTTGAAGTGCGTGCAAGCGTTGACACGATGCACACTCGAGTGCGGTTGCTGTAGTTCGTCGGTTCAGTGCGCGGCATCGCTAAGCCGCAATCGGCTGAATGAGAATGCTGATTTCTGGGGCAATTCAAAATGTGACTCGGCAACTTTTGATTTGAAATTGAGATCTTAGAATATTGTTTTTCTCAGAATATACAGCATCACTGAATTAAAAGTTCATCAGGTTAGTTGGTCAGCACCCTTCTTTAGCTTTTGAACACTATTGTTACTTCAAACGAAAATAATGCACAAATTACAAATGATGGACTGTATCTTTAAAAGTTAAGTTTAAAGCTAATATACCGGTACAACATTTGCAAGTATAAAAAAAAAACGATAACATTAATATGAAATACCTTACTTGACTGTAAGTGAATAATAGTCTCAAGCATCCTGTGAAATCACGGCACCTTGTGTACTGTCATTTTCAAGAAAAGTGGATTTCCAACAATGGTACATGTGGGCCAACCATCGTTGAAAAAAACTTACTATTTTCTTCAAATACTGCCACCCAATATACCAAATTTAGTTAGTCTACATTTAGTTTGCAATTGGTTACACATACATGAACATGTGCAAACCAGGTAGAAATTGATTTATTTTCCCTGACCGTTTTTTCTAATTCTCTGTCTTTTTCCTTTTCTTTTGAACGAAGATCGTTTATGACGGCATGGGAAATAATCTGGCCGACATCAATGGCACCCTGGCCCTGGCCCGAGCCGCGCTAAAGAGCAAATTCTATTGGTTCGTGGATACCCAGATGAGCTCCAACAGTGTCACCAGTAAATTATTGCGAAGCGAGGTAAAATGAGGCAGGCCTGGTAGAGCTGGTCCCAGAGTGCGCACAATTCTATTCAACTGATTCAGAATGGTATTCACTGGAAGTTTGTTCGTGCGTCTGGTCTACACGATGGGCTGGGTAATCCTATATGATAGCACTGCCCGGCTCACAAGTAATTGTCAATTAGTGTGTCGGGTGCAAACAAGACTCAAGGCTGGCCCTCTGGGACCATCAAATATCAGTGCTTAGTATTAAGGATGTGAAGTTAAAAAAACTATAACGGCATAAGTCCACTTGTGCCACAATTTATTGCGCAAGTTGCGCAAAATTACACACTGCGCCACATTTGAGTTATGACAATTTAACGAAATTTACATATTGCGTAAGTCTGCGACTTATGCTACAAGTTATGGCGTAACTTGCACGCAATCAATTTAGGTGGTTTAAGTTGTGGCGTAGCGACTGCAAATGACCTATTTTACCAGCAGATCATGATCGTCGTGAAGCCTTACATTGCACAACTAATCAAGGTTGATACAAGACATCACAGCTTTGTGTTTTAAAGTAGAAGAATTGCTATTTTAGTCATGACAGAGTTTTTAGAGTTGCCACACGATTCCAGAGAAAATTGTTTTCAAAATGGCAGGCTGAGGTGATTCAATAGCTGTTTCTTTTAATAGAATCATCAGCTGTCGTAAATGCTGTTATTAACGTCGTTCAAGATGTTCAGATTATTTAAAACGTTGCGCAGCTACGCCAAGATTCGTGAAGTCGATCGTGAGGCGCAATAAATATGTTGCATATATGTCCTACACATGGCATAAGTTATGCACTGTTTTGTGAAATCGGCTGCTGATTCCACAAAATGAATCTTTTCAGGAATTGTTTGTCATTTGTAGAAAGGGTATAACATTATCCTCATTTTGATGTGTCCCTCAAGTTGATCATGAAATGAGTTTGATCACAAATATTTGATTGTTAACTGTCCTTCAGGTGTATTTCGGACCGCCATTTGGTGAGGATTCGAACCCTCCGAGTGACCGGGAATCATCTCAGTTGTATGTGGATTTCTTGGTCACGTACATTGACCTCCTAGAGAAGGCGTCAACTGAGTAAGTCTGCTTTTATTTGCTATATATTTTAGTTTTTGGTAATGAAACCAAGGATTCCTCAAAAGTGCCCTAGGCACTGTAGCTTGCAAGCCTGCCGAAACCTGTAGAGAGAAGACAATGAGAAGACATTACAGTTTTAGAGGTGGGGGAAAAGCCCAGAAGAATATTCTGAGGAGAACCCATGGAATCAGGTAGGGACTGAAAACCCAATCCACATGTTGGCCAGAGCAGGAATCGAACCCGGGCCATAGTTACGGAAGGCGGGGAAAGAACCACTGCAAAAATCTGACTCGACCCAAACGCACTTCTGTTATTGGTCGATGATTTAGTCAAATTTTGTATTTTGAAATTGTTTCCAGATGCTTATAGCGTTACTTTCAAAATAAGCTCGATCGGATTTCGGAAGCTGCGGGCCAACAAATTCCTGTTCATGCATGAGTCACGTGATTGTGCCACGTAATTTCTGGAAGGAGTAGTGTTTTGAGTAAAAAAAAAAAAAATCAGATTTTTGACCCCTGTGACCCCATGATGACCGTTGACCCCAGTTTGGTCATGTGACATGTTGGGGTTGGGCTTCTGATACTTTTGACAAAGTTTGGTTGAAATCAGTCAAAATATGTAGGAGCAATAGACAATGTCAACGTTTGTTACTAAGGCCCAAAAAAAAAAGTTTCTGGTACATGCGCGCGCGTCGCTGTAGCCATGCACGTCGGCAAAATAAAAAAAGTTTTTTTTCAATGACAGATGATGTCTCAAAACCGCCAAACTCACTGGTTTGACTGGAATCCTGCTGCTGCACAATTTTAACGTGATTTTAGATGGGGTTATGGTCGAGAATAAGCTTTATGTGGCCTCTCTGGACTCCCATATATTTGCACTAAGTTTAGTCGGGCACCATTTGTAGTCTTCAGCCGACATTTGAAGCAAAAAAATCAGGTAAAAAAAAAAAAAAAGCCGCGTTGCCGCACCACTTTTTGGGCAAGCTCCATACCAGAAACCGGAGACTTTTTTTTTGGCCTAACAAATCAACGTTTGTTACTAACTAACTAACTAACTAACAGAGAGACACGGTGATTTGTTGGACTGTTAGTATTAAAGAGTCCTGAATATGATTTAAAAAGTATTTCCTGCTAATGTGTTCCTTTCAGTAAAGTGCGGGTCTTGTACGGCGGCACACAGCTTTTCGACTATGAAGTGAAAGAAGCCATCGCGCATGACTTGCGCCTCTGCATACCAACTGGTAAGAACTACATGGCTATGTGTTGTGTCCTTGGGCAAGCCACTTCATCCCAACTTGCGTCTCTCCACGCAGGAGTATAAAGGGTACCGGCATTAGCTGGGAGCAACCTGCGATGGACTGGCATCCCATCCAGGGGAATAGAAATTTCTCAGTCGTTTCATGCCAAGGAATGATGGGCCATATTGATAATGATAATGTGTATTTATTAAGCGCACGTATCCACCAGTATTGGTGCCCAAGGCGCTACATCATTATTACCCTGCTCATTGGGCCAATGAAACATTCCAAAGACAATCTCAGTTCCTTGGGGAGTATATAGCTCGATGCTGCCATTTCAGCACACAGCAGCTGAAATAAACCACAATAACCATCTCTGCCCTCACAGGTACCCATTTACTCCTGGGTGGAGAGAAGCAATGAGTGACAAAGTGCCTTGCTTAAGACACAAACACCGCAAGCCCAGGCTGGACTCGAACCCACAACCTGCAAAATGACCCGCAGACCACGAGTTCAGTGCTCCAGACAACACTTCACTTACTTTCTTGTTTCTCTGTGCTCAATCTCTAGTTATATTTTGATCTTGTATTCCGTCTGTGTGTGTGTGCCATTATTGATAGGTTCACTGTAAGTTCAGCCATCAATCTCAACCAAACTTGAAAGGTGGTCTGTGGAGAGAAGGCGGGCGTCAAAAAATCCTTTCCCATATGGATATTTACGAGGTCTCTGGAGAGATCAGCTCAAGGCCAGATCAGCTCAAGGCCAAAAAACAAAAAGTCTCCGGTTTCTGGTATGCGCGCGCGTCGCCGTAGCCATGCGCGTCGGCAAAATGAAAAAGTTTTTTTTTTTCAATGAAAGATGATGTCTCAAAACCGCCAAACTCACTGGTTTGACTGGAATCCTGCTGCTGCACAATTTTAACGTGTTTTTATAAGCTTTATGCGGCCTCTCTGGACTCCCATATATTTGCACTAAGTTTAGTCGGGCACCATTTGCAGTCATCAGCAAACATTTGAAGCAAAAAAATCAGGTAAAAAAAAAAAAAAAAAAAGCCGCGTTGCCGCACCACTTTTTGGGCAAGCTCCATACCAGAAACCGGAGACTTTTTTTTTTTGGCCTAATGACTCTAACTGTAAGGAGTACAAAAGTATGACATGGGATTAAGAAATGAAGCGGAATAATAATATCAAGTTGTATGTCCTATTGTCCAATTGTACATTCCTTCCTCATTGTTGAGGATTGTGTTTTAAAAGAATTCAAGACTTTCCAGGTAAATTTGACAAGATATTTATGCTCACAGTGCTAGGTACAAAACATGGACAGAAAGTTTGCCAGGGGGATCGCGCAAGTTTTACTTGCAGTATTTTTAATCTTCTTCCCTTCCTCTTCCACCCAGGCATCACCATCTTCATCCTCCTCTTCGTCCTGACCTCCTTCTCCCTCTGGTTGACCTTCTGGGGCTTCCTCAGCATCCTCCTCAGCTTTGCCTGGGCTTACTTCATCTACCACGTGGCCTTTGGCAAGGCAGCCTTAGGCCTGCTCAACCTGGTCTCCGGCTTTGTCATCATCGGCATCGGTAAGATCATCATTACTGGACCAAGCCCAGTCTAATGTGGCTTTCGCGAACCCGGGAATCCCAGGTTCGTATTCATGAGCCCCCTACTAAGATAATGGTTATTTAATCAGTTGACGACCATAAATATGTTCGCACATACTAATAAAACAGGTGGGAGTGCAGTGGTTTGTCCTTGATAAGCAGTCAGGCTATCCCCAATGTATGTGCGTCTGTTGTCTAGAGCCAGCCTGCCTCCCATCAGAATTTGAGTGACGAGTGATGAGCCAGTTAAGTGCTGGAAAGCTACCTAAAGCTAAGAAAGCCACATTAGACTGGGCTTGGTCCAGTAATGATTTGTGAACAATAATACCAAAGAGATTCTTGAGGGTGAAGCCATAACACAGGGTTCCCAGCTACTCTGGAAATCAGGGAAAACCATGAAAATGAGTTTCCGTTTTTCAAGGGAAAACTCAGGGAATTTGACGGTGACCAAGAAAGGAAACTTTTTTGCCAGTTTACAAATTTGCGTTGTGTGCCATGTGTCCAAGCTGTGCCCATTGACTGACTGGCAAATGCTGCTTTTTAGTGTATGCAGTTTGTGTATTATTCTTATCTTAGTTGCTTTGCTGCAACGACCTCTTGACTTCCCAACACCCGGGTTAAAGTTGAAAACATTTCCCATGCAATTTTGGAAATTTCTCAGGGAAATATCAGGAAAAACTGAGGGAGTGAAGTGCTAGCAAGACTGATAACAAGAAAAAGTGATATTCTTCTTATGGAATCTGTGCAAAAGTGCCCCCTCACTTGGGTACAAATGGAGAGTTTGAGGGACGCGAATGCTTTGCCATGAGACCAATCTGTTAAGCCCTGCTTGCTGCGCAAGTGAATGCAATATTCAACTCCCATGCAGCTCTCATGTGTGGTAAAGAAGGGTTATCTTTTGTTGGGTTTGGTTTCCTATGGTTCCATGTGCGAACAAGAGAGGGCGCTTCTTTACCACTTTTATGAGCCCAGTGGACGGGACATGCTGTGTGGGTGTACTGCTTTGCACGAATATACCGGAAAATACACACAACTAATTTCATTCTGAATCTGCACACAGCCGTTGTGCCTTCGCGTGAGCGTCATGCGTTGTCAGCAATGCATTCACATGCGTTCCCATGGTCTCCCCCAACTCTCCCTTTCTTACCGTTGAGGGGGTACTTGTGTACGGATCCCATTCTCTATCTTTCTCGCTTGATTTCTAGGAGTGGACGACGTCTTTGTCTTCGTCAACACATTCCTGCAAGCTGAGCATTACAAGGATCCAGTACAGCGCATGGCACACACCGTCAAGACGGCGGGCATTGCAACATTCTTCACGTCTTTCACGACTGCTGGAGCCTTCGCAGCTAACATCGCTTCCCAGGTAAAAAAAAACGAGGCCTCCCTTTCTTCCCCCCCCCCCCCACCATCCCCCCCACCCCAACTATGTGCATCATATTGACATCAGTTGTAAGAGTCCAGGTTGACTCCCAGATTACAACGGGAAAAAGAACTAGAAAGCAATGTACAAAGGCAATAGGATGTGAGATAGAAGAACAAGAAAGAAAGGCAGAAAAAAAAATTACAACAAAAACAAATGCTTTTCCAAGTCCACCAAATACGTGTGAATAGTATGTTGGCTTTTGAATGTGGGAACGAAACAGTACGTATGAATGTTGAACAAAAAGGTAAATCTCGTCTGAAAATGTCTGAAGTATGGACTCCAACTCGAGGAGTTGTAGTTCTTTTGCAGATGTATTCAAAATTTCTTACATCTCCAGTTTTTGTTTTGTCAATTCCTATTTTTGACTTTTTGTCACTCTGTCTGTTGTTGCTACTTCTATTCATTAGGCCTCAGCGAGTACGGGGTGAGGCAGAATAATCTGAACCCAATTAAAGAAAATATTAAAAATTTTGTAGCAATCATCAAAACAAATGCAAAACAAGTGCACAATGCCCGCAATCGGACATTGTGCGAGTCACTCACAGCGAACAAACATCCCGTCAGTGTTAAAAACGTCTGAGTTGGAACACGCAAAGGAATGTCCCGGTAAGTTTCCGCATGGCTGTGCAAACAGGGCTTTATTCTCATTCTCAGTTTTGTGTTTCCCACTGTGTTTGTCACTCTTCTGTTGTCCCTATTGACATCTCTTTCTCTCTCCCCCACAGATCCCAGCTATCAATGACTTTGGCCTGTTTATGTGTCTCATCGTCACATCTTGCTGGATCATGGTGGCGCTGGTCATGCCGTGCGCCCTCACGCTGTGGCAGCGCTGTTTCCACTGCGAGGTTTTCATGTAAGTAGGCCGACACAAAATTTCATGATATGTTTAAGGTAGTAAGTATTTTTTTCTTTTGCAACTCTGTCAATTTCTCAACTTATAGATAGATAGACTTGCCTACATGTTTGCTATAATATGACCATGCATAAATATGTCAGAAGACAAACTAATGTCAACCTGTTTTTTAGATTCCGACGCTGCACAAGGCGCTCTAATGATCCAGCGGCTGCCATGGAGACGCTCTCCCGGGTCCTAGACCGCCACGAGAGACAGGCCACGCCTCCGAGCGAGACGTCGTCAAGCGAGACGGGCTCGGGACCGGAACGGCCACATGAGGACAACGACATCCCCATGCTGGACCTAGAAGAAGATACCAACATCCAACGTAAGATTCTTGGAGGTTGTTCCATCACAAGTCCATTACAAGTTCTCACAAAGTCCTAACATCTCCGTGGCAAGTCTTCAAAAGTCCTCCCAAGTCCATCACAAGTCCATCACAAGTCCGTCAAAAATTCTTACAAATCCTCCCAAGTCCATCACAAGCCCTCGCAAGTCCATCACAAGACTTCATAATTCCATCACAAGTCCTCCCAAGTCCATCACAAGTCCATCACAAGTCCATCACAAGTCTGTCACAAGTCCATCATAAGTCCATCATAAGTCCATCACAAGTCTATCACAAGTCTATCACAAGTCTATCACAAGTCCGTCACAAGTCCATCACAAGTCCATCACAAGTCCGTCACAAGACCATCACAAGTCTATCACAAGTCCATCACAAGTCCTTGACAAGTCCTCACAATTTCCAACAAGTCCAAAAGTCCTTCAGTCCCAACTCAAGCCAAAATCTATTGAAATGAACCATGAAAAAAATATTCCCTTGTTATTGTTCGTCCCCTGTTACATGTGACTGGACACGTGAAAGGACTTGTGATAGACTCAATTACAAAACTGGTATAGCGCCCTCTCTAGGGTGTCCACAAATGCAATTAATTAGCCATTTCTCCATTTTAAACAGATCTCCTGATTGATGACGATGATGAGGCTCTGATCTTGACAAACGACGATGACTACTCCCCCGCCCCCACTATCCCAGCCAGAGGCCCCGCCCCCAAACAGGCCCGCAGCATCACCAAGTTTCTCCAGGGGTTCCTGAATCGATTTGTAGCCACGCCCTTCATCCGCGGCCGCTGGCTTGTCATCCGTGAGTTCTCTCCAATTCATCCATCTCGTCAAATTGCTTTAAACCAAAGAATTCCTTGAGATTTTTCTCTCTACTTTATTCACGTAAGAGATATTGCATTATAACCTAGTTTTTCATTTTATTACTTGCACCAGTTGTGTACGTAATGATCTTCACTGCCTCACTGGTCCTCGTCATCCACATCAAGCCGGCAACCCGCCCCCCGGCCCTCTACAACAAGCAGACCAACTTACAACAGCTCCTAGACCTGGCTTACAACTTCTCGGGCAAGGACATCAGCTGTAAGGATTGCTCAGGGCTCGTCACGGACGGTCCCCATGTTCAACCGCAACCGGTCCCAGGCGGGCCTGTTACCTTACCGATGGTGCCCATACCCACCAAGCACACTACCCCAGGGGGAGGGCAACACCCCGTGACGCACCCCCAGGGGAAACCGGTAAGAACTGGGCTACGTAACGCTAGGCACAAATAGGGTAAAGAAAGTAGGCTAAAGGGAGCTAATTCCTTGAGTGGACTCTCATGACTGGTCCATCAGGTGTAAGAGCTTCTAGCAGCTCTCCGAGTTAGGGCCTGTAAACTCGGAAAGAATACAGTACTTCTAGTGGTACACTCTTATCTTGTTAATCCCTTTGTCAACAAACTGGCCCCTGTTATCAGATACTGCTGCTAATCCCCTGCACTTGTCAATATCAGCTGTGTGACAGCACATGTGGCTTTAGGATTAAGATAGATTAGAGAGCTGGCCAGTTTAGAGTTAGATTGACTGTTTTTTTCTCAGAAGTTTCTAGTGGAGGTTACTCGCAATGACTAATGTACAAAGTTGCAGCCTGTGAAGTTGTAGCATTTTGGTGTTCAGTAAATTATTGTTAACATTTTTAAGCGTTGCTTTGAGGCAGGTCGAGTCATTGGCTGGCAGTGAGTCACGTGAAGCCGTTTACCTGCGATGGCTCAAATGGAGTCGAGTCACCAAAAAAATGTGACACAAATTAAAATTCGAGTTGAGTCACGGTAAAGTGTGAATCAAGATGGACTCGCGTTGAGTCACTGAAAATTGTGACTCAAGTTGGCCTCAATTTGAAGCACTGAAAATGGATTGAAGTTGGACTCGTTTAGTCATCGAAAATTGTGACTCTAAAGTTGAACTCAAATCGAGTCACAGAAAATTGTGACTCAAGTTGGACTTGAGTTGAGTCACCGAAAAAATTATAACTACATTTGGACTTGTTTAGTCATCAAAAATGTTGACTCAAATTGGACTCAATTTGAGTCATTATCTCGAGTCATTACAACTCTAGTCAACTCACTATATCCACTAATATGTCCACTATAGATGACCCCTGAAATTGTTCAGCCAACACAACCCTCCATCCACACCCAACCGCCTGATATCCACACCAAACGGCCAGACGTCCACACCAAACGGCCAGACGTCCACACCAAACCGCCAGACGTCCACCACAAATCCACAACTCGCCAACATGTGGTACCAGTGCGGCCCACAACAACCACCAGACCTGTTCAAAGTAAGTCGGGGGAATATCCTTTATTTGAACAAAAGAGGGCACCGTTTCAAAAGCAAAGCTGAGCTAGCTGGTTCACGCACACTGTTCTTTATATGCGTAGTGTTCTTTCAGATTAGACTTTTGGCAGTTTGTCAAAAAAAGTTTTTTGTTGGACTTGAAGGTCCAGATTACTGTCCTTTTACTGACTGATCATTGGGCGGGGCTTCATAGATCATTGGGCGGGGCTTCATGGATCACTGGGCGGGGCTTCATGGATCATTGGGTGGGGCTTCATGGATCTTTGGGAGGGGCTTCATGGATCATTGGGCGGGGCTTCATGGATCATTGGGTGGGGCTTCATGGATCATTAGGCGGGGCTTCATGGATCATTGGGTGGGTCTTCATGGATCATTGGGCGGGGCTTCATGGATCATTAGGTGGGGCTTCATGGATCGTTAGGCATGGCTTCATGGATCATTGGGTGGGGCTTCATGGACCATTAGGCGGGGCTTCATGGATCATTGGGTGGGGCTTCATAGATCATTGGGTGGGTCTTCATGGATCATTAGGCGGGGCTTCATGGATCATTGGGCGTGGCTTCATGGATCATTGGGTGGGGCTTCATAGATCATTGGGCAGGGCTTCATGGATCTTTAGGTGGGGCTTCATGGATCTTTGGGAGGGGCTTCATGGATCATTGGGTGGGGCTTCATGCATCATTGGGTGGGGCTTCATGGACCATTAGGCGGGGCTTCATGGATCATTGGGTGGGGCTTCATAGATCATTGGGTGGGTCTTCATGGATCATTAGGCGGGGCTTCATGGATCATTGGGCGTGGCTTCATGGATCATTGGGTGGGGCTTCATAGATCATTGGGCAGGGCTTCATGGATCTTTAGGTGGGGCTTCATGGATCTTTGGGAGGGGCTTCATGGATCATTGGGCGGGGCTTCATAGATCATTGGGCAGGGCTTCATGGATCATTAGGTGGGGCTTCATGGATCTTTGGGAGGGGCTTCATGGATCATTGGGCGGGGCTTCATGCATCATTGGGTGGGGCTTCATGGATCATTAGGCGGGGCTTCATGGATCATTGGGTGGGTCTTCATGGATCATTGGGCGGGGCTTCATGGATCATTAGGTGGGGCTTCATGGATCGTTAGGCATGGCTTCATGGATCATTGGGTGGGTCTTCATGCATCATTGGGTGGGGCTTCATGCATCATTGGGTGGGGCTTCATGGACCATTAGGCGGGGCTTCATGGATCATTGGGTGGGGCTTCATAGATCATTGGGTGGGTCTTCATGGATCATTAGGCGGGGCTTCATGGATCATTGGGCGTGGCTTCATGGATCATTAACTGACCCTGACTGACATTCTTTCCTGTAGGACAAACCTGCGCCAATCGCAATCAGCCGTGCCCATTCTACAGCACCTGTGACGACAGTGACCCATCCCAGGGCCCTGTCTGTCGCTGCAAATTCTCCTGCCCCAACATGTGGGACATAGTGTGCGGTTCCGACGGCCAGAACTACAAAAACCAGTGCGCCATGCGGAAGGCGTCCTGCGAAAAGCAACAACTGATTGAAATGGCATACTCCAGTCCCGGCCCCTGCTTCAGTCAGTATTCACTTCATTCAGGCTTGCATGCTTTCCCACGGATCAGCAGATTTTGTCATATTTCACGGCACACTTAATTTGTCACTGTTTTCACGAAAAGCCACATGTGTCAAAAATGTCCACTTTTTTCCAATTTCGTTTTGTTTTTCACTATTTTGCTTTCAAACATTGTACTTAACCATTCGGACATGTTTCTGTAAGCAAAACAGCATTAATTTTCGAATTACATTAACAATGCAAGTGGCAGAAATGATAATTGCATTTTGCTTCTTCACGAAGAGCCACATACATTTTGGTCCCTTGAATATGTACAAAACCTATTTCACGGAAAGGCGTGAAAGTAGGTCAAGTGAGATTTTCGTTTTCACGAAGAGCCACATATCTTTGTTACATTCTCAACTGCACGCGCGCCCATTCCATATGGAAAAACACATTGAACAGAAAGTTCCAAAATGTAGGAAAGTTAAATTTTCATTTCTACGAACATATATATAGCCACATATCTTTACTTATTTTTTTCACTAATTAGTTATTGTTCATTCTAATTACTGGGTTCACGTAAAAATTCAGCTCTCATAGAATCATGTGAAGGTTTCCGTACTGCACAAAGTTGTTGCAAAGTAGTATTTTTTTTTTGCAGTTTTGAAATAGGAGAAACGTCTTTTGTGATTATCTCGAAAATGCTTTTTTCTTCAAAATCCACATATGTGGCTCTTCGTGAAAACAGTGTCGAATTGTGCCATTAAAAACTCCTCATTTTTTTTTTTTTACTTCCGGGTTGCATGCCTGGATTTGAGATTTAGTCCTTGTTTTAGGGCATACCGTCGGTTTGCTTTTTAGCATCAATATCAGTTCCTCTATAGACAGTCAAAGTTTCAAGTTTGTTTCATATTATACAATGTTTGAATAAATCCCCGTTATCTGATTGGTGGGTGGTTGATCACTTGTCATTGAATTATTCTTCCTAACATACGGCCCGGCCGCACTGAAAACAGTCACACTATTCAGGCGTTGTGTGAATGTTTCACTAACATGCGATGGAAAGAATAATGTCATTTGGTGACATGGAATGTTCCATTTTGCCTCATGGAATGGAATATACATCTGTCCCCTCATGGAATTATTCTTACCATTGCCCTCATAAACATTCATTGTTTGAATACTATTATGGAACCAATACAAGACACAAATCAACAAAACACAGCTTTCGTACAGTGCAGTCTGCGATAAGTACATTACGTAGTTTGCCATGAGGCGTTCTGGCAAAATGAGACAGAATTGGGCAGAGGTCCAAATGAGGGTTGGCAGGTATTATAGCGGACAAATTATCTTTAAATTTCTGTTTCTTGCAGTTTAATTGGCAGTGTTGTAGTACTCGTACTCGGTACTCGTACTCGAGTACTACTCGAGTACTTTTTTTGGAGTACTCGTACTCGTACTCGTACTCGAATGTCAAAGTACTCGTACTCAAGATAATGGTTCTCGTACTCAGGCAGCAAAGTACTCGTACTCGACATGTCGAAATTGTACTCGCTCATTAAAGTACTCGCCCTCGAATAGCAGTACTCGGAGCGAAAAAAAATATGGTACATGTATATAGCTTCACTTACCATGGCCTTGTTTTATCGATACTTTCAGTTTGAAATGGTTGATTGGCTTGTGGAGAAATCAAGATTTCCTGATTTTATCAAAGATTGCAATAAATCTGAAAATCAACACAAAAATACGTCCATTGATTTTTGTTTCCATTTCTCTCCACTACGGCTTGTGCCCAGTTCCGTCTCATTTTGCCAGAATGCCAATCGTTAATGTTCTCTATTGTACATGTTTCATCATTTCTGGTTTCTACTCTCAGATCCACATACTCCAGCTAGTGGAGGGGGCGGAGATTCGGGTGGAGGAGGAGGAGGAGGTGGAGGGAGTCAAGGGTCAAATACTGTCAAACCCGGAGGGGGAGATGGTGCTGGATCCCCTCATGCAGGGTACAACCCTTGCCCAGGGGGCTCGTGTGGTAAGCCGGGGGAACGACCAGTGCTTGACAACACTGCCCTTGTGTACCTGGTGTTTGGAATCGACCACTATGCCGCGAGTAATACAACGCAGGAGCATGTCGTGGACGACAGCAAGGTGAGAGGGAGGAGCTTCAGACTGGATTGGTCTGGTTCACTCTGGTTTGATCTGGTTCATGTCTGGCTCAGACTGGCTTGGTCTGGCTCAGACTGGTTTGGTCTGGCTCAGATTGGCTTGTCTGGCTCAGACTGGTTTGGTCTGGCTTAGATTGACTTAGTCTGGCTCAGACTGGTTTGGTCTGGCTTTGTCTGGATTGGTTTGGCTCAGACTTGTTTTGTCTGGCTCATACTGGCTTGGTCTGGCTCAGACTGGTTTGGTGTAATTCAGACAGGGTGTGCTGGCTCAGACTGGGTTGGTTTAGTTCACACTGGTTTTGTCTGGCTCAAACTGGTTCGGTCAGGCTCTGAGAGTTTTGGGCTAATTCCGATTGGCTCAGACTGCTTTGCTGTGGTTCAGACAGCTTTAAAATGGCTTCATCTTGCTGAGACTGGCTTGGTTTGGTTTCAGACTAGTTTGTACTTGTTCAGAGCGGTTTGTTCAATTGGATGGTCTAGTTAGGAGTGGTTCTGACTGGTTTCCCCGGATACAGAGAGATTTTTACTGGATTGGTTTGGCTCATACTAGCTTGGTCTGGCTCAGTATTGATTGTATTGGTTTGGTCTGCTTCAAACTGGCAAGGTCTGGCTCAAACTAGTCTGGTCTGCCAAAGAGCAGTTACTTGTTTGTGCCAAACTAGTGGTTTAGACCAGATTTAGCCAGTCTCAGACTTGTCTAGATCGGTGTAATCTACAGCAAATTGAATAAGGCTGATTCCTAAATTGTTTTCTAGATTTCATTTCTCTTCATGACCATGCCCACATTTTTTGTCCTTTTTTACATTTGTTTGTAGGGTACAGCAATTTATGATCCAGACTTTGACCTTGGGAGAGACGAGACGAAAATAGCTCTGTGTAAAATCTGCAAGAAGATCGCGGGGAGGAAGGACCTAGTCATTCCAGGCGGCGCTCAGTGCTTCCCTAAAGGTATCAGTCTCAATTGTAGACTAGATTTCATATTTTGTTACCTAAAACAGACGGTCCCTGCCAAGCAGTCAAGCCGCTGCGATGGTAGAGGGCGCTCTCAATAAGATGAATCAATCCAGCCTAGGGAACTTCTGCACTTGTATCCAAGAATTGGGAGACTTTTGAGATGTTGGTGGCAGCAAACACACTGGTACTTTTCAATTGTTCACGTCATGTTTAAAGGGAAGATACAACATTTGCAAACATCAAAAACCGAAATGATCAAATTATCACGAAATACCTTACTGGATTGTTCGGGAATGACAGTGTTAAGCATCCTGTAAAATCGTGGCTCCTGTGTGCTGGCTTTTTTTCAAAAACTGCTCCTTATTTTTCATATTTAGTTATTCCGCATTTTCTTTGCAATTGATTACACACCTGTGAAGGGGTACAAGCCTGCTGGACTGATTCTCTGACCTTACAACTCCCAAAAGTCTATAAATTGCTCTGTTTCATCTTAAGTGGGGTCAGGGAACCAGACTACAAGAATATGATTGGTTTTCTTGGTTTTTCCAGATTTACAAAACTTGAAACAAGTCGGTGCACTAGTATTTTCTGTAACATACTAATCCTCCAAATCCATTTAATTCTGAAAATTGCAACGAAACCAAATGTTGTACATTCCCTTTAAGCTAAAGCGCGCATGCTCAATATGACATAAACAACGGAAAAAGGACCAGTGTGCTTCTGCCACCAACATCTCAAAAGTCTCTCATTCTCTGCATACCTCACTCATATGCATTGGCTTGAATGCAGTGTGTGAGGCATGCTGGGAATTTCTCAGGTCAGCTTGCCAACATTCCCAAGACTGGGCTTGATTCATCTTGTTGAGAGCGCCCTTTATTGCCGAGGCAGTTTGACTACTGATGCCGAAGATCGGGATAGTCTTGAGTATCACCCGATGTCCAACGGAGCAGTCTCAGTAACCAACGTATGATATAATAATAATAATCTGGGAGGCTGACGATGCAGTTTAAAAAGTTGCTATTTAAGAGATACGCGAGGAGAAATTGCTAAGCGCCAACACATGTGCCTGTAATTTATTGGTCCTATCGACTGCACAGTGCCCGAACAAAGCGCGGGTAATACAAGCACTGTGCGATCGATATTCCCTGCCGTTCGTTTCGGGCAGTGTCACATTGTCACGCAGCAATTTCCACTCAACTCATGTACTCATTAAATTTACAATTTTCAAACTGCATCATTTTCCATAAACCGTTGTCAGTATTGGAAGATTTACAGTCTTTGGTAGCAAACGGGGTATCAAAATGTAGCTAACAACATTCCCCAAAGGTCTATATAAATGACGTTATAATGAAACGATCAGATTCAAACTTGTGACTCCCCAATGAGTTTGGACTTTCTTTTTTTGCATGGTTTAGAAGGCGCCCACTGAATGGTCAGATCTCAAGGTCAATTGAGATGCAGTCTTGTTTTGCATGACTTAATCGCCAAATTGCTTGCATATCATAGTTCCTTGCACATCATAGAATGGGGCTGCTTGGGCCTTTGATTTTTCATCCTTTTTATTACTATTTTAATTTTTTTTTTAACTTTCAGAATATTCTCGCCTCATCAACGCTATGAAAGCCACATACGAGGAGTGCAGTGACATCCCAGATACCTATTCCAAGAGGTTAATCGGACTACACAACAACAAGGTTTACTGGTTCGCTATGGCCTTCAAATCGGTACGTTAGATTGGGTTTTACCATACCAAGTGGTTCATTTGAACAATCTACTTTCATCTCTGTCCCCTGTTCACATTTTATGACTGTAAGCCAAGACATTCTTGTAGGTTCACTGAGGAATTTCTTGGGGGAAACCCACTGTCATTTGTTCGCAGTCTCTGGAAAAAAAACAAATTTGGACTCAATTTATTTATTCAGTTATTTATTTATTACATTTTGTTACCCAGGGTATGCCGTAACGCCCTAAACTGGTTTCCATTGGGGCCCTGCATAGAATACAAATGACTACACACATGTACAAATACAATACATTACAAATACCATACAATACAGTACAACACAATACAACACAATACAATACAATACAGCACAGCACAATACAATACAACACAATACAGTACAACACAATACAATACAACACAATACAACACAACACAGTACAACACAATACAATACAGCACAATACAATACAACACAATACAGTACAACACAATACAATACAGCACAATACAATACAACACAGCACAATACAGCACAATACAATACAACACAATACAGTACAACACAATACAATACAACACAATACAATACAGCACAGCACAATACAGCACAATACAATACAACACAATACAATACAGCACAATACAATACAACACAATACAGTACAACACAATACAATACAGCACAATACAATACAACACAATACAGTACAACACAATACAATACAACACAATACAATACAACACAATACAATACAGCACAATACAATACAACGCAATACAATACAACACAATACAATACAACACAATACAACACAATACAGCACAATACAATACAACACAATACAATACAGCACAATACAATACAACACAGTACAACACAATACAATACAACACAATACAATACAACACAATACAGTACAACACAATACAATACAGCACAATACAATACAACACAGCACAATACAGCACAATACAATACAACACAATACAGTACAACACAATACAATACAACACAATACAATACAGCACAGCACAATACAGCACAATACAATACAACACAATACAATACAGCACAATACAATACAACACAATACAGTACAACACAATACAATACAGCACAATACAATACAACACAATACAGTACAACACAATACAATACAACACAATACAATACAACACAATACAATACAGCACAATACAATACAACGCAATACAATACAACACAATACAATACAACACAATACAATACAACACAACACAATACAATACAATACAACACAATACAATACAACACAATACAATACAACATAATACAATACAGCACAATACAATACAGCACAACACAATACAGCACAATACAATACAACACAATACAATACAGCACAATACAATACAGCACAATACAATACAACACAATACAATACAGCACAATACAATACAACACAATACAATACAGCACAATACAATACAACACAATACAATACAACACAATACAATACAGCACAATACAATACAACACAATACAATACAATACAACACAATACAATACAACACAATACAATACAACACAATACAAAAAATAAAAGCACATGAGATTAATAAATAATTGTTAAGCAACTTTTATAAATATTGCAAAACTATTACAACTACATGAACAACATCGCTTTACTATAAGGTGAATTCAGTGAACACAAAAGAATGTGTATATTCATTGTGAAATCAAAAAATTAAGGCCAATGATTCGCTGATTCGCTGATTACTGGAGGGGTGAAAACCCCGCAAAAACCCTTTTGGGAGAAAACACTGTGAAATTCCTATCCGGCTCTGTATTTCTATGGCAACCAAGTTTGGCAAGTCGGTAGATCAGCACAGATTTAAGCCCCTGTCACACCTTTGCGTATCCTAATTCCTTATGAGTTCCTTATCAAACATTTTCAATACGCAGCCGTACGCTCAATTAACGTCGAAATGTTTTGATCACTTTGACTTATGTGCGACGCACATCTAGCGTACAAGTAACGAATTCAGCGCATCCATTGCGTATGAGATGCGTATGTGTTGCGTATGCAGTGCACAACATTATTTTTCGGGCTGCGAATAGGTCAGTATGCAGTGCGCATGCCGAGCGTATTCCGGACGCACCCAACTTATGCCAACAGCATGCTGACGCACTTCTGAGCGTATTCCCACCACATTTCCGCCGCTTGCCGTTCAGCGTGCGTTGCATCTGCGCTGCAAGTACGCTATGTATACGTCCAATACAGGCGGCTCATATGCTGACGGGGTTCGTCACGAACACATAGCGTACTCGTAACGCACTCGACCGATGCGGGACCGATGCGCTGCGTATTTATAACTTATGACCTGCATTACAGCGTACGCAGCGTAGTTTGTGCATGCCCAAAACTATCCTGCGTACTGGGCCGTACCATGCGTACATCTGCGTACATAAAACCTACACAAACCGATAGAGATGCATATGAGGTGCGTATTGTGCGTACGACTGCGTATGAAAAAAATGTCAATGCGCAACTCATAAGGAATTAGGATACGCAGAAGTGTGACAGGGCCCTTAGATCTAAAAAGTATGAAGACACTGATAAAATGATCACATATTTGCTGGAATATCACCGACTGAACTTTTTACGTAGTTAAGATTTGAATGAGGTTGGAGAAGCCATGGTTCTCAACTGCACATGCAAATTATTCCAGATGATTGTACCAGTTACAGCAAAGCTTGAGGCATAACATTGTTTTTTGGCTAAAGGAATCCTCAATGCCATAGCATGATTTTCTTGTTTAACGAATCTGAATTAGTGGTGTAAACAGATTTGTCATATACAAAGGATTTAATTTTGTTTATACATTTGTAAACAAGAATAGCCTTTTTTATCCTAAACTCACGACACTGAAATTTATGACGATGTATCCATGCTGTTCCAATATTTAACCAAATGAACCTGGAGTTCTTCAAAAAGAGGTTTTTGCAAAACTATAAAATATGTAGTTTATTTTTATATATCTTCAGAATATCTTCCAGGGCAAGTCCTCCTTCGCGGCTTACAAGGATTACAATGCTTGGGAGACGGCCATCCAGGAGGCAAAAGACTCCCTGACTGACGAGGAGAAAGTGGGTCTGGAGACGATGTTCCAGACAAGCGATTACTGGAAGCAAGTCTTCATGGAGATCGTTGGTGAGTTAAAGCCTCTCTCAAAAGAGATCAATCGGGGAGTGTGGCCCAGTGGTTAGGGTTCATGACCCATGATCAGAGGATCAGGGGTTCGAATCCAACTGATGCCTATATGTTGTGTCCTTGGGCAAGCCACTTCACCCCCACTTGCCTCACTCCACCCTGGAGTATAAATGGGTACTGGCATTAGCTGGGGAGTAACCTGCGATGGACCAGCATCCCATCCAGGGGGAATAAAATATCCTCAGTTGTTTCATGCCACGGAAACGGGAGAAAAATTAACGCCGGCCCGATGGCTCCTGACTGATACTCAAGTCGCTGACTCGGACTCGAGTTGGACTCCAGTCGCTATTTTTTGACTCGAGACTTGACTTGACTTAAAAATAGTTGACTTGAGACTTAACATGACTTGCTAAAATTTGACTTGGGACTGGACTTGACTTGACTTGACTTGGGACTGGACTTGACTTGACTTGACTTGGAAAAAAATGACTTGGTTACAACTCTGACAGATGTTACTTACAATAGAGAGCAACCTCAGCACTTGTGACTGACTTGTGACTGACTTGTGACTGACTTGTGATTGATTTGTGATTGATTTGTGACTGACTTGTGACTGACTTGTGACTGACTTGTGATTGATTTGTGATTGACTTGTGATTCACTTGTGATGGACTTGTGATGGACTTGTGATGGACTTGTGCCTGACTTGTGATTGACTTGTGATAGACTTGTGATTGACTTGTGATGGACTTGTGATGGACTTGTGATTGACTTGTGATTGACCTGTGATTGACTTGTGATGGACTTGTGATAGACTTGTGATTGACTTGTGATAGACTTGTGATTGACTTGTGATGGACTTGTGATGGACTTGTGATTGACTTGTGATGGACTTGTGATGGACTTGTGATGGACTTGTGATGGACTTGTGATGGATTTGTGATGGATTTGTGATGGACTTGTGATTGACTTGTGATTGACATGTGATTGACTTGCTACTGACTTGTGATAGACTTGTGATGGACTTGTGACGGACTTGTGATGGACTTGTGATGGACTTGTGATTGACTTGTGATGGACTTGTGATGGACTTGTGATGGACTTGTGATGGACTTGTGATGGACTTGTGATGGATTTGTGATGGACTTGTGATGGACTTGTGATTAACTTGTGATTGACATGTGATTGACTTGCTACTGACTTGTGATCGAATTGTGATTGACTTGTGATGGACTTGTGCCTGACTTCTGATTGACTTCTGATTGAATGTGATTGACTTGTGAAAGACTTGTGATTGGCTTGTGACTGACTTGTGATTGACTTGTGATGGACTTGTGATAGACTTGTGATTGACTTGTGATAGACTTGTGATTGACTTGTGATGGACTTGTGATGGACTTGTGATGGACTTGTGATTGACTTGTGATTGACTTGTGATGGACTTGTGATGGACTTGTGATGGATTTGTGATGGATTTGTGATGGACTTGTGATGGACTTGTGATTGACTTGTGATTGACATGTGCTTGACTTGCTACTGACTTGTGATAGACTTGTGATTGACTTGTGACGGACTTGTGATGGACTTGTGATGGACTTGTGATGGACTTGTGATTGACTTGTGATTGACTTGTGATGGACTTGTGATGGACTTGTGATGGACTTGTGATGGATTTGTGATGGATTTGTGATGGACTTGTGATGGACTTGTGATTGACTTGTGATTGACATGTGATTGACTTGCTACTGACTTGTGATCGAATTGTGATTGACTTGTGATGGACTTGGGATTGACTTCTGATTGACTTCTGATTGAATGTGATTGACTTGTGATAGACTTGTGATTGGCTTGTGACTGACTTGTGATTTGCATGTGATTGCTTTCGATAACTTTCGATCAATCACAAATACCATAACCACAATAATTTGCTCTCGTTCATCCCTATGCAGGAGTAACGAGTGCCATATACGGCGTTGCCTTCTCGCTTCTAGTGTGTGTAGTAGCTGTAGTGATCTTCACGGCCCATATAGGCGTTCTTCTCATAGCGTTCCTCACAATAGGAGGTAAGTACAGAGCACAACCAATTCCAAAGCGACATCACAAATCACCAAAAATTTAACCAACAGTTAACTCTTTATCCAACCTTTTAGTAGTGACCATAGCAACCAGAATTGGCCCGAATGGGAAAAACAACTGATATCTTTTCGTAATCCATACAAAATTTGTTTTTAAAACCCTATGATATACATGGTGAGTAAAAAAAAGCGGAACCCAACCCCAACAATTATATTTCATACCTGTTCATACCATACTTGTACCTGTTCATAGGTGTGTAATTGATTGCAAACAAAATGCGGACTAACTAAATATAGTAAATTTTGGGCAGTATTTGAAAAAAGCCAGCTTTTTCCAATGCTGGCCGGCTGACCAGCCTTGGAAATTGATACAAAAAAAAACAACTTTTCTTGAAAATGACATCGCACCAGGTGCCATGATATTAAAAGGATGCTTTAGACTGTCATTCACTAACTGAGACCAGTATAAAGTAATTCATGATAATTTGGTAGTTTTGTTTTTTGATGTTTGCAAATGTTGTATATTCCCTTTAAAATAAAAAAAAGATCTTTCAATAAAAGATATTGTTTTGTACAATATTTCCACATCAGAAAGAATCCAGTTTGCCTCGTTTAAGAAACATCTCGAACATGCAAATGTTGTGGACACAAACTGTACCTCAAAAAACTTGAAGACCAACATTACTCAAAAGCAACTTGTCAACTTTCAAAAGGGGCTTGAAAATACTGAGGCAAGCTACCAGCAAATGGCGCCCTCAGTAATCCATGTGTAACCTGGAAAAACAAAACAGTATGGGGGAACTCACACTAAATAGACTCTATTGGGATTAACTAACGAAACTAAATTAAACTCAGGATCTTTGAAGGGAAAAGTCGCGAGGAAATTTAATTAATAGAGAGACCAGAGACAAGACTTTGGATTTCAAATAAAAATGGACAAAAAAGGAAAACTATTTACAAAAGAGCACCACAGAGTAAATTAACCAAAGCAAGAGCTAAAACCAGGACTGAACCAAAATAATGACCAAAACTAAGAGTTAACTACAAAAACTAAAACCTAAAACCAACACAGTGTGAATCAATGGATCTTAGAATACACTTAGGAGCCACTTCCCATAGACCCATGTGTGACTGCTAGCCCGTAGCCAAATTAATTTGAGCACACATACTGGAATTTGTATTCTTCTTGAGTTAATTCTTTATTCTCGTGTACTAAAATTTAGAGTTTGAAAATCTATTTTCAAAATGCTCCTATTTTAACCAGAATTAATTTCCTGGGCTGAAATTCAGACTTAGTATCCCTTATAAAATACTTCAATACAAGTATCCCCCATAAAATACTTAAATTTGCGACAAATCAACACACCTTGAAAATTCCTACTTTTTCAGTAAAAGCCATATATCTATTTCGTGATAACCTTATGGAGACGTACATGTATTCACCTATAGAAATAGCCCTGTGGAGACATATACAAACTTTTGTTCCCTATTATGCATGTCTCCGTAAGGTAGTGAATTACAAAAGACTGTCTCTCTATGTGTGTCATCAGGTGTGATCATGGTAGTCGTCAGTATGTTCTACCTCCTGGGTTGGGAGATGGGTGCAGTAGAGGCGGTCTCCCTGTCCATCATTGTGGGATCTTCCATCGATTACTGCATACATCTCATTGAGGGGTACCTCGTAGCGGGAGACAGGGTGCCAGACAGCACTCATAAGGTAGGACACAAAGATTTAGATTTGATTTGATTTGATTTGATTTGATTTAATTCCAAACATCGTAATTATAACAATGACCAATTGAAATTAACGGAACATTGTTGATGTACCCTAACGTGGCGCACTTTGATTTTTCGCCTGTAGCGCCTAGTAAGAGCAACAGTTTTAGGCCAAAAAAAAATAAGTCGGTCTCTGGTCAGCGCGCGCGTCGATTTTAATCATGCGCGTCGATCTTTTTTTTTCCAAAATGTTCCGCGGTAGCTCCAACAGCACCCTCTATTTCTGCACCTCCTCAATTTTTTTTTACCAAAGAGCACCAAGGAATGGGAAATTGCACCAAGGCAAATGATCGAAAGCACCAAGGCAAATTGTGGAGGACACCAATGTACACGAGGACACCAAAAAAGCAAAATAGTACCCACCTTGTCTGTACAATCCAAGCTTGAAGAAAGAAAAAAAAGAAGCAAAAAAAAAAAAGAAGCCAAAAAAAAAGCCGCGTGGCCGCCTCAGTTCCGGAACTTTGGTCTGACCAGAGACCGAATATTTTTTTTTTTTGGCCTTAACTGAAATTTCACAGAAAGCGAAATAAATGGACGGATAGCTCAAACTCCCCTGAAACTTCAACCCGTATTTTTGGTGGGTCATGTCTCATTGTATTTTGAAGAATGATCTTAGAATATAAAGCCTAAAACAACGGCTGAACTGAAGTTTCTGTGTAGTAGTTAACGCCGCAGCACAGCCGTCAACGTCAGACTTTCTATTTTCACTCATCCATCCGTGGCTTTTTCTGAGCTGAACTTGCATTTATTTGGTAGGAACTATAAGCCTATCTGTAAATTGTCAATCGCACAGGACCTGTCGTTTCCAAAAAATTGAATTGTAACTGGAGCCCGATACGAACATGAAAAAGTTCTCTTACTTAAGGAAATTTCTCAACCGTAGTGCACTGTACCCTGGCTCGTTTTGTGCAAAACGATACGGGCCTTCGAGACACCCGTCTATTAGTAGAGTAGACTGGTGTCACAAAGGCCTGTATCATTTTGCACGTAAACAAGTCTGGGTACAGTAACAAGAAAACCAAAACTGAGTGAAATATAAAGCTGTATTGCCTAAACCCAATGCCAAGAATCTATTATACCACACCTGAAATGTATCAACCACAGAAAATATAAAACAAAAAAACGGCAGAAAACTTCCCAAGATTTCAGGATTTTCTATCAAAGGACCCTTTTACGTGTACTGTACACACAAACTCGCAGAAGTGCTGCAATTTACATTCTGCGCATGCGCAATCCATACTTTTGTACGTACTCAATTCGCAAATAGTCCCCCGTGAAACGTTCCCAAGGCTAGGCCTAAATGCCCAAGATCTGTGGGAAACATTCCAAGGAGCGGCGATGCTGGTAGCTAAGCACATTTGCTATGCACATCTGCTTAGCAAAAAGAGTTCATCATTTTATACTAAGCAGATCGATAAAGGGCCTCCCAATCTGACAGAACTTTTTTGTCCTAACAACGATTTTGTCACGCTCTTTTTGTGTTCGCACAAATCGCTAGTCGGCGGCAGAGATTCGTCGCTGGCGCACCCGGTACTCGGTCAGCACCATCGGCGTGTCGATACTGAGCAGCGCCCTCACGACCATCATCGCGTCGGTGCCGCTCTGCTACACCACCATCCAGCTCTTTGCGAAATTTGGCAAGATCGTAGCCATGAACACCTTCGTCTCCATCCTGTACACGCTGACGGCCTGCACGGCGTTCTTGAGCCTCGCGGGTCCCGCTCGCTACCGCTGGAACGTCAAATGGTTCGTCTTCAGCGCGTTGGTGCTGTGCTGTATGATAGGTTTGGTCGTTTTGATTCTTTACGTTCTCCATACGTCCGGCATGTCCATCCCAGGTCCATCTGGTAACCCTTTATTTTAAATAAATCCCTTACTTCCTGTATCAACCACCTTAAACCGCTTAACACTTAATGGCTTTAGAATCCATCAGCGAGTAAGTACATTGTAATAACATTGTAACACATTGTCAGTACATTGTAATACAATGTAATACAATGTAACACAATGTACTACAATGTAATACAGGTGCTAATAGGTTAAAGAAAAAGTAGGTAAAAGATATTTGAAGGATAAATATCCACAAAGAACGATTGACTGAGTGCAAATGGAGTTTGAAATCGACAATTCAGGTATGTATCAAACTTTTCATGTTAAAGGTACAGTTTATCATTTGCAGCTATCCAAAAGTAACTGACAAAATTATTGTTGAAAACCTTACTTGGTTTGAAGACAGTAATGGCACTAAACTCACTGTGAAATTATTCTTTCTGGCATGCTGTCATTTTGAAGAAAACAATAAGAGAAGGTCATTTCCAAAGATGCATCGTTTTTTTGGAAATTTCCATTTGTAGTTCATTTATAATTCAGCGAAGCCGTGAATGGGTGCACAGAAGCGTTGACGCAACGCACACGCGTGTGCGGTTGCTATAATTCGTTGGTTCCGAGCATGACATCGCGTAGCTGCAATCGGCTGAATGAGAACGTGTCCCGGACGCTGATTTCGGGCGCAATTCAAAACATGACTCTGCAACTTTTGAATTGAAATTGAGATCCTAGAATATTGTTTTCTCGGAATATACAGCATTCACCGAACTCAAACTTCATCAGGTTAGTTGTTAAGCACCTTCTTTAGATTTTGAGCACTTTTGTTGCTTCAAACGAAAAAAAAAAATGCACAAATGACAATTGATATACTCTACCTTTAACATTGTTTGTTGCTGCAATTTTTCTTGCTTCATACATATGCATCAATGGGGCTTATGCCCGGAATGGTCCATTTTATATGCAGGGTTTGTTTTATTGTCTCCACAATGAAAATTGGGAAGAATATATTTTTTACATCTATACAACTCTTTTACTCCTCCCGCCCCCCACCACCTGAAATACTGTCAAATTCTATTTGTAGTAACTTTTTATTTTCTGTTTAGTTTTAGTTTTATTTATTTACATACAGTATGTCCCCCAAAAGTGTTTGTCTTACTATTTTTGAAATAACTACAAAACCGTGAAGTGAATTTTGAAAATTTTTGATTGTGCAGATACTCCATATCCTTGGCCTAAACACCTATGAGTTTAATTTAATTTCATTCACACATCACTGCACAATTGTCGATTGATTACAACAACATTTTAGACACTGTGACCAAGTTCCTTGCCGTAATGAATTTCTGTGCTGTGTTATGTAAGCTGTGTAAAGTCCTTCATGTTGTGAAAAGGGCTGCGGTTGGGATTGGAATCATTGCCTGGCTACCAGTCATCATGGCAAGACCTCAGTTGAATGCTCAAGGGCAAATGATTCCAATCCCAAACCACATTAGCCTTTTTCACAACATGAAGGATCTTACACAGCTTACATAACACAGCACTGGAATTGCTTAAGGCAAGGAACTTGGTCACAGTGTCCAAAAATGTTGTTGTGATCAATTGACCATTGTGCAGTGAAGCGTGACTGAAATTAAATGAAACTCATAGGGGTTGAGGCCAAGGATAAGGAGTATCTGCATAATCAAAACTTTTCAAAAATTTTTGGGGGACATACTGTAGTTATTTTTCATAACAACTCACTGTGTGTCAGATAAAATACATACTAAGTTTGAACTGACCGTGTTTGAAATAATGTGTTTGTTAAATTGATAGTTCGTTGGGTACCATGCTGGTTCACTTGTATAACGGTATGCACATGTACATGTACATGTATTTTTGAGTCCGACGTGAGCAACCATTTGACACAGAACAGTAATTGCAATTCGGGCAATTCACAATGCAGTGCACCACCAAGAGTTTGCCACGGAGAGTCCATTTTTCAAGTTAAAGGTGGACAAAACATGGCCCATTTGAATGAGTGTCAGTAGACAACTTGAGCTAATTTGTTATAGATTGTGGCATAGCATTCTGCCACCTTACAAAAAAACACCATATTGATAGAAAGAAAAGGGCAAACAGATACTCGAATCGTACGCTTACGAAACTACTGACGGGATAAACTAACAATTTCAAATATCCTGCGCTGCGAATTTGTCGACCATCTCCCACAATGAACTGGGAAAAATGAACTCTGTGGCAAACTCTTGGTGGCGCACTGCATTGTGAATCACCCGAATTCGATATGAGTTATTCAAATAATAACTGTTATTAATTACACAAAATGTGTATATCTAGAATTTGCTTCAAGACATGAGAGAAGCTCTCTCAGCGTCTTCCAGAATTTGTTTTCAAGTTTTCGTGTCTTCGGACACTTTAAAAAAAAATTTCATCATGTGTTACACAGAGATATCTATTTTGTATTTTATAACACAGAAATTACTTAGCATAAAAATACAGTATGGATACGCGCAACTTAATTTACGTTTAGGACGTAAGTTATGTTGTGACTAAAAAAAAAATGTATTTTTTAAACGGCTTACAAAGTGTTTTGTAAGGAGTGTTTTGTAAGGAGGGTAGCAGAAATATTTAATTAACTGAGCATTGTATATTTTTCTGTTAAAGCGGCATTAATTGTATTTTTTCAAGGGTTATAGTTTAAGTGTGGCATTATGAGTAAAAATTTCATGTGGTTATATTTTTCACTTGCGGAATTTTTATTTAATGTTTTGAGCAGAAAGCTATGCGTCTTGTATTTTTAAAATGCATCTAAAAAACTTTCTTCGCGTGCAGGGTTCGAACCATTCAGGTAGGCCTATCATTTGCAAGTTCTGTAGTTGAATGGTCAAAAACAAGCAACAGTGTATATGTTGTTATTTTTATATTTATAATTACTTTTAGTTTGTTACACTTTGTTTTTTGGGACGATACCCAACATGCTCTGTGCATATTACACGTCATACCATGCATGTTGGCTCCTTAACTGCACTGGTACCTTTACTTCTAAAATGTAAGCTTCATCACCAGGGGGTGTGCGTGAACCAGCCAAAACTCTCGTCTGGATCCCAGACTGCTCGCTATCTAACTTGTATACTGCCCTCAAGCGGCCACGCACAGTCCAAATAAAACTGTGGCTGTAATTTAATTTTGGTCTATCCGTAATGCCTCTCTGATGATAAGTCGCAAACTCCATCAAGTGATAGCAATCCTCTTTGTGGCTTTGTAAGAAGTCTGACCCAGCAGTGACCTTGTGATCGCCACTGGGTCACTTTGACCGACCTCTGACTCACTTGGGACTGAAATTTTGCCCGTGGAGGCTTGCTAAACACCCCCCCCCCCTTCCCACGTTGATTTTGCCGACAGTTCCTTTGAGCTATCCCTTGCCAGATCGATGCCGCAAATATTAGTAATCAAAGTAATCCCTTTCAATTAAGTCGGGGAAGTTATGTAAATTGATGACGCATGTGGCACTCTCTGAGAAGACATCTGATAGTCTCAACCCGGCTCTTGAGACAGCTCCTCCAAAGATTATTTCCTTTCTATCCACTTTCTCTTTCTTCCTAAGATGTTCTTCTTTTTCCTATTCGGGTTGTTTTGTAACTTCAGCACTAGATCTGCGTTGCTTATGAAATTGTATCGGCGAAGGGAAAAACCCATATTGAATGTACATAACCCGAGGCAAAAGTTTCATCGTGCAAAACAGTGATTGATTGCAGTACCAGCTGCTGCATCAGATTTAAACCAGATTCGAACCCCAGCAAGTTAGGGGGTTAAGTGGTAAGACGTCTGCACTAGTAAGCAGGAGGTCATGGGTTCGAGTCCCATCCGAGTAACCTTGTAAATTTTTCTCTTGCAAGCCCTCGGACAACACTGAGAATAGAATGCTTATGGAATTACATTAGTGAAAGGCAACACATAAGCTTTGAATGTAAATCACTCATTTCTTTCAAAATCTTAATTGCTGTGGAGTTAGAATTTTCCGGAGCCCGTTTTTCATTTCTCTTCAAATTAAGAAATAGCTGAAGCTTCATCCCCCTTAAGTTCTGTTTATTTTTTGTCCTGAATGTTACTGTCGTTACTTTCTTACATTAATTGGTTGTTTCGATGTACACACCAAACAGCTGTTTCTATCGTAAACGTTTTTTGTTTCCTTGTCTGTTATCCCTTTTTTTTTCTTTCTCAGACCTCTCTTTAGGTTTTGTACACATTTCTTCTACTCATACACTTTGGCACTTCGCAAATCCGAACAACTTCAAACTTGGCGCATACATAGACAACGACCTTAAGATGTATGCCGATGACCTCCGCCCTGATTACATCCTCAGGTGTCAAGTTCATCACATTAAAGGCACATTTATTGGCTATAGACTTAGGTACACGATTGAAGCTCATTGTTATGTCATTACATGGAGTTGGAACAGGTCTGACCACATGGTTGCCCAGAGGCCTGGCCTGGACTCCAGAGAGGTCGTAAAGTTAATTCCCAAATAATATGTTTCATGGATTGATCCAATTTCCTTTATTCTCTGTAACCACATTTTGTAGTTAGGGAGTTCTTTGCTTGTTCTTCAAGTCGTTTGTCTTTGTAGGTATTTGCTTAAAATACCAGGATCACCTGTTGCTTGTTTCCGTTGACTTGAATATGTACCTTTACATGGATGTGTTACAGATGAAAATGTAAGAAGTTATAAAGTCATAACCGAATAAAACTGCCTTGTGGTAGCTCTAAGTTGGAATGATTTGAACATTAATACAATTTTTGTTCCTGACATAAACATTCGAAACAGCTTGACTATTGTACTCAAACTCATTTCTAATTCAGTTTCTTTTGCCTTAAAGGTACAGTTCATCATTTGCAGCTATTCAAATAGTATCTGACGTAATTTTTGTTGAAAAACGTAGTTGGTTGAAAGATACTTAGGGAACTAAACTCCCTTATTCTTTCTGGGAAGCTGTCATTTTGAAAAAATCAACGAAAGAAGGCCTTTCCAAAGATGCACCATTGGAAATTTCCATTTGTAGTAAATTTTTTTATTCAGCGAAGCGAGCGCAAGCTTTGGCACGACGCACGTGCATGGTTGCTATAAATCGTCGGATCAGTGCGCGACATCCTGTAGCTGCAATTGGCTCAATTAAAACGTGTCTTGGACGCTGAATTCAGGCCCAATTAGAAAACATGATTCAGCAACTTTTGATTTGAAACGAGATCCTAGAATGCTGTTTTTCTCAAAATATACAGCTGAAGCTGAGCTGAAACTCATCAGGTTAGTTGTTCAGCACTCTTCTTTACATTTTGAGCACTTTTGTTGCTTCAAACGAACAAAATGCACAAATTACAAATGATGGATCGTACCTTTAATAGTTTGCCAATCCAGCGGCATTTGATTTGTTCCTTAACATGGTTTTTGGTTCGAGCTCAAGGTCGTCTCGTTCTTGTCCGCCATAGATTTCTTGAAATCTCAACCATCTTAATAACCTCTCATGAGTTATCAGTGCCCCAAAGCGCTAGGTGAAAAGTGACTCATTTGGGCCCCAAATTCTGCCCTAAGCCTCCGTAACTTAACTCAATCAAACTCACATCCATCAAAACTTACTTTTCTTTTAACCATGATTGATGTTTTTGGGGTTTTTCTGGGAAAATCTTACGACCAATTATAAATACATATTTCTTGATTAAACATGCAAGTTGTAATATCGTCTGTCACTTTTTTCAAGTGTTGGAATGTTTTCTCCAGGGGTCATTTCATTTGGCGCAACATTTATCTTTATTATTATGGGATGTTGCGGGAGTCTCTGAGTGATTTTATCTGTGCATTGCCTGGTAAAGATGTTAGAGTTGTGCACTTACAGGTACTTTGGAAAATGGATAACCAATATCATCACAGCAGAATATCAGGGTATCTGATAAGAGTTTAAGCATCCAGTGAACATTCAGTAACTCAACCTGTTGCACTCACATGTACTTGAAACTAATTAAAGAGGCGAACTAACAACAAACCGTCACATTTGAAGACAAATTATCTTAATGAAAGTGCAACGACGAAAAAGCACAAACTGAATCTTGCCGTTGATCCATATTCTCAAAGCTTGTTGATCACTGTTTGTTGGGAAATGTGGCCTAGTGGTTAGAGTTCATGACTCATGATCAGAGGGTAATGGGTTTGAATCCAGCTGCTGGTCATGTGTTGTGGCCTTGGGCAAGCCACTTCACCCCCACTTGCCTCTCTCCACCCAGGAGTATAAATGGGTACCGGAATTAGCTGGGGAGTAACCTGCGATGGACTGGCATCCCATCCATGGGGAATAGAAACATTCTCAGTTGTTTCATGCTACTGAAACTGGAGATAAACGTCGGCCTGATGGGCCACATTTGCTCATGACAGACTTGTAAAGTTGGTACGCGGTCAGTCGGTACCCGTGTTAAGCGCACTGACTTAAATGTGTTGCATGAACATTATTGACGGGTTTACACAAAACATGGAAGTGAGCCGAGGGCACTGAACGGCGGCGTGACAAACAGAAGTCACGATATTTCAGAATTTGTTGATTCCGAGTATTCAATAAAAAATATCGGCACCTGTTGCAATTTCATCAAAAAAGTTTCTGTGAGAAAAAAAAAGGGAAACAACAAGCTGTGCTGGCTTTTCAACAACTCTGTCATGTTGCAAGGGATTGCGAAGGGAAGTTTTGTGTGAAGGAAATGTTGTTGGACTTGTGAGAAAGACACGTCCCCCTCTCCAGAATTAACCTTGTCAGGACAACCTGAGAGAATTGTGCAAACCCAGCCATCAGTCGGCAGTGTCGTAGCCTAGATGCTTGTGATGATCACAAGTAATCACAAGCCCTGTCGCAAGTAAATCACAAGTCAGTTCACAAGCTCAGTCACAATTCCAAGGGATGAACAATAACACAGAATTGCTGTAGTCACAGATCATAAGGACCCTTGAGTTGACTTGTGACAGGACGGCTTGTGATGGACTTATGATAGATCACAAGAACATCACGAGCCCTGTCACAATCAATTACAAGCTCAGTCACCAGCTCCAAGGGATGAACAAAAGCAAAGGATTGTCTTGGTCACAATTCACAAGGTCTTTGAGTTGACTTGTGACAGGACGGCTTGTGATAGACTTACGATAGATCACAAGCACATCACAAGCCCTGTCACAAGCACATCACAAGTCAAATCACAAGCTCAGTCACAAGCTCCAAGGGATGAACAAAGACAAAGAATTGCTGTAGTCACAGTTCATAAGGGTCCTTGAGTTGACTTGTGACAGGACGGCTTGTGATGGACTTATGATAGATCACAAGAACGTCACAAACCGTGTCACAAGCACATCACAAGTCAAATCACAAGCTCAGTCACAAGCTCCAAGGGATGACCAAAGGCAAAGAATTGCTGTAGTCACAGTTCATAAGGGTTCTTGAGTTGACTTGTGACTGGACGGCTTGTGATGGACTTACGATTGATCACAGCCCTGTCACAAGTACATCACAAGTCAAATCACAATCTCAGTCACAAGCTCCAAGGGATGAACAAAAGCAAAGGAATGCCTTGTAATAACTTGTGAGTTGACTTGGGATATAGGACGGCTTGTGATGGCCTTGTGATTTGCTTCTGACGGACTTGTGATGTCTTGTGACTCATCACAACAACCTCCACTACGACACTGCCAGTCTGCTCAAGCAAAACCACCAAGCTCCCGTCTTAAGATTAAGAGAGAAAAATAAACTGGAAGCGGAAACGTACATAAATAAATAAGGGACGCTCTCGTGCTAGGCTTGAATTAGCCATTTCCCCTCATGGCATGAAGCCCCGGCTGTGGCCTCGTTCCTACCCCCCTCCCAGCCTCTCAATGAAAGCGCCAGAAAATGTCTCTCCAACATTTCTATTTCCGTCCTGTCATCAATTAATTACTAATCTGCTTGACTGGGATGATTGGCCAAAAATATTTTTCCCCCGCAGTTTTGCCTACCCCCCCCCTCCTTTCAATCTTCCAGAACTCTTGAAAAAGTACTTTGACACTTGATTCGTCCTTGATTTTCTGCAATTTTGTTTTGTTCTGTCATTGACAACTGATAAGTCTTGAGTCTGTTACGATCCATCTTTGAAACGTTCATTGTACTTCCTATCACCCAAAAGTTTTTTTCAGCGTTTAAGTTAAAGGGAATATACAACATTTGCAAACATCGAAAAATAAAACTACCAAGTTTTTACGAAATACCTTACTAGGATGTTGGTAAATGATAGTCTCAAGCATTTTGTAAAATTATGGCACCTGGTGTGAAGTAATTTTTAAGAAAATAGTATTTTTGTATACATTTCCAACGGTGGTCGGCCGACCAGCGTTGGAAAAACCTAACTATTTTTCAACTACTGCTCCATATTTACCATTTGTTTCAGTCCAAATTGTGTTTGCTATTGGTTACATGTTTCATGAACGGGTGCAGGCCAGCTAGACTGGTTCCCGTGCCTTACAATTTTCCATCATCTATAAATTGATCCATTTTATCTTTTGTGGAGTCAGGGAACCAGACTACTTAAACATTTTTGTTTGTCTTGGTTTTTCCAACCTTTTCGAACGCAAAACTTCAAAAATGTCAGTGTAACAATATTTGATCTATATATACTAACCCCTCAAATAGTTCATTTCTGAAAATTACAACGTACATCAAAAACCAATGATGTACATGTACATGTACATTCCCTTTAAATTAACAATACCTTTCATCCAAGATATGGTTTTGTAGAATTTAATGTTGATCACAGAAGAAAAAAAACTCAACTTGACAAACAACACTCAAAAGTTCTTTTCAGCGTTAAGTAAACAATACTATCGTCTAAGATCGAGTTTTGTAGAATTGAATGTTGATCACAGAAAAAAAAAGATGCTAAACGTGACAAATGACTGCTCTAAATTTAATGAAATTTTAACCTAAACCAGCCATATCTCGGACACAGCATTGTGACAAACTTGTTTAAATTCTTTGTTCAAAAGACTACCAAAAGAACTTTAGAATCAAGTGACAATGAAATTGCTACTTTTCCTGACTGCATCTTTATTCCCCCCCCCCCCTCCCCTAAAAAAACATGTTCCAATCACTGTGCCATGATTTAGCATAGAATGTATCTGTTAAGCCGAATTAGCAGTAACTGCCTGCAAAAACCAACATCTGACTACACTTTCATCTGACGTCGCTAACATCATTTCTGACAAGTCCTGAGATTTAGAGTACTTAACAAATAAAACTGGCTAGCCAGTCTTTCTTCCCAATTAACGCCCACAAAAGCCAAACACAAAAATTTGCATCCATGTTCTGTCCCGTCAAATTTCAGAGTTCCAACTTCGCTGTTCAACCCAGCACAGTTGTTTTATCCCCAGATTAGCCGGAATACACGCACCGGGCGCGATCGGGCATCCAGCTCGACCGTAATTCATCTGGAGACCGTATTACTGCTTGGGCTGCAGCTCTTAATCGGGTGACGGGGCCCCGCTTCTGAAAGGAAATCATTCATTAAGGGTAGCTCTTGGAGTCCTGGAGTTCGGGACCTAGACATTACGTTGCTACCCCCATATAAGTGTGACGGGCTTCAAAGTACAGCGCCTTCTCTTCCACATGGTGTGCCGGCCTTAGACATCTCAAGACAGGTGTGTGTTAATTCAGCAGGTGGCCTGGATGAACGTAGCACGATATCAAGTTTTCCACGGGATAATTAATTTATGTTTAATAGCTGCTTTGTCATCTTGCATTTCGTAATTTTCAAATCTCGGTGTTTTTTTTTAGATGGTTTGAGTAGCTGGCATGATCTGGTACAGTTGGCGATTTGTAGATTTTCTTTTATTATTATTGTTATTATTTTATTATTTAATTCTGGTAATGAACCCAAGGATTCCTCAAAAGCGCCCTAGGCACTGTAGCTCGCAAGCCTGAAGAAACCTGTAGAGAGAAGACAATGAGAAGAAGTTACAGTTTTAGAGGTGGGAGGAAAACCCAGAATGATATTCTAGGGAAAACCCACGGAATCAGGCAGGGACTGAAAACCCAATCCACATATTGGCCCAGGCGGGATTCGAACCCAGGTCACAGCGGTGGAAGGCGAGAAAAGAACCGCTACGCCAACCTGACTCCCCCAACCTGACTCCCCCAACCTGACTCGTCCTTCTTTAAAGAGTCTACTTTATAACTTGAGAGTTTTACAATCATGTCCGCTACTTAAAAATCCTGAACACTCTGTTCTTTGCAAAGTTTCCTTTTGTGGAGCACGTGTTTTCAAGAGCCGTGAATCCCTTATCAGGAAATGACATCCCCCCCCCTAAAAAAAATAATTGAAACATTTTAAAGCCCGTCTTGTGCCAATATTTATGCTTGCTGTACAGCCCAAGTTTTCCCCAAATGTGAGGGGTATCTGGAAAGGTTTCTGATATCTTCAAATATGTCTCAAAATTGTTCTTAAAACACTTTTCCACAAAAAAAGTTTAGAGAATGCCCACCCCCTTGTTGTAATGTCAATGTTTATAAAGTAACTTAGTTTAGAGTTAAAATTTTAAGTGCATTGCCGAAGTGTATTACTTCAGATTACTAAAACATATCCAGCTGCAGTTTCCCTAGTTAACCTTGCCCCCCCCCCTTAACAAATTCTTTCTATCCTTTTCCCAACGCCGTTAGTGGCAGGCCAGGTGTGACAGAAGTAGGTTGCACGCTAACAAGGTTGGTGGTTTGGCGTTTATAGTCCGGTGGGGATTACCGCATCCGCGGTAGGCCCGGGGATCAAGCCATGCGTCCCGTGTGAGTTAGATCACCGTGCGCTTGACGTAATTGGCCGTAACATCTGAAGGCCGAATCGAGCGAGTCATTGGTCGTTAACGGCAGGATTAGTCCGACGGCGAGTGCTACTGTCAGGAACAGGACCATGCATGGTTAGTCGGACTTGATCTGGTCCCAAAAGTCTCAATTTAGGATATCATTTATAGTCAGTCCATCTGTCAGTCAGTCGGAAAGATAAAATGAGGACCATTCCTTTACAACCTAGCATATTTTTCAACAAGACTAAGCTTGCCTACCAGTGGCGGCACCAGACTCTGAAATTGGAGAAGGGGGGGGGGGCAATCCGCTCGGTTCACAAGTACCCCCTCACCGGCAAACAAAAGTACAGTTGGGGGGACCGACCGACGCCATCTTGCCTGACTGCAATTTTGCTGCGACGCGCGGCCGTACCACTGCGTGAAGAACAAGTCCCGTGGTAGAACCCCTGGTGTACGTGCGTCACAAACTTGGAACGGTGCGCGTCAACCAGCTAAATGTCCCGCCCATGGGACGTCGTTGCTAGGTAAAAGGGCGCCCTTTTCGTTGGCGCACGGAGCCCATTTGGGGACAAGGAAATATTTTTGCGGGCTACAGCCAAAATAAAATCTTAAGCCTGTGTATATACACGTGCGTGCCAATTGTAAATAAGCTACTAGAACAACTTAGAAGTGTAGTCGTTTTTATGAATGAGAAATGTATCAAACCGCAGAATGGTGTATAACATATGTATAACGAATGTGATGCCATCGAGCTTAATGAGTCATCTTTCGACCTTAGTCCATTTTTTTACAGATTTGAAAAGAGCACAATCTCGGCATTACTGCTGTGAAAACCACATGCTGGTACCATCTTTAATTCAAAAGTTATTTAAGTCGGAACACCAAGAGCTGTGATGAAGTGATGTGATGAAGTGGCCCTATTTAAATTTGGCCTGAATCTCCAAATGAAAGTTCCCGACAAACGACTCATTTAGCTTGATCGCATCACAAATGTACAAAGACCTGCACACTATGGCTGTATAAGTGCATGTGTGGCCCGTTTTGTCGACCAAAGTACCAATGTTTGTAAAGCTTTCATTGGCCCAAAATGTGTTCACATTTTATGAATCTTAACAGTGAAGAAATAAACATGATTAATCTATTTGTTGATAAAATGTTGGGAGAAAACTGGGGGAGGGGGCAAACTTAGCTAAGGACATTCATATCAGTCCGTAAGTCAGTCAATCACACACTCAATCAGTTGTCCGTTACAACTCAGTCGGGGAGTCGGGGAGTCAGTCAGTCAGTCGGCCAGGAGAAAATCAGGCTGGACGTTCATCAGTCTGAAGGGTAGACATGATGTATTGCAATTTGTGGCACAATCATCCTACCTTCTTAGGTAGCTTTTTTCCTCCAATTATTAACACTTTTTTTTTCTTTCTTTATTCCCCCAATGTCAAGTGCATTTCCACGGAGCCATGATCTAGGCCAGATGTTTGAACTCGAGAATTATTGAATTACAGATTGCAGATTTGCGATTTCGTCTCTTCTTGGCATTTCTCAGGGCGTGACACGACTTTCGCTCCCGTTATCGCGAGTCTCACAGAGACAGCATATAATGTGCTAACCAATTTTGATAATCCAATGGAGTGCATTCTTGCTTCCTTTCATTAATTTGACGCATTTCTTCAGCCGTATCGGGCACCCATATTGAACATTTTCTGTTCCGCTCGGCAAAGGATGCTCCACTAATCTGTAGACTGTTCACAGCCAACTGTCGACATATCTTTTTCCTTCTTTGGAATTAAAGATGTGAATTCTTTGGACTTTTTTTCTAATCAGATTTGAAGTTTTGCAGAATTTCATGTGCTACATGTGCTGCCGGGCTTCTTGCCCATGTGGTTTTTTTTCTGTCTTCTTTCCTGCCTGCGCAGGGATGTTTTTCTCAAATTTCACTGTCTCCGAAAGGCCTTAATGTGATTAGGATGTTACTCAATCGGCCCATCGCAAGGCAGGCTAGACTTGCGCTAGTCCCAGTGTGTTCAGCGTTATGAGGTGGAGTGACAAAGAACACTATAGGTACATGAATAATCAACTCATTCTTTGGTCTCCTGATAACAACAGATGCTGAAGTGACTTGGGCAAGTTTAGTCGTCTATTACCATGACAACATGTAAATAATGTATTCTTATCAGTTCTGATACCCCTTTTTCTACCTCATTCCCGTGTCATCAAAATGAAGAGTTTGTTTCCAAACGTGACAAAATGCCATTTTCTTACTTTTTAGAATCTTACCCTTTCCCCGTGTTTCAAGTTGCTCAAAAACAGTTTTGACGGCCGTTATTTAGATAACACACTTTAAGAATACAATCGAGCAAACACTTTAGTTTTGGAAACATCAGTTATACTGTGTATGCTATACATGTATAAGTTTTTATACGTTTTTGTTTCAAATAAACAACCCCCAAAAAAGAAAGTCAACACTCATTGGAAAGGTCATAATTTTAAAACTGATCGTCTTACGATAAGTCATTTATATAGACCTTTGGTCAAAAAAACATACAATCCCTTCACAAGCCAAAAGTCCTCCCAAAAATCCTCAATTTACTTAACGTTCCGACTCGAACCCAAAGTGCCTTAGACAAGTTTAGTTCCAACTTAAAGACTTCCGAAGAAGTCAACACCCCTCCTTACATGCCTCTCTCTCAAGGTCGGTAATGAGGAGGGCACATTACTCTGGTGCCATTCAGTCTCCATCCGGATCTATCTGTCTTTGTGGCTCCCCTACGGGCCGTCACTTACGACCCTCATAACCGTCCCCCCCCCCCCCCCCCGTCCCCCTCCCCTCATGAAGTCTTGAGGAGGATACATTCATTAACACTTTCTCACATCTTTGATCGACATCAAGGTCACCCAACGACTTTCTCACTTTCAGAAACTTCCAGCATTGATCAATCTTTAAAAATTACTTCTGGAGATGTAACACGAGTTCATCTCTGCTAGCAAATTTGTAATCGGATGGTGTGGGCTTTTGTTTTTCCTGTTGTGTGATTGATACTGCTTTTTTTCTTCTCGAGATGGAAGTTAATGTTTCCTCGGTCACTCAACAAGATCGAGCTCATTCTAACACTTTCCTATTTTCTGCTATAAGTGAGACCTTTTTTTTCCTAATCACGCACAGTTTAAACAGGAAGTTTTAATCTTTTTAAGACTGAGCTTTAGCAAACCACACCTGTGTCATTTTAAACAACTTCGATTGATTGAACATGGAATTAAGTTATTGTAACATTGAGCTGAAACGTATCTTCATCTTTCGGAAGTTAAGTGACATTTGCGCCAATTCAAATTGAAGTTGACCTTGGGGTTATTAAGAAAATTTTAAACCACATAAGTATCACAAAATGCTCCTCTGAAAGATTTTTTTTAATGTATTACTTTTGAATTGGAATGTGCACGGTTCATTGAGGGCGCCAGACACAAGCGTAAAAAAAAAGCAAATGAGCAAGTTTCAGCTGGTTCACATGATGGTTCACATTGAAGCACTGATGGTTACCGGGGAACAAACCAACAAGTTAATAGTTTTGCCAATAGAGGGCCTGTATGTACACAGAGCGGATGAAATATCTCATATAGTTAACCATAAACTAAACTCTGACCAAATGCAAAATAGTACATGATTTTTAGACTATTTACTTTTTAGGACTAGACTTCCAAGTTCCATTGCATCACTGGTTACCCATAGCCTCAAGCATTATAATCTACAGCAGGGAGCCAGGACCAAGGTTTTAAGCAAAACAAATTGACCATAGTTTAATTTAAGATTTCGCACTTAAATATTAACGAGCAACTGCAATGTATGCCTCAAAAATAAAGACGCTATTTTATCCTGTGGTATTTGTCCAAAATTTCTCAGTGTTGGTCAAAATTTGTGGTTAATTACGCCCTGTGAAAGACAAAAAAAACAACCCCAACTTGAGTGATTAGGGTTTGAAAACAAGCTTATTAGAGTCTTCCTTCCAAGGACTTGAAGCGACCTAGATGGTGCTAATGTGGTCATCGCTGAGCTAATTGAATTAGCCAGAATAATATGCTGCAATCGCATGACCAATTAGACTGTTCTTAAACATTCAGTCACCTTGAAAAAAAAATCTGAGGTGGTCTCTATTAGGCCTGGGCGAGTAGTGGATTTCCCTACTCGAGTACTCGCAGAGAAATTACTTGATAGTTGAGTACTCCCGAGTAGTTTACTAAATCCCCATAAAGACACACAATGGCATAAACATTACGGCTTCAAAGTATCTCCACTTAGTAATTTAGTATTTTAAATTTACATACAGTTGCCTTAACATGTTGAACATATTGTATTGTGACAAAAAATGAAAATACTGTTTGTACATGTATTGTATTGTGATTACCCTAATCTTTATGGGGTCTGCCCATGCAGGAACAGAGAAGAGAGCCCCTAAATAAACTGCAGTTAGTGAACAGACACATACAGTTCATGTGAGACACGTTTATACTTTACCAGATGTACACAGTTATTCTTATATAATCACTTGTAATGCATTGAAATGTACATAATAATGAATTGATATTTTAGGAGCTTCAAGCCAATGCTTTTCAAAAAACTATAATATTTTATGATCCTGCACTGTTTGGACTAAACTGGTGGAATAATTGTCATATAAATACTATGTATTTAATAATTGATAGTGAAATAAATACTACCAGCTATACTAGTATATAACTGATGGTGATATACTAAATGAATATTTTAAGATCATAATAATTTAACCCACTGATAAGATACACAGAACGTATTCATGACAAACAACATAACAACTCTAATGAAATAATTATAATGTCCTGAAATTTTCTAAGTATTTGTTCGTGAGTCATTTAAGGAGTTATACACAACAAAAATATTTTACAGAGTTTCTGAAAGAAACTATAAAGTATCGTCATCACCTAATCAGCAGTTCAAATGACTTTTTTATTCCGCAATATTGTGATGAATATTTTGAAAAGTGTTCAGAATATTTTGAAAAGTGTTACAAATTGTTGTTTAATGTTTAAAATGTTTTCAATATAATTAGTAAAAAAAACTTTGATTGAAACTGGTTTATTTCTATGCGAACCTTTTCCTTATTTGATAAAAATTAATAAATAAGAAAATGCTTGACATGCTAAATATATAAATATATATTGTAAAAGTTAACTTTTTTATGCAGAATCAATGAAGTAGAATTTTGTTGAAATTGTTGAAACATCTGAGAGAAATCAGTTGGCGTATTAGTGTTTTGAAACTCGTAGTTTTTCCTAGATAGTTCCACAGGGTTGTGCAACAATTTGTTTTGAGTGTACACAGTTGTGGCATGGACAAGAATGCCATTTTATTTTGTATATAATCGTGAAGATGGCATTAAAGTGTGGACTGTGTCAAATCAAACATGTGTGAGGCTATCTAAATCATTGTATTACAACTTAAAGTTGTTTTGTTCCCATTTTCCCACCACCTTTAACCACGATTACCAATTTTACTACCATCATTACCACCCTGCAACCAACATGGAACCGTCTTAACCATGCACCAATCATCATCACGACTGTAACCACCCTCATTAACACCTTAACCACCATCATTCACCACCACCTTATCACCTTAACCACCATCATTAACACATTAACCATCATCATTCACCACCACCTTAACTACCAGCACAATCACCTTAACCACCATCATTAACACCTTAACCACCATCATTCACCACCACCTTAACTAGCAGCACCTCGCAAACTTAAGCACCATTGCCAGCACCTTAACCATCACTTAACCACTGCCATTACAATATGCATGTCAATAATCATCAAATGTTAACCACCACCTCAGCACCTTAATACCACCATCTGTACAATTATCACAACCTTAACCACTGGTCATCACCAAAATATCACCATCATTACACCTTAACTACCACCCACTGCCATCACGACCACCTTAACCGCATAATGACATCTTAACCACCACCTCACCACCTTTATACCCCCTTTTTTACCATCATTGCAACCTTTACCACACTATCATCACACGTTAATTAGCACCTTAACACGCACCATCCACACGACCTTAACCATCATCGCACCTTAACTAACACCTTAACCACCATCAAGACGACCTTAACCATCACCACACCTTAACTACCACCTTAACCACCATCAAGACGACCTTAACCATTGTTACACCTTAACTGCCACCTTAATCATCATAAAGATGACCTTAATAACCATCGTTACACCTTAACTACCACCTTAACCACCATCATAACCACTTTTAACCATCATCACAACCTTAACCACCATCACGACCACCTTAATCATCATGAATACACCATAACTACCACCTTAACTACCACCACGACCACATTAATCATCGTCATCGCACCTTAACCACCACCTCCCACCTTACACATGTACCCCCTTTTATACATCATTACAACCTTTACCGATATCATTACACCTTAACTACCACCTTACCCACCATCTAGACGACCTTAACCACCATCACGACCACCTTCAACCATCATCACAACAACCACCATCACGACCACCTTAACCGTCATGAGTACACCTTGACAACTGCCATCACTACCACCTTAAACACCATCATCATCACACCTTAACCACCATCTCACCACCTTTTGTACCATCATTGCAACTATTACAACCATCATCACACCTTAACCACTATCTCACCATCACACCTTAACCACCATCTCACCACCTTTTGTACCATCATTGCAACCTTATCCACCATCATTACAACTGTTACAACCATCATCACCACCTGAACTTCTGGTATCACCACAGTACCACCTTTTTTAATCACATTTATGACCACAACCCCCCCCCCCCCACCATCACGCATTTCACCTTCATCATTTAATTTCCCCGCATCTTCCTACATCGTCACCTTTGCAACATCTGTCTCCTTATCTCTCAGAAGGAAACATCTCTATCCCAATCCTCAAAACCACCATCCCCAAGGTACCCGGACTTCATCCAGCTCATTACTCAACTTCCCCGATCCTTCAGTCCCGCCTCCCCACATCCCCAACTTGTCGAAACCCCGTCTTCGTCAAATCTTATCAATTACCCTGTCCCATCTTCTCTCCCTCAGGTCTTCCTTCTTAAAAATAGTCTTCACCTAAACATAGCCTTGTCACAACAAATCATATCAGTGCATCATTTGAAACATCCCCTGTATACTGCATCTCCTGTAAAGATTTTGATCCGGCGCGGATCTGCAAATGATCCCATCTTATCCTGACGACGAGCGTCAACCTCCGGCTGCCGGACTTAGCGCCCGAGACAGTAATTGCATCAGATAGGCATATTTCGTTTCACCAGCCGGACATGATTATCGTGACTGTTCCAAGAAGGTTGTAGATGATGCTGACATGTCTATTCGTGAGAATACAAAACTGATGAAGAGGACCGTAGGTTTCTGGCGGATACAAGTTTGACTTGACTCTAGAAGCTCAACCACAAACGGAACATCAGATTAGGGGGAGGGGGGTCAGCAAACTGCTCGACTAAATCAGTCCACAAAATAAATGACGCAACATTCGTAAGTTTTGGGGCTTCCGAAAGAATTGTGTTTAAGCAAAGTTTGATGCACATTTATAATTATTAATGATGTTGGAATAAGAAGTGATATTGCTCTCTGTTTGAAATTAATTATGTGTTATTGCGGGCCGTTTGTTTGAATGAGATCCCTCATTAAAAAGTTCATGTCTTTAAAAAGTTAATGATGGAAAAATTAATCAGCTTTTCAGTTCGGACATTATAGTTTCCGTGTCGCCACATCCAAACCACGGACATGCATGCGAATTTTAAAAAAAAAATGAAAAAATCCCAGCAGTTATCAGGCCTCTATTTTGTTGTTAATCACAGTTTGACTATCTAAACCTCATTAAGCATTCTTGAGACAAGAAAGATTGCAAAGATTGGGCGGCCTATATTCCCAGGCTATTCAATAATTCTGCATATATTAACCGGGCGCTAGCATAGAGCCAGCATAATAAGCCCCAGGAAACAGTACATAGCCCGCGATATAATCCCCCCGACTAAAAGATAGACGGAGCCCGATGACGTCAGTAGCCTGTAAGCCTTCCAAATCCATAAGTGTCGTCTGGGAATCGAAGATGAATATCAGCGTGACCAAGTGACGTACATGACGGAACTGCAAGATTCCCGGGTGGAATTTCGGGAATAAAATCTTAAAACCCGTGGCGACTGCAGGTAGACTAATATCTCACTGTAAATGCGACGCTGTTTTGTGTCTTGTTTTGGCAATTTCCAACGTGCTAAAGTTAAACAGACTTTGCACAGTTCTTTTGGCGCTTTACCTCAAGGCTTATTTGGCTAACCTTAATTTTCGTCTCGAAATTTGGATGGTACGAATTAGGATGACCAATATAAAATCAACAAAACAAAATACACTTTGTAGAATTTAAGTAAACGAAAATTGAAAATAAGGTAAAAGAAATCACCATCTAAACAGCTCCAACCTTGTTCTCAGGGTGTACTTTTTATCTCAAAACAAGCTAGTGGGAGGGTACTGCTTAACGGCATGGGGACGAGGTTTGAGCAGTTCTTGTTTTACATTTATCCCGGGGTGTGGTGCGCATGCTCGGATATTGACTATTTTAGTGTTCTTTGTCTTTTTGGGATGGATAGTGTTTTTCATTTTTTCGTTCAAAAGCGTGTTGCAGACGAGATATGTTGGATTTAGAAGGGGAAAAAAGGTAATGCATAAAACATCCGTCGGGTGCAGTTACTTCGCGCGCCAGACTGCGGGCTCTAGCTCCATAATGTAATCAATATAAATTCATAATGGTTACCATCGGTGGCTTACCGTCTATGAAACACTGAAGAAGGGGGGAAAAAGCGAAGAAATTCCCGTAGGTCGATCAGGGGCCAGTGGCCGCATTTTCCGAGAACCTCGACGCATTATCAGACGTTCCGGTCTAGACGAGACTTTCTACGGGCGGCTAGACTAGTGCACCGCGTGCCGCGCAATTCCTGCGCCGCCCCCGCGGGTCGAATTTCCCGGTGCCGGCGCGGTGCTGATACGGCATCTTTGTCTCCGCGCTAAAAAGTCGCTTCGGGACTTTTTTGTTAGGCTGGACTTTTTCTTTGAATATCTGTAAGTGATAATTTCGAGGCAATTTCTTGGATGCTTTTTGAGTGCGCTCAATGCTTGTTCTTGACCGGAGTAAAAGTCTTGTATACTGTGAAATTCTTGTTCTTATGAACTATACTGTGAAATGGAAAATAGTGCTGTATAGGACTATACGTGGAGTCCATCACATCAGTACCAAGTGAGGTCACCAGTCACTGATTTGAACCGTAGCAAAATTATTTATTTTATATTGTTCATCCCTTGTTCGGCCTACTTGTGACCGAACTTGTACGTGTACTAGTGAAGTGACTTTGTGGTTGAATCGATTATGAAACTGCTGGGGGAAATAATTCTATCCAGAAAACAGTACAAAACTCTGTTCATTACTTACGGCAGTGGCGGTTGGGCCGCAAAGAAAATAGTAAAATACCTGCCAACACGCCCCCCCCCCTCCGTTGCTCCCCCAACCAACCCCTCCCCCCTCAACCAAGGCTGGATCCGCCCCGAATTGTTGTTTTACTTGTTGACATCTATATAACACCCAGTCACTCCTTTAAAAAAATCCCTCCTGGTCTGAAGTTGAACTGATATTCAAAGGTGGATTTCAATGATTTCATTTACACAATTTCTCTTGCTTGTGCCTTTGATAAATTATTCCTAAGTCCCGGTCATGCATCTCATTGACCGGGGGAGTTCCCCCGAGTCCTCGCCGTCAGACACGGCCCGGCTCCACCGATAGCCGCCCGGTCCAGACTCTCGCGAGTCCGCGGCACGCGAAGTCTGTCCTCGACCACCGCACCACCCCAGGGTAAGAGAGAACAAAATACACATAATTTATACATATTTATTTGTAATGAAGACCACATTTTTATGCCGAGATCCAGTACATGAGTCACATCCGGGTTGTGTAATTCAAAAGGGGGAAAGGGGACAGATCGTAATATTTTTTCCAAGCTTTTTTTTAAATCGTTGGTGACCGTGCCGTGAGCAAGGATCTTCCTGCGGCAGCGCGACGCCATCTCCCCCTAGAGAATTGCCGACAAACACGCTAAGTCAAGTCCGACCGGCGGAGTAAACCTATTAAAAAAACTCCTTCGAAGGGGGATGGGCTTTCCATGATCCACTGCACACGCGGTGTCGTTTTAATTATAAAGCGCGCCCTCTAGTGGCATCCCTAACTTCTAGTTTCCACAACCTACCGTACCTCCCCACCCGCGGGAGATTTAGGGGTGAGTGATAGACTACCATGCAGCTTCATTCCAGGGCTACTTTATTTTCAACCTTGTTTCTAGCTAATGGGAGTGCACTGCTCGACATATGGGAACGAGACTGATCGACTAACCCCCTCCCCCTTACAAAATCGTCTGGCATAACGCTTTAGTAGTGGAAGGCACACTCGTTTGAATAGGGTTTGTTGAATAATTAGATTCAAGGAATACGACGTAAAACCAAATGGCGCCCCTGAGTGACGTCCGGCATGCATAACTAGAAATAGAAATGGTTTTTAATGGTTTGCATGCTGGACATGAACAACGAATGGGAGGTTTGCGGTAACAATAACATGCACCGTGTGAAATTGTGAACGATATCTCTTTTGAGTTGTGTGGTTCTGAACCAGTTGGTAGAAATAGAAAGGCTTATATATCATCATATATCCACATCAAAAAGCAGGATTTTCCGCCCGGCTAAGTCATACTAAAATCCTCAAGACTCATTTTAGGTACTCGGGAAACCATTCCCATTTATTGGTCATAATGGCGAAGCGATATCCTCTGCATCTGATACTACAGTTTGTGGTTTGAGAAGGTAACTTCAAATGGCGATATCTGGAGAAGTCTTCACAGGATGATTGCGAAAACCGCCCAAAACGGAGGTGGAGATAGCCACCAGTAACTTTCTTGGAAATTGCACATTTCTCGTTACGTAATCATAGCGTGTTACTTTGTCACTGAAAGCAAATTCTCATAAAATCAGAGAACAAAATGGTTCACGTCTGTACACTCATGAGTTGCAGAAGTCAATCTTAACTTGTTTCCTATTAGTTTGTGACAATGGTGCCAAAGTACATGTGCTATTTGCGCAAAATTATGTCAGAAAACTTTTCAGGAAAACACAAAGAACAGTTTGATGTGACGGATATATCGCACGTATATACCCACACGTCACAGTGTACGGAAGTGTACAAATAGCTTTGTAAATTGACTTGCTGACAAAGTGACATACGGCTAGGGAGTCAGTCACGTGTCGATGACGTCACATGACATGTTGGTCTGCAGATGGGAGTTCATTGTTGATTTTAGAAAAACTGTTTTCCAGGCCAAGTAAATGTTTTTGGCCTTTTGGCTGGATTCCACAGGAATAACTTTCCCACGCTCAGACCTGCACGCAAACAAACCGCCAAGCACATTTTCAGTCCGGAAATTCCGGCCTCTTGTGCGCATGCGCAATTAATTAACAGGCAATATCAGGAAAGAAATCGAGCATCAGAAAATAAAACAAAAAGTGCAACTGCACAACCAATATCGTTTGTTCAGCTCACCGAACGAAATGACTTGGTCTATTTTTACAGGATCTCTGTTTCTAACCGCCGAATAGGTACAGTGAACTCTATGGATCTACCGTATGCCTATCAAGACTGTCCATTCTGGGAAAAAGTGTAGACGACCAGTCGTGTCAGAGTACTTTTTAGTATTGAACCATTCTCTTTAAAACGTCATCATGTGTTGTTTGTCCACGCACGTTGCGTGCGAATTAACAGCAGTGTTTCCCTGCGAATTATTTCCTTGAGTGTGGGAAAACCATATCCCATTGAGGATAATTATTGTACATCCATCGAATAATTCCTGAGAAACTAATTGAATTTTGGATAAAACATAATCGCTCCCAAACCTTGAAACGTCTTTTTGCACCTTGGTCTAAAAAGGATTTTTTAAAAGGTGTTTTTTGTGTTATTCTTATATCAGACTATTTTGTTGGTTTTTTTTAAATCAAAATCCACATTAACATTAGTCTGATAATTATCAGTGCAGAGCCAACGCGACGCACGTCTGAAGTTTAATAGCATGCACATTTTATGCGACTCCGCGCGCCAGCCTATCGGAGTCAACTTTAGAAATTGTGACGTCATTTCGATCAGAAATGTGGACTAAGCTATTGATTGGTCAATTTGGCACCATGTTTCTGTAATACAACAGCGGGTTACGGAGGACCCGATAGAAGGCCCCCGTTGAATGGTCAGAATCTGGAGGTCAAGACGCAGACTTGTTTTGCATAATAAATCACCGAATCTGCTCGCATATCATAGACCCTTGCTGTGCGAGGGGATTTCCATAGACTATAATTATTAACCTACCCTACATAATAATGATATCTTTTGTTCATACCATATTACCATAGGAGGTAGAAAAACAAAATAGCTCAAAACGAAAAATGCCGCCACTAATTTGGTTTGGCCTCGAAATAATTTCCATTGCTCGTGCTCGTCACACAACAAAAACAACCGTGAGCGACCAAAATGCCTAGAATGCAGGATCCTTCAATTTTGGTTGCCACGGTAACATAACATAATATTGAGCCTTTTGGAAAGAAAAAAACGTGACAGAGCGCGAAGAAAACGTTTGGGGGAAGGATGCAATGACGTCATCGAGACAAAAAACGTGACCACCTCGGTTGAATGGTTGTCAGGGAGCATGTGCGCGTGTGCGGGGGCAGTACCAGCCAAGGTTATGAGGGTAAATTGGGAATTAAAATGGGTCATTCTTTTTAACACGGTCCTAGCTCGAAGCACAAAGTCAAATAGTCTAAAACAACATTCGAAAGGCAGAAAATGTAGATAGTTTCTATAATATGGCCTACTTGAATTGCACGTTTTGGTTGTCATTAAAAATAACAAACATTTCGAATAAAAAAGGACCATTCAAAAACATTGTTATTTGGAATCACGCCGTTTTCGCAATTTGAAACACGACGATGTTTGTTTGAATGTTGCAATAGTTTCAGTTAGAGATGGCGATTGGTATGGCCGCCATATTGGAAAGAGTGAGTTTCCGACGCTCATGAAGATAGTTAAAAGACAAATCTAACATTCTCGGGGTGAACCTCAGCGTTCCCCGTTGCAGTTCTCGTGTTCTTTTGATTATCAACACTTTTCCCATGAGACTTTCATCGTTTCTTTAGCAATATGTGAACATGACCCCTGTGTGGCACATGCGCATAACGTGAACATTGGTATGCAGCATCGGAATGACGTCATAGCCGACCTACATTGCTATACTAACTAGTTCAGTTGCTTTCCTGGCTATTGTAGAATATACAATTAACGATATTTCTCATTATTTACATAGCCTATCTCCAGTGACAAACTAATTGGTACACTAATGTCAAAATATGTGCATTTTTTGGCCAATTTCATCTCGGGGTTGAAACTATGCAGTATGTCCCAAAAAGTGCCTGTCTGACTATTTTTGAAATAACTACAAAACCATGGAGTCAATTTTGAAAATTTTTGATTGTGCAGATACTCCTTATCCTTGGCCTAAACCCCTATGCGTTTCATTTAATTTCAGTCACACATCACTGCACAATTGTCGATTGATCACAACAACATTTTTGGACACTGTGACGAAGTTCCTTGCCTTAATTTGCCTTAATAAATTTTATTGCTGCGTTATGTAAGCTGTGTGAAATCCTGCATGTTTTGAAACAAAGGCTAATGTGGTTTGGGATTGGAATAATTTGCCCTTGAGCATTAAACTGCGGTTTTGCCATGATAATGCCTATAATCATATGGAGTAGGGTTGTTGTACTATTCTCCTCTTTCGTTTTTGTGCTAGCGAAGAAACTTTACGGGGTGGCATGAATAGTTCATGACGTCGACGGATGCCTCTCGTGACTTCACGAAACCTCGCATGGATTCTACTTAATTCTAGACGCCTGTTTTTATAATGAAATTGAAGTTACGAAATGTGTGAAATTGGCTCTTATTTTGTCACGCATTGTTGCAGAGTTTGCGAAGTCGATGTCTGATATTGGAAGAAAGTTGCGGTGAACTTGCTTGAAGTTGAGAAAGGCGCATGAAAATGGACATTCGATTGAGGGGGTTAGGGTAGGGTTAGGGTGGGCTCCCCCTCCCCCATTAGGTATCGCCAAGGACATTCAGAAAGTTGGGGATTTATTTGTCCTTTTCCCATATAATTTAAAGTTTACAAAAAAATGTACAAATTACGGATTAAAACTTCAAACTCGTGACCAGAAATTAATTCAGTAAATATTGTAGATCTCCGGCCCACGTCTCGTTTCCCACCATTTAGACAAAATGACCACCCCTACCCAGAAAATGGTTGTTTCAAATGACGTGCATCCGCCTCCCCGGCGCGGCGAGAACTGAGTGGAGAATCCGAGTCGAGGCCGACTGATTTGTTTGGCTCGCGCAAAAAGAAAACTTGTGACTCTCTGCAACTTTTTAGCCAGAAAATAATTTCCCAATATCTAGGAGTTGTCTGGAGAAAGTTCATCAAGAATTCTATATTATCCGACTTTTTCTTTTCATAATTAAAACAACCCGATGATCGTGTCTTTGAAAAGTGGAAAACATTATTCCAGTGTGTAATCAAGTTTTGATAAAAAATGCGGATCTTCGAGGCAACACTGACATCATAGTGGTACGAGAAACATTTTTTTTTAGGGGCGCTCGTGGTCCGTAAACAGCCGTTATATGCAGTCGGCGGCGGCAGACGCGACTAGACGTAGGCTTTTATATCCTCGACAAAGCCAATTTGCATATTGTCAACACTAGCGCCATGCAGACGGCTGCACAAAAACCGCCCAACTGTGTTATTTCTACAGCACATGTCGTCTGTTGCGGTATTGTATGTTGGGCGCTTCGCCAGTCAGATCTTTTGTTGCGTGCATTGACGAGATTGGGCTCTGTGTGTTATGTCTATGAGATAAGTGATAGACGCAACACGCCGTTTATTCAGAACAGACTCAACAACGTAGTGGATGGCTGTGGTTGTAATGTACACAAGACGAATTCACGAATGGAAAACATAGTGGAGATTTATCTACCGAGTTTGTACCCCTTCCGTGAGTATTATGGAGCAGATTCAGACTCAGAGTTTTAAGCACAATCTGGACAAGGTTCTGAAGAGTTACCAGACTGTTGCCATGTCGAGTTTAGGCGGGCCGAGTAGCTACAGTGCTCGCTGGGCGGCGAGCTCTGCTGAGGAGCTCGCCATCGCTGCCAGAAAGCTGGCGGGGTTGCACTCGGCCAGTGCGATGGCATCGCCTGCTGTGGCTTCGGATGCACGCATACACGTAGCCGGCCTCAGCGTGGCCCTCAATAAGCCAACGGAGCCACTCATGGCCGGCCCGACCACCCCAGCCACAACAGCAGCCCAACCACCCAAGAAATCGGCCGCCAAATACCTGGATTTCGACCCGCTGCTGCACCCCCCACCGTTCCCGATCCAGCAAATGCCCGTCTTTACCCCCATCGACCAATCCTCTGGGGAGAAGTGCGAAACTGTGCTGGAGAACGAGACTATTTCCTGCTTCATTGTGGGCGGGGAGAAGCGGCTCTGCCTCCCTCAGATTCTCAACAGCGTCCTGCGCGACTTCAGCCTCCAACAGATCAACGCCATCTGCGAGGATTTGCATATCTACTGCTCGCGATGCAGTCCGGAGCAATTGGAGATACTGAAGATCACTGGTATCCTGCCGGCTAGCGCTCCGTCGTGTGGCTTGATCACCAAGACGGACTCTGAGAGACTCTGCAACGCATTGCTGTATGGGTTAGTGGACGACAAGCGGTACGTGCTCCCGTCCCCGCGCGGCAAACGCGGGAGCGCACTCCACCGAGAAAACTGCTTCTCCGTTTACCACGAGTGTTTTGGCAAATGCAGGGGGATTTTCATCTCGGATCTCTACATAAGCCCCCACGCGCCCACCATCGAGTGTTCCGAGTGCCAGTACATTTTCACCCCGCAGAAGTTCGTCATGCACTCGCACCGAGGCAAGGAGAATCGTACGTGCCACTGGGGTTTCGATTCGGCCAATTGGAGGAGTTACTTGCTGGTCGCCAAGGAGCAAGAAAACAACGAGAAGCATCAGGCGGCGCTCGCCGACATGAAGGCCAAGTTTGACTTCATGAGTCGGTTCAAGAGAAAGCATGTGAGTACGCAGTTGACAAATCATTTCCGTCTCCATTTCAGGTACGGGATTCTGCCGAGAGTTCAGAACGACGCTTGTGGACACCTCAACTGCAAACACAGCATTTTAAGAAATCTGTGTACATTTTTTTTGCAGTTAATACTGTAGACTGTCTACATAAAGGAAGACAGACCGACCAAAGACAGACTGTAACCAAATGTAACGTTTTAAATTTCATCTTCTGAACGAAATTACACAAATGTCAGACTATAGACGACGTCGGAATTTCTCGACTGTGGCTGTGGCTATGTAGTACTACGTGTTGTTAGCACACATGTCTATGGGTGCGGCTTTTGCCGCTTCAACGGGCGCACAGTGTACTTCACAAAATACAAGCTATGGCTACGCCAATAATTCAAGTGTAACATAGGTACATACACTTCATCGTAAGAATCTAAAGGCAGCCTCCACATTGGCATTCAACTTGCCCTAAAAAAAACCCACTTGTCAAGTTCTATGCCGCTGTTGTATATTTAAACAGTCTAGGCAAATTGTGAGATTTTTCATTCTTTTTAAATAATCGGTCACGCAAGCCAAACATTTGCTATGGAACAGCTGGCTGTAGCCTGTATTTGCTGTTGCTGGACAAAAGCTGGCATATTTGGTGGTGATTGTTTTTGCCTTGACAAAATGTGGTGATGTGTTTCATTTAAGTGATCTTTGCGGTGATCCATGGACATCTTCAAGGCATTAGAATTGATGTTTACTGTTGACTAGTCTTGATCTGAGCCTGGATTTTTATTCCCCTACACCTGGTCTCTGACAAGCGTGATGAAGCTGACGCTGCAGTAAAGGTTATTATCATCAACATGATGTATCAAATCCAACCTTGGGAACTCTGGTAGCGCTATCCAGGAAATCTGAGCATACCTCCCGCACGTGTGCTTAATTAGTTCGAACGAATACAGCACTTGGATTCTTGGATAAATGGGTAGCTCTGCCGAAGTTCTCAAGGCTGGCTTCAATGCATCTTGTTGATAGTGAGCTCTACATGTAATCTACATGTGCCCTGTTTATTTTGTCAATTTGAGTACAAAGTTTATACATGTATAGTAAAGACAAAAATGAAACTCTCAAGCACTTGAATTTACAAAATGTATTACATGTATTTGCAAAACACGCTTAAAGTTAAGGGATTTTTGGTCCTGACCTTTAAAGCCCCTGAGCGTCCTCTAGTCAGAGATAAATTTAGTTGATAAAACACAGCAAATGTTCCTGGTTGGCAATTAGACAGGTCAACGAGGCCAGTTCCACTACCCAAGGCCCGACGACGCCACACACTGACACTGCATGATAAACCTAGATTGTCTGATATATATTTAGATGAACATGTACAAAAAGCCGCGATCTTGCAAACAATGTGAACCACTTCCTGACGAGCACATCATCATGTGATGCCAACCCCATATCTTTAGATTGAACTTTAGCCCAAAAAAGGTATTTATTTTCTAACAGTTAAAGTTTTCACTACCGCACACCTTTGTCCAACTTGCAGACTATTTTTTTTTGCCGCCTGCCAACACCTTGTGAAAATTCATCGTATCTGATTCCCGGTCATTGATTTTTATTTCACTGTCTCCGAGCTCGCAGTACGGAACATGCGAACACTCTCAGTGACTGCCGCAGGCTTATCCGGTTAGGAATTGGGTTAAACCTGACAGTTCTAGGTTCTTCCCCGATTCATGTGACTATCTATTGAAGGCATCTATTGCCCGAGCAGGTATTGTACGTGCAGATGCTTACGTTTAAATTTGCAGAAAAGGAATGCGACTGATGAATCGTCTGAAGTTTCACAAGAATTTCGCAATTTTCTCTGATATGCTGATATGCGTTGGTCGGTACTTCTTCTCGTTCCAAATCAGTGAAGACTTTCGTAAGAATTGAATAAATAAAGCACGTCCTTCTTCTCCTATGAAACCAATTGCCTCAGCAGAGAAACCACTTCTTTGACCTCAGATAAAAAGTCCCTACTGTCGCACATCCGAACACAAACATTGCGGACACGCACATTAATTTTTTTATTTCTGCATCTGCTGACTTAATATTTGTTTTCTTTGTGTGTGTGGTTTTATTTTTTTTTTATAAAGGCCGGAATTTTGTGCAGAGGAAATCTCGTCAGCCATATATTTATTTGCCCTTTACCGCAGAGTGCTTCTTCCTGTGCTGTATGGCGTGGGAAAATCTTCTGCTGTCACCACAGAGAGTTTCCGTTTATGTAGGCTCCGGTCATTTGACTTGTACATACTGTCATCAATTACATTGGCAAGACCACAGAATTGTGTCATTTGATTTCCATTTCATCCTTAAATGTTTAAAATCTTGTGCTCGAGGATTTATTCCACTGTCCCTGCACAATTCCCTGCGACGTTTTAACCCGAACCTTCCCAAATCCTCTTCACGCTAGCCGAGAATTTCGAAGGATCGAGGCTGTATGGCAAAAATGTATCGGTTGATTTTGGAAGATGCATTGTGCCAAGGTCTAGCCTGTACCGTGTGTTGTTAATGCTCAGCCATACATAAATTTAGGCCTGGATTACATACTTAAAATCATCGGTACTGCTTCCGGATATCATCGGCACTGCCTCAACATGTTAACAGTGATTGACAGAGGATTTTGCAGGATTGAGGCAGTGGTCACCCCTCCAGTAAACAAATTCAAGAAATAACAGAGGATATTGTGAGAATTGAGTCTGCATCATCCAATTTTTACATGGAGGCAGTTGTACAATTTTGCAAGGACTGAGGGTGCGTCCTAGCAAAAAGGCGTAGGGAGTTAGGGTTTAAATTTTTTTTTTTTCTTTTTTTTTTTTCATTCTCATGAGGTACTTCCCCACCAAATATCGTACAATACACATGTACATGTACTTACTACAAGTGCCTGGTTTCACAATCAATAACAAGAATAGGGATTATAAGTGTAGTAATTTCAGGAAACCTTTTATGAGTTGCACGTCTTAAAGAACCCAAACAGTTGTCGCGTTTTGTAATCTGGCACTAATCCCCCAATCAAACTAATGCATGGTAGAAGAGTTGATTTAAAAAACAGACAGAAAATCCACCCCTTCACAAAAAAGAAAAGAAAAAAAGGACAACCGGTATTATTTATTTTATTTAATCTGCCCGGAAGATTAGTCACGTCAGGAAAAGGGGGAACAGCTCCGTCGGGAAAAAGGAAAGCTTGGTTCTTGGGGAGCAACTATAACTCTGGCGCCCGACTTAGCTAGAAGCGATTTTGACGAGAAGCAAAAAAAAAAAAGGGGGGGGGGAGAAGTTTGCTGTGAGCTTTAGCTTCAAATCCAACAGATATCCTGTATCATCATAAAGACTACAGGCCAGTGTCACTTAGTGTTAGGTGACCCATGCATCAATCCTCTAGTTAAGCTCTCTTGCTTGCCAACCTCGTTAGGGCTGTCAACTTTTTTTGTGTGTAAATGAGGCTTGTTTTTAGTGTTCGTGGAAAAGTGGAACGAATCAATCTTGAGCAATGTCCTGAAAATGTAGTTAATAAGTTATTGCGGGATCTAGAGACATGTTCTTATTGAGATACTTCCTTGGAAAAGCGCCACGTTTGGCGTCCCCTTCCTTATGGTAACACCAGTTTTGTTTTTGTTGGATATGTTCTCCAATCTACGATACTGACACATTGCTTGCTTCCGAGGCACCGCGATTCTCCCAAAACCCAGCCTGATTTCCCCTCTGCACATCTTCACGTCTACGCCGTTGTTATTGTGCCGTCCATGCTCCGCGGACACCATAACACATCGCAACAATCGCGCTTAAAAGAGTTAAAGGAAGTCTATCATTTGGAATGCAGACGCACTCTGAAAAATGAAAATTGAAAGCGGATTTTGCGACAAGTAAAAGAAACAGCCTAGTCAATTGGGCTCTTCCTTGACTTTCTGCGAAGAAGGGAATTTTTTGCAGGCGGTTGGAAAGAATAACATGTCAATGACGCCTTGGTTGGGCACAGTTTTGTTTAAAGATGATCGCGAGAACCATGGCTAGTTTACATAATTGCACAGGAAATTGGCCAGTGCATGTATTTTCACTGAACTTGTGTGCAAAAAAGATACGAAAAACGAGCCTGTTTATTTTTAATAACTGCAATTTCCGATAACATTAAAAGCAATTAACCATTTGAAGAAAAAAATAAGAATGAGTAGCTTCCAAGCTGGACTTACGCATGGTCTAACTAAATACTTGACAATTTCAATTAGTGAGATGGATTTATTCATGATGGAAATATGATTTCATTACGGGTGCTGTATCCTATTGTGGTACGTTGTTGTTAAAGGAGGTGATTGTGTGACAAAAATAATTACCGTCTATCGCCGAGACATGTTGGAACACGATTCGGTGTATCATATAGCAGCCTCGGGTTTCATGGCATAATGTTGCGTGCGAAATGTGTTTCTCCTGTTTACATTGAACCATTATTAGTATACAACCTTCAGTACAATACTTTCGATTCAATCAATCAAGTTGCGTAAATGAGCGTTTTCGAATTTGAAGGAAATTGTTAATACGAGTTGAATTTTAAATTACATGTTCTTTTCATTTACTTTATGTACTGGAAACTCATTTTGCTGCAGTTGTACACAGCTAGTAAAAAGAACCCCCGAAACCCAAATGTTGGAACCATTGTTTAAGTGAAGTTCTGCATGTAGCACTTTCAAAATCAAGGATATGAAAGTCCAATTCATGAGCTTTCTTTTAGTACAAGAATCATTCGAATCACTCATGTACTTTTCAAGTAACAACCACCGTTTTAAAGTTCTGTCAACGGATCACAAAACAAAAAAAGCACATACATGTAGGGATGTGTGTGAATTGTTTTCGTTTTGCTGAAAGAGCATACACCTTTTTAGTGATCCTTGGACAGAACTTTAAAACGGTGGTTGTGTTTAAAATTCCGTAACTGGAAAAGTACATGAGTGATTTGAATGATTCTTGTACTAAAAGAAAGCTTATGAATTGGGCTTTCATATCCTAGATTTTGAAAGAGCTACATGAAGAACTTGACTAAAAATAAAGGCCCGACATGTGGGTTTCTTTTTTTTAACTCGCCCTGTATTTTCCTTTATTCCTACATTTATATGAAGCTTAATTAATTGTACAACACCACGTCTCTACCATTCAGTCATACATGCAAATTTTTGTTATCGTTTTTTTTTTTTTTTTGCTATGAAGAGAAAATAATGACTCAGTTAATTGCAAATTCCTCTGTGTCTGCGGCAGATTTGTTTTTTTTTGTCAGACAAAGGCCGGTTTTCCGCACAAGTGGCTCCTGTTGAGTGGGCCTTGGTTTTTCTGGGAAAAAATCAAATTCCATGTCAGTCTAGACGTCAGACTGCCGGCTGGCCTCTATTATAAGTTTCCTTTTTCCTGCATCTGGACACTGGATCATCTGTTCATTTATGAACAAAGGATGACCATGACGCATATTTACAATACGTGCAATGAAATGTGACCAGGAAACTAGAGATGCGAGATTTTTTTTTCTTTTTTGGTTCTCAACTCTTCACCAGTTTTCGTTTGTGCGTTGTTGAGTTTTCACTTTTTGCTCTGTGCAAAGTTCAGCCAATATTTTATATTGTTTTCAGTTTTGAAAAAAAAAAAAATTATTGTCCAGCCTGTTACTTTCACCGAATCCGTCAAAAACCACACCCCTGTTTTGGGGGGATTTCGGTGGATTCAGGATACCTCCATATTGCACAAACTGGGGGATTTTGATGGATTCAGGATTGTAAGCCTAGCGGAACTACAGGATTTTAATGGATTCAAGATACCTCCATATTGAGCAGTTGGGGGACTTTGATGGATTCAGGATCTCAACAGATTTACTCCCGGCTAACTGGTGGATTCTGATGGACTCACTGGCCACCAGTGAGCAAAATTGATGGATTTTGGCAGATTCAGGATACTTTCTAGTAAATATACCCAAGCGAACAAAATTATTGCAGGGATGATGAAGGATATTACAAAGGCCACTGTTGACCGGCCAATGCGTCAGCAACAAGTTTAAAAATAGTTTGACCCCAAAATACAACAAACTTTAGTAGGCTCCTGTCATTCAGACTTACATGTAGTTGTCGGTTGCTTGTCAAATCATGTCCGACTTACGTTATTTTTACCCTGTGTGTTTTTTCTCATTCTTTTTTCCCCCAATAACCGAATCTACATTAGACAGAAAATGGTGCTTTCCAGTTCTTCTTGCTTGGAAGAGAGAAAATTCTAATATAAACTGGAAACTAGCATCTCTGTAAATCTGTCAAAGAGTTTCAGGCATAAAAAAACAGTAGTTGGGGAAATACAACTCGGGAGCAAAATCACAGCCCTGCAAAGGTGATTCATCTAGCTTTCCAAGAAGTGATCACTTTGGATTTCCAGAGCTATTTAAAAAGTGTTCACGCTTCCTTCTTCATTAGCAACCAGGCAGTAAACCAAATGACAGTCTTTTTGTAATGAGTCCTCGTAAAATCTTCTCGGTTCTGTTACTTACATCATGTACATGTACTTTAGGCCATAAATACAGTCAGTTTGGTTTACCCACAAGGCCCATGTTGAATTAGGCAACCCTGCTTCAAAACCACAAGGTTGCACAAAGGTCATGAAAACCCACACCGACCGCACATTACTGGTGAATTGTCTGTGAACTTTTTGGCCCTTTCAGTCACCCCTCGGTGCACTGTGTCATAAATTCTGCATGTTCTTTCAGTAAAAATCTCTCCAGGAAAAGAAAGCTGGCATTTAAGTCTTAGTAAAAATTGTAATAAATTTGAATGTAGGATTGTAAATGTACTGTTCGTGAATATGAACGTGATTCTTGCAAATGACATTACCAAAATATGCGCCACGGAAATTTGCAACAGTTAACAAAAATCCGCCAGTATTACATACATTTGGAAAAATTGTTATTCAGAATTGTAAAATAAAGCTTTTGTCGTAAGCTGTACAGCCCAGTAGAAAGATTAACTCTTTTTTTTTTGGTAAAAGAAGATATTTGTTAAATTGCAAATTTTGCAACTTGGCGTTTTCCACTGCTGAAGCGCAGGTCCCTTTAGGGACGAGCACAGAAATAGGTGGAATTTAGAAGAAGCTCGTAATACATGTAATCATAGTTTGTAATCATAGGACTACCACAGCAAGGCAGGGCAATGACACCGTGGATTCAAATCCCCCCCCCCCCCCCCTTTGAAGATAATGAGAAACACATTCAATGGCGAGGATAAAAAACTGCCTCACAACTGGGGCAATACCCTCAAAGAGTGTGGGTGTTTTCTTGGAAGACTGCCAACAGATATGCCAAACTGTTCACATGACATCGAAGGCCATAATGTTCATTGGTTTGGCCCTTTTTTGGGGGGAGGGGGGACCAGTTGGAGGTTACTCCCAGGAACTTAGGTCAATATTATTGCGATCCATGTTAATGCTGGTTCGTGTTGCTCCATGCACCGGCCTGCCTGCGATTTGGAAATTTGCCAACTGGTGAAGCAACAGCTGTGTGTTTTTGTGTGTGTATAAATTTGGCTTTACTGTCATGATTCATGCATAGTTTGGATGCATGTTTACAATTTATTATTAACATTTGGTAAAGTGAGACTAAATTAATGGATCTTCATGACTTAAAGGGATATTACAGCCTGAAATCCCTGGAAAATGTTTTTCTGCGATTGTTTACCTGTCCTATTTCAAAGGTCTGGTTGAAAGGAAACTAACCTACTGTTCCCGTGAAAAGACGAAAAATAAACCCGGTTGTTTACATCGGACTCGGCGGCCATTTTGTGGCTTACGCACATATTTCCAGCCATGTTAATTCAATGAACGTTACACGTTGTGCTTGTGTGACACATAACACAGCACCGATACACAAATGTTGGTTTTCGCACGTCCGCAGAATGCGATGCACAGTGGAACATGTGCAGATTCACGACTAACACCAAGCAGATCAATTTTTAAGAGTCCAAAATTTTGACCCTTGATTTTAGTTTTTACACAAAACGCCCAGTTTTTAAAGGATGGTTGTGTAGACATATATGCTACTTTAAAATGCTCTTTCCAATTAAAATCATTTTATTTAAAATGCGTTTTGTAGCCCAATTGGGCACATTCCATACTCATCGTGACTAGATGTACATGTACACAAGCATCAAGAACACAATATGTTTTTGTACGGAATTTGTAAGAAATGGAAATTTGGCCAGATGAAATTAGCTAAAGCTGTAGGCCCTACTGGGGTATATGCTTTTGCATAATCATCAACAAAATTAATATGAAAGGGCCCTTCTATGAAAAATATGCCACTGCTACATTGTGTAAATTTACAATTTTCTTGATTTCTACCCAATTTTCTTGAATTCTTGTAGTTTTATGAAAAAAAAATCTGTTCCTAACTAAAAAAGTTCATTGTCAATGTTGGTTAATGTGTACATACATTTTCCACCCACATGTACATGTACATTACATGTACCGGTATACATGTATTCATGTATTGTGTACACGTATACACAATGCACAGGGGATGTTTACATGAACAGTGTACAACGTGTACGTACAGTATGTACATGTACGGTATATGTACATGTACATTCCCTGTGCATAATGCAAAAGGGACCTTTCTCATCGGATAATATATCTCCCGGGTCGACCTTGGGCCGAGACCTCAGACAAACGCCATTTGCATGGTGCCACGGAGTCTGCCAACGTGAGCCCTGAATTGGGCCAGGCCTCTGTGGGCAAATCTTCCATAGACCTGCATAGTAACACACCCAACACACACAGGGGATGCTAGACAGGCAAAGAAGATGACAGCATTTTCTGGAAACAGCCGTTGTGCCCCAAGACACAGCCTGGGACCGAACAGACATTTGCGGCGGGCGGCGGGCAGATATTTTTTTCCCCGTGGCGGAGCGAAGCATTAGAAAATATGTGTGATTGATCCCTCCTTGCACGCATGACTGGGACCATAGTGCAAGGTCTGTGGGTCATATGGGGTCGCTGGTAAAGCTCCAGAAAATAAAATAACCGGACTGTGTTTTAGTCTAATAGTTGGCCAAATTATTTGTTCTTCATTGATTGAAATTGAATATTTCCTAACCATGTTTGGAAAAATTTTGTAGTCAAATTATTAGTCGGTCCTAGTTATTCTACATGTATGACAGGTTTTGTCTACTTGTGTTGGAGTTGGGCTGAAGTTGTTGACAAAATTCAAGTGTTTTTAGATATTGCCTCTTATTTTTCACGCGCTGGTTTACATAAATGCAGTGTGGCTGTGTTTTGCTGTTGGGTGTGTCTTTTCCAACTGAGCAGGAAGTTAGAATACTCTTACTAACTAGACTTACAGAAAAAAAAAAGTGAAGTTAATCGACGCTCCGTAAAGTAAAAAAAACATCTCCGTGACTCAACGGGCCCACTACCGTATCATGAACACATCCTTCCTCTCGGTGTTTTTGAAAGGAGAAAAAAAACTGTGAAGATGTTCCCTTCTTGAACTGCCTTTTCCTGTGTCTTGGACCCCCTCCCCCCTCCCCTAGGGGTACGAGTTAACATCTTCCTTCCTCCTGCCAATTTGCCCAAGAGTCCTAGGGTCTGGGGCGGACACGAGTTAGATAATGATGACAGAATCGTAAAACGAAACTTCGAAAAAGCAATGAGCTTGAGTCACTACAGAAACAGCAGATCTACGGAGCCTGTACGTTTGTCGCCAACAAACAAGACAAGTTTTCACTCATTCGGACAGGTCAGAGGTTAAAATGTTGCGCGACGAACCCAGCTTGACTTGGTTCTCTGAGGAAGTTTTGATACAATGACATTGTATCAAAACTTCCTCAGAAAACCAAATTAAGCTGTGTCCGTCAAATGTGGAAAGTACTTGTCCTAGCTTCTCTATTTTTTTTAAGAGAGTAAAACTGAGAGTTAAACCGAAATGTCAGTACGTCGATTCATTTTTGATGAGATTTGAAAATGAAAGCCGCGTTGGAAAAACCCATATTTCCAGGCACTTGAAAAATTACACAGGGAAGTGTCATTGTTTAGACTATCAATTCACAAACCCGGAATCTTTGTCAGTCTTTACCAAAAATCAGAAATATATGAGGAAATATATCAAGTTCCCATAGTGTAAACTGGGGCATTCCAATCCTTGCCTTTGGAGAAACTAGTAATACAAGTACCCACGAACTACTAAACAGGAAAAAATATGCCAGTGAAAAAAAATGTCCAGCCCTGAATTTCTGAAATTCCAGACGGCTTGCCCTAGATTATTTTACCAGCCTAGTCTGGCCAGTTGTGGTCAACCAGCCCCCCCCCCCTCCTTGCCTGCTGACTGTTGGCCTGTGGTCTAGAAACGGATAACATTTCCGGCTTTGGATAAAGGAAAAAACACAGCGGCATGTCATGGCCCAGTTGGGTTGGTCTTTAAAAAAAAATGAAAAAATTGTCGGGAGGCCAAGGCTTAATATGATCCTGTCAAGAACTAGGTCAGCTGACTGTGGTCTATCAGGCCGAACTAATCTTTGTGAGGGTTAATATTAGATTTTTGTCTGACCATGACGGACAGACATGATGTATTTAATTGGCAGTTGTGTAAAAATTGTTCAGTTTTTCCTCAATCTTTATTCAATTCAGTTTGTTATCTTTGTATGCTAATGTACAAGTGAATTTTTCATTTCACAAGATTTTGTGAGGAATGACCTCTTGAAATTAAATAATAATAAAACAAATTTCTCGCGGGGAAATTGAACACATTAAAAAAAAGTAGCGTTCAAGATGCCAAATCACTGACTGGAAAATTTTGAATGAATCACGAGTTACACTGCAGCTGCATCAGTCCCTTATTTTCCAAAAAAAATGTAATGAAATTTTAAACAACCAGATACTTTTTTACAGAAAAATTATGCAAAGCAATTTCATTGAGATATTTGGATATTTTGTTTCCTTTGTGTCTGAGCCAATATTGCAAAATTCCTTTATTTTTTAAAACATTTTTTTAAACAGTTTTCGACTCGGATACTCACAGAAAAAAAATAATATTTATATTGGCTACTTCCTCCTGTCTGCATTTGTGTTGGCGAGTATACAAATGAAGCCTGTTCCTTCACGAATCGGCCCGGACCCAACCCTCCGTTTGTTATTTCTGCTGATTGGGTGGCAGCAGGGCCCGAAGACGGAAAGAACGTCGATGTTTGTCCAAAATTCTCTGAGGGAACAAGAAAAGCAGAGCGCGAGAGAAAATCGTCCCCGCGGTAACCTTATGTCTTTCCCAAAGACGGGAAAAAAAAAAAAAATCACCACGGTCATCCATTCTGCCAATACCCTCGCCGTCAATGCTGGTTCTGTCTGAGTTTCATTAATTCCGAACCTGAAGGGAGGCCAGAATAAAAAAACCTTAAAAAAAAAACCCGAGAAGGGTCAATCTGGCTGGTCGGTGTTACCGTGGCAACCGGAAGGTGGCATGCACAGGTCGCTAAGGGTTCTGTTGGCAGTCCTTCAATGACAATTACTCACTGGTCAGTGGATTCGTCTTGAATGAAAATAAAAAGAGGAGCCTTGACAACGAAAAACTAATATATTTGAAATTTACTCTTTTAAACTTTATGAAAAACAAATTTGGGGGGGGGGTGTGTATGAAAAAAAATCGAAAGTTAGCAGTCAGATATGATTTTATTTTAATATGCTAATTTTCAGATTAATTTCATTCCATACCAGAACATAATGAACAGGAAGAGTTTATTTTTAAAACGCGACATATCCATTTGAAAAAAAAGTGACATTTTGTAAGGTTATGAACTTAAACCTTAACTCCCTAATCCCTTTATGCTAGAAACCATCTCAATCCTCCAAAATCCTCCAACATTTTGAAATTATGTTTAAATGAAGGATACCCAGTGCCCTGCCCAGTGCCTCAATCCTTCAAAATCATCAGACAGTCTTGGCTGTCAAAATGCATTCATCCTCAATCCTCCAAAATCCTCCTCTTCTTCCAGCACCATTCATCCTCAATCCTCCAAAATCCTTATATTTCTCAAACACCATTCATCCTCAATCCTCCAAAATCCTCATGTTTCTCAAACATAATTCATCCTCAATCCTCCAAAATCATCATGTGCTTCAACACCATTCATCCTCAATCCTCCAAAATCCTCATGTTTCTCAAACATCGTTCATCCTCAAACCTCCAAATCCTCATGTGCTTCAACACATTCATCCCCAATCCTCCAAAATCCTCATGTGCTTCAACACATTCATCCTCAATCCTCCAAAATCCTCATGTGCTTCAACAGCATTCATCCTCAAACCTCCAAAATCCTCATGTTTCTCAAACATAATTCATCCTCAATCCTCATGTTTCTCATATTTCTCAAACATCGTTCATCCTCAATCCTCCAAAATCCTCATGTGCTTCAACACCATTCAACCTCAATCCTCCAAAATCCTCATGTTTCTCAAACACCATTCATCCTCAAATCCTCAAAAATCACCAGGAGGATTTTGGAGGATTGAGGAGGATAAGGGTTAAAGAATAAAAACAGTATAACAGCTGCTTCTAACATTCATATTTTTTGCCTTATTGTATTCTTCAAAAATAGCCGTCGAAATTGCTTTTGGGCAGGCAGGAGAGAGCAGCATTCTAAAAGGGAACAAAATGGCGTATATCGCGTTTTAGAAATTTACTCTTCACATACTTGTGTACATAGTTTGACAGGATTGATCCTGTTCACAGCATGTGTACTTTTAACGACACTCATAGTTACATTTATAACAATTTCATTTTCTCTCTGATTTCCCGTCATTTTGTATGTTTATATTACCTGTGATCCGACTTTCTTTTTGCAGCCTTGCGTGCCCAGAATGATTGTTTCTTTTTCTGTATGACTTCTTTTAGTTTTGGATCAGCAAGAAACAATCCCCAGACATAACCAAATTGAAACTAGAGAAGTTTTATTCGTCTGTAAAGATTTGATCGTTCTCTGCGATACATTTTGCTTTTCCTTCAGAGGCCTTTCCTGTTTTAGTCTCGATCGTTAAAACAAATTCATGTTTTTGTTCCCAATTGTTTTTCCTGAACATTTCCTGACAAAAACGTTTTTAAAATAAAATTTACTAACTCAGGAATGTTAAGAAATTGCTTGAAGAGGAGCCAGACATTTGCATTGTGAATTGAAAAACTTTGTCAGTCAAAAGAAGGTGCAAAAATTACCTCCAAATTTGCCCTTTGTATTCCAAGCGAATTAACATATTTTTGTTTGTGCTATAAGCAAAAAAAGTGCATTGTGAACCCCTTTCTTCATTGGTCGGCCCCACCGCAAATAAATGCCGGATTTCACCTTACCCTCAAGGATTAGTCTAAGCACCCCCCCCCCTTCTTTTTCCGCTTTCGGACCCGAGTAATATTACAGAGCGGTCGGCTGTCAGACTGGTTAATCCGCAGTGGAGCGTGAAACCAAAAGGGCTTCCATTTTGCTGGATGCTGACTGACCCACGTTTTAGCCCTAAAACCGAAAGCCTTATCAAATAAGCCAGCCGACCCCACCCCCCTAGGCCGAATTTATCAGCTTATTTACATAGGTAGTCTAGGTTGTAGCGCAGACCACACGTTTCTCGAGATTTATTATTATTTTTCTTTCCCGAGTCTAATTTCCCCCCCCCTTTTTTTTCCTCTTTTTTTTATCGTCTTCTCAACTTTCTGCTCAACCCTTTCACAATTTTGCTGCCTGCATGCTTCTTCCCCGGCGCGGCACAGCCAATGCCGGCGGGGATGATGATGAAATGGCATTCCATTCTTTCTCCGCTCGGGATGACGGTCGATTGGTCGGTCGGACCAGACAACCGGCTCGCTGTCCAGCCAGCCACGAGACACCAGAGCCCCCTGATAAAAAAAAAAAAAAAAACTGCCTCGCTTGCGACGGGTCAACATGCAGGCTTTAATTGGAAATTTGATTTGCCGGACCAGCGCGGCACGGCGCGGCATGCATGGCACGGCACACGGTGTGTTTTTCCAATACAGCCGGCACACACTGAAAATGCATATTTCAGACTCGGTTCCCAATCACATATAAACACAGCCCAATAAATTTAACCACATTGCTTAAATTCTACTTGCTTTTAATATATTCCTATTTTTTTTTCAATCCATGATTTATTCCTTTGACAAATATTTACACTACTCTCAGTCTAGGTCAGATAAACTAGAACCAAGACTATAAAAGCCAAACAAAAAATTCTGGCTTGTTGCTCTGCATAATTTAGATGAAGAGTAATATTAAAATTGTGAACGAGTAATATTTTTATGACAAATATTTACTTTGATGCAATGTCAGGGAACAGTTTTCTGATTGTGCATGGCTATTCAATTTTACATAAAGGACTAAATTTTAACAAATATTGCTTTAGCGGGCCAGCAAACATTGCTTCAGGTACCTACCCTATTTTGACAGCTCCTACCCTTATTTTTATTCAGGAAAAATGAGAAACAAAACCAAAACCATCAATTACTACTTTTTACCCATGACTTCATGCAGCAACCTCCATATGATCGTACACAAAAAAATTTGCAAAAAATGAAGAAAAAAAATCCCTTCTTACCTACCCTATTTTTTAAATTGGCCTTAGACAAATCCCTTTTAAGACAAAATAAATCCATCTGATCTGTTCTTAGACCTGTTTACAAATGTACATTATGTGTAGTACTAATAAACTGTCGCTGTCTCTACTTATATCACAAACTACATGTAGGCTCAATATTTTCCTTTTTATAGTATAACACAATTGCACAGCTCGATGAACAACTCAATGAACTATACACAAAAATGTCTGACACCTATTCCTCAAGTTAAACCGTTCCAATAAATTGCAGCATCACTCTATGAAGAGAGGTCCTTTAAAAAAAATCTTTTTGAAACAGATCCTTTCCGTTGAGCTGCCATCTTTGAAGCATTTTTGTAGTATTAATATCAGTGACAATGAAGTACATGAGGCCTCATCCCTGAGGAACAGAAGCACACACCTTCAAAATGGCCGCCATGCACCGGCTCTATCGCCCCACCCTTATTCCACATGGACCCAGAACACACAAGCCACGTTTATAAATGCAAATCAGTATGCCACACCATTGGTCTGTGATAAAACGCGGACCTACTGTATAGCCTGCTCAATTTAGCCTGGGTCAGTCAGTGCGTGCAGCACGGTCTGTCCAGCCATCGGTCTCAATTACCTCGGCTAGCCAGCGTCAGCCCAGAGCAAATAAGCCTGTCCGTTTTTCTTTTTATTCTAGGGCAATCCAGCCCAGACCCGGGGTGTTTGCATAAGACCGTGGACAAATACAAAAAAGGAGAGGCCTTCACAAAAACAGAATGGCTCGTCTTTATTTAGACGTTAGGGACAGGCCTAAATTGGCAGATTTTAAAGCTGCTTAAATTAGCAGCACTGCCAGTCGTGTGTGAGAGGTTGGCGTTTGAATGGGTTTCGTATTATCTGTCTTCCATTGCTTGCTTGACAAAGATTTGAAAGATGTCTTTAGACATGAAAGACATCTATTTAACTGTGGATGTATGGGTTAGTTGTTTTTTTTTAGTAGAATTGGAAGAAGCTGTTGTTAGTGGAAAACCACAGTGTGCGTTTACAAGCCAAAACGTCCCCCCCCCCAAAAAAAACCCATGTACCGTTATGTCCTCTTGCTAATTCGAGAGAAAAATCTTGAAAACATTTTTGTTATACTTTAAAATAAACAATGAAATACATTAACATTTCTATAGTTCACATACTACTGTGAAGATGGTTTTAGTTTTCCCAAAGTGAAATTGTCCTAAATGCTTTTTTTTTTCTTCTACCAGTAGTAGAAAAAAACACATTCTGCTTCCGATTACATGGCATTTGAAAATAGTTAGGTGGGGATTTTTTTTTTTGGAGGGCAATTTTTTTTGTACGATCATATGAAGGTTTCTACGTGTAGTCAAGGGTATAAGGTAGTAATTGATGATTTTGGGGGTTTTCCCTTCATTTTTCCCAAAAACAAATTAGGGTAGGGGCTGTCAAAATAGGGTTGGTGGGGTAACCGGAAGCAGAACTGTTATTGTTTTTGGCCCTATGAGTTTAAAATATTAGAACTTACATTATATTTGGATTAAAATTATATTTCTTTCTGGATAAGAAACAATGTCACACTTTACATATTACAATTGAAATAAATGTTTTGTCCACAATAATGGAAAATATACAGTGCTAACATTTTTAAAATTAAACTGCAGCCATTTTGTCTGGTCCCCTAACTGCACCATATATTTCCGAATGCTGATTCCAAATATAAGCTGAGGCGCCAGTGTAAAGCAAGCAAGCTAGTGAAGATTTATTGCCACACAGCTGCATGATGACAAAAAAAAAGGTCTCGTGAACCAAGCAACATATCGTAGTGTTACCCCATACAATAGTGCAGACCTTTCAATGAACAATCCCCAGAGTTTTGAAATTGATGCTTTCCCAATCTACATATTTATGGCACCATTTAATTTACTACTGTGTTCAATATACCATGCAGCTGGCCATGGGATTACACATTGAACAATGCGTTTTGTCCTTGTGACCCTACCATTCATACAATATGTGCATATGCTTAAAGGAATTTACAACATTTGCAAACATCTGTTAATGAATGACTGTTAATGAATGACAGTCTAAAGCATCCTGTAAAATCATGGCACCTGGTGTGCTGTCATTTTCAAGAAAAGTGGTATTTTTGTATCAATTTCCAACGCTGGTCAGCCGACCAGTGTCGGAAAAACACTGGTGTTATCCCAAATACTGCCCTCAATTTACCATATTTAGTCAGTCTGCATTTTGTTTTGTACCAGCCAGCTAGACTGGTCCCCGGACCTTACAATTCCCCACAAATGGCTCTGTTTCATGTTAAGTAGGGGAACCAGACAACATGCATATTGATGTTTTTTGGGTTTTTTTTCAGCATCTATGAACACAAAACAATACATGTATTTGCTATAAAATACTACCCCCCCCCCCAAATCAATCCATTTCTGAAAATAACAGCAAAAGGAAATGTTGTATATTCCCTTTAATAGCGTCTGACCATAGGCTTGTCCATGGCTCTATATACACCCAGTCAGTACTTTAACCATTAAAAAGGCCTCGCCCACTGTTATGCAAATGATTTCCAGGATTTCTGGCTTAAGGGGGCCCTTTGTTAGGTCCAGTCACAATTATAAACGTAACCTTGCATGGGAAAAGAACCAGTCAACTGAATAAGGAAAGCGCTCTGCAAATAACATGGGGCTTAAACAGCACAGCCCTGGCTTAGCTGTGAGCGAAGGACAAGGAACAATGACGGCATGAGAAAGGGTTTGGGAGGAGGGGAAGTGGACAAGACTGTTTATAATGCAAAGTGCAAACCAATCCCTCAATGTGACGGGAAGTCTAAGACTTAAAAGATTACAAGAGTATATTAGAAAAAGCGTGCTTATGATGGCTGAAAAAGAATACTAAAAAAAAAGTGTGCTTACACATGTACATGCTTGATGGCTGAAAAAAGTGGGAATATTTTTTTTGGGGGGGGAGCCAGAAATGAAATGTTTCTAGTCCAGTTAGGGTGAAAATTTTGGTTTTACAAAAACAAGGAAAGAAAACAGTCACATTACCCCCCACCGAAAAAGTTAATACATAAAATTATAACAGCATAAATTAATAAAGCTAAAATATTTTTAAAATATAGAAAACAATTTTCAATATGTAGAAAAAAGTTTTTAAAAGTATATATAAAAAATAACAACATTTTTTCTTTTAAAGAAGGCCTATTAAAATAAACCTTGAACATTATCTTATTAAAAATGTTACCGATGATATTTACATTGTATTTTCTATTCAATGTTTTCAAGCTAAAGAATTGGTTTTACACACAGTCATGTGAGCAGCGTAAAGGAAGGATTTTGAACGGATCACTTGGCCAGGAAAAAGAAGTAAAAAAAACAACCAACCACACCGCCAGTAACTCTGTGCGGACTTTTAGTTTCTTTCATCACGAGATCGGTGTGGTCAGTGTCTGAGATTTTTCAGGGTTAGGTCCGCGGGACTATTATGCTAAGTAGGCATGGGGAGGGCTGCATTGTGAACAGTCACTCGGGCAGACAAACAAACAGACCGGACAAGTCTGTACAACGATCAATTATGTTAGAAAAAAAATTGACAGCAGTATGCTTTTCATATTATAAAGAGCAAAAGTGCTTTTTCATACACTATATTTGATGCCACAAATTGAGTCGCATTCAGCCCGTGCGTGCACACTGAATGCATACATAAATACATGTACATTATGTTCATGTACATGTACATCGACAGCCGCACTGCCAAGTAACATATCGTGTGCACAAAGTCCATAGGCGATCCGTCACTACGTAGTGTACCCGACAATTTGTACGTGCAATATTGCATTGCTTCTCAATAGGACGTGATGCGATCGAGCAAAATGATTCGTTTGTCGGGAATTTTTATTTGGGGATACAGGCCAAAATAAGGCCACTTCATCACTCTTGGTGTTCCAACTTCCATAATTTTTTAACTAAAGATGGTACCAGCATGCGGTTTGCACAGCAGTAATACTGAGCTCTTTTCAAATCTGCAATAAAAAAAATTTGACCAGGGTCGACAAACACTCATTTTGCTTGATTGCATCACATATAATGAAGATGCATAATTTTTGAACTAAAGATGGTACCAGCATGCGGTTTTCACAGCAGTAATACTGAGCTCTTTTCAAATCTGCAATAAAATTTTTTTTTGACCAGGTCGACAAACGACTCATTTAGCTTGATCGCATCACATATAATGAAGATGCAGTCTTTGAGACGTGAAATTTGGTTTGGCAAAAAAAAAAAGCCTCTCCTTTCAGGAGACGAATCCAGAAATGTCGCCTACTGCTTAAATTTATGCAGACATGGGTGCTGTTTGCCATTGTGGCGGTGTAGCCATCCCTACAGAAATTTAGCCACGCACAGGGGGATAACATTAGCATAAAGATGAAAATCAATAGGCCTAGAGATTTTTTTGGGGGTGCTTTTCCAAGATGGACATTGCAGACACATCCCTGCACAGGTGCCACATCCAGATGTAAATTGAGCAACTGGACAGCCTGCACGTTTGATAGAGTCTGGCGACTGGCAGAGTCCATTGTAACAAGAGGGGAGTGTAGAAATCAGAGGGGTGGTTGAAATCCACAATTAAAGGTCATCTGGTTTCATGGGAAGGTGATCCTTTCAAAACTCTTTATTCTATCATATCGGAGAATTTTTGAAATGTACTGTAGAGCTCCATGATTGTTTTTACAAACATGTAGTGTTCTCGTCAACAACACCATTAAGGTCAAATAGGGCGTGAGACGGAATTGCAAAATGTTCGACAATGAATTTCTTTGCAATTTCTTTCCTGTTTTCAAACCAAATAGTTGTCAACTCCAGTATGACGTATGCGTTTACTGAACTCGACGTAACCAAACATTGCCATTAAACATCAATGAATATTAGTTCCCGCTGTCAGCGTGTTCAATGACTGACTAATTGTTCCGTTTCCGTTCCTGCGACTTCCTCCCCCAAAACAAACCCCAAAAACCAGAAAGACCCCTAAAAACAGGAAACGCAGCTTTCAACTTTCAACACACAAGAAACATTTATGTCATCACATAATCTGTTTTTCCCTTCACTTAATCTGCTTAAGATTATGAAGTTGCATCATCCATGCCTTTCAACAAATTCATTTATTTTTGTAATAAATTCTTTTTCTGAAAAAATAACAAAATCAAGAACCATCTATTTTTTTGGTATGAAACTAAAAAAAAAGCCCGGGGATATATTTTTATAACATTTTATTGTGCAAAATTTGTTTAATTGCAATCGGTGTGCTCTCCATCCATGTCATTTTTAAAAAAAACAAACATTGAAAAAGCTTATTGTTTCAATCAGAAATTGTTTCGATCCAGGATAATATTTTTCAGGTATGCAACTTTTCCTCGGATCTGCTGATTTCCTCGTTTTTTTTTTCTTCTCATGAATGCCATTACAAGTTGAAAAACACAGTACAAAGTCTTATGTTATTTGAAATGTCCTTTTTTTTTCATGCCCAGTTGCATGCATGAATTTTAAAAGAGAAAACTCCCAAAATATTTCAATAGAAATGAAACATTATGCCTTCAAACTGTTTGTGAATGTAATTCAGTCAATTCAGGAGATCTTTTTATTTCTGCATTTTTTTTGTAGACGGCCCCAAGCATATTAATGATCCGCTGAAGTAAATGCGACAGCCACTCCACAGAAATTAATTATTAACAAGCAACTTGAGCCCATGTCTGTGTGTGGGGTCATTCAGGGTTCAGGCAGAGGGAAATTTTATAATCTTCTTCGATCTGTCCGTCCCGTTATGCTTGAGTGAATGCATAATCTGCCCAAAGGGCCACACCAGACAATTGAAAAACAAAATGGCCGTGGCTGCCCTGAATCAAGATTTGAATCCAAAAAAAATGACCAAATTTTTTTTGGAAAAGATCAGTTAGTGAAGATTAATTAGAAACCAAAGTATTAAAATTGAGTAGAATCTAGTTTTTAATATCATTCAGCTTCTTTTTTTGGGGGTGGAATTATTTTCAGTTGAATATTAAGTTAGACACTGGTATTCAATTTAATCAGGGCACAAAAAGGTTTAACAGAAGAGCTTCATGTTTTTGTTTAAGCACTTCCACAATAGTAACATTTTCATGTTCATGTATCTTACATCACCTTACTTATTACCTTAACCACAATCATAAATTCGTTATTATTTCATAAGAACTTTCTTCGGTGAATGGAGAAAGGAGAATCCTCAGAAAAAAATACATTTGATGCAAAAACTTCCAACATTCATAAAACCTACTAGCAAAACCGAAGAAGAAGAACATGTAACACAATCACTCCGCAAATCATCATGTGCCCTGCCCTTCTTTTGCTAAATTTCCCCTACTTGGCCCCCTCAAATAAATTATCAAAAAATTTTGAAATAAATTGTCCTACATTCCTGCCTGTACCTTGGCCCATTTACCGTCCTTTTTTTTTTTCCTTCGCAAAATGAGTCATCCGGCATTGGTGCCAGGTAACCTTTTTTTTCCCCCTTTCTTTCTTAACATTTTCTCTCTTGCTACCTCGTTTTCACTCGCTGACAGAATGTCCTGACGGTATTCTTGATTTCCGCTTCGCTTTCCGGCTGTGTTTCGGTTGCCTCGCGTTTTAATCCCTCATTCGATTAAACCCCGTTTTTTTCCCCCTTCTGTACGAGAAGACCTTTTGCATGTTCTGTTGATCCGCTTCAGACACGTTGACTTTCTGCACATGCTGCTCACACATGTACATGTACATGTACATTTGTAACCCTGTGTGAGGTTTTTTTTCCCAAAGAGTTCGGAAGATGTCGTTCAGTTTGGGTGTGGTTGTACATGTACGTACATGTACATGTACATGTACATCTACATGTACATGTACATCTACATCTACATGTGTACACATGTACATCTACATGTACATGTACTACATGTATAAATACATACATTTTTTGGCACACTATTACTCTAGTTAAGTGTACATTTATTCAACGCCTGAATAAATCCCTGTCGTCTGATTGGTGGGTGGTTGATCACATGTCATTGAATTCTCCGTCCCAAAGCATGGCCAAGCGCACCGCAAAAATAAAAGTTTTACTCCGCGGTAAATAGACGTTCGGTTGCACGGTCACGTGATTGGCGGATCTGACCAATCAGATGACGAGGATTTTTTCAGGTGTTGTATGAAACAAATAGGCCTAATGAATGTTTCACGTTCATGCAATGGAAAGAATAATTTGTTCTGGTGACAAATGGAACATTGCTTCGCCTTGTACAATGGAACACTCCATCGGTCACCTCATGCAATTATTCTTACCATTGCACTCATAAGCATTCATTATTCATATAATATCGCTCTAGTCCTAAACCTTTTTCATTTTTATCCATCAACATTCTGGTGAATTCATTTTACTCAGTAAAAATGTTCTTTATCATACCTTTACAGTAGCTCAGTAATTGCTACATTGGTTGTATTACTGATACAATGTATACACAATGTGCTACATTGTATTACAGTGTATTACAATCCCAGCTTCTGGGCTTTGATTGACTGCCTACTCAACAATGTACAATTTGATGCAAAACAGATTCAATTTTGAATGTCACTATATTACTATGTGCATTTGTACATTGAATTCATGATCTCTGGATAACGTGTACACATTTTGGCCTTTTGTTTTCATCCAATAATAATAGTCCAGCATTACTTGTAGATAATTACCCTGATAAGGGACATGTGTTCTACATGTATGCATATAAAATGGCACCCAACGGTCAATGAATTCATGAACACTTAAGGGGGAATATCAGTCATGCAAAATCTAATTTAAATTTGCATGGTTAAATTTCTCGCATAAATATGCTTAGTCCTTTTTTGCTATTGGCATACATGTACAAGTACATTGTATATTCGTGTACATGAATGTACATGTTAGGCATTGAATCTACCAAAGCCAACTTAAGAACATGCAGTTGGTGTGAGAAGCATGAACTTGAGTGTCAATAATACGGATTTTGACACGTACTACGCGATACTGCCAAATTCAATGCAGCTGGGGGTGTTCCCCCCAGCTGTCCCCAGGAATTAGAATAATTGTGCAAACCATAAAACAAAATTAAAAAGCCCATTTCCCATGAGAACCGTGAGAACTGGCAACAATTGGGTCACCCTGCCAAACGGTGGCCTAATTGCCGATAAATCCTGGCACCTGGCCGAACCAAAATGGTCAGCATCTGGATGTGGATGCATGTATTTATGTCACTGCTAAAAGAAACATTGATGGGGAGAAGTGTAGGGAGAAGTTGTGTCGCGATTCAGGGAATGTGCAGAGGAACATTTTTTTTTTTAGTGGACTGGGAAGGTAATATAAAAATCAGCGCGGGAATTGGGGATCCGCTTCAGTTTTGGATAACAAATTTTCTTGAGACGTTAGAAAATTGGGGGAAAAGGGGGGGAAATAAAGAAAAAAAAGTGTGCTTGGCAATAATAATGCTGTTGCTTTGTGGTTTACAAGAATTTTACAACTAAATTTACTAGCATGAACATCGCATATTATGCATAGTTTCTTCATAGTGAACAGGATATTTCGATGATGCTTGTCTTTTCCCAGACAACAAATTTCCAATAATGATTAATAACACTGGTCAGTCTGAAGCTATGAAACATGCTAGGGATCTATAAAAAAAAAGATATACAGCTCGGGCGTTTACAATAAAAAAAAAAAGTATTGTCGGCACGTTCCAGCGTTGACACGTACCACTCCAACGGCTGGGGAAACGATAGGGCCCCGCGACACCTTTCACCGCGCGTGCCTGAGTGGACGGGGCTGTGTTTATTTTATCATCAGGCGGCGAAGCCCCTTCGCGTTGATCAGGCGTCCGTCTGGTGCGGACTGAAAGATGGTCGGATTTATTTGCCCTGACGAAAGCCAATTTGCTCTCGCGCTGCCCGCCCACGAAATTACAACCCCCCCCCTCACTTCAACCCCCCCCCCAAAAAAAACCAAATCTGATTAAAACTGCCTGTTTTTCAGTGAGGGGGGTGTTATTACCGGTACATGTATCTTGTCTGTGATACTGGTGAGGTTAATTCATTGAAAGGGGGGGGGGGGTTTCTGGAGGGATTAATTACAATTTACATGTCATGTCACTCAAAATTTGTAGTTAATTTTAATTTTAGAATGCTTTGGTATTGACCATCTTGGGTTGCATGACATATGGCAGTGTTTATGAATTTAGTTTGATGTGAGCATTTGTGGTCTCGCTTGCATTTCGTCGTCTGGAGATTCCCCAGGGACCGGTCTTGAACAACTGCCGATTATTTGTATTTCTCGTTGGCAATGCATCATTAGGCACAATCTTGTTTTACTGCAGTCTCCCATTGGGATGTCCCTGGTCTATACCAATTTCAGTTATTGCTGGGATTTTTTGGTTGAAGATATTTGTTGTAGCATCTTCATGGAAGAGTAAATTGAGCAGTATTCAGAAATGGGATGATCCATGATATTCACTTGGAACACAAAAATGCCTGGAAGTTATAAATGTAACAACGTGTACCAAAAATGTAACAACGTGTACCAGAAATGTAACAACGTGTACCAAAAATGTAACAACGTGTACCAAAAATGTAACAACGTGTACCAAAAATGTAACAACGTGTACCAAAAGTGTAACAACGTGTACCAAAAGTGTAACAACATATACCAATTCAAATTTGGACCTAAGCCCCACCCGTCTTTAAATCGCGTGCATTTCTCACAGTGCTTGTGAGCAAGGCCGTGCCGGAATTGCTTGGCTAGGTCTGGAAATTACACACGCGCCTTTGGAAGGGGCTGCAGCCATTTCAACTTCATTTTGCAGTGTTTGGAAGTGTTAAATCCCTGACTTGGGCGGCTCCTAGGTCCATGGTCCGTTTCCTTCCTCCATGGTTTCAGGAAAATCTTAAGTTGTCCAATTAAAGGTTAGAGTACATTCACTTGGGTCATGAATCGAAGGCCTCTCTCATACTTCCAAAGATTGGAGTTTACTTGAGCGAAGATAATGCTCCACAAACTAAAACTACGGGCAAGATGATTTAGAGCCAGTTCAAATGAGGACTATTGGTTATATCCAAAGTTCAACTAACTCCGCTTACATGATGGTTGATTGAACAACTCTAGTCGACTATTTGGAACCGAACCACATGGCACGGTTGCATCACTGGTTACCAATAGCTGCGCGCATGATAATAGCACAGCGGGGAACCAGGACCAAGGAGTTTTGCGATGGCATTTTGACCAGCGTTTGACAAGAGGCGTTTCACGTTGCGATTAGTTCACAAGCGTAAAGTTACGTCACGAATCAACCACTAGTCGACTAATGGTTTTCGCGGGCGCTTGCTCTATGAGTGAAATTTTATCAAGATACTTGAGATTCCACGTGATTGAATTTGTTATCAATCTAGAATTAGCCTACTGTACGGGTATGTGGCCCTTCAGTTTTCACACAAGGGCACTAGTGTTGGGCTGAAGTTACATTCAGGCCTACTCTACGGCTCCCGCACCTGTTGTTCAACAATCATTGAATCAGGATACATCCTATCTATAGCAACCCCCCTAAATCCAGGGGCGGAAGGACTCTTAAAAACTCAGACGCCTTCAAGAGGATTCCCCCTCAGACTGGTTGTCTCAGACCTCGTCCTGTTTAATAAAAAAAAAAATTAAGGGGGTGGGGGTTTGTTAGGACTCGCCATCGATACTTCAACGTTGTTAATTACGAGAAGGAAACAAGATGGAGTAGCTTACTAATTGCGAGGGGCAGTGTGCCCCACATGCAACCCCTATATCAATTTTGTGCGGGTTTTTTTATGAGCCCAATGTGGCCAGCATTGATACCATGCTTACGTGGTTTATACCAGATTCCTGTTTTTGCCGTGACGTCATGTTGTAAGTTAGGGTCAAGCAGAAGTGGCTACAAGAAGCTGATAGTTTGCAGGATATGAGGTCGATTTGTGTCACCAGGGGTCACGCATGACCACTGGCCGTGTCAACCTTTTTTTAGAAATTTAAGTGAGCTGAACGAAGGCTGCTTTAATGGCACCAACCCAACTCTAAACAGGGCACAATTTCATGGATGCACTGTTGTGTACACTAAATTAAGGGCCTTTCATACTGTCATCAATTTCCTGGATCCAACACACAGATTTCAAGAACACCTTCCCCAATCCAACACAATCTACAATGGGCATCTGGCTTTCTTCACGGGCAAAATCCAACCTGGCCCGGACTGGGTTGAGATCCTCAACCCAGGTAAAATAATCCAAAATCTACATCCAACCCATGTACACACTGGTATTGTGAATGGAACGCTTAGCCTACTGGTATGCTTGGACCCGGTTCTGCGTATACAAGACCCCATGTTAATTTCCAAATTCAAAACGGTCAGGCCAGACAAGAGTATGTGCATAATGAAAAGGCCCTAAAGCTACAGCGAGTTTGTTGACAAGGAACACTTCCTAGGACCGTATAGTCAGACATACCTCGTGCATCACTGTGTCAACATACATTTCAAGGGCTCAACTGACTATACAAATCAGAATAATGAAAATGAAATGAGTTGTGATTTCTGACATTTTTTAAGGTTACGCGTACTTGCCAAAACAAAGCACTTTTGTAGCTCTGAGAAAAGGTTTTCCACGTGCCGCACGTACGCCAACTGTCTGCAATTTGATCAATTACCGTCCATTGATAAGTGAAGTTGACTCGGAAAAAACTTCCAGTGAATAGCCGTTCCGAACAATTTGAATATAATTTTGTGCTCTTGGGACCAGCTTTACAAGTTGCCTCATTTTGTTTCGCCGTACCATTCTCCCAAGCATAATCATCATTCAGCATGTTCAGTGTCATTTTGTGGTTTGTAAGGCCAGATTTTATAAACAAGTAAAGCCTCAGAAAGACGAACTACAATTTTTTCTTTAAGGAGGGAAATTTTCTTCAATTAGAAAATTAAGGTCAACCTCTTCAAGGAAGGAAGCAAATTTGAGGACTTGTTGTGTCGGAGGAAATTACTCTGGCACCAGCCGAGGCAGGATACCGGTCGCTGTAAGTTGTTTTTACGAAGACACCCGGACTCAACTCTGGAGGAGGAAAGATTGTTTTAAGGAGTCCTCATCAATTTCCTTCTTTGAGTTGTGACCCATGACAGATGCAGTTTTGTATCAACCCCCCCTTCCCCCTCCTGAAACCATGAAACCGGTTTATGATTAATATATTCACCGAATAGCAGTATGACTGAAGTAGGTTTAAGAGGATAGGGATGTCAATTTTGTTGTTTTAACTTTTGGTGAAGTACCGGTTTTCATAAGCAGTAGTACAGGGTGAGTCAGAACGATCAGGGCCCAAATTAAAGAAAGTATTAAAAAATATGTAGCAATTACCAAAACAAGTGCATATGAGGCTGGTATTTTGGACACATTTGGTGGAAGTTTCATGTGTATCAATTGTACCATTTTGAAGAAAAGCACTAGCAAAGAACACGTTAATAAAACACTCTGACCACGGTTCCATGGTTTGACAAATGTATTGAAATTGCGTATTCATGTGACTGCATTTCAAACAATGCTGTCACATCAGTACGCGATTTCAATGAATTTGTTGAACCATGGAACCGTGGTCTGAGTGGTTTAAGTTGTGTTCTTTGCTAGCACTTTTCTTCAAAATGGCCGCTTTTGATCAATACAACCGAAGCAGTGTTTAACTTTCTGAATATATTTCAGCTATATCGTTGATGTCGTTTGGATCTCAAAACGAGTACTTCCAACTTGTCAAGTGAAAAGAACGAGAAAAAAAAATTGACATAGTGGAAAGAAATCTTTTTGACCTTGACTTTCAGGACGGATTAAGCCGAGATCTCATGTTGAAACAACAGATGTCACCAACTTAATTGGCTTGTCGTGTCGTACGGCTGGAACAACAGTGATTTATAGCAAGGGTTTGCCCACTCGACGCTTTTCAAGTTCCGTGCAGAACTCGCAGAAAATTGTTTCAAAATGCTTAATTACGAGTGGCAGGCGATGATCTGAGCTGGTTGTGGCTGTCTAAAGGGATTGCGTGATCGCCAAAATTAACGGCCGTCGCCTGGGCCAATATGAGTCGGCCCGCAGGACTGGACGGATACGCCCGGGTCCGCCATGTGTCACGGTATCTCTTCCTGGAGCTCTGCGTGATGATTTGATGATGTGTTTTCTTTACTTTGAGGGCTGGGAAGAGGGGGGGGGGGGGTTAGTAGAAGAGGGGTGAGGGATAACTTTCCCCGGTACCCGTGGGGATTGCTTGTTGTTTCCTCGCGTGACGGTACCAGTGAGGTGGACTTCCTGCCGTAAAACGCTCCTTTGGAGGCCGGGGTTCTTCCAGCGCTCGGGGTAAAATTGGATGATTCACAGAATCGTGTAGGTAACCCACGAAGGCCAATTAAAAAACGAAATCTGCTTCGTATTAAAATCGAAACTCTAAAGTTGAACTTTTACCAGATTTGTTTTTACCAGTAAAAAAAAAAAAGTTACCCCAGCGTTACGACAATGGATTACCCTGCAAGAGTATAAAAATCCAACCAGGTCTCCAAAAACTGTACCCAATATTTGTAGATAGATTAGTCTACCACTACCAGATTACACAAACCTGTACTACATGTATAACATTCTTGGACTGTGGCCAACATTAACAGAAAATCGCATGTACAAACACAAACTGGTGGCAGCAGTGTGATTACATACCATATGGGATCTGATTTGGGGTCTAAAGTACGAAAAGAAGGCCGTAGATCCGATAACGGCGCATCGAACGTCAACACCCCTGCGGACTTTGTCTCACCCACCCCTGGTCTGGTTGCGTATTCTGTACGCCAGACTCTTCTGGTTAGTTTTTGTAAACTGGGTCCCGTGCCAAAATACATACACAGATATAACTTTGCGATCTGCGTTTTGTTTTGAAGTGGACTTTTTAGTCGAATCATGGTTCGATTCTTGCATGAAAATTTGTCTGCGTGGTTTTGGTTACCAGATATGTACCACGAAGGCTAAAGGTTTAGTAGATAAAAAAAACCTGGCTAATTTTCTTCAACTCGTCCAAAAGGGCCAGGGTAAATTTAGAATGATCTCTATCAGAAATGGTGTCGCAATAATCCTGTACCACTAACACAGAAAGATCAGCAGGCCTATTTTCGTGCTGAAATGTGATTCTTTAGAAAGTATAACAGCCTTTTTTTAAAGCTCAATATTTTCTGCAGGTTGACTGACCACATGGGTGCCTGGGGTGCATGTATTCTAGAGTTGTGAAAATCGAAGAAAAAAGAATCAATACATGTGGTGTTATCCTTAGCTGTGGTTACGTAAAGGTAATACCTCCCTGGAATTCTGAAGGTCTTATAAATTGCAGTTTCAATAGCTTTCTAATCCCATTTGTTAGCTGGTAGGCTCTATATTGTCCTTGAACAAACACACACCCCCTCCTAACCCAGTAGCCTAATCTCAACCCAGACAAACTAATCTTCCTGGTAAACACCCCCGCGTAGATTATAGAGTGTCCCTGTGGCTGATCTTTGTTTGCAAAAGAGGGCTATGCCATTGTTTTTTAAGGGTATCAGTCCTGTCTTACAATGATGGAGCTGGAAAATCAAGGATTGAATCAGAGGAGCATGTACCGTGTACATTTTTTTCCCCTTCAAGACGATTCAGTTTTGGATTCAAGAGTTTCGGTGCGTCAGCTTCCGTCAAGAATATCCGATAATGGAAGGAGTGACCGGCACCTTGGCTTCTCGTGCCAAAATCTGACCGGACATGGAAAGGTCAGCTTAGGCCAAAGACCTAGGGTCCCAAAAAAGGTTTCTACTGGTCCTAGCCTTGTACTTCAGCCGCTTAATCCAGAGCTTCCTTCTCAACACTTGAAAAGCTCTGAGTGCACACAATGGGGAACAAAGCGACCAATCAAAAGCAAGAGAAAAAAATCATGTACTATGGCCAGATTGAATTAATACTATGTTTGCCGCCCCCAGTGTCTGATTCTCCCCTGTTTTGTTCAATATTTTGTGGGGGTATGTGAAATATATGCCCAGTGCCTTACTCTTTCGGAAATGAGGTCATTTACAAAAAAAAGTGAACAATGGTAAAACCAACATTTTCCAGTTAATTAAACCAAAGCAGCTATCCTCGCTTTGTTTCAAAATCTCAATGGGGAATTTCTGTCTTCAAAAGAGAGAAAAGAATGTTCAAACTTCAATCAGAAATTTCATTTCTTTTTTAAATGGGATGCACAAGTATTCTTAATAAAGTTGCAAGGAAAAAAAACACAGAAGAATAATGGTTTCCTTTGTTGAAAATCACATGTATGATGTAAGTGGGTAATTAAGTAAGATTGAATGTTTGAGGAACTCAATTCGATCCACTTGACTTAGCTCCGGAGCTTGATTTGAAGACAAAAAAACACTACACAAGACTTATACGTGGACAACAGTGATTTTGGTGACTTGTATTCAAATTTGCATAACACTATTCTTGTGATTTAAAAAAAAATTTTTTCACCATGTTCGGTTTAAGAGCTATACTTCACTACGTTATAACAAAAACACTGTCAAATAATTTAGGTAATTAGGTAAAAATTCCTGTCAAAAGTGAGTTTCCTTCTTTTTGCACCACCCTGTATAGAAGGTTCAAAGGTGGACAAACTGTTCTTTCGCCAACCTAAAAATGATTGTTAACTACATGTATAACTATTTATCCTGACCAACATTCCAGTCCTAGCTTCCATCTAGTTATAAAAGGTTTACATAACAGTCTTTTTTTCCTCCAAGTAAATGTGGAAGTTGAGCATCATCCATCATCCAGACTTACTTACGTAATTCATAGAGCAAGGACAATTCTTTGGCACCCCTCTGTTTAATCCCACCCAAATAGGCCCTTCTGTAATCCCCCCATTGTCCCCCTTGATTGCACTAGTGGCCATAGGGGTAAGGGGAGGGCCATTATTGTCCTAATCCTTTCCTGGGCGGTATTTGTTTATCAATTAGCCTGTCCAGACATATGGCTGGGGCACTGGCTAGACATTGTGATTGGTTCTGGCTGGGTTAGTCTGGTTCCGTGAGGGCTAAATCGCGGAGCAATGCTAAACCAGCATTCATAAATACCTGAGACAGTTTACCCATTCCTATTGGTCGAGAGCCCGTCATATGGGTGTTTTGATTTGAAGCTGCTGATAAAACACCGCTGCATTCTGCGCCACATTGCAGTACACTCAGCCGTGCACCACGCGGCCAAGGCACATACCATTACAGACATGGCCAGAGGGGTGTTTCACAAAACATGAAGTAAAATTGTTGAACAAAATCTTTGGAAATTTGTCAATGGTTGACTTAATTGGCTTTAACCTCTTGTACGAGGTCCATGTCCAGCTCCCTGGCCAGTTTTATGTGAACCTGATTTTCATGATGTCTTAATTGGTAATTATTTGCTCTGCGAATTCACAGAAGTTGAACACATTTCAGCAATACGGCAAATTTCGCAGCATGTTTTTATGAAGTCAATTTTGTTCGATTTTGCTTTTACATGATTATAAAACAGCCTTAAAAGGAAGTTCATTTCTTATTAGAGAGAAACCCCGGAGGACGTGATAATTCATTTTGGCTAAGGCCAAGTTCACGCAAGGACTATAGTTGACCAATGGTTAACCATAGATCGACTAACGCTTGCCTGAACTCTGTCTAGTCGACGATGGTTGACTACGCTAGTCGACTATTTGGAACCAACCTACTGGGGCTGGTTGCATTGCTGGTAACCAATAGCCGCGCGCATTCATAACGCTAGCAGAGAGCCAGGATCCAGAAGTTTTCGATGACATTTTGACCAGCGTTTGACTAGAGACGTTCGCACGTTGCTATCAGTGCGCAGGCGTAAGGTACGGCACAAATCAACCACTAGTCGACTAATGGTCCTTGCCCGAACTAGGCCCCAATTGGAGCCAAGCCGCTTCAAGTAGAAACATAATCACGGCTTGCTTTTGGTATACATTATTGTAAACACCCTGGCAGACGACACCATGCAGTATTGAAAAGATTGCTTTTATACATGTTTATCCTCAACGTTAAAGTCTCAACATCTTACACGTCTATGCACAAACTATTGCCATCAAAACACCAGTACCAGCAGAAGTGAAGTTCTATTTTTGAAACACCAAGCCTGTTTTGTTTTTTATAGAGCCCTTGCATAGGAACTGTTATTGTCACAATCAGTTTTGTGTTAGACAAACCAACCCCTTCCTTTTTTTCTTTTTGTTTATCCAAGAACAAGAGTGTGTACTGTTTGTCTGAAGTCGCTACCAGCAGAATTTTCAAAATTTGCAAAACATCTGCTCTGTTGGCTCATGCCGTTGAGTCCTTGCCCTTAGTGTGCAGTGCACTTAAAATTCCATAATCTTTTGTCGAACAGTGTGACTGCATTCCAACAATGCAGCCACATCAGTACCGCGATTGTATTTGTTGAACCGTAGAACCGTGGTCCAAGTGTTTTTAGCGGTGTTTTTGCTAGCGCTTTTTCCCCCAAAATGGTACAATAGATTTACATGTACATGTACTATTAAACTTTCACTTATGTACAAAATACCAGCCTAGTTTTACCCTAACCCCCTAGGCCCTTGTTGCTTAAAACAGAAGAAACTTTCCAGGAGCAAGAGTATCAATCATTGAAACAAATAAAACAAAATTTCTTATAATTTTAAACACTTCTGCTAAAAAAAATCAGGGGAAAGTGGCAGGGAATTGCCTCAGATTGCACCACAGAGCATCTAGAGTCCAACATTTTCCGGGGCCCTTAAGCGGGCCCCGGACCCCACGCCATAAGGGCTTCGCGCTCTGCGCTCGCATTAGTCGCCAAACCAAAATTACCCCTACGCTATAATTTCACCCTGGCTAGAACAGTGGTAGTTACAACCATCCTCAATCCTCAAAAATCCTCAAAAATTTTCCAAAATTTTGCAACTCCGCCTAAATTTTCCAAAATTGTCAGACAGTCCTGCCTCAAAATGCATTCATCCTCAATCCTCCAAAATCCTCCTCATCCCAAAACTTTGCACTCGTGTTTAAATGAAGGATAACCAACGCCAAATCCTTCAAAATCATCAGACAGTCCTGCCTCAAAATGCATTCATCCTCAATCCTCCAAAATCCTCTTGTGCTTCAATCACCATTCATCCTCAATCCTCCAAAATCCTCATGTGCTTCAATCACCATTCATCCTCAATCCTCCAGAATCCTCATTTGATTAAATCACCATTCATCCTCAATCCTCTAGAATCCTCCAAAACCGCCAGGAGGATTTTGAAGGAGTGAGGTGGGTTAGGGTTAACATATATCTCATTTGCACTTGTTTGATAATTGCTACATTTTTAATATTTTCTTCAATTTGGGTCAAGATCATTCTGACTCGCCCTGTATAGCCTTATGTGTTTTATATCAGCAAATTAAAGTTAGTGTGTGCCATCACTTACAAACATGTAGGTATATATGCTCGTTAACAATACGCAGGTATACGAATACATAAAAACAATCTTAATTTGTCCAGCACCATGGTTTGACGAATGTAAAAAGATAAATTTGCAGGTACCTCCCGGCTTCAATTAAGCTTCCCATACCCAGTGTAGCATGCACTGGCTCCAAGGGTTATTCACCAGTTGTTGGCCAATTGCCAAATGGAACTTGGAATTTGGCACAAAGGTGTTTGTGCTGGGCTTGCATTTTTGTTGCCAGCGATTTTTTTTTAGTATTGTCAAAAATTGTGAGAGTTTGCACTTGAGTTTGTTGTTGTGAGGATCTTTTGTCTGAATAACCAAGTTCAGAGAAGCCATCCCTTATTGTTAAGTGTTTGCGCAAGTATGTTGAGATTTTCATTGAGCATCCTCCATATTGGTGTAGTGTCCTGTGATTATAGTGCAGTGTTTCACCCTGTTACTGGTGGCACCAGACTATTGCAGGAAGCATTTTTCATACCTCTAGACATTCAAACACATGATAAAGGTCAACGCTAGATCAGCCCCAAAGATATTCCATTTCCAGCCCTTCTAAATGAAAAAAAACCCATTGTCCAAATTCTCACCAATCCTATTCCTAAACCAAGAAAAGCACCCTTAAACCATTTTGTAACCACCTGTCATTAATGGTACAAAAACTGAAAAACAGAACTCCTTAAAGTTTTCGGCGGCAATATTTTTTCCTTTTTGTTTAGCCTTAAAACCCATTGAGTTATAGTCTGGTACATGTACACACATTGTACAATTACCTAATGCGTTTACATGTAATATCCCCTACCAAGAAAATGTGTCCCATGGTCCTTGGAAAAAAATGTTGGCTAGTTGCCAACTGTACTCCATCTTGTGCTGAACATGTGCTCACAGTCAGAATGCCTGCTGCTTTGGGGATGGGACTTAATCATGTAAACACTGCGTATGTGATGGAATTTCTTCTTTCATTTTTTTTTTTCAAGGTCTTTTAAAAACAGTTGGCCTGGCGGTTTTGATTATTACATCCTGGAGAACCCTGGATTTTTTTTTGTTGGGGGGGGGGGGGGAAGGGTGACACTTTTGTTCCCATCTTTTAAAGTGTCCGTGAATAACAAAAAATCTAATAGGTGGACTGCAGTGAGACTAGTTTAAAGGTTTTTCGTAGGGTCATTAAAGGGGCTTATGTAACTTGTGATTTTTTAGTAACGGTAGGGGGGATTGGATTACACAATCTTTTTTTGGATGAAAGTTTAGACAAAAAATGTTAACCCATGAAAGCATGCAACTGACAGAATTGGAACTTGGTTACAAATGTGATGTACATGTATTTGTCCGTTTTTTTTTATGAGATTGTCGCTTTGGGATAAAAACAAGTAACCAAGATTGTGCAAAATTCAGGCTGGGATAAATAAGTTTTACAGATTCAGCAAAGCAAGAAGTTGAAAAATAATTACACTGCAAAATAGATTTGAGGTAAAATGAAATCTTGATAAGTCAAACCTCAAGGGAACAGGTTCAAAATTTGACTTAAACAGAGTTTTGAGTTAAGCAGGGTTGTATATCATTGTTATACTACTGACGGCAATGGATTCTTTATTTGACTAAACAGTTGTTTTGAGTTATCAGAGTTTGACTTATCAAGATTTCACTGTATTATTGCAGAAAAGGGTTTTTAAATTGAAGGTAGTAAAACTAGCAACACACAAGTGATTTAAAAAAAAAAAAAATTGTGACGGCAGGCAGTACAGTTAATGTGGTCTCCTTCCAAGCTTTGTCCTACTTCATAAAATGCAGGGTCCTTCCTAAGCCCCCTGACGACGTCCTGTTTGTGCAGGATAAGAAATCTGGGGGTCATGGGGTCAAAGCTTGTAAGGGATTTCTACATGGGCTCCGTTTGGCACTGTGCCAGAGTCAGGTCAAAATTCAGGGGTCAGGTCAGTTTTTTTAATTCAAGTCTCAGGCTCTGGTCTCCGCAGCCAAGTCAATATTCTCCCAATCAAAGAAGGACTCTCTGTGCTCTTCAATGAATTCAACTTTCCATTGGTGTTATTTTCAAGACACAAAAAATAGCTTTTTCAAAAGCAAATAACTTTTGGAATGCTACAAAATTAGATGGTTAAAAAAATATCAACTAATCACGCAGATAGCAATTGGGTAAATTCACATACGAGAGTCTGTGACTAGACGTTCACATAAAACGTGAATGTAGACTGGCAAGACTTCCATGCTCTATTTGAACGTTGCTCGGAGGAGGAAGGCAAGAATTTGAAGAAAAGCACCCTTGTGCAAGTTACCGTACATGTTAATTCCTAACGTGATGCATTTTTGAATGGACGGATTTAAAGGCTTACAATATCCTACATGTATTTCACAGGCATGGTATAGTCACTCATCTATAGCGCAAGCCCCTAGATACAAAAGTAAATCACCTTCAAAATGCCAGGTATTGCATTACCAATGAGTTCACCAGCGAAAATGTCATCAAACTTTTCCTTCCAAGCCCCTCCTCAAGAGAGTGTTTTGCCTGCCCCAGAAGCGGGCATTGTGTAACTATTCAAATGAAAGCAGGGAAACGGAAATCGCCCAATTGAAAGGGGGTAGGTTGTTTTGAAGTTTGGAAAACCACAATTGTATGGGGTTAGGTTTGCCAAGGCCAGCTGTGCTGCTGTGCTGGGGGGGGGGGGGAATGCTCCACGGCCTTGGCGAATGGTTAGCTCATTAGCCTAGCTGGCTTTCCAAGAAGCGAAGTTGGAGCCCTAGCGCGTGGGGGGTTGAATGACATGCAGAAGGAATGAAGCATGCATGTATTCATTCAGTGCCAGAGCAGATGTTAAGACACGTTCATTGGTAAGGAAGACTGAGTTATTTTTTGGATGAAGGACTTTTTTGTGCTTTCTGTGGAGAAAAGAATGGACAAAATATCACCCTTTGTTGGGTGTTTCAATGTATGGTGCCAGTGGTGCAACACGTGTATTGTATGCGTGGACAATTAAGCTTGGAACTTTGCCAAACATTGGTCGTTCCTACATCAGAGCAGATATTGTGGATGATCTCAGTTTTGCATAGGAAATGCTCTGTCATCCAGTGTGCTGAAGGAGTCCCCCCCCCCCCCTTGGCATTCATCAAACCCCGGCCACCCTACTCAAACTTTCAAAGTTAAAAAGCTAATCACGTTTCTAATGTTATTTAGTATCAAACATTTTTAAACTAAAGAGTTGAACAGCACATTTGAAGATCGTGTTTGGCCAACAAGGGAAACAAATGTTGCAGAACAATTTTGCTAAAACATCAATCGCCTAATGACGTAAACATTGCAAGTTGCAGCCTTTAAAATATCTAGCAGTGTGCATGATGGCCACTTTAATTTAGCCATCTGGTGGGAACAGCATGAATAATTTGTTGTGTTGCTGCCACTAATCTAGGCCATCCAGGGTAGCCTTACAAGGTGCAGTGATGTGTGGACGTGCTACACTAAAAGAGAAAAACCAGTGGTATTCAGCTCTGGACCAGCGTTCCATTTTCTCTGGGGAGAAGACCTTGAGAAAAAAAAAAAGTGTGGCAATAACTGCAATTTCCCAAGAGACCCCCATCATATCTAGCTTTCAAGGACACCATCAGTTTTTTACCAAGGCTGTTCTGTATGTCCCCCCCCCCCTTGAATTAAAATGGTGGATGGTTTATGTTGATGCAAACCAGGACATGTGCTGTTTTCTTCTCTTTTTTTTGGGGGGGGGTGGTCTTTGTGTTTAAAATATGCTGGCCACAGAGATTGGTTTCGGAAGCCCAATGTATTGTGTGAACTAGGTCATTGCTTTGCTATCTTGTTGTGAAATGGCAAAAAATGTGATTTTGTCGAGCCTGTGGCTTGTTTTGACTAATTTTTTTGGATAAAAATTAGTCTAAACAAGGATAATTTTGGTGTTCAGTGGATAGCTTCTATTGTTTTCGAGCAAGTCTTCTGAATTTTTTCTGTCTGTAGTTTTTGCTGTTTATAGAAATTGAACTGCGTGTTTCAACAGCGATTTCAAAACATTTAGATTTTGTTTAATGTATTTGCTTACAAATATGACTTTTTAATGTCAATCTTGCTTGAGGTTTTTTTGTAAATGGTAACTGCAGCGTTGCACCTTTTTACTCTTCTGTTTAAACATCAAATTGTTGTAGAAAATGGTTCAGAAAAGTCCTTGTAAGTTGTAAATATTAAATTAAATCTTTGTTTTTATAAACGGAGACAGACCAACTGACTGACAGACAGTCTGCGAGTTTTCAAGACAGTTTTCCCCCTCAATTTCTTCAGTCAATTTCTTTGCCCAATTTACATACTCATGCCACGATTAATTGAGTGCTAAAAAAACCATCAGTAGAACGGGTAGTATTAACTACTCGGGAGTACTCAAGAGTAGTACTCAAGTAGTTGAGTTTCCCTGTTTGGTTTATTTGACCATATTTGGTTTTGTTCCCAACTGCAGGGTTACGACGAGAACGGAAACGCCAAGAAGATCAAAATGGAGGATGACGCGTACAGCAAGGATGCCATTATAACATCTGCGTGGTCGGTCGACGGGATGTCCCTACAGAGACCCTCCGCCTTCAGACCTTGGTCCCCCTCCGCTCTGGGGAAAGACAACAAGGGGCTGCCTGAGCACGGCACGGTCCTGGTCAGAGACAGGTTGGTCTTATCTGCTTTCTCAGTTTTCTCACACAAGTCTTAGGACATGTACCCACATGGACAAGGACGAAGTCTTTTCAACTACGTTTTGTAATTTGATATTTTAATATGAGTCAGTCCTTAAATTTTAATCCACTTTTTGTCCTGTCCCTGTTACATCTGACGTGAGTGATTGTATAATCCTGATGCACTCCTTAACCAGTTTGCGCTGGGATTATTTTGACATTGACTGGACCCAGGCGCGGGATTGTTTTCACAAACCTCGATGCCAGACGGGTTCAGGCTGTCATCTGCGGGTAGCGCACCCCGATGTTTCCGGCTTCGTTCGCTGCGTGCGGGTCGAAGACAGATACCTCTGGCCTCGCTCGTTGCGTGTTCATCCGTCATCCATTCCAAATACCGCAAAACCTTTGCGTGTATACACGTCATCCAACGTGAAATGGTAAACCCTAACCCCTAAAGCCCTTTTGGCTAGGAACCATCCTCAATCCTGCTAATCCTCCAATTGCCACGATGTAAAAATTGGATTCAGCCTCAATCCTCCTCCAAAATCATCTGTTATTTCCTGAATTTGTTCAGTGGATGATGAACACTGCCTCAATCCTTCAAAATCCTCCATCAATTACTGTTAATGCTTGAGGCAGTGCTGATGACATTCAGAAGCAGTGCGGATGATATCAAGCATAATGCAGGGCTCAATTATGCATGGCTGAACTTAACAATACAGGGTACAGCCTACGAACTCGAAACAATGCATCCTCTAAAATCAACTGAGACTTGTTTGCCATTCAGCCTCAAACCTCCAAAAATCCTCCAAAACCGCCAGGTGAATTTTGGAGGATTGAGGAGGGTTAGGGTTAATGCAGTCGTCCTCCAAGAGTAATTATGAATAGCAAACTAGTTACCCAACAAATAATAAAAACAAAACTTGAAGTCATTCTTAATGATACTTGAATGGCAAATTACAAAGTACCAAGGTAACAGGGACAGGAAAATGTCACACTTTGGACCCTAAATTTATACATGTAGATGACCCATATTTGAATTTCTTTCAACCAAATATTTCATGTTACCAGAAGTAGACGTTTGCGCCAACGAGCAAAATGCAGTTATAATATTTCACAAAATTTAATATAATATTTTTAAGAACTTCTTACATATATTTATGTAACAGTAAAACTACCACTGGTAGCAATTTAAATTTTGTAGGGCGATTGGAATGACTTTTAATAGGTTGGGTTACTTTTAATAACTGTAAGAAATTCTCAGACAAAAACGTTTGCTTTGTGATAATGTATGAATTCAAATAGTGTGGAAGAAATGTGTTTTATATATCAGATCTGTTTCCAAGCATACCAAAAAGTACCCTTTTAGATATTTACAAATAAAAGAAAGGTCTTCTTTTTTTTTCAACAGAGTAGAAGTTACAATTTTTTTAATGTTTTTTTTTGGTACTGTGTTTGAAAATACATGTCAGAAATTATTGTCTAAAATCAAACTCTTGTGCGTTACAATGCAAAATCAGTTTAAAAACCAGAACGTTTAAAGTACATGCACATGTACATGCACACTTCATTATTGTACAGGAATAAAAGATGTATCCAGAATTTACTAATCAAAAATTCAGTGGGAGTGTTTTGCCAAATATTGACTTGATTCTCTATGAGCAAGAAGGATTCAGGCCGGTTCGTGATACTCAACGCCATAGCGAACACAAACGCAAATTTGTAAACTTGTGAAGTCGCTGCACGTCTCCCAACTGCGAATTCACAAAAGTTGAACACATTTCAACGGTAACGCCGGCAAATTTCGCAGCGAATGTTTCGTGACGTCCAATTCCCTTCGAATCCACACTCCGTGAAGTACTATAAAGCAGCCTTTACTCATATAAAAATTCAAATCTCAAGATATATTGAACAAAGTAAATGTACAACGTTGGAGTGCATGTACATGTACATGCATGTACAGCTAAACAAGAAAATGCAGCTACTACCCTAAAATGGGCCTCTTGCTTGTTCAAGTGCTTTGTGCTGCGTTTGTTTACTCTAGCTAGGGGTCACCCTCATGCTGTTAATGCATGGAGTTGTGGCCAGCGCAGGCATATTAGACCCCTAGCCTGGCCTTGGGAGGTCTAGCATGCTTAGTGGGCGGTGGCCATGATAATGGCATTGGGAAGAAAAAAAAAAGGTCAGGTCGGGTCGTTGGGTCGGCTAGACAGTGTCTGGTCCTTCAGACACTAGACAGATTGACCCAGCCAGATATGTGATCGCCAGGAATGTTGGGTTCCTACTTTCTATACCCCCTCCCCCCAAGGGATCAATTTCGATTGTCTGTTTGATCCTGAATATTCTGATTTTGTCTACATTTTCCCCCCTTCTTTTGTGATATTTTACTTTGATGGTAGTGGTACTGTAGTTTTGTACATAAATTTAGGGTCCATCCAAAGTGTGACATTTTTACTGTCAAGTTAAACTTGGTACTTTGTAATTTGCCATTCAAGTTTCATTAAGAATGACTTCAAGGAAATTTGTTTCAATGTAGGATGGGTAGTTTGCTATTCATAACCACTCGTGGAGGATGACTGCATTAACCTTAACCTTCCCAAATCCTCCAAAATCCTCTTTGCAAAATTCAGGATTTCACAGGATTCAGGCTATATGGCAAAAAAATGTGTGGCTGATTTTGGAGGATGCACTGTGTCAAGTTCATGGGCCAGACCTTGTGTTGTTTATGCTCAGCCCTGCATAAATTTAGGCCTGGATTATATTTGAAATCCTCACACTGCTCCAGGATGTCACTGGCTCTGCCTCAACATATTGACAGTGATTGCTGGAGGATTTGGCAGGATTGAGGCAGTGGTCACCCCTCCAAGGACCACATTCAAGAAATAATGGAGGACTTTGCAGGATTGAGGCTATATGCAATTTGACATGGAGGCAGTTGGTGGATTTTGCAGGATTGAGGTTGCATATCCTAGCAAAAGTGCCTCTAGTTAGCGTTAAGGAGTGCATCAGAAAGTCAAAATTACAAAATCCCAGATGTCACATGTCACAGGGACAGGAAAAAAATGCGGACCCCACGTGTACCGGTACATGTACATAAACATGTACATGTACATACACATGTACATGTACATGTACATAAACATACACATGTACATGTACCGGTATATGTACAGTACATACACATACACATGTACATGTACATACACATGTACATGTACATACACATGTACATGTGTAATTCAAAGATTACTATAACATATGGAAAGGCGCCACGTTCTGCAAATAATTGCCCATTATATCGCCACTAGAGATGCTATATTTTTTACTATACCCCTTGGGATCAAAGTGCAGTATGGTATTCAGTGGGACCAAGTTTAGGCTGTTCCATTTTTCAAAGACAAGTTTGGCAAGTGGAAGGTCGTTTCAATTTATTTGTTATTGTCGGGTTTTGGGTCAATGCATGTTACATGTGCCAAGCAGGAGACTGGGGAACTGTTGATTTTTTTAAGCAAATAAAGACAGATGTTTTTAAAGTTTGCTTTTCATGGTTTTTTGGAGGGGATGCCAGATCATATCAGATTATAATGATTAATTATGAGGTTGTCATTAATTTGCGATCACCTTTTTACCCCAGAAGTGGTGCGGCAACGCAGCTTTTTTGGGGTTTTTACCATTTTTGTTTTTCTTCAAACGTCGGCTGATGACTACAAATGGTGCCCGACTAAATTTAGTGCAAAAATATGGGAGTCCAGAGAGGCCACATAAAGCTCAATCGTAACCCCATTTAAAAACACGTTCAAATTGTGCAGCAGCAGGATTCCAGTCAAACCAGTGAATGGCGGTTTTGAGACATCATCTTACATTGAAAAAAAAAACTGTTTCAGTTTGCCGACGCGCATAGCTACGGCGACGCGTGCGACATACCAGAAACCGGCGACTTTGGGGGGGGGGGGCCTTACGGACGGAGAGAAAAATGGACTTACCAACAGAGAGAGTAACGGACTAATGCCGTAACGGACGGAGACTAATGGACAGAAAGACTAATGGACAGAGAGACACGATGATTTGTTGAGTTGTTTAATGTTACCTGCAGCTAAAAACTGTTTGAAGTCTTTCTTAATGATACATGAATGACAAATTATTGAAATTACAAAGTACCAAGGTAACAGGGACAGGAAAAATGTCAAGCTTTGGACCCTAAATTGTATAAAATGACCCACACGTGCACTTTTATATCGTGGGCAGCCTGAGCTATAGATTTGCCCATTAAGTCCAGTTGGCTTCTCTGATCTGTGGTTTTGGTCAGGCCCTACAGACCACCTGCCTTTGACATCAAATGGTTGATTGATAGCCAGCCACTTGTGACATGACCTTAATGAGGTTGGGAACCAGACCATCTGTTAGGGTCGGCTTCCCTTTTTGTTCCCATTGGCGGTCCCATTCCTAGACCGGTTCCACTGTCCCGTGACCTTTTGTCATTGCTCAATATCTGTGGGGATATTTTTTTATTGGAGCTTCAGAGAGTTCGTGTTTTAACCACTTATTTTTTTTTTTTCATTTACTTGTGCCGTGCCTTTATTATGCAATTTAAGCAATGCCTCAGTTTGTTTTTACATAAATTGTGGAAAGTTGAAATGTTTATGCACATGTGGGGGATGTACATGACTACATGTACATGTATCTTACATCACTAGTACCGGGGGTACTTACGATAAATTCAGCTAGGGTCAGAGAAAGTATGATACTCTCACTTGATGATGGAAATTGCCAGGGAAATGATACAATCACAAAAGAAGAAAACACAAGAATAAAGAAAGTAAAGTCTAACAAGCCGATTTTGGAATATTTTATCAATAAACAATGTTATGATTCATTTTTATTGAATTGATACTCCACGCAAATGCGAAGGCGAAGCGAATTTGACGTCAGGGGAGCATTCGCTGCGAAATTCGCCGGAGTTGAAAGGTGTTCACTTCAACTTGTGCGAATTTGCGTCGCGAAAACACGCCCTGACGACACAAATTCGCGTTCACTTTCACGCCGAGTATGAACTGGGCTTTAAGAATTAGAAGTTACACATTTTTGATATCAGTTTGGCATTTCCCAAGTTTCGTTCACTGGAATATTTGTTAAGTCCATTTCATTTTCCTAGGGTAGTTGTTGCTGTTACTAGTTGAGAAGCTGTGACACTGACCCACTTACACATTTGCACTTCAGTGCATTTTTTATCGGCACTGTTAATTTGCCATATGTCGACTAAATATGCAAATCCTTCTGTCCATTAACATCAATTATTCAAGCTAATGGCAATTGAATAATCAATTAAGGAATTATTTGAATTGAGCCAAACCTTTTCTTCAGTTGTTGACCTATTTTGTTGTTGGTTGTACTCTTGATTGCTTGGGCTCTATAAAAGATGACGATATTGGATAGTTCACAAATGTTAAACTGATTTCTTAAAATTTATTAAAGAATAATGTGTATTTATAAAGCGCACATATCCACCAATATTGGTGCTCAAGGCCCTATATCGTTATTACCCTGCTCATAATGGGCCAATGAAACATTCCAAAGACAATCTCAGCTCCCTGGGGAGTATACAGCTCTTCGCTGCCGTTTCGGCGCAAAGCAGCTAAAATCAACCACGGTAACCAACATTGTTATTTAAACAGCATTGATGTATACATGTTTTTATGGTTTGTCTGTTTGTCTCTGTGTCTATCTCCACAGTCGTGGCATCCCAACGTACCTCAGCATGGGCCCGCCAGTGCTTCTCAACCCAGAGAGGGTCGTGCCCCACACAGCCGCATCCAAGTAAGTAGACAAGGCCCCCCCCCCCGACCCTTCACCCCTCTTCCCCCTCCCAACAATACCAAGGCTATTACACACTATTGTCACACCTACGCGGGCTGAAATCAACATGGGGCCACGGTGAGCGGAACCAGTTGTGACGGAAGTAACACGGATAGACATTGCCGTTCACACTGCCACTACTTTGTATGCGAGTTGGCCTTTCACTTTGGGTTTTCTAACCTTGAAGAGCGTCTCAAATCTGTTCTCAACCAGGGATGAATTTGATAAAAGCCTCCCCTGACCCCTCTGGCTGGCAAATTCAGCTACGCCATCACAGCGGTCAAAATCAATCAAGTGACTGTTTTTAAACGTTAAATAATTCCCTCATTAATTTGATATAGCCATGCTTTGACTGGAGGTGATTGATAAGCCAGCTGCGCCTACTGGTTACCTCTTTCGTCTGTTGACGGAATTTGACTAGTCGCAGTGTTTACATGAATGTGATCTTGCTGTTTTTTACTAGTCTATACAAATGCATGGCAAGGGAAGTTGAAGAGATTTTTGACTATGTGCGACTGATAAAACAATAGGAGTGTTTTAATTGATTAATACCTGTGTAGAGTGCACTCATGTAATGCAGTCTTGACATGGGTACAACATAGAAAATGTTACATCATTTCTTACTTTTAATTTTTACTCTTCCCCCCCCCCTCCTCCCCATTGTTGCCCCTCTCTCTAGTTATGACAGTCACTATGCCCCCAATGTCACACTGGCCCCGCCCAGCAAGCCGGAGACGCCCCTGAAGAGCGACGGGACAGAATCCAAGGACTCCAGCTCTGAATCCAGAGATCGATCATCAGGTAAAGAGCATTGAATAGTGGGTCAGGTTGCCAAACTTCCCAAGATTGGATTTGATTCATCTCAGCTTGTCACAGATCGGGGACCAAATTCATGGCTCTGCAATATCATTAGCAAAACATCCCTGCTTCGTGTAGCCATGGAGGTATAAGAACGTTCTTACGCTATAGCAGAAATTCTAAGCTTATGTGTAAGTGTATTTCATGGGTTAGCGAGGAATTTTGGCTTAAGCGCATGTGTACATCCCCTAAGGCCAAAAAAAAAACTTGTAGTGTTGCCTTCACATGAATGCAGTATACAATGAACTCCCAAGCATGATTTTAATACTAGGAACCATACCCATCCTGGCAAATTCCAACACCATAAGGGAAACTGCACACACATATTTTTGATTTTGTTTCTGGAAGTGTGCAACCCAATGTAAAAGACTGCCAGTTAAGGGTTACTGTACCCATCCCGACAGATTCCAACAAAACGTGCCGTTGAGGTTTGATGTTTTGAGTTCTGTTAGGTTTAATGCAACATTATGGCATTGCAAAGAAATAACAGCGAGGCTAAAGTTTATTTAATTTTTTTGTTGTAAAAAAAAAACTCGGCAGATTTCCAGATGTTGAGTATGATCTAACAAGCATGACTAAAATATTTATTTGTCTATCGTTGCGTAGAATGTGGAGGCAGCCCCACCCGCAAGAGGTGGTCGGACGAGGACGCGATGGCCAGAGAATCCAACATGGAGGAGGAAATCGAAATGGTGCGCGGAATGCTGGAGAGCGACGCGGTGGAGACGCGGGCCGGGCGGGAGAAACTACTCCACGAGCTGGCCCGCATCCGTCTGCAGCAAGAAGAGAGACTGCAGAGCGCCCTCACAGCCAAGAAAGATCTTCAGCAGGTACGCCAGTAACGATTATGATCCTCGTTTATAAAATGGGTTTATAAACCCATTTTTCCATGAGCCAGCGTTGTTTGAAGTTCGTCACACCAGTTCTGAAAAGTTAACCACAAGTCGTACAATCTAAAGTCACGTCACAGCCTTTTAAACAATCCCGTAAAGGTGAAAACAACATTGAAAATATAATAGACAAAATTTTTTTTACTGCCAGGCGGATTATAATGGTATTTTTGGACAGTTAACGTAAGTTACATGGTGACCTCTTTCCACTTGTGCATTCTTCTGCAAGTATCACACAAGGCAATTGTGGGTTTCTTGTAGTCTTGTCAAGGCATCCATTTCTTATTAAAATCAAGTTGCGGGAAAAAGCTTGAGGAGATTGAGTAGGTGCTGTAACTTTTAACGTTAGGCAGTTTCTATTTATCAGTGAAAAACCTACTTCTGAAGCTTTTATCCGCAATTTGATTTTAATCAGAAAAAAAGTTCACTGCAATATAATCTGCCTTGCAGTGAAAAATATGTGGCCTATTATCTTTTCAATGTCATTTTCCACTTAAAGGGATGTTTCTCCCAACAATTTACGAGAAAACTAACAGCATGCACTTTTAGTTGCCAGTATTGCGTCCTTACACATATAGGGACAGCAAACTTATTACCTTGTTTTGTGAAAACCAGAATGTGTTTTTGTTCTTGCGCAGGAGCTGGAGTTTGTCCGAGCAACCAAGAAAGAGAAATTGCGAGAAGCGGCAGAGACCAAGCGCAACCTGCGTAAGGAGAACGAAAGGTTGCGCATGGAGTACGAGCGCCGGCTGCGCGAGGTGAGTGACTCCAAGCAGCACCTGAAGAACGAGCTGGAATCGCTGCGCAACCGTAAAGGCTCACACGAGGGCACCGCGGGCAAGGAGCGCGCACGCCTGCGGGCGGAGAACGACTACATGCGCGAGCGGCTCGACGCGGTGGAATCCGAGCGGGACGAGCTGAAACGTCAGCTCGCTGAGATGAGCAAGGCGAGGGTGTCGAACGGCGAATCGGAGGAGACGAGAAAAGCCAAAGAAGAGAAGGCCGACGGGAAGTGGAAATCTGCCGAGGTTTGCCCGAAAACAAACAGCCCTGCTAGTAGTCCTAAATCAGCATCTGATGCCTAGAGAAGACAGGGAAAGATGAACGAATACAAATAAACACTGAGGACTCCAAAATAGCAAAAGGCTAAGAAAAATGATTCAGGAATCAGGCTTGTACAGATTGAGCAAAACATTGTAAATATATGCTGGAAAGTTTGAAAATCACGGGAACTAACAAAAAAGGCTTCGGACTGCCCAGAATGCATGAGTTGTAAGCGTAATGTGCGTGTACATAACATTGAAGCATCAATTTTGGAAAGCGGTCTTTAACCAGGAAAAAAAATTAAAAAGTGCCAACAGTTTTATATCATCAGGGGTGCCGGCCTTTTTTGCGCACGCTTTTTTGATGCACATGTATTTAAAAACAAAAATTGAAGAGAAATCGACACAAGATGAAAAAAGGGATTTCTAAGCCTGTAGCTGAGATTTGGAAGCCTTGTGTATCAAGTAAAATTTAAAAAAAAAAACTATGAAATTGTTAACAAATGTTTGCTTTAAAAACTTCCGATCAATGAATCTACCTCATTTTTTGCTTAAAAACAAAGAAGACAATTTACAAGCTAGTGTGGATTTGAAATGCTATATATATTGTATACGGTGATTGAATTGCATTTAACTTCCAACAAGAGTGCTGCTGTATGTGAAAAAAAATTAACTGTCTCAATATATTTTTTTTGGGTGTAGGCAGAAAACATGCGATGTGTATTTTATCTTCAAAGGTTAGGGAAACTGTGAATATGTTTATTTTTTCCCCCTGCGAAGGTTTAGGTATGTGACAAGGAAAAGGCTAGGAGGATAATTTGTCTTTTGTCTTATCTTAGGAAAAAATCCTTTATGTTGATGGCGTGGACACGTTTCAAAGTACCCGGAGTCATGGGTTTGTGTGTGTGTACAGTTGAGCATTGTTTTGGTTTATTGGAGACAAAAACTTACAGCGAACGAACGCGTAGACGGTGTCGCCAAGTGTAAAACTTTAAAGAAAAGATTGGCCAGTATTAAGTCCCACGATGCGTTGTCCGAGAGGGATAGAAAAAAGAAACTTAGCAGGTATTATTGTTGTCAGTGAACATGTGTAAATTGTAGCAAAGTAAGTTGGTTGTTGACTGCGAAGTTTCGAACTTTGACCCATCGTTTGGGAGGTTTCTTTTATTGTTTTGGAAAGTGGGTAGGATTTTTTTTGTTTTTCTGTTCGCTAGCGTGTATATTCAAATGTTTTGGTGCCTTATGTATCAGAATAAACGGGACATTTTAATGCTGCAGTTTTGGAGAAATGTATTTCGCTTAAAATCTCCTTTTTTTTGTTTTTTTAATCAAGCGTTCACCTGTAAATTTCCTCACACGCTTTAACAAATTTGACTTTATTTTGTATGTACAGATCGATTATACCCTCCTCTGGAACATAATGGTATGTTCCGGGGTTGTAATCAACGTGCAGAACAGCAGGTCAGGGTATTTGGTTTTCAGGGTTGGACGTTATAATTTGTGAATAATATATATAGAGAGTAAAATTACAAGTATATGGAGAAAAGCCAACTCTGAATTAAATTAACTGCCCTGTTGTTTTGCACATAAATATTTTATGTTTACTATAATTTGAAGTAAACAGGCTTGTATTTTGTACTTTTTATGTTTTTTTTTTTTGTTTTTGTTTTTTTTGGCGGTTTGAATTTTTACTTTTGTGATCCTCACACAACTTACATTAGATGTTGGCCACCCTTTAAGTATGGGAAATTCTCTTATTTACCACCCCCCCCCCCAAAAAAAATTTGAATACTATACATGTATATCGACCAACTGATCAGTATTAAAATATACTCTTATGTTTCAACCTATAACATTTTTTTTCTTTTTTGATCGAATCCTACTGGCGGAAAGGTTATTTTGTACTGACAACGTTTGGATCAGTGCCAATTCGCAAAAGCCCAAACGTAATCAGAGCGAGCCGTTCTTTCCCAAATATTTACCCGTTCTGAAAAAAAAATTGCCCTGGATACACATTACAGGAACCCCTATTTTCGTTGGATTACAAGAAGCTCAGCTATGAGAGTGAATCGCCATGACGACCCTGTAGTAGTCTGGGAATTTGGACCGTTGCCAGACGTGGAATTATGCTGTTTTTCTCCACAAGAATTACTAAAAATAAACATAAGTCCAATCAGTGGCTTGTCCCGTTTCTTAGAAGGTGGCCAACATCTTCAAACATCTCCATTTTTTTTGGAGAATCGAAGGGATAAAAATGAAATCGAAATTTAAAACTCAATTTTAAATCACGGGTATATTATTTAAAAAAAAAAAAGGAAAGAATTTTTTTTCAGATACTTCATGGTGAGTTATATTTTAATCATAGCTATCAAGTTATGTAGTCGGCTATAACACCTTGTAGTCAACTGAATTTCTTTCTGGAAAAAAAAAATGCAAAAAAAAATTAATGCTTTTTAATTTTTGCCGCAGCTTTGTCAGAACTTGGCGTTACGAAACTGAAATACACCGACAAAGAGCGAGCTATATATATTTTTTTTGAAAATAGTATAACAGTAATTTTGCAGGAAATATTACATTGAAATGATTTGCCGGCCGCCGTGCCGATTTTCGATTTTTTTTTGCTGTGGTGTTTTGCCAAAAGTTGGAATAAATATCCTAATCATGTTGAAATAAATGGATCAGCTTTTTTGAAAAAGAATAGAGGGAATTGGCAAAATAACGTTAAGCACAGCGGATAACAAGACAGTAATATGAAAGGGTTACCAGTGATACGCATAGAGTTTGCTTTGTAAAGGCAGGACACCAGCCAGTATGTTATTTAATGTATATACAGTTGTAAATCCTGACTGATTTTGAGCGGTTTTTGGTGTTTTTTTTACTGGAAATTTTATACTGAAGAATTGTTTTCCCGCTGAGTTCCTCATACATCAGTTTGAAAATTGGTCAATGGATATACATATTGCTGTGCTGAATTAAGCTGGAATTGTTGCCAAATATAACAAATTCGCACAGATTTAGCCGATTTTTCCGCCACAACTTTGCGGCTTTTGTACAATATTTCTGACCCAAAATCTCAGAGGAAATGGACAAATTTTTAAAAAAAAGAGCAAAATTTGCATGTAAGTTGCTTCTGATAAACAGTCCTGTCAGAGAAGTCCTGAAGCGTGTAATTTGCAAAATAAAATGATTCAGGTTGTTTGTTGGAATAAAAACGACTCAAAACAAGTTTAAAATAAGATCCATTTTATGTCATACTAACATTTTTAAAGATGCTGCATGAGTAAATACACAATTAATACACTGATTTTTGTTTTTGTTTTATATTACATATATCTGTTACATGTGTACCGCTCTATACAACTTGTAGGCTTGTCAAAATAAAGACAAAATCTTAATTTCATTTTTGTTTTTCTACTTTTAAGCGCGCATAAAGTGTTCTGTACAGTGGGGTTAAACTGTAGTATGTATGTGTAAAGCCATATTTCATTTATGTGTACAGTGCATGTCAAAAAAAATGCAAGAAAAAAGTTAAAAGCTTATTCTTGCTTTTGAAATCTGCTGTATATATCAATGTTTTACTCGTAAATTTGATTTCATTTTGTCTTCATTGTAATGAATGATTTTTAACCTACGTTTGCTTTGACTATAATTGAATCTGTTTGCAAGCTTTTAACGGCAGATTTATTGATGATTAATTTCGTAAAATGTGAGTTTCAAGAACTTTGTGCTTTACAAACATGACATTTTCTTGTAAATAAACGCAAGAGTAGGAGTATGCAGTTGATGTAGACATCCTATGCATGTTTAATAGGTGTCTGTGTATGTACGGCAGCCATTGTGGTCTTGTATCTGACTGCAGCTGTACAGAACATAATGGGAGGAGACACTATACAAACAGGCACCAGTCTAGATTTGGTGCTAAGACTTGTCGTTATAAATGCAGACATTTCGGGCTACGACTTACACTGTTGTCATTGACTGCAATGCAAGGATTAGCCACAGCGGCAGAGAGAAGTGCCCAGCATGGACACAAAATGGCTGCTCATGCATATAATTACTGACTAATTGTAGAGAAAGCCCCGCAAAATTAAAGTTTTCAAAATTTGTAAAACGAGGGGCGAAATTGAAGTAAGGTATTCAGATAATTTTTTTTGTTTCATTTTCGGGGAGAATTACAGTGAAATTTACATAAAAAGGAGTTATGTTGATTTTCGTGTACATTTGTAGATATGAACATTTGTGATACCATTAACGGTAGTGTTGATCAAAGTTGTCTGCACCCCCCTCAAAAAGTGGCTTTAATTGTTAATCAACGTGGTTTTGAACGTTGCACACAATTTGGAGTTTTGTTGGGCGAAAATGGCGATGTTTTCGTTTTGTGCATTCACGCAGTGAAACACACTTGCACTTTTTCCTATTTGAATGGATTTCAAGAAAAAAATCAATGAAGTTTCACCCGTAAGAAATTTTCAGACATATTTGCGCGGCTACAGTTTTGTCTTTGTTTTTGTTTTGTGTGTACAGTAAATGCACCATCTATTGAATTATTAGAGGATGTTTGGGTATAAACAGCTGTTACTGTATCTATTCATTTTAAAATTTTCAGCTTTTATGTAATTAAAATTAACTTTTGTGTATACTTAAGAAACGTGGCTGTTCATGCAAAATATGTTATATTGAAAAAGCAAATTCAAAAATTTAAATTGTATATATTAATTATTATTATATTAAAATTATAGCAAGCAAAAAGAATTATTTCGACACATTATGTGCTTGTAAAATGTAACATGTATACCATTTTTGGAGTCTTTAAAGAAAGGGGGGGGGGCAAAAACTGTAATCTTACATATTGTAATTACAATTGTGCCGTAGATTATCGCATGGATGAACTGAAATTGTCACACACAAAAAAACATGCAGCAAAGTATCGTTATCAAGTTTCAAAAAATTGAAAATGCTGAAATTAATAATCTGTATTAATGAAGGGAAGGAAAGAACAGATTTTCAAGAAATTGAAGGTTGGTTAGGATTTCAGGCGTGTTTTTGGATTGTCAGACGTGGCTTTCTGTCTGCCGTGCGGGCCTAGTGCTGTGGTGGGGAACAACTAAAAGTGTAGTAACGAGATTGGACAGGACAAATAAAATGTATGCTTAAGCTACCTCAGGGAAGATATCGTGTAATGGTCGATATTTCTGTGTTTCTTGCCTTTGCATTGGATGATAGTCACTGTTTGGGCCCAATTCTCAAAACCTGATACATCAAATTAGGTTTTCTCTTTTCACCGACGTTTAAACACTATACTCACTGTGTTACCTACTCACTGTGTTACCTCCCGAGTGAAAGTTCGAAAAAAACACTCAGGTGGGACTCGAACCCACGACCTCCTGCTTTCTAGTGCAGACGTCTTACCACTCGACCACCGAGCTAACGGGATCGGTTGGCTGGTTCGAATCTAATCCGAGTGATTTGTTCCAACTTTCACTCGGGAGGTAACACACTGAGTATACAGTGTTTATACGTTGGTGAAGGGCAAAACCTAATTTGATTTACATCACCCCGACGCAAAATTCCATCTTAAAATTCTGATTCCTTTTCTAGCCAGGCATGTAACTTTTCGTCGGATCAGCTGATTACTTTCGTTTCAATTAAGACTCATGTCATTAACCCTCCTGCTGTCTAAACAGTCACAGACAGCCAAAAAAAAATCAATCCTCTTCCCCTGCCATGCCTTTTACACAGGCTAGTCACCAACAGTCAGATCATATTTCAAGCAAGCACTGTGACTAGTCAAATTCAGTCAACAGACAAAAGCAGACAAGTCAGCACAGCTGGCTTATCAAACACCAACAGTCGAAGCATAGATTTGTCAAGTCACAGCCAGTCAATCCTGCTTTCTGTATGCTGCGGGCTCTCAACTGTTAAAAACAGTCACTTGATTGATTTTGACTGAAAGGACAACTTTGTGTAGATGGTATGTTTGCAAAAGAGGGTTAAAAATGGAAAAACACAGTGTAAAATCTTGTAAAACTTTAAATTGTCCCCTTTTAATTTTTTTTTATCTAGGGGTTTAATGATACTTAAACCAAGGAAGTGTTTCTGACAAAATTTGGATGAAATTTGGACTAAACTTTATTTGATTTAATTTTTATTTTGTAGTAGAGGGATCACATTTCAAAATAGGGAAATATCTCTCCCCTCCCTCAAAAAAAGTTATCAAAAAATCAAGCTTATACTATGAGGTCTTTTGAACACCTTGGAAAGTTTGAGAGAAATTTTCCTGAATTCTGGAAAGTGGCATGGCTAGTCACGTGGGGGTATTTAAATTCAGCACGTGGGTATTTAAATTCAAGTCTGGGACCCTAGACTTCATATCTAACAACTGTACTGATAACCAGTTAGGGTACCATACGGAAATTTCAATTTGGTTCAGAAAAACAAAATGGCTGCGTTTTGTGCGAGATGTCTCTTCAAAAAATTGGAATTTCGGTGGAGTTTGAGGACTGTCATCTCTCTTGTCAAGCCACAAACAAAGGTTCGAGTTTTCTGCCAAAATTTGACAGAAATACTCTCTCTAACTGGGCTTGAGTTTTGAACTGTCAACAAGTTGAACAGCCATGCGGTAGAACTGGAAAGTTGAACAGGATTTCTGCACGTGACCGTCGGCAAACAAACTGGGGGGAAAATGGTGAGTTGTTTTTATTTTCTTACTTTAATTTTTTTAGAACCAGCAATAGTTGTGTCGTTGTAACTCATTCTGGGAATGAATATACGAATAGATGAAAAATTGGGAAGTTGAGAAGGGCGGCATATGCATTATAAACTCTACTCTCTAGCTTTTTTAGTCAGTGTGTATGACCGTCATTGACCGTATGACAAATGGTTGTAAATATTTGTATTTTAAATAGGCAGTGGATATTTTGCCGGAGACGGCAAACCTTCAGTAAACGTTAGTTTGCTGGATATGCACTGAACATGCGCAGTTACTGTTTTTTTGTACTTAAAACATTTTCCGGTGACAAATTTTAGTCTGGCTCCATGCCAATATTATCGTTGTATTTTTGTATTTACAAGATGGAAACAGACCATTTTATAATTTCGGACTTTATTTCCCTTTAAAAAAAAACCTCCAGAGCCACAAATCTGAAAAAAAAAGTAATACTCTGCAATAAAATGTTTGAGACATATTAAAGTAATAAAAGAAGAATATTCTTATTTATTTGGGGATGGGAAAAAAAAACCCTTAAAATTGTGGCGGGGTTCAGTATTCGAACCCGGGACATCCCACTCACTAGAGCCATTGCTTAACCACTGCACCAACTGTGCTACACAACTTTGGTGGGAATTTAATACATGTTATAATTCAGCCCTATCTTAAAGAGTACAGCGCCCTCTGTTGATATGGATTGCCGCCGGCAAACCTTTAGTAAACGTTAGTTTGCCGGCGTTACCTCCGGCAAAATATACACTACCTTTTAAATACGGATTAGGAAAGAATTGCGTACTCAGACTCCACTTTTGGTACAACTATAGAATGCAGGGCCACTACACTCTACATCCGCGCCTCCGTACGGCTGCGTGGAGGCGTGGAGCCGTGGAGCCGCAGTCGACCTACCTCCGAGAATTGCACCCTCTATCGGCGCGCGTATCTGCGACTCCGCGCCTCCGCGACTCCAGTGCCCCGTCGCCCTCCCTTCCTTTGCAAGGAAATTAAAAATGGATATGGATGCTTCGTTCTCAAAAAAATACCGCTAAGAATTGCGCCCTCTATCGGCGCGCGTCTCTGCGACTCCGCGACTTCGCGCCTCCGCGACTCCGTGGCTCCGTGCCCCGACACATTTACAAGCGCGCCCTCCCTTCCGATCATTGATGAGAAGACAAGTGCATTCGCTGTACTTAGCACTTTTTGCAGGTTTGCATATTATTATATTGTAGCCTATTACTCCTATCCTCACATCGCCGGCCTCGATCCACGCCTCCAAGCAGAAAAAAAACCCTTGCTCCAGCGTGGCCCTGCATTCTATAGTTGCTCCCCACTTTTATTCAAAAGTTGCCTCCTGTATGATTATTTCCTCCACTTTCCCAGCCCCACTTGTGTGGCCTCGGTATTGCTGCGCTGTACGTTCGGCCACACGCCTGGTTTTCGAACCTACTGAGGAGTCTAATCCGAAGCCTAGCACACCTTTTTTGGCGTTTTTTTTACATACCACTGCATACGGTTGTATTCTATGATGTGTCTTATCTTTTGCCCTCCGGGTAGATAAGGTAATCTTTTCTTCAAATTTTTCTTTCTGGACATCTTTCTGGAGTCCTCATGTGCAAGTTTCGGACTAAACTCCTCAGTAGATTAGGAAACCAGACGTGTGGCCTAACGTACAGCGCAGCAATACAGAGGCCACACAAGTGGGGCTACCACTTTCCCTTCTTGACTCTCCCCTTTTCCTTTCTTCTGTTCCTCTTTCATGTCTTTATTAATCAGTTAGTGCGCCCATCAAAGAGCATTGGAGCTGGAGTTATGCGCCTCTGTAGCAACCCACTCAAGTTTGAGTCCCAGCTTGACCAAGTTTTTGAAACTTTGTTTTTTTTTGTGTCCCCAAAAATAACAATTGTCTTCTTTTATTGTTTTAAATCAAATCCTACACTTAATTGCAATGTATTAAACCTTCTTGAAGTTTCTGATTTAGTGCACAGGAGTATTTTTGTAAAAGGGAAATAAAGTACTAAAATGTAGTAAGTAGGTCTGATTCCCATCTCTTTCACACGAAGCCACAAAGACAATTAGCGCGAAACCAGACAAAGATTCGTCACTGTACAAAATTTTTAAACAATCAGGGGACTGGTTCGCGGTCAATTTTCCATTGCCTGTATATATATTTTTCTTGAGGGGGGGGGGGTGTGATCAGTTTTAAGCTCTGAACATTTTGAGATAAAATGCAATAAAAATGGGAACATTCTGAGGACAACTACATAGTTTTAAAAAAGGCATTTTTTGATGTTGAAATGCATCGTGGGAATGATTACCGATTAAGGAAAGCAACAGATTGCACTTTTTTTTTAGGGTGGGGGTGATTTAAGTTCACCGCCCTGAACTTTTTCAAATCTTAAAAAAGTAACCATTCTTATAGGACAGCTGTTATATTTAATGAATTGAAGACAGCTGCACAGTCAAACTCAAATGTACTTCTTTCGTTCAGCCATACCAATGGTAGTTTGTTGATAAATATTCGCACGATATCACTGCACTCTGCTCACGCAATTTTCCAGTTGGCATTGGACTTCAGCGCTAAAAGCAACTGACACTATGGCACTCAATGTCAAAATCAATTAAATCGGTTACAGTTAAAGTAGGGCTGAAAGTAGAGGTGACGATTCACAAATTTTGAGCCCAAGACGGTCATAGCGTCCTGAGCTCTGAATCATGTGTTTTTGTGATTTGACCCGTGCAGACCATCCCAATGACCCAAGGCCAAGCTTGACCGTGCTGTAATTATTCACATGTGCCTTGGCGACCCAAATCTTCCCCCCACAATTATGACACGCATCTCGCTTCTGGGGCTTTGTGCCATGGTGTGGATGGTGGGGTCGTGAGTCAGTTATTACCATTGGTGTACCGAATCGGAGAGGCTAGTGGTGTAGGGGGAGGGTTGGTCAGGGCAGTTACAGTGTAACGTTACGAGGAAAGGGAATGGGGGGAGGAAGGGGGAGGACGGGGGAGGGGGAGGGCAGACCTGTGTCGCCACCCATTTGTCCCATCTTCCTAACCACACAGAAGTTGGGAAAGAATGTTACGGATAGTCAAGAAGATTTTCTAAGTATTTCCTAACGAAATTGGAAATGCTTCTCAGTCCCAGATTCGTGTCTTATCTTTTTGCAATAACCGACCTTTATTGAGATGATATATGAAGAAAAAAGCAGCGTCAGGTTGCAACATTCTTTCCAGAATTCGGAGGCGAAAAACAAATTTGTATGATAGTTAAATTAAAACTATATTGAGTAAACCCCCACCCCAAAGAGCCCCCACCCCCAAGAGCCCCCGCCCCCAGCCTACTCTTCTCCCCCAGCCACAATTTGGAGGCAAATTTTATTTACCGAAACCATTGAGTAATCCCCCACTCCCACCCCTAAAGAGCCCCTCTACCCATGTCTCCAAGAACCCTCCCCCCACTCATATGAAACTGTGTTTGGGGTGGACCTCATCTTACACTATTGGGTGCTCTTTTTCCTGTTTTCATCAGTAACTTTGGGTATGACAAAAAAGTTCTAAAAGTTAGGTTTACGTAAAATTAAAGGAATTGTACCGGTAGGCCTACAACATTTGCTCTTGCTGCAATTAAGCGGGTTTGGAGTATTAGAATGTTATAGCAAAAATTGTTTAACTCACTTGTTTCATCTTTTGGGCTTGAACATGCTGGAAAAACCAAGAAAAACAACATATTCTTCTAGTCCGGGTCCCTGACCCCACGATTAAACAGAGCAGTTTGTCGACTTTTGGGAATTGTAAGGTCAGAGAATCAAGTCCGGCAGGCTTGTACCCCTTCACAGGTGTGTAATCAATTGCAAAGAAAAAGTGGGAAAAAATTGTATGAAAAATTAAGTGAAGTTTTGAGAAAAAAAAGCCAGTTTTTCCAACGCTGGTCGGCTGACCAGCGTTAGAAAAATACCAGTTTTCTTGAAAATGTCAGCTCACCAGGAGCCATGATTTTACAGGGTGCTTTAGAATGTCATGTCAATCCAGTAAGGTATTTCGTGATAATTTGATCAGTTCGTGTTTTTGATGTTTGCGAATGTTGTATCTTCCCTTTAAGTAATTAATTTGAGGAAAGTGGGATCACTTAGCTTTTTGTCACATCAAATCTTAGGGTTGTGCTGAAAAAAGTACAACCTTGCACGTACCAATCTCTAAAAAAATACTCTTTAATTCCTCAACTTTCTTTAAGGTCTCACTGGCATAAATTTCCCATTTCCTATTTTTTTTTCTCTTGCCAGCATAAATTTGACACTTGGTTATCCGTTTTACCCCTACCCTTTAAGACTGAGCCGACTGGCGCGCAGCGCTGGGCAGTGGATTGACCAAAAAGTTCATCTTGATAATGCCAGGGAAAAAATTGGCCCGGGAATTTCTTTTTTGGGCAACATCTTTTCTATCTCTCTGTAACAGTGAAGGATGGCTGTAGATCCACGATTGTAAATTGTCTTAATCCTGTTTGCTCAAAACGAAAGTTAGAAAACGGTTATTGCTAGAACGATGACTTTTTAAATTGCAGTGTTGGTTGTCTCAAGATTTCATCTAGCTGACTGATTGACCCTGCCAGACACGAGACCTAGCAAATTAAAAAAGAAATCTAACTCCACTTAAACGTCATACATCATCTTTAATCTCGAAGTATTTGTGTTTTGGATTTTCTGTCAGGCACTGGGAATCAGAAAAAGGAACTATCAAATTTAAAAGGAGAGCGTGAGGCAACAAGAGAGGCCTGAGAATTAATTTGAAAGTTTTGTATGAATTATTGGAATTGTACTATAAAAAAAGTCAGGATTTTGTTTTTAAAAAAACACATAGTTCTGAGTATGTGTATTTGAGTAACTTTTTCTTTTCTTTCTAAAATCCAGTTTTTCATTCTGAAATACAGTTCTGTCTTTAATAAGCACATATTCTTATGTGCCAAAAAAAAATATTTTTCCGATTACACGCCTTTACACGTTAGTCAAGACGGGAAACTGGCCAAAACTCCGTAGTGTGTGATGCACTATGTGCATGTGGCGCGCCGCTGACAGACTTCCTTTTTACGGTCGAAAATTTCAGGAAACACGCTGCATGTATCACTCCAAATACGAGTAGTACGGTCTCAAAATGCACAGACTGGTTAGCGCATTTTCATCATGTCTTCTAAATTGGACCCTGCGCGGCGCGGCGGGAACCAGTCGTCGCTGCATTGAGCTAGCATTATGCACGTGATTATAGCCAACGTGACATTGAATTGCGAAGTAGTTATTCGTGAAGCGAATTTGTAAAAACAACGGAGGTTTCTTTTGAAAAAATAGTGAATGTAAGTAAAAAAAAGAAATAAATACAAGTTTTTTTTGACGCAAAAGGGTTGCTAAGAGATAGTTTGTGAAGACAGAAAAGACAAATTTTATTTTTATTTATTCAATCATTAATGTTTTTGGGTTTTTTTTGCATTGCCGATAACATTTTTAGGGTCGCGGCCCAAAAATAGGGTCAGTCGGGTAACCGAAAACAGAGCTTTTTTTTTTGTTGCCTTATCAACATGCAAAAGATTATTCTGATTATCACCCGTTGTCCACAGAGCCCTACCGTATCTCCTGTCTAAACGTCTGATATCTAAGCATGCAGCTTTATGCGACCCCACGCCCCAGCCAATCGGAGTTGATAAATAAATCGTGACGTCATTTCATTCCCAAATCAGGACTAAAATTGTGATCGGTTGATTCGGATGCAGTGTTTATGAAATACAACAGCAGCCGGGTGTGCAAAGATTTTCAAAAATTAGACACGACCTTAATTGGCCGGCTCTATTATTGCTTTGCGTATCGCGTAACATTGTTACAGAACGCGTGACCGCAGCCAAGAGAAAAGTAAATGTGTCTAAGTTTTATTTTTTAGATGTCTATGATGCGACGATGGGTGTAGAAAGTGCCTGCTGAATGGTCAGAATCTTGAGGTGAAGATGCAGTCTTTTTGCATAATCAATCGCCGAATCTGCAGATATATCAAAGCCATGCAGGGTCTATTGCACAAACTAGCAAAAGATTGGGTTGTTTTTAACCCATAACAAATTTTGTTGTACAATCTCAGCTCATTGGGGAGTATGGGCTCCGTGCGCCAACAAAAGAGGGCACGTTTTTACCTCTTGAGAGCTTCGTGGACTGGACACGCAGCGTGCGCGCACTGTACTGTACTGGTTCGGGCGCGAAGTATATGCACGGCTTCCTGAATGTGCAAAAGCTATAGCCACCCTGTTTTCACGTGAGCATCAGGCATCGTCGGCGCGCGAATACATTCGAATTCAACGGCGATGGTCTCCGAGACTAATCCCCACCTACAATAACTTTGGATACATTCGAAATACGCAGTGGGTGGATTGGGAACCAGTCTAGGTCACCCCCAACTCTCCTTTTCTGGCCGTTGATGGGGTAGTTGTGCACGGAGCCCATACAGCTGGATGCTGCCATTTCAGCGCAAAGCAGCTAAAATCAACCACGATAACCATCTGTGCCGTCACAGGTACTCATTTACTCCTGGGTGGAGAGAAGCAACGATTGACAAAGTGCCTTGCCCAAGGGCACCCGCACCATAACCCCAGGCTGGACTCGAACTCACAACCCGCCGAATTACCGGCAGACTATGACTTCAATACTCCAGACCATGAGGTCATGGCACTCCACAGTTTTAACAAACTAACCATTATTTTGTGGAATCCGTTTTTGGTTTGTAAATCACCACGTTCAACCCGTGTGCATGTGGCTTCGACAGTGGTGCCTGAAACGCTCTGCGGTTTCCACCCAGAAGGAAACTCAGACAGTATTTATGCAGGAAAAAGGAAATTGGGTGTGGCTCATTGCCGGGGGGAGAGGGGCCAGAGGAAAGAATGGATCCTTTTTCAATCAAAACCCAAAGATGGACGACATTACGTCCACTGGATTTCCCCGTCAATTTATTACCTTCTCAAAAAAATACCGCACGTGTTTTGGTTTTTATGTCTCCAAGCAACCCCCAGACTTGTGGTAGCCTTTTTTATTTTAAGTCGGTGCCAAACTTTTTGCCAATAATGTGAAGCGGAGACGGTTACCATGGCAGCGGATTTGCAGCAGACGGGAAATCCGGACGACACGCAGATCATGTGACAAATCATTTCAACCCAGGAGATATGAAATAAAAATAAATGACGCAAAGTGAGTGTTGGATGCGAACGACTCGTTAATAACCAGCGTGGCTGCAACCATCTAAGACCACCCGGCTTTCTCAAAATGTGGCATTTGTTTAACCAAGTCCACTCGATCAAATGTTGCCCGAACATGATGCAGCCAATCTTGCAATTCGAGACTGACGGATCGGGAAGATTGAGCGCAAGATTGCATGGAATTTCAGATATTGCTTGTAGCCGTCCTATAACTTAATATTGATCACTACTTTTTAGATGATCGAGTGTTCGAATCAAATTGATATCCATACATACAGGGTGGATAAAAAAAAGAAACCGAGATGTTATTGCCAATTGGAACAGAAGTAGGGCACATGTGAATCAAAGGGAGACATCCTCTAATAGGGTTGAATCTCCTCTTTAAAATGACACCCTGATCATGTCATTACATTCACGATTGACTGAGCAGTGACCAATTTTATGAAAGGGTCTATTTAGAGAATTGCGCCACTTTTCAATTGTGGTTTTTGTTGTGTCATTTGTCACAGAGTGAAAAGGCTATGGTTGCCAATCAAGGCAGGTGGAGGAAAAAGAGATTTCACCATGAAAAGTGCGGGCGTAATTCTCTAAATAGACCCTTTCATAAAATTGGTCACTGCTCAGTCAAATGTGAATGTAAGGACATGATCAGGGTGTCATTTTAAAGAGGAGATGCAATCTTAACGGAGAATATCTCCATTTGATTCACATGTGCCCTACTTCTGTTCCAATTAGCAATAATATCTCGGTTTCGTTTTTTTTTAATCCACTCTGTACACTGTCCTCACATTTTGCTACATATCCCCTCATGATCTAATCTAGAGTCCGTAGGGGTGGGAAGGAGAGGGGCTATGCAACTTCTGCTACTTGCAAAAACGTTCTTTCAATATTTTTACAAAACAAACTGAATGAAATTCTTCCGAATTAGGCAGCTATCATTTTTACCCCTTTGTTGTGTCTGTCAATTACAAAATTGTCAGGTACTTTTAAAGATGGGAAGCAAGCATGGGTATTTCCGTGCCTGACTTCTGACAGAAACCTTTCCAATTTATTACAGCACACAGTGGCATATTTCAAGGCTGTTTCAAATTCTCTAACTCCTTCTTGTCGTGAACAATTTGATCCATCCCCAAGACCAGAAATGAATTGTTCCTTTTTATGAACGGTGGCCACGTGGTGCAAGGTTTGTTTCAAGCGAAGGAAGGCGCTTATAAAGAATTGGAGGAGACGTAATCAATGCCTGCTGTGTGACCATAAAAATAATGAACATTAACGTTCCACATGCAAAAAACAGGGCCTGCCATTCGTCAGATGTAAACTGTGTCTCGGATCATTTGTATGTTGTAGGGGAAGGGGGGGTTATTGCTAAAGAAAATTTCTCGGAAATTGAACAATGTGTTTTTCCAAAGGTGCATGCTGTGTCCAAGCGAATACTGTGTTATTAACTTTCAAACTAGAAATTCATATGAAAAGAATTTTGTTTGCGTGTGGCGGGATTAATTACGCTTTCCTAATTATTTTTACCTCAATGCTTATTGGAAAATGGAGCATTGTGGTTTTTTCAAGGATGTGCTTGAGGGAACACTGCATTCTTTTCAATAATGAAATTCTCAGAAAAGCATTTTTTTCTGTGTGCAGGTTTCTTCATGTGTTATCCTTTCTAAGACTATTTTGATTTTGTTTTGTGTGCTTGCGTGTATGCTTTAGGCCACGTACATTTTGTACACCTCAATTCGGGCGATTCACAGTGCAGTGTGCCACCAAGAGTTTGCCACGGAGAGTCCTTTTTTGAAGTTTACGGTCGACAAATGAACTTTTCTGGGAAAAATGAACTCTCCGTGGCAAGCTCTTGGTGGCGCGCTGCATTGTGAAACGCCCGAATTGTAACATACATTCCTACTACGTTTTAAAAATGTGTCCTACTTTTGATCCTAAATAACTCTGTTGTTTACCAATGGAATTAAACCAAAATGTCTGATCATGTAAACAAGGCATGACAAATTTTATGGAGCGAGTTTCATCAGCTTTGTGGTAGAGGGTGAGATTTAACCATCTGCGCTGGGATTATTTAAAAGTATGCCAAAACTTTTGCTTTTTGCAAAAGGCTAAATTTTCCAGCCAACTTCTGCTTTAAACAGCCAAATGTCACAAATTTAAACAGTATTTGTACAATGTTTTTTTCTGAAACCTCAAACATGTATGTTTCAATACTCCATGGTATATGCACTGCAGCATAAAGTGTACAGCAATAGGCCGTGCACAATGGCCAATACAAGATCAACACACAGTCTGCCTCCACGGACTTCACAGACTTTGTGTGTGTACAAAAGACACAAGGGAATGGCGTGTTTAGACGTCAACCGAAGGGGAGTCAAGGCAATCTTGACGTCTTAACCTGTCAGCCGTGCCTGTGTTTTTTAAACAGCCAGTGCGTGTTATCACGTCCTCCGGTGGGAACTGGTTAACAGTTTTAACCTGCTCTTATAATAGGCATATTTCATTAAGTTCAATCAAGTTGCTGATTTGACATCTAACCGATGATTTGATGATATTTCCCCACCAGGTCCTGGAGAGCATAGGAGGCCTCATCTCAGCAGGAGTCTTCATCTATGAGAATGGGCTATTACCATTCCAGCCGGCAAGAAACAGCCTGTGGACTCCTGGTGGAAAAGCAACGGCGCAGGCTGCATCAGAGATACACCATCTACTTAGAGCAACGTCACCACAGATTCATCAAGGAAAAAAGTAAGATAATATTATTCTTTTACAGAAAGTCACTTTGGTATTACTCTTGCACAGTACGCTACCGTATCTGACATATTGATGCAAAATCATTTACGTGTAAAGGCCAAACAAATAAGTCCGTTTCGGTAAAATAAAAAAAGATAAAAACATTTTTTCAATGTAAGATGATGTCTCAAAACCGCCAAACTCACTGGTTTGACTGGAATCCTGCTGCTTCACAATTTTACGTGTTTGTAGATCAGGCTACGATCGCTTATAATCTTTATGTGGCCTTTCTGGGCTCCCATGTATTTGCACTAAATTTAGTCGGGCAGCATTGGCAGACGATGTTGTTCTGTGATCATGCGTCTGGAAGCCAGACTGAGGGATCGATGGTCGTGTATGTGGAACCTGTAAATGCTTTTTAATTAGCGTAATATATAAGGGAGCAGACTAATGACCAGCCTGGCAGCTCATGCACGATGTCGATGTCGCTGTATGGTCTGATGTTACCGTTTTCTCTGATTTTTGTTTTGACTATCCAAATTTCCCAAATAAAGAACGTTCGTGTCGGTCGAGATCGTAAGAGGTGTAGAATTCTCAAGCCGTATGGCCTTACTGAGGTCATCTCAAGCTCCACCCTAAAGGATATTTTTGAGAGTTTAAAGGGGAATGAAGCGTCATCTGCGACATTAGCCCACATTTAAAGAAAAAAGTTGTAGGGGGAAAAAAGTGCCGCCGCACCACTTTTAGGGCAACTTCCGTACCAGAAACCGGAGACTTTTTCATGGCCTAATCAGAAAAAAAAAAAAAATGCTTATCATGAAGTACAAATTCTAAACCTTGCATACTTAGGCCAAAAAAAAGAGTTCTGCTTCTGATTACACAGGTATAGGGATTTTTTTTTGGGGGGCGAATTTTTTGTGCACGATCATCTGGAGGCGTGTAGTCAAGGGTAAAAGGTAGAAATTGATGGTTTTGGGTGTTTTTTCCCTCATTTTCCCCATTAAAAAATTGGGGTAGGGGATGTCAGAATAAGGTAGGTAGGGAACACAAAGCAGAACTATTATTGTTTTGGCCTTGTGTGCAAATTATATCTGAAATTTTCCCAATGTGCAATTTGGAATACAGTATTTTGGTATTGCTTAAAGACAAATAATGCAATTTTTGTGATTGTATTTTGACTTGCCTTTTGATGTTCATTAGTTCTTCTACTTAATTTTTATAAAGTTTTATTTTTTTACTCTACAGTTAAAAAATATTTTCCCCCACAGCTTAAAAAAAAATGAAAACAAGAAAAACCAAAATCAGAAAACTCTTTGTTTGTATTCATTCTTTTCTTTTTTCCTTCGTTTTTTTTTTTTAAATTTTCCCTTTCAAATGCGCTAACTCCCTCACTTGCCATCCCACCCACCCAGAAAAAAGCTGTTCTGATATGCTTATCTGGGCTTCACGGATGTTACAGCTTCGAAAAGCTGTCTTGCCCACTTTGGGGGTTTGCCCGCAGCATCAGGCATGCTCAGTAACCTTTCCAAAATTGACCTGCATACCTAATAAGCTTTCCCAGCTGGCTGCAGATAATAGTTAGGAATTCTTTTTGTCCAGGTTACTTCAGTGTTATATAATCAGGCCTTTGAGTAAAACAGCCAAAAAAGCTCCATCAAAAAAGTCTGCACCCCCCCCCCCCCAGTGTGGAGAGTTACAGTTATTGCTTTAAAATACTGATTTCCTGGTGTTTGTGCATAGGTTCACTTGTTACAAAAACACAATGTAGCATTAAAGGTGTTCTGTCCATGCTTCTCAATCTGATAAAAAAATGTAAACAAACTTTAAAAACAAACTTAAAACAAATTTTAAAAATATTGTTTTATTTTCTAAACTAATTTTCAACTTGAAATTTAACTTTATTAATCTGGAAATGCGTTGTTTGCAAAAAAAGCTGTAAAAAATTTGGTTTTTCAGAATTTATTTTCAACTTAAAGTTTGTTGAAGAAGCGCACCCATTACTGTGCTCCCAGTACAGTGTAAAACGATTGCCAAATCTTTTTCGCGAGTCATTTTCATGTGGGGACTGGATGCAGCGTGCACAATGTTCTTGAGCAACAGTAATCCGGGGGGGGGAGGGGGGGGGGTCATGCCCCCACCAAGAAAAAGAAGAACCCAATTTTTTTTTTTTTAAGTGACGTTATCGCACTAAAGGCAGGCACTGTGTACACCACCATCTTTTCCTCCAAAAAAAATTGGTTAAAGTGGTCAGAAATTGCCTCAGATCGCACCACAGGGCATCTAGAATCCAACAATTTGTTTTGGGCTCTTGTAAGCGGGCCACGAAACCCACGCCGTAATTTTTCGGACCCACTGTTTGAGGGACCTCAATTTTGTTTCAGGTCCTCCAAATTGACCTATCGCCGTCCCCCCCCCCCAAATTGACCTATCGCCATTTGCGAGTTAGCCACACCCCTTAGACAACCCTATGGAATTTTGGTAGCCAGGCTAAGTTTTGTTTGTCTCAGATGTTGGGCGTTATGCGTCCATTTGTATATCATGTAATTGGACAATGTTTCACAAGCTGCATTGACGCAATTCTAACGCGATTCTAACGTGATTGTAATGCGATTCTAACGCGATTCTACCGTGACAGGTCATTTGTGTTCATGGTTCCACCCTTGCCTGGTCACTAATGTGGCCCAAATGCACCCAGCACGCCAGCTCCTTGTGTAGGACACATGACCGCATTGGAAATGCACACAGGCTTGCAGGTTAGCCTGATTGCAAATTTCTACCGCGGCTGGCCCATACTAGTTGCAGCTTGCACTGATGGCGCGCCCTCTGTTGATCAAATATGACTGGTCGTGCACGTGACTGAACATATCGGGAACCCTCGGGCGTGGTTCTTGCGAATTGCATGATTGGCCCAAATTGGCTAATGCTGGCCCAAATGCAGCCAGCACGTTGGCGGTCCAATCGCTGGTTCCTTGCGGTGGACACGTGACTGCATTGGACACGCATGCCTGGCTTTCAGGCTTTCGTTCCAGCACGCATGTTCTGTCGGCAAATTTTGCCAATCCCCCCCTCCCCCTTTAAATCGGTCTTGGGACATCCCCACCGACACTGTGCCAGATGATAAACTCAATCTTTTCATTCACTTGGAGTTTTCAAACCCCTTTTTCTAGGGCTGTCCATATTCGAATAATTTAACATTCGATTATTCAAGACTGCACTTGACCGATTATTTGAATATTCGAAACTTGCTGATCAAGTTTTACACACGCCAGCTGCAGCTGCCTTCCTCGCTGGTCAAAAGTTGCATACAAATGAAAAATTGCATGCGGCGTTGGATATTATCGGCCACTGGAGTGTTTTGCTGTGCGTATTGCATGTCCCAGGACTTTCCTAAGCTAAAAGAATGGGACCAGTAAATAGGCTAGGTGTTAACAAAAAGATAGTCGACAAAAAAAGTGGCCTCTGACAATAAAAAAAACCAAACTTTACAATTGAAATGACATAGTCGTGTGTGCATGTGCAGTTTTCTTTTCGAATATTCAAAAAGGCAAAAACTGTTTGAATTTTCAGTTGATGATCGATTATTTCGAATATTTATTGATAGTATCTGGTTAGCCCTAGCTGTTTCCTTTCCAATCTCGCTTTTCCTTGTTGTCGCTGGTTTTCTGGACAGCCAAACACGTCCACTTTCCTGTTTTGACCACTGTGTGATCATCACTTACATTTTGTACATTCGTTCTTGTCTTACAATGTATGTCGCCAAAAAAAAGAAAGACTCGAGTTGAAGTTTGTGATTGATTAGAAGTTAGAACTACATGTCCATCCTTTTATTTTCTCATTCCATTTTCTTTCTAATTTTGTACCAGTCGGAAAGAATTTGCTTCCACAAAAAAATTACGGGAAATTTAATTTTTTTTCGATATACAGTGTCATTATGCAAAATGAAATTAACATTGACAGCTATTGTGGGGGAGTCCAGCTTTAAATAGCCTTTTCTCCAACTCTCTTATCTTGAATCTGAATGGGTCTTATTTAGGAGAATTAATCATTTTGCTTGCGCGAGCGTACAGACCCTTCGCGGGAGCGAAAGTTGGATCACAGCAGGTCGAGGTGGCGTTTAATTGTTGTCAGGAAAGGGCTCTAGCGCCGTGCTGACGGACACAATTAAAACGGCCCATATCGAATTTCCACAAACCTTGGGGGTGCATTTCCTTTGGGGGGGGGGGACATGTTCCAACCCCCTTTATGGCTTTGACAGGGTGGGATGGGGGGTTGAATGCAGCACCCTTCAATTCCCCTCCTCCCTAGTTCAACAAGAAAAGTGTAGGGGTGGTGATAGGAGGGGTAGACATGCTCCAATCCCCACCCCACGTCTCTCTGTGTCTCTGACAGTGTGTGCGTAGGGGTGGGGAGGGGGTTCTATCAAGGGTGGGGGTCATTCCCTGTCTTAGTGCAACACAAGTTGATGATAGATACATTAGGAACTTTGATTATACTGAAGCACTAGCTTACGGCACAAGTCAGAAAATCAAGATTTGACTTGTGACAGGCCTTGAAATCACCCACATGTTGCACAGAAATTTCAGGAACAGTTTTAGTTGTGTGAAAGAGGCTCACCAGATGTGGACTTGCAGGCGGGATAGATTTTGTTCACAAGTTGACATCTTTTGTGAAGAAAAACATTCTGAACATGAGGTCAAATCTGAGCGCACTTCAGCCAATCTGACACGTGTAGGCCTAACTACTGTTACTGCAGCTGTATCCAAAAAGTAACTGATGTAGAAAAAGCTTATACTTGGTTGAAAGTTAGTAATGGCACTATATAAACACCCTGTGGAATCATTCTTTCTGGCATGTTGTCTTTTTGAAGAAAACAATAAAAAAAGGCATTTCCTAAGATATGCGTCAAGTGACGCATTTTTGGAAATTTACGTTAGTATTTGGTTTTTAATTAAGTGAATCCGTGAATGGGTGCACGCAAGCATTGACAGGAAGAACATGAGGGCGCAGTTTCTAATATTTGTCAGATCAGTGCGTGACATCGCGTAGCTGCAACTGGGCCGAACAAGAACGTGTCCCGGACGCTGATTTTTGGCGCAGTTCAAAACAAAACTCAGCAACTTTTGAATTGAAACCAAGATCGTAGAATATTGTTTTCGTGAAATAAACAGTAGGGCCTACTCATTGACTTAAAAACTTTAGATTTTGAGCACTTATGTAGCTTCAAACGAAAAAAAAAAATGTACATGGGACAAATGATCTGCCCTACCTTTAAAGTACCGGTAGCCTTTCACATTAAAATGAAATATTTGTGAAATCACGAGAGACTAGTGTTTTTTCCTGCCCCAAATCAACAATTCATGATTGACTGGGCTAGTACCGTACAAGCATCTTTTGTTCAGGATGGATATGACAAATGAAAGTCAGAGCGAAAAGGAAAACAAAAATGCTGCCAAGCCCATGATTGTGTATTAGTCACAGGTCTCAGACATGTATGTAAATGCCACGTTTTCGTGATTTACATAGTTTGACTCAAACAGTTTTTCCTGAAGTTGGGTGTGGTATTCAGTGTAGTGTGGTACAGACTTCTGCACACAGGGGTGAAACTTTAAAACAAGACAATAGTGAGTGTTTATAAAGCGCACATCCACCAGGACTGGTGCTCAAGGCGCTACATCATTATTACCCCTGCTCATTGGGCCAATGAAACATTCTACCGTCTCAGCTCCCTGGGGAGTATACAGCTCGATGCAGCCTGTTAGGCACAAGGAGCTACCGTATTTCAACCACAATAACCATCTCTGCCCTCACAGGTACCCATTTACTCCTGGGTGGAGAGAAGCAATGAGTGACAAAGTGCCTTGCCCAAGGGCACACGCACCATGACCCCAAGCTGGACTCGAACCGACAACCTGCAGCTTTACCCACAGACCATGAATCCAATGCCCTTAACCACGAGGCCACAACACTCCAACTTTTATATGTGCAGGCCTTTAGGCACTCAGGCTTCGTTGCCATTCTAACAAGGCTCCATTTCCTCATCGTTCTTGGTCTTTCGATGATGAGTTCCTTCCCATCGCATCTTGTGAAATCAATTTTCTTGCATCAGCTATGTTGTCCTTGAGTTGAGACTTCTAATCTCGGAAATTCATTTAAAAAATCTTCACGTAATTGATGAAAACTTTTTTTTTTGCCAAAGGTCAAATGGTAATCATGGCACTCCCTCTAGTGACCTTTTGTTGTCCTTGAACCGTCATTAGTTGATTTTCAGAAGCAGAATTTGTCTCTTATCACCAAGCCCCAGTATTTTTTTTGTAACTTTCTCTAAGGCAAAATGATATCAAAGGAAATGCCTAATTTCATTCAAGCCTTTCACTTGACATCCCTCAAAATAATGACTTTTGAGGAATCCTCCATTTTAATTTGTATCCACGCTGAAACTTGAGTATGTATTCGTGTCTCCCCCTCCCCCACACACACACACTAAAAATAGGCATATTATGCAAGGGGGGGGGAAATTGGTCAAAGATTATCAAACGTTTTCATAGGCTTGTTGGTTCTTTTGTGAAATTGCCGAGTTACTGCTGCTAGGCTAGTTAGCAATATGCGGACATTGAACCGCGTAACAACTGCTTTTGCACCATATGTACATTGGCCTCCAGTGAAATTTCTTCTCTAAAGTTTTAATATTTTGCATGGTCTATTCCCAAAGTACAGTTAGTAGAGTTAGGACCATTTTTTTTAAAATGTTCTGCATGTAGCACTATCAAAGGATATGAAAGCCCAATTGACAAGCCCCCTTTTAGTACAAGAATCATTCAAATCACTCATGTACTTTTCAAGTTACAGAATTTTAAAACACAAACACTGTTTTAAAGTTCTGTCCACGGATAACTAAAGCTGCAAGTGTTCTTTCAGCAAAATGAAAACGGTTCTCATAGGGATGTAGGCCTATGTGAATTGAGTTTGGTCGGACCCCGATTTAATTTATTTTAATTCAAGATTGCTATGAACATTATGAAATGCACGTTTGATCATTGTTCTGAAGACAGTGCATTTTTTGGTTCGTTGGTGTTGTTAGGGTTGTGTTTTTGTGCTCTGTCATACCTGCCAACTGTTCTGATTAGAGAAGAAGTAGTACAAAATAAAATAAAAATAAAAATTAAAAAGGCTGAGAAAATGTTTTATTGTATTGAGGGCGCTATTGCCGCTACCATAATGGTATAAAATCCGCAGCCGCAGCCAATACTGAGACCTGCTACGCCATCCGTCTGGTGTACTGCCTATTGATGCTGTGTTTGTTTTCCACACACGTTGTTTCTTCATAGTCTTCGGTGGTTTTGATATTTTGACCGTGCTGAGTTGCACTTTTGTATGAGCATTTCAACTGCAACATGGACCAGGAGGATGATTATACTGAAGGAGAAAAAGCAGCGATCGAGTCAAAAATTCCGAGAGGAATATCGTGAAAAATTTGAAAATGTGTATTGTATTGAAATTGTAACATACATTGTAACAGGCCTATAGCAGGCTATACGGACAATGCAATGATGTACGAACTTTTCCAAATAAAATTGTACTTGTCACTGCTTGTACAGTGTACATGTAAAATGTATTACTGTGACTGAATATCTACATGATTAAACTGTGAAGCATGTAAGTCAACAGTCATTTATATTTAAATTGTAAAATTGTTTGATCAGCAAAAGAAAATTTAGATTAGTGTCTGATATCATGTAACATTTTAGGTATATGTACATGTACTTTGTTCCTCTTTCTGACTTTTCAATGTTGGCAGGTATGCTCTGTTATATATTTATAACTAAATATCCTATGTTTTCATCTTCTTCTGTTTATCACAGGAACAAGACAACTATTTTCAACATCTGCAAGAACCAAACATCGCTGACACCACCTACAGTGTGCGCTCCAAACACATAACAAGTAAGTGCAATTAGATATATTCTGCCACACGGCGGTCGTTAATTTTCTTGCAATTTTCCACGTAAAGGGCGCAGATGGTCACCTCTGATTAAAAAATGAGGCGTTGATGAGGGGAACTGCTCTCATTAAACCTCGTGTGGGGGCTTCGTTCCTACTTTTCATCCACCCTTAAAATTACGTAAGATGATTCATTGTTATCGCCCTTTAAGGGTGCATTTGGCGAGGGGAATGAGTTTTGTGTTGTTTCTTTTTAAAATACATCTACAAAAAAAAGTATTCAAGGCAAATCCTTTGCCATTTTGAATGTTTGATAAAACATAAATGTTGTCAAAGTTTGACAAAAATGCATGGCTATTCCAGTTTACCATTTGAATTTCTGATGAAAAAACCTTTTGGCAATTTTGATGAAACGCATGGCTAACAAAGTTTTAATGAAAATTATTTTTTGTCTAATTTTGATTTTAAAGGAAGGAGATGACAGCCTGGAGTTCATCATGAAAAGCAGTTCACAGAAAAACTGTCAGCCAAAAGAAGTACCGGTAAGTACACAGTTGTTGACCAAAACTTCTTTTAACCCTCCTGCTATTTTAACAGTCACAGACAGTCAAAATTTCTATCCACTTTCCCCTGCTAAACTTTTAACTCAGGCTAGTCACCAGCAGTCAGATCATATGTCAAGCAAGCACCGTGACTAGTCAAACTCAGTCGACAGGAAAAACAATTTCTAGCAAAACAAAGGCTATTCACTTTTGAATAAGACATCAAATGAAAACAAGTGTGGGTTCACAAAAAGCTCAGGCAAAAAATGTGACGCTGATGGCACACATGGAACACCACACTTTTGTTTAAGTGTCATTGCCACCTTCTGGATACTGTCCAACCCGCAGAAAATACCACGTGACTTTAACATTACTGCACATATCTTGCCTCCGTTTACACAATTTTCATAAACAACTTTACAAATTGTTAGAAAAACAATTTTTAGAGTGCAGTTACTGACGACTATCTACAATTATTGGACTTTAACAGTCAATGAAAATAAATTCGTTAGAATTCGTTGTGGAATAGAACAGATCTCTCAAAGAATTTCTGGGTGTTTTTTTTTCAAGAACTCCATCACCTCGATTGTTTTGAACAGTATGCATTTAATTACAGCCATTCTTTTGGAGCAAACCCAAACTTCATCTGTCTCCTTTTTGTTCTTTGTATCAGCAGCAAGATAGTCAGCCATTCAGTCATTGGGCCCGGGAGCCAGCCAGCCAGCCATTTAGCCCGCTGGCCGACCAGCCAGCCGGCCAGCCAGCCAGCCGGCCGGGGAGCCAGCCGGCCAGCTAGTCAGCAAGAAGGTAGGACTTACCATTTGGTTCAGCCATTGATTAAACTTATTTTTTGTCTAATTTTGATAACAATGCAATGCTAACACCTTACGATTTCAAAGTTGTGATAAAAATTGATTTTTGTCCCATTTTTATACAAAATGCAAGGCTATAATTGCCGATGATGTGGAATCTTTGACAACAAAAACAGTTTCGTCAAGTTTTGAAGAAAACAAATCTGACCATTTTGAATTTCAAATAAGATTTTTTTGCCAAATTTTGATAAAAATGTAAGGCTAACTAACCCCTTACCATTTTTAATTTCAATATCAATCAATTTTTGTCCAATTTTGATAGAAATGCAAGGTTAACAGACCCCTTGAATTTTTGATGAAGCTTGTGTTTCATTCAATAAAAATGCAAGGCTAGCCACTTACCATTTTCGGAATTTGAAAAAAAAAAGTCTAAACGTGTTGTCAAATTTTGATAAAAATTCAAGGCATTGAAACCCTTACGATTTTCAATCTTTGATAAAATCATTTTTGTCAAATGTTGATGAAATTTCAGCCAGACAGCCTGCCAATCAGCTGGCAAGAAACAAGTCAACCTTTTGGTTCAGCCATTGATTAAACTTATTTTTAGTCCAATTTTGATAAAAATACAAAGCTAAGCTCTCAAAATTTTCAAGTTTTTGATGATATTACTTTTTGTCAGTCCAATTTCAGCCAGCCAGCCAGCCAGCCAGCCAGCCAGCAGGAAAAAAGTCATCCAGATGTGTTCACTAAGGTGGGACTTGCCGTTTGGTTCAGCCATTGATTAAACTTAGCAAGAACTAAGTCAGCTATGTGTTCACTAAGGTAGGACTAACCATTTTCTTTCAGCCAGTAGCGCTCAAATTGAGCCAGTGAACACCCAAGACCCTGGAACTCAAGACCCAAGTACAGTTTGCAAGTGGAGTCGTTCGATGGATTGTTCAGAGTGAGTCAGACTCTAAGATGTTTATGTGGAACCCAGCGCCTTCTCCAAATTGTTCAAACTCTTCCGCGTACAATCGGGAAAACCGACTTTTTGACAGTACCGGTACATGTTGTGGTTGTGGGGTCGGTGGTGGTTGGTTTTGTGTGGGGTGGTGGTTTCTCCACAGATCATCGGCTCAAATTGAGCACGTCGGGCGAATGGAGTTGAAGTGCGGCGAAACCCGGTTAATCGGAGTTGGACTGGTGCTCCGGTTGAAGTGCGGCGTAACCCAGTTAATCGGAGTTTGACTGGTGCTCTGGTTGAAGTGCGGCGTAACCCGGTTAATCGGAGTTGGACTGGTGCTCTGATTGAAGTGCGGCGTAACCCGGTTAATCGGAGTTTGACTGGTGCTCTGGTTGAAGTGCGGCGTAACCCGGTTAATCGGAGTTTGACTGGTGCTCTGGTTGAAGTGCGGCGTAACCCGGTTAATCGGAGTTTGACTGGTGCTCTGGTTGAAGTGCGGCGTAACCCAGTTAATCGGGGTTGGACTGGTGCTTCGATTGAGGTGCGGGGTAAACCCAGTTCCAAGGGACGGGTTGCGTCCGCGTGGAAGGTCCGCCTTTCACGAGGGGACGTGGGTCCTACGCAGCGGCCTGGAAACCCTAGGATGCCGTGCCATAAAGGAGCAGGTAGTGCGTCCCTCTTTATAGGGGCGTGGCCCTGTATTCACAGCCGGCAAACGCTGCTACTTCCTATCAGACCGCATGAACCCGTAATGGGGGATGGACTTAGGGGGGCGTGCATATAGGTTAGGGTACTCTCCTGATCCTTCGGGGTTGGGGGGGCGTACCGGACAGTCGATAACTGTGTCTGGCCCTCCGGGGCCTACCTTTTATCCAGCAATGGACCTGACGATACTGAAAGCGCGTTGGGGCTGGTATCCTGGGACCTTCTCGTGGTGGCCCTGTTTAAACCAACCTTACCAGGATTTTTGACCGGGGCCCAATTCATGGCGCTGCTGAACAGTTAGAAGGAAAGTTGTGCTGCATGGCAGAATATGTGCTAACCTTAAGCACTATTTCACGGCGCTGATGTGCTAATGGCTGCGTGTGCATGGAGATTTCTATTGTTACGTCACCAAGTTAAGCAAATTTTTCCTCTGAAGTAAGCGTGCCTTTTGCTGTGCTTATGCTTACTGTCTCCATGAAATAGACGGAGGCTCTGTTGGCATAAAATTGTGTGCTTAGCAGCGCGGTGAAATTGGGCCCTGCTCAGTGAACAGTGTTACTTTGTCTTTCTTGCAGCTATATTTGTCTTGCTCAGTGAACGATGATCACATCACATGCCATATATTCAATTCTTTGTAGGTTCTGCCATTACTTATGGCAGCTTGACGTTCAATTTCAGAGACAAAAGTTTCAAATGAAATTGCAAACTGAATTTGCAAGCTGAATGTTTTCTTACACAGCAAGGCCTTCCAAATGTGATGCTGAAATAATATAACTCGGAACATTTGCTAAATGAAAACACTCCAATTTTTCTTCTGTTTGCTTCTTTCTTTTTTTGTAAACAATCCTGTGAAATTTGCATCTTGCAAAATGTGAGTTTCTCTGCGTTATGTTGTACTGTTGTAGTCGAAGAGCCTCTTGATAATTACCTTTTTAGGCGATCCCTCAGGACTTCATGTGGTACAAATACAATTTAATGTTGTAACTCGGAACGTTTGCTAAATGAAACACATTTATTGAATTTGGCTACAATGTATTTTTCCTGAATTTTGATAAAAATGCAAGGGTACTAAAATTCTGTACTGTTTTGAATTTGTGCTAAAAACTTAGTTTTGCCTCGTTTTAATGAAAATACAAGGCTTTAGTGCCTTATACCGTTTTTAATGTGTGATAAAAATGCAATGCTAACCGCTTTATACCTATTTTGGATAAAAATCTGTGTCCGTCCTTTTTTGAGAAAAATGCAAGGCTATAACCCCTTACTGTTTTAAATTGGGGATAAAAAAATTAACTTTTGCGTCGTTATGAAAATGCAAGGCTATTGCCTTACCGTGTTTAATTTGTGGAAAAATGCAACCCCTTACTGATTGGATTTTTACTACAAACTGAATTTTAAAAGGAAATGCTAGGCCTGCCCCTTACCGTTTTGAATTTGTAATAAAACCTTAACTTTTGCCCCGTTTTAAAGAAAATGCAATACCGTTAATTCATGATAAAAACTTAAATTTTGCCCCGTATTTACCGTATATAATTTGTGATAGAAATGCAAGGCTACATGTATAAACCCTCACTTTTTTGAATTTGTACTACAAATGTATTTTTCCTGCATTTTGATATAAATGCTAGGCTAACTCCTTACCGTTTTGAATTTGATGTCATCCCATTCATCCCATTTTGTTAAAAATGCAAAGCCAACCCCTTGCTAGTTTGAATTTGAAATGACACCTTATTTTTTTTGCTGAATTTTGATAAAAATACTAGGATAACCCTAACCGTTTTGAATTTGTGATAAAAACTTAACATTTACCCCCATTTTAATGGAAATGCAAAGCTATTGCCTAATTACCGTGTTGAATTTTTACTACAAATGTATTTTTCCTGAGTTTTGATATCAACACTAGGCTAAGGCCTAAAAAAAAAAAGGGTTAGGCCTATGTTGGCATAACCCGACCGACCCTAAAAATGCGGCCGACCCTGGATATTTTTAATTTTTTTTTAAGGGAAGAAATATAATTAAAATCTATAGAAATGAATTTTAAATACGTTTTATAACCATTTCTGACCGTTTCTCCTCAATTGTATGACGATAGCGCGCGTGGAACTTTGGAGTGCACAATGTTTTGCACCTTCCTCTCCATGACACAACGAACATGCAGAAGATCGCGCAGGCCTACAGGCACTGCGCGTGCGGCGCGGAGATCGATGCACCATGCATATGCATAATAGATGCACATGATGTACATGTACAGTACATGTATAGCCTCGTCCTAGACTGTTGCACGGCGCGAACTGCTAAAAAAAAATAGTCTGAAAAAAAATAGTTCATCATAATATAAATTAATTTTCCACTATTTTACACGACAACAATTGATATATATTTATTCTAAAAATGGTAAACTATTCTGTAACCCCGATGGCCGACGCGACCCGGCCGGCCCCGGCCCGTGGTTACGCGCGTACGCCGTCGCATCATGGCGCCCAGTACCGAAGCGCACAGTGTTTCCATCAAGTGTTGTTTCTGCGTTGCAGAGACAACTGGTGGTCCAAGGAGAGCTGCGTTACGCGAAAAAATATAGAGTTGTGTTGCCAGTCTGCAACGAGTGTTTGGATGATGGGAAAGATTTCCCCAAATCTAGGCCATTTAAATGGTAAAAGGTAAATATTGCTTGAATGTTCTATCCTATCCTGCCTATAATTTGAATATAACATACTGAAAACTGAAACTACAGCCAGAACTTTTCTTAACTCATGGTTTTTATTTTTAATATATCATTTTACAGATACACCAAAAACAGCAAGTTGGCTTCATGCCTCATCTGTCCTGAAGCACACTGCAGGCCTTGGTCTACCATGCCTTCCTTAAATTTTCCTCGATCTGACAGTTTTGTTTTTATTTGCACAAAAACAAGAAACTATAAAAGAAAGACATAAAAAGTGAAATAAATGTCACTCAGAGTTTAAAAGTATACAAATATTGTGTGTAGCCTTGTTTTCTTTTGTTATCATGTACTGCTACCGGCTTAATGTCATTTTCGTTGCTGGGATTTAAAAAAAAAAAACCCGACCTACCCACCCTATTTTTTTCTTGCCCGTTACACCAAGATAACTTTTTTTTTAATGCCTAATGCCTAAAGGGCCTGTCACATTACATGCGCTCTCATAGGAGACCTTACAGCAACCAAATGTTTTTCATAAATTTAACAATCGCAGCGAAGACGCAAGAAAATGACAACTTTCTCTCCAAAGAAGCTGTTACGCTCATACTGTGCTCTTCCCCCCGCTTACGATGCGTTCAACTCGCTCTCTATGCGTCCCTGTCATTAGCCCAATTACTCGATCTAGCCGCTGCCGCTGCGCTGTCACTGCGCCCACACTACACTCTGCTTGCTGTTGATACGTCCTAGTAGCTCGCGTCGCGCTCTCTATTCGACCAAAATACGTTCATGTGACGTCACTTGCGCTGTATAATTACCACGACAAAACGGTCAATACACAGTGCAGTTTCAAAAATTATTCTACAAGTTCATCGCAGTTGAGTTACTTCCTCATGGAGACTACATCGACTGCCTTGCGCATAAGCTGCCTCAATGCCACTTCAATGTCCCACGATTCACGCTCGCACAGCGCCCGAGTTGCGTCATTAGGGCGCCCTGGCCAGAGCGTAGAGGTGTTGCGATTGTTTTGAGCATGTTCAAAGACCTTTGCGCTCATCGAAGACCATTAAGTAATTCACCGTTGTGAATTTGTGAGAATAAATTTAATGTAGTTTAGAGCAATTTCAAGAAAAAGAATGGAATAGTCCAAAACGGGTGATCCAAAACTGGGAAAAAAGTGGCGTCGTAAATGTGTTAATTTTTTTTTTTTGAAAAAAAATTTCCACCTAAGGTTCATGTGTTAGTTCAGAGTTATTCTTTCAGAGATGTGTTTGGTGAGTAGTGAGAACTCTCCTCTCCAATGTGAGAGGTTGTGGGTTCAAATCCCAGGTGGGTCTTTTTTAGTCTAGTTCTATAGATTGAAACCTGTGAGTTAAGTTTATTAAAAACGTATTTCTACCGGGGGACCCGGATTGTGTAGTAGGTAGGTGTTGCGACCGGGAAGTGGCGGGTCCCCGGATCAAGTACAGCCCTCCGCCAACCCCCCCCCCCCCACAAACCTGCCTGGGCAAGCCCCTCCCCCCCGATTTGTACTTGGGTGCGAATTTTTGGGTGCGAATTTTTGGGTGCGAATTTTTGGGTGCGAATTTTTGGGTGCGAATTTTTGGGTGCGAATTTTTGGGTGCGAATTTTTGGGTGCGAATTTTTGGGTGCGAATTTTTGGGTGCGAATTTTTGGGTGCGAATTTTTGGGTGCGAATTTTTGGGTGCGAATTTTTGGGTGCGAATTTTTGGGTGCGAATTATTGGGTGCGAATTTTTGGGTGCGAATTTTTGGGTGCGAATTTTTGGGTGCGAATTTTTGGGTGCGAATTTTTGGGTGCGAATTTTTGGGTGCGAATTTTTGTGTGGGAATTTATGGGTGGGTGCGAATTTTTGGGTGCGAATTTTTGGGTGCGAATTTTTGGGGCGAATTTTTGGGTGCGAATTTTTGGGTGCGAATTTTTGGGTGCGAATTTTTGGGTGCGAATTTTTGGGTGCGAATTTTTGGGTGCGAATTTAAGAGTGCGAATTTTTGGGTGCGAATTTTTGGGTGCGAATTTTGGGTGCGAATTTTTGGGTCACGAATTTTTGGGTGCGAATTTTTGGGTGCGAATTTTTGGGTGCGAATTTTGGGTGCGAATTTTTGGGTGCGAATTTTGGGTGCGAATTTTGGGTGCGAATTTTGGGTGCGAATTTTGGGTGCGAATTTTTGGGTGCGAAATTTTTGGGTGCGAATTTTTGGGTGCGAATTTTGGGTGCGAATTTTTAAAAGTGCGAATTTTTGGGTGCGAATTTTTGGGTGCGAATTTTTGGGTGCGAATTTTTGGGTGCGAATTTTTGTTGCGAATTTTTGGCTGCTAATTTTGGGTGCGAATTTTTGGGTGCGAATTTTTGGGTGCGAATTTTTGGGTGCGAATTTTTAAAAGTGCGAATTTTGGGTGCGAATTTTGGGTGCGAATTTTTGGGTGCGAATTTTTGGGTGCGAATTTTTGGGTGCGAATTTTGGGTGCGAATTTTTGGGTGCGAATTTTTGGGTGCGAATTTTTGGGTGCGAATTTTTGGGTGCGAATTTTTGGGTGCGAATTTTTGGGTGCGAATTTTTGGGTGCGAATTTTTGGGTGCGAATTTTTGGGTGCGAATTTTTGGGTGCGAATTTTTGGGTGCGAATTTTTGGGTGCGAAGTTTTGGGGGCGAATTTTTGGGTGCGAATTTTTGGGTGCGAATTTTTGGGTGCGAATTTTTGGGTGCGAATTTTTGGGTGCGAATTTTTGGGTGCGAATTTTTGGGTGCGAATTTTTGGGTGCGAATTTTTGGGTGCGAATTTTTGGGAGCGAATTTTTGGGAGCGAATTTTTGGGAGCGAATTTTTGGGTTGCTACTCGATACAATGTTACTACTCGATTCATTACTACTTTTAACTCGATTAAAATGCGAACCCGATAAAACAGTACTTTTTTATTAATGTTACTATATAAACAAGATAAAATGCAATCACGATAAAATAGTTCTTTTTTATTATTGTTACTATATAACTAGATAATATTGTTCTATATTATTGTTACTATATAACTAGATAATATTGTACTATATTATTGTACTATATTGTTCTCTATTATTCTATATCCTCTGTTATAATAACACAGTAATAATTCACTCTTTCAAATATGAGGTTTCTCTTTGCCTGTTCTCTCTTTTTATTTCAGTATATTTTCAATCTTTAATATTCACCAACATTTATTAGTCACTTACCTTTTTTATAAACTTTGCCAGCAAATAAAACTCGTACAACTCATGCATTAAGACACGATAATCAGGTTTTTTTTTTTTTTTTTAAACTCTAGGAAAAATATGACTAAAGTTCATTAAACAAAAAATTATTAAACATTAAGAGTAGAAAAGCAAAAGTACTGGTGAACTAATCACAGAGCTAAATCCATTAAAATGTCATCCACATTTTAAAATAAACAATCTGAACTCCTTTTTAAATCTTATTTCCAAAACGTTAATGGGTTGGCCTAGCTTAAGTAAAAAAAATAACATTAACATAACATATTCAAAACGTTACGTGGATTGCCTCTATATTTTATATAACAATAAATGTTTGAATTTACAGTGAGTGTTCATCTAAATTTTGTAACGGTAAAGGTAAAGGTAATAAGCCATTATTATAACATAAAAATAAAATACGTTAAGTGGTAAACCTTCAACTTTAAATTCTGAGAAAATTCAACTTTAAAATGTTCAACTTTATTGTCCACGTAAATCCTATGGTAAAATTGTCCTACGAGACATTGTTTAGACACATCACTGTTGGAGATGACCCGCATCATGTCATACTTCTGTGGCGTATTCTTTCAAAGGTGAACGTGTGAATTGTAACTTTTCATCTATAGGCCTCTCATAAAATAAATCGGTTCCGGCACACAGAACAGCAGCATGTTGTGTAACTCCTCTTCAGTGTCAGCTCAAGCTGGGCCAAGTAATGCAGGTTCCTTGCATCTCAAGTTTGAAGATGCAGTCCTCAAACCCCTGAAATTAAAAAGACAAAATCCAAGTCAGAAAGCTTGAAATCGAGGATCATCTGCTTTAGTACGGTCAGTGGCCGTGTCTTGTCCAGGGATCACGCACACATGTCCCGAAAGTTTTCGAGAAATTTTATTAGACTGCATTGGAGACATCAGAAATACGCGATAAGTACCTGAAGACTGCACTGTTCGGCCAAGATAGCGAGATAAGTGAAAAGGTGTGCTTGATTTTGATGTCAAATACAACTGCTTTTGACAAAATTGAAGTGTTGTAACGGCACATCAAACAAAAATCATAACAACAAAAGCAAGGGCAGATTGTTCGTACCTGTAGGTGCACATTCGACTCTTAAAAAAGGCTGATACAAATGGCAAGTTTCAGTAGGTAGAGGATAGTGTACGCTTCATACAGGAACCTTATATAATTTTGGTCCAAATCGCCAGTCTTTCAAATGGGAGAAAATAATTTTCAAAGATTTGCCCGCCAACGAAATCAGCCTTCTCAACCGCACGGCTTTATGGGGATGCTAGAACGGCACTGTGTGATAGGGGCATTAGCTTTTAGCTTGCTAAAATATGAGCATGTTTGACAAAACGTAGTGTTCCAATTGATTTTCACAAAAGAAACCACGATCTCATCCTAAAAACCGCAAGGAAGGCAATTGAGGAACTACAGTAGAACGTTTTTATAACGGACATCATGAGATCCACAGAAATTGTTTGTAATAGCGATCGTTCGGTATAGCGATTTTCACATTAGTGGCGACCACTTTTGATCATTGTTAATGTGTAGTTGCATTTAAAAACCACGCCCGGAGTCGCTTAACATGTCCATTAATATTTTCAATTCTGTAGCATAACTAGTAGTTACTGAAAGACAACTTTCAACACGTGCGATTATTGAATTGCAAAGTTTTTGAGCTTACATGGGTGGCTTTTTCCTACTATTTGTTGGGGAAATAATAGCCATTTGTCGCTCTTCTGTTGACATTTCCGACAACAATGTTCGGTACCTTTTGTACATAAAAATTGGGAGCCAAGGATGATGTTCGGTATAGCCAAATGTTCGGTATAGCGGTGTTCGGTATAGGGACGTTCCACTGTATTTGATTGACGGTTCAACTCACCTCTGCTGAACCATTGGACTCTTCTGTTTTGGCGGAATGTCTTCCTTTCTGAAATCAACCAAAAAAAATTCACAATAAGATTAAGGTTCAGGCAAGAAAAGGTTTCAGGTTTAGCTCAACCACGGATCCTCTACACAAGGATAAAAGACTCATCTGGGCTTGTGTACGATGCAAAAAAGATGTAGAAGAAAATGTGATTGTCATCATCGCCGACAGAAATGCGACTGCTGAAAGACTGCAGTAGACTTTTGAACATCAAAGAAGGGCAAGTCGAAATAAAATAAAATAACCAAAATGTGAGCTCTTTTAAATCATTTTTTTCCTCATAATACCAAAAAATTGCGATACGACAGTTCATGGTGTGACTGATGATAAGTTTGTACAGTTCAGATTTTTCTACTTCAGAACAAGCATTTTTTTTGCAATTTTTTGATTACCAGAATGATTTTGCATCAATGTGGCAGAGAGCTTAGTGTGCGAGTGTAAGACCATGTCAGTAAAAGAATAAAATTGTCTTACTCTTTTTGTTGATGGATCCGAGGTAACGTTGCTCTAAGTAGATGGTGCATCTCTGATGCGGCTTGCGCCGTTGCTTTTCCACCAGGAGTCCATAGGCTGTGTCTAGAAGTGTGGCCGGCTGGAATCGTAATAGCCCATTCTCATAGATGAAGACTCCTGCTGAGATGAGGCCTCCTATGCTCTCAAGGACCTGGTGGGGAAATATCAAATCATCAGTTAGATGTCAAATCAGTAACTTGATTGAATTTAATGAAATTTGCCCAATACAAGAGGAGATTAAAACTGTTAAATGTAAGGGAGGGAGGAGAATCAGATTTAAAAGACTCAGAGTCTCGAAGTAAAAGATCGAGTTCTAACGCAAACATCTCCAAGATGTCACAACCACAGAAATTGGCAAATTGGTAACTAGTAGTTACTGAAAGACGACTTCCAACACATGCAATTATTGAATTACACAGTTTTTAGCTTACATGGGTGGCTTTTTCCTACTATTTGTTGGGGAAGTAATAGCCATTTGTCGCTCTTCTGTTGACATTTTCAACAACAATGTTCAGTACGTTTTGTACACAAAAACTGGGAGCCAAGGATGATGTTCAGTATAGCCGAATGTTCGGTATAGCGGTGTTTGGTATAGGGACGCTCAACTGTATTTGATTGACGGTTCAACTCACCTCTGCTGAACCATGGGACTCTTCTTTTTTGGCTGAATGTCTTCTTTTCTGAAATCAACACACACAAAATTCACAATAAGTTCAGGCAAGAAAAGGAATGTCAGTTTACACATTTCTAACTGCATTGGTAAGATGAAACGCTTTATCCTTTGCAGACTTCAGTGAGACGTTTAAGGAAAATTGCCCATGCTTCTTCCAGGTTCCCCAGAAAATAGAGAACTTAAAAAGTTGCTAATAGCAAGTCGGAAGTCAATTTCTTTCATGTGAGACACTGAATAAAAACACGTTTCAGGTTTAGCTCAACCATGGGTCCTCTACACAAGGATAAAGGACTCACTTGAGCTTGTGTACAAAATGCAAAGCACAATGCAAGAAGATATAGAAGAATACGCGAGCGCCATCATTGCCGACAACTGGCGTCCTAATAGAAATGTGCCCACTGAAAAACTGCAGTTACGTGTCGAGTCTCGCACATGCACGCACGGCGCGCAAGAACTTGCCAGATCACGCCTCAACCAGAAATTTGGTGAAGTCATTTACCCTTGTGTAGAGAATCCATGGTTAAATTGTTTTAGATTCAGGAGCATGGATGGAACATCTTGACTGCTACATGTATACAGTTAACAAGTGAAGTCTTATTTGCAAGAACATTTTATGTACAAAACTGACAACAGAAAACTGGTATTTTTAAAGCAATAAGTGTAACTCAGCCTAATACAAACAGTACTGGTATACCTACATGGTTGTAACACATGCATGGGAAAAATGTGCTTTTCTGATGGGAGCTTTTTGGCTGTTTAACTCAAAGGCCTGATTATATAACTTTTGACAATAAAAATTCTTAAATATTGTCTGCCGCCAGCCAAGAAAGCTCATTAGATAGGCAGGTCAACAGTGTAAAAGGTTACTGAGCATGGCAGATGCTGTGGGCAAACCCCCAAAGTGGGCAAGACAGCTTTTCGACGCTGTAACATCGATGAAGCCCAGATAAGCATATCAGAACAGCTTTTTGCAGGGTGGGTGGGATGGCAAGTGAGTGAGTTGTCACATTTGAAAGGGAAAGTAAAAAAAAAAAAATAGAAAAAATAATTAAATTAAAAAAATTGACATGTTTTTTTCGGTTGAAAATGTTTTTTTGTTTTCTTAATGCAGTGGGGCCAAAACGGTTTTCAATTTCAGCAGAATTTTGAACATCAAAGAAAGGCAAGTCGAAATAAAATAACAAAACTTGCGTAATGTTTTTCTTCAAGCAGCACTGAAAATTTGTATACAACTGCACATGATACAAATTGTTTCAATTTTGGGGAAAACACAGCAAATCAATGTACAGAAGGCCGTGGAAAATGACGGCCAAAAGTGTTTCCTTGCAATGAAATGATCAAAGCTTCAGATATTAAATAATTTGCTTGAAATGTCAGTCGCACCACGAACCGTCGTATCGCAATTTTTTGGTGTTTTGAGAAAATTTTTTTAAAGAGATCTCATATTTTGGTCGAGTACTTGTTCCTTATATACTTCCTGTGTAAGAATTCACTCAGTTTCATTTCAGCTAGAAAATTATAGTTTAAATTTCATTGCACGCAATCCGTTTGCTTTTGAGTTGCTTAGTTTTTAAGATATTCAGTTTTTCAAGATATTCAGTTTCCAAGACACAATTCTCTTTGTAAAACTTCTTTTTTTCGAGATATGCTGCATAGTCTAATAAGCGTTCTGAGTTAATTAGAACTCAGATTGGAATAAAAATTTGTGAGAATGAGCACTTTGACGAAATAAAAACCTTAATGACAAATAGTCAATTTGGCCAAAACAAATCGGGATACGACAGTTCATGGTGCAGCTTATGACAGTTCAACTCACCTCTGCTGAACCATTCGACTCTTCTTTTTTGGCTGAATGTCTTCCTTTCTGAAATCAACACAAACAAAAATCACAATAAGTTCAGGCAAGAAATGGAATGTGAGTTTCTAACTTTAGATTCAGGAGCATCGACAGAACATCTTGAATGTCACATGTTTTAAGTTAATAAGTGAAGTCTTATATGCAAAAACCTTTTATGTACAAAACTGACACCAGAAAACTGGTATTTTTAAAGCAATAAGTGTAACTCATCTTATTACAAACAGTGCCTGTATACCTACATGGCTGTAACACATGCATGGGGGAAAAAATGTGCTTTTCTAATGGGAGCTTTTTGGCTGGTCAACTCAAAGGCCTGATTATATAACTTTTGACAATAAAAATTCTTAACTATTGTCTGCAGCTAGCTAAGAAAGCTCATTAGATAGGCAGGTCAACAGTGTAAAAGGTTACTGAGCATGGCAGATGCGGTGGGCAAACCCCCAAAGTGGGCAAGACAGCTTTTTGCCGGGTGGGTGGGATGGGATGGCAAGTGAGTGAGTTAACACATTTGAAAGGTTTTGTTTTGTTTTCCAAAAAAAAAGTTAAAAGGAAAAAACAAATCTTTTCTTGGAAGAAAACTTCAAGTTTAGCATTTTTTTATTTTATTAAATGCTGTCGGGAAAAAAATGGTTTTTAATTTCAGGAGCAGATTTTTGAAGATCAAAGATGGGCAAGTCAGAATAAAATAACATTTGCGGGTTTTTTTCCCCTTCGATCAGCACCAAAAATTGAGTACAATTGCACATGATAACAATTGTTTCAATTTTTGGGAAAACACAGCAAATCAATGTACAGAAAGTCCATGGGAAAATGCCGGCCAAATTTGCAAGCATCACTTTTTCCATCGCAATGAAACAAAAGCTTCAGAATTTGTATGAAATATCAGTTGCACCACGAATCGTCGTATCGCAATTTTTGGTGTTCAATCCGTTTAGTTTCAGCTTGAAAATTATAGTATAAATTGCATCGCATGCAATGCCTTTGCTTCTGAATTGCTTAATTTTAAAGATATTCAGCTCCCAAGATACACGTCACTTTGTAAAACTTACTTTATTGTATTTCATACAATTAACGCTTGTAATTGTGGCCACGTTGCAGATACGAGGATACGCCGGTATAGCATGAATTTAGGTTTCATGAAATACGGACTCATTGGTGGTATTGCGCATGCTCATGCATAGATAACTAGGAGAGGGACCGTTCACGTTAGAGGGTTTAACCAATAAAACGAAGAAAAAAAGAGTCCAATTTTCATACGAGTCAGATTTTCATATGACACCAGTTCGTGAAACGATAAATTCACACTTTTCATGCTGGTGCTGTTTAGTTACGTCACAGTGCTACAGGAATTTAATGGGTGCAACTTTTTTTAGAGATACGCTGCATAGTCTAATTAGCCTTCTTAGTTAATAAGACCTCGGATCGGAATAAAAACATGTGAGAATGAGCACTTGACAAAATAAAAACCAAGTCAATTTGGCCAAAAAATCAAGATACGACGGTTCATGGTGCTACTGACGATAAGTTTGTACAGTTTAGATGTTTTTACTTCAGAACAAGCATTTTTTTTGCAATTTTTTTGATTACCTGAATGGTTTTGCATCAATATGGCAGGGAGCGTAGTGTGCAAGTGGCGCAAGTGTAAGACCATGTCAGTAAAACAATACAATTTTCTTACTTTTTTTCGTTGATGAATCCGAGGTACCATTGCTCTAAGTAGATGGCGTATCTCTCATGCAGCATGTGTCGTTGTTTTTCCACCGGGAGTCCACAGGCTGTTTCTTGAAGTGTGGCCGGCTGGAAATGTAATAGCCCATGCTCATAGATGAAGACTCCTGCTGAGATGAGGCCTCCTATGCTCTGAAGGACCTGGTGGGGAAATATCAAATCATCGGTTAGATGTCAAATCAGTAATTTGCTTGAACTTGATGAAATATGCTTATTACAAGAGGAGATTAAAACTGTTAAATGTAAAGGAGGGAGGAGAACCAGCGCAGTGCATGTCCAACTCATGTTCCAACTGATTTCAAAGACTCAGAGTCTCGAAGTAAAAGATAGAGTTCTAACACAAACATCTCCATGATGTCACAACCACAGGACAACTCGACCGTCGGGATGACTCGACCGTCGGGACAACTCGACCGTCTGGACAACTCGACCGTTGGGACACCTCGACCGTTGGGACAACTCGACCGTTGAGACAACTCGACCGTTGAGACAACTCGACCGTTGAGACAACTCGACCGCTGGGACAACTCGACCGCTGGGACAACTCGACCGTTGGGACAACTCGACCGTTGGGACAACTCGACCGTTGGGACACCTCGAACGTTGAGACAAGACGACCATCGAGACAACTCGACCGTTTGGACAGCTCGACCGTTGAGACAACTCGACCGTTGAGACAACTCGACCGTTGGGACAACTCGACCGTTGGGACAACTCGACCGTTGGGACAACTCGACCGTTGAGACAACTCGACCGTTGAGACAAGTCGACCATCGAGACAACTCGACCGCTGGGACAACTCGACCGTTGAGACAAGTCGACCATCGAGACAACTCGACCGTTTGGACAGCTCGACCGTTGAGACAACTCGACCGTTGAGACAACTCGACCGTTGGGACAACTCGACCTGAGAAAACGTGTAGAAATTTTCAGACTAGTCCCATAGGGTTTGTGCACAGGGTGACAAGTGATAGCCAGATAATGAGATATGGCATGTATGGGAATCATTCCAAAATAGGCCTACTCACCATTTCCCATTTGCTCATGCATTCCTTCTGAACTTTCTAAATCTATACATAATATATTCGTTCCCAGAATCAGTTGCAAGTTCACATTATATTGCTGTTTCTCAAAATTTGAAGAAAAAAAATTCACTCACCATTTTCCCCTTCGTGTGCTGGCGCATGGCTCAGACCACGTGCAGAAATGCCGCGTCATTCAAATCCCATTTTCAGCCGCATGGTTCTTCAAGTCAAGACTCAAACCCAGCAATTCATAGAGATACACAGTTTCTGACGGATTTCACCAACATCTTAACTTGTTCTTGTGGCAATAAGTGAGGCAAACAACCTCCAAAACCACGCATTTTCAACAATTTTTGAGAAGAAAACCTTCCAAAACGAAGTCATGCCGTCCATGTTGCCGCATGCTGCAAACTAGAATTTTCGTCTGGTACCTTACTACCACTACAGTCTTTTATTTCTATGTAGACTGAGGTACCAGACTAGAAAATGATCACCTCATTCCCAGTCCCACAAGAAAATTTCTCAACCTCTCTCCCAAAGACTTCAATAGTAAAAGCTTTATTTTTATGGCTTTCTGTTGGATTTTTTTTGGTGATAAATTTGGCGATTTTATTTTTTTGAGAATTTCCCTATTTAGTAGTTTTATCCCTCCACTGCGAAAAGAAATAAGTAAATATAGTTTGGGCCAAATTTCAAATGTTTTTTTTTGTTCAGAAACACTTTTAAGTATCATGCTAAAACTTCTTGTGTGCACCCCCATGTTAATGTATGTACCTCTGTCATTTCTGTTTTATCCTCTGAAGAAGAACTTGCTAAGTTCGCAACGTCAGGCCACATTAATTTTTAGCTGAAACTTCTTGTTAGATAAAAATTGTGAATGTGAAAACGAATGAACAAACAACAATGAAACACCCAAATTTGGCCATTAATTCATCGATATTGAGCTTGAAATCAAAGCTAGACAGGCATACGTGCAACTAGGAAGTACGAACTACAGAGCTCTAGAAGTGCCATCTGACTTGTTCAGATCTTGACTTAATTTATCCTATGATGACGACAAATTACAGGCAAGATGATGTCATCATGGGATAATTTATCAAGGGATGACGACGTCTTCAGATAATTTATCAAAGGATGACGTTATCCTCAAAGTACAGTTGGATGACGATATCTTGAGACAAAACGGGACGACATCCTGAGCTAACTAGGATGACGACATCTTGAAAACGAGACGATTATTGTCCTTTTTTGATGAAAATGCAAGGCTAACACCTTACTGTTTTGAATTTTTGATACAAATTGATTTTCGTCATGTTTTGATGAAAATGGAAGGCTAACCCCTTTCCGGTTTGAATTTACAATGTGTGATGCAACCTAATTTTTGCTGAATTTTGATAAATATGCAAGGCTAACCCCTTACTGTTGTGAAATTTTGCTTAAATCCAATAAAACAGATAAAAATGCAAGGCTAAAAAATTGAAAATTGTCAGGGGTTAACCTCGAATTTGTATCCAGCTAAGGCGGTAATCAGCTTTTGCTTGCATTTTTATCAAAATCGGACAAAAAGTAAATTCAATCAAAAATTCAAATTGCGTTTTGATTAAAATTTAACAAAAATTCAGTTTTATCACAAATTTAAAATGATAAGAGGTTCCTTTGCACTTCGATTGAAACTGAACCAAAAACAAGGTTTTCAAAATTAAAAACAGTGAAGGGTTAGCCTTGCTTGTTTGATCAGACCATTAACACAATAACTTTTGTCCAATTACGAATAAAAATGCAAGGAAACATGAATTCAAACCATTTTTTCATGAGATTTTTATTCTTAATATTCAGTACATGATTTTATACAGAAAGATTGCCACTTAAAATAGGGTACTAAAAGAATTATACAATTGATATAGGTTTTATACAGGTGAGTAAGTTAAAGAATAAGCGTATTCATTTAAATTCTGCCGAAATCCTACAATATTGAGCTACATATTCGTGCATTGTCTACCCTTCACTTTGGCAATGGGTTCCTTGGTTGGAGCACCAAAACAAGAGGTTAGGCCTACACGTAGTTTGGTAGCATCAGCAGCCATGTCAGATTTTTCTTGTGGCTAGGGCTAATGTATTGTGCCATTGACATGCCCACTTGGACCACACTTAGCCGCAGCCAATAATTATACATCCCTTAAGATAGCCACTGCCTCACTGTCTGATTACGATAAACATTTGTTTTGTGAATTGGAATACCACGATCAACTAACGATCGACGCTGATTAATTATGTACAAAAACTTGTCGAATCTTTTAAGGAATTAATATTGTACAAACATTCTACAACTTCTTCCAAGCAATGTTACATGCTTTGCAGGGTGTGGTACTTGCTGCATGAAAACTGTGCAAACAAAATGCTTAAAATAAGTTGTTAACATTATAAAATTTTTACATCAATGCAGTCCCTCATAGAAAATCTCTGGCAAAATCCTATGTTTTTCCTATTGAAAATACATTTTTAAGCTATTTTCTCCTAGAAAATAGGAACAAAATATATTTTATTTCTATTACGTCAAAATGACTACATGTTGCCACTCTATTTTATTTCTATTTTTAAAACTGCACGCTATTTTATGACTATTTTTGGAGACTTAGACATTTTTGTGTGGTTCACAGTCTATTTTTCGTCTATTTTCTGGACACTTACACATGTTTATGAGAACCATGGACTATTTTTTGGCTATTTTGTAGACATATGCTCAGTACAACACAATCTGAAGGCCAAGCACTTAATTTGCATACCAGATAAACATCCTGTGTGTGTGTGGCAAGTTTGAATTTTGTCAGTTGCATTCTGAGAGCCGTTTGTGAAGCACAGCTGCAGTAGAGATGTGTGCAATGGGGGCAAGTATCTGGGGTTAAAATGCATCCAAATCACTGTAATGGAGTGACAAGTGCACCACATGGTTAGTAGATTTTCCAGGACAATTATGAGTAAAATTCTTGTACCATTTCAAGCTGTATTTTGCTGAAAAAGCACGCACAACCGTAGCATGTTGAACCAAACTGTTTTAATAACTTGATGGTGCATGATGTATGTGTATGTTAATTGTTTGTACACTGTGTTGTCACAGCATTATTACTGTTCATAGTAATAGACATACATGTATTATTTCTCAATTATTCCATTCTTATGCAGTCATATTGCTTGCTCACTTCATGTACCGTATGTTTGAGGACTGCTAAAGATGCCTATTGTCCACAAGGACATGTGTACTATTAACATGTATGTCCACGTATTATAACAGTTGTTTGGACAGACGCCATTTTGTATTTTTTAAAAATAGCATAATTTTTTTTAAATAGCATGCTATTTTTTAAAAATAGCAACCTATTTTACCTCTATTTTACCTGTATTTTTTAAAAAGATATTTTTTCACTATTCTATTTTTTCGGTATTTTTGGGGGTGTCGAAATACAATGGAAAAAAATAGATTTTTGAAAAATGTATTTTCAATAGGAAATAAATATATTTTTTCTCTATTTTATTTCGACCTGGGGTTGTTTGGATTAGGTCTTTTCCTGAAGTATTGATAGGGCTCAACTTTACACGTCCTTCACAAAACAACAACATCTACCCCTTTCCTACCCTTTAAAGGTAGAGTACATCATTTGCAGCTATCCAAAAACTAACTGATGAAATCATTGTTGAAAAGTGTACATGGTTTAAAGATAACGATGGGCCTAAACTCCCTGTAAAATTTTTCTTTCTGTCATTTTGAAGAAAACAATAAAAGAAGGTAATTTCCAAAGATGCGTCAAGTGACACATTTTTGGAAATTTCTGTTAGTAAGTGGCTTTTAATTCGGTGAATGGGTGCACACAAGCGTTGACACGATGCATATGCGTGCGCAGTTGCTATAATTCGTCGGTTCAGTGCGTGACATCACGTAGCTGCAATCGGCTGAACGAGAACGTGTCCCGGACGCTGATTTCAGGCGCAATTCAAAACATGACTCGGCAACTTTTGAATTGAAAACAAATATCCAAGAATATTGTTTTCTCACAATATACAACATTCACTGAGCTCAGTGAATTCAGGTTAGCTGTTCAGCATCTTTCTTTAGACTTTGAGCACTTTTGTTGCTTCAAGCGAAAAAATTATACAAAATGACAAATGATCTACGCTACCTTTAAATCATCAAAACTGAAATCTCGCTCTATGACTAAAGCCTTCTGATCTGAAGCACAAATCCTGAACTTTTACAGGCCATGAGGATGCAAATTTCACAGAAGTCTCAAAAGTGCAAGCTCTACAAGGGATCGTGGGTCATAATTGCGTGAGGGTGGACGCCCACCCCGCAATTCAGATTGCACTTTCGCTTGTCGGCTAATCTGCAATGGTGAGCTCGCTCAGTCTTGCGAACGTCGGCCAGAAATCGACTTTGACAGCATGCAGCCTAAATGCGCGTCAGTTCAAAAGGTCTGGGACCTGTGACGGCTATCGCACTGGACAAACAACGCATTACAAACGCGCAGTTCGCCAGCCAAAATGCGCGTCAGTCCAAAAGGTCTGGGACCAGTGACGGCTATCGCACTGGACAAACAACGCATTACAAACGCTCCGTTCGCCAGTTATCTGTGAATTATGCATCATTGCGCAACCAATGAATGGGCATTGTACAGTCAGTACTTCAATACATGTACATCACATCTGATTTAACCTATCAACAATCTACAATAGTTACCATTCAATACAAAAGTCGTCAAACCATTTTACATTCACAGTTGTATAGAGTCATTCATAATCAATTTGCCAACAAAAAAATATAATCCTCATTGTAATTACAAAGTTGCACGTTCAGATCTGTATTTTAAATTATTTTAAATTTCGTTGTAAATTTTTGAAACATAAATTCATAAGAGTGGTCAGTCGAAGTTATAACGTTGTACATATTCCTGTGATTAAATTCTACACATACTAATTATTTGCCCTTCTCAAACAATGTTTTCACAATTGCATTTTTCGCATGCTTATTCTAAATCGATTCTAAAATGTAATTCACTCGGTACTAAAAACTTCATTCTGAGTTGCAAATGGCCATTTTTGTTCAAATGAAATTAAAAAAATGCTTTCTTACACGTCTCTTACAAACGAGCATTATTGTATGTACATGTATGCTTGAGGTGTTTTAAAACTTCTGAATTCATTAAAAATAACGGTCTTTAATCTTTAATTTTTTAAATTTACGCTGCAAAATAAAACAAGCATGCCAATTTGAGCTATAATGTCATTATCTGGGTTACTACTGGTATGTTAAAAACATATTACACATTACTTTAATAATCAGTTTTTAAACATTTGTTAAAAATACAAATAAATCCCTTTAAAACATATCAGTTTGTTGTACAAGAAGCATGTATTTCAGTTGCAAGCAAATATAAGCAAAACTCAAAAACACCACACAAGTCACAAACATGAATATTTATAAGCACCCATCTGTAAAATCATTACAACCCCCCCCCAACATGGATTGGGTATCAGTTTGTAAAGTAAATCACAGGTGCAAAATAAGCACCATCTATATCAGAATTGTCAATAATCGATATATCAGAAATCCAATATCGAGAGTATTCGATATATCGATTATTCCATGTAAAAGTTAAAGACCATAAAGATGACACTTTGATTAATAAAAAAGAAATTTAAGTCCCAAAATGTCCACGCTTTCTCTGGAGCATATTTTTCAAACCTTTTAAAGCAAATCTCAGCACTGAGAGTTTGTCTAGAACAGGCCTTTTTAAAAAATTGTTTTACATTGGGGGAGACCACGAATTCCAGTGAACGCAGAGCACAAAGCGACGCCACTTGGCATTTCATGATGTTTTTATTTTGAGTCCAAGCACAAGTTGCCGCCGACTTGTATTTCACTTTACAGCAAACGATAACCACAAAGTAAAAGCATAAACGACAGATTTATTTTGATGATATTGACACATTTTCAATATTTTTGATATGATTCCTCAAAATCGAAAACTTTGATATTTTGATATGATTCAAAAATTGCCATCGGTGATATCGATATCAAAATAATATCGAAACACATTTTCAATTTTTTTGATATGATTCCTCAAAATCGAAAATGTTGATATTTCGTAATGATTACAAAATTGCTATCGGCGATATCAATATCAAAATAATATCGAATAATCGAGTAATATGATATATCGACAGTGCTTAGTGCAAAAATTGACTTCCTTAAGAAGTGCTTCGGTAAAGAATTGAAACTAACAGCAACTGTCTATTAACACAAATCCAGTGTTGCGGTACAATACATGTAGTTGAGTCCGTTTCAACTATGGCAAATCTTGTGGTGAAAACATGTACTGCTTTCTATAAAATTAGTTTACCGTTCGCATCAACTATAAATGGTAAAACAAAAGCTATTTAATTTGATTCAACTCCTATACAATTTGGAAAACCTGGTTTAATACATGTATCGGTATATATATTGGCTGAGATGTTTCAAAAGATCGCTGAATAATCTTTCATATTTTGAAATTTGGCGAAGCCTACAAACAAATCTGCAAAATGTTTCAGTGGCTTAATTTCTTTAAAAACTAGCACTTGTCATTTGTCAAAACGGCTAAATTCATAAAGAAATGCAACCACAACTTTTTTCACTGCGCAAAGGTACATTCTGTCAGGATGCGAAGAAAGATTTTGATTAAAAAAAAAAAAGCCTACCAAAAAAATATGCACCACGTTTCAGTGTCCTGATTTCTTTTAAAAAAAGCTCTGGTCATTTGTCAAAATGGCGGAATTCAGAATTCAGAAATTAAGAATTTCGTGCAAAACAATTGTTTTCACTGCACAGAGGTTCCATCCATAAGGATGCAAAGGAAGCTTTTGCTGCTATAAAAAAAGTTATCTATAAAAAAACTCAGCCATTTGAAAAGGAAGAAGTAATCTATTTTTAAAATAACGACCTTGACCTCTGACCTATTGATCCCAAGCCTTTAGTTTACTGAGTTTTTGTTTGGTAACACAACATTTCTCACTTTGAAATTGTTAGAAAAAGTCCCTTGCAACATGTACACATAAATTTATTCAGAAACCGTATTTCCAATTTCTCACAAAAGTGATTTTGGTAAAGCCTTTGAACGGTCAGCGTTTGGACCCAATTCCTGTTTTCTTAAGGATAAACCTTCAATTATTAAAGAAATCATCTTCAAAGAAGTTAGGCAGTATCTGAATCACTTGGCTATGCCAGGGAATAACATGCGCATCTATGAAAGCCACTGGCTAGTAGTTGCAGCCAGTTCCCATAGACTCATGTGTTATTTCTGGCTTCAGGCAAGTGTCAGGACCCTGCCTTATAATATCTTCCAAACAAATACACAGATGGACGGACTGACGCACAGACCATCATCACCAGCCTACATTCTACAGCACCATTTGCCTTTTTCTATCTAACAAAGAAAGTACCTAACGAAACTGTCCCTACACGGAAGGCATTTGTATCTAAGTTTGATACGCACCATCGTTAACTTAAAAGCTCAGCCAGATTTTTGGATTTGGCATCAAATAAAGATTTGTAGTGAGACATGTACAACTATATCTTGTTTCATTACAAAAATATAATCTAAAAAGCGTGGTGGGATTGATAATGTGCAAGCTATAAACAGAAATTTAATGTTTTGCAGCGCTCTGAAATTAGGCCTAATATAACCTAGGCCCCGCTCGATATACAGTTGCACATGCACGTAGCAAAAGTTGCAACGCAAGTCTTTGGCACATGTGAAAGCGAGTTTCTGAATTAAGAAAAGATTCAAAATCACATGTCAAATATTCCTCTTACAAAAAAAACCACCTGTATATTTGCAAGTACATTGTACCATCTTGTTATCTTCAACTATTTCTGAGTAAAAAACTTTTTGCACGTTATTTTTTTAAATGGTTAAAAAAAAAAACGATGACAGTGAAGCTTTTTCTCTGTCTGATTTACAACTTGCCGAGCCCCGATGAAAAAAGAGATTTCAAACATAGGGCTGGACAGCTTTGGTACAGCATTGAAAACAGTGAGATCAGTTGAGTTTTATCTTACACGCATGTACGTAAAATGGCCCCACACTATGTACAAAAACAATCAGAATGCCTCTTTGCAACATATTCATCCTTAGTTGTCATGGTTTTTTTAAAAATTAGACATTCTTTAAAAAAAAAAAGGTTAAAACCAAAAGCAGTTATTTTTCTTAAAAAAAAGTCAGAGGCAGTGAAATACACGTTTTCTTTTCTTAAAAAAGGTCGTAGCCCACACTACATGTAGAAAACCCAAAAAGACTGCACTGCTGAATTTTCCAACCTCGTTAATTTTTTGCCGTTTTCTCATAAAAACGTCACTGGCTGTATAAGACTATGTAACAGGCTCCCAAAACAAAAACAAAAAAGTACGAGATAAAAAATATCCCAAATTGGATAACAACTTAGGAAATGACGTTACCTTGTTGATTACGTATTCTTTGTTTTTTTAACTGCGTACTAAGGAATTAAATTCATTGCAAGACAGTGAAGTGTATGTTAAGGGCAGGCTTCCGGAAAAGGTTGCACAAATTTTGTTTCCAATAAATAAGTCAGCTGAATTTTAAAAAAAGTCATACAATTTTTGATAATTATTATCAGATTGCAACCATTTTCTTAGTTTTTTTTTTTCATCGGCAAAAAAGGTATATTTTAGTTGTGTCAAACGTGATTTTTCCTTAAAATACGATTAAAATTTTTTGACTCTGATCTGATCTTGTGTGCACAAAGAATCAAATTCCAAAGTGTGGCCAATGTGGCCAATCAAGAATTTTGACATTCAACTGAGAAACGTTCACATGTGAACCGTGCCCCTTGACCTCATCTGCATATTAACACTTGATTGGCTACATGGAAACTTGCCAGACCAGAAGCTCCGCCTCCCGACCTTTGAACTCCGACCCCTCCTGCATCAGGTAGTTGTGGCCCTCTCCGCCGCACAGCACCAGGCTGGTCGTGCTGGTGATGCTCGCCGACACCTGATCCGTGTGTCCTTTGACCTTGGGCACGATGTCGCCTCGGCCGCTCTCCTCCGAGAGATTGCTGCTGCAGGCGCCGCTGTCCGTCGTGCTGGGTTTGTCGTCGTCGTTGTCGTCCGCTTCGTGGAAGGCCAAGGAGAAGTACTCGGTCATTGGGGACATCGCCGAGGTGACGAGGTTAGCGGTGTGGGCGCTGGCTTTGGTCCGAGGGGGCGTGGCACGGGCAGGGACCTCCTCCAGCGGGGTGGAGTGAGGCGTTTGGGTCGGCGTTGGTGTGGAAGCTGCAAAGATCAAGGAGAGATTAAACACTCGTCAAAATACATGTACAGTATCAGCTACTGGATGAAATAAGAGACTGCTCAATCAAAATGAGAAATATGTTGCTGAGTGTGCCATCGAGTTATACCTAATCATCGGAGCATACGTTTAGGTTGTTCCAACTCAATATTGGTTGGCAAAGAACAATTGCCCAAAACTGTCCAATTCACAAATAAAACACCACTGAGCAATGCTTAAAACGAGTTACATTATCAGTGAATCATAGGTTCCAACTAAATATTGATTGGCAAAGAACAATAGGTAATCATAAGATGGAGTAATATTGATTAACAATAGGTAAGTTGGCCAACAGAGAGATTGCTGGCATGTTAATCTCCTTTCATCCTTTGCTCCAAATTGGACCACATTGACATTTTCCTTTCAATTAACAGTCTATATCTCTTGATGTAGGTGTTGAGAAATAATCACTCTTTAAGTGTATATAAGTTATTATTAAATAAAATAGGAGCTAGAATTTTTAATACTTTTTCTCTAAATGTATAAAAAAAAAATTATACACACTGTACAGGGTGAGTAAAAAAAAAATGAAACCCATATGTCGGGACCATTGTTTTAGTGAAGTTCTGCATGTAGCACTTTCAAAATCTAGGATATAAAAGCCCAATTCATAAGCTTTATTTTAGTACAAGAATCATTCAAATCACTCATGTACTTTCAAGTTACGGAATTTTAAACACAGGGATCACAAAAAAGGTGTGCGTTCTTTCAGCAAAACGAAAACAATTCACACACATCCCTATGTGATTTGTTTTCGTTTTGCTTGAAACAACACTTGCCTTTTTGTGAACCATGGACAGATCTTTAAAACGGTGGTTGTGTTTAAAATTCCGTTGAAAATTACACGAGTGATTTGAATGATTCTTGTACTAAAAGAAAGCTTATAAATTGGGCTTTCATATCCTAGATTTTGAAAGTGCTACATGCAGAACTTCACTAAAACAATAGTCCCGACATTTGGGTTTCGCTTTTTATTACTCACCCTGAATAGGGCTAAAGTAGTCCTCTTTTCATGAATCAAATGCTTGCTTTTATATTCATCCCAGTTATTTGTGATCTGACTAGTGATTTACTTTTGACTGACAAAACCTACAACTCCACAAACTCATACGATTACATGGCTGTGATTATGCAAGGCATAACGACAAAGTCTCAAGTCTCACTTGGGAAAAAACTCTGGTTCCATTCACTCGTCAGGTCATTCATTCTGTACCTCCGAGGACTGACGTCCCCAAACCCCACACAGAATTAACAAATCGTAACTGCGGGTCAGTTTTGCGGCCCTGAGTAATCTAAATCCAGAGACGCACACAACCCTCCAAGGTGACTCGCTCACTTCTTGGCGGAGGGCGACGCTAATTGGCGCCAAAATTAAGCCACATCTTCACCCCCCGGGAAAACAGTACACAGGGTTGAAGCCATGGTGGCTGGTGTACATCAGAGTCTGTACAAGTCACTTTCTGAGCTTTCTAAGAACGGAATATGTGAAGCGTTCTGTCAAAATGAGACGGAACAACGCACAGGCCGCAGTGGAGCAAAATGAAGGAAATAAAATGAATAGGGGCTTTTTTTTTCTTCAATTTATTGATTTTTGTAATCTCTTATGTGTCTACAACACATGTTTTAACGGACCAGTACATGTATAAAACTTGTGGAATAACAGTGTTTTTAAGGGAAAATATATTGGTATCTTCCATTTTCACAAATACAAAACTCGAAACTTTAAAGGCCTTTTTCGCAGTATTTTACTTTTTTGGACGCGAATTTTAAACAGCCATAACTTGTCAACGGAATGTCCGATTGAAGTGCAACCAACAGTATTGTAAGGAGAATTTTGTTCTCTTTCCTAATACCCGCAAACCCTCATTTCGACCTCTGCCCAGTTCTGTCTCATTTTGCCAGAACGCCTCACATATTATTTATTGCTTGGCCAAAACGACAAGCAAATAGCAATATTCAGTACGCTCAATATTTTGCCTAGCACAAGTGAAATCACAAGTCCATCACAAGTAATACTTGAACAGCTTGAAACTCGACTTGAGACCGGTCATGTTGTTGACTTGTGATTAACTAGCGACTCATTTGTGATAAACTTGCTGTGACTTGTGACTTGCTTATGATTGACTTGTGATGAAATTGTGATTGATTTGTGATGGACTTGTGATGGACTTGTGATGGACTTGTGTTTGAGTTGTGATGGACTTGTGATGGACTTGTGATGGACTTGTGATGGACTTTTGTTTGACTTGTGATGGAGTTGTGATTGAATTGTGATGGACTTGTGATGGACTTGTGATGGACTTGTGATGGACTTGTGTTTGAGTTGTGATGGACTTGTGATGGACTTGTGATGGACTTGTGATGGACTTTTGTTTGACTTGTGATGGAGTTGTGATTGAATTGTGATGGACTTGTGATGGACTTGTGATGGACTTGTGTTTGACTTGTGATAGACTTGTGATAAACTTGTGATTGACTTGTGATTGACTTGTGTTTGAGTTGTTATTGACTTGTGATGGACTTGTGTTTGAGTTGTGATGGACTTGTGATGGACTTGTGATGGACTTGTGATGGACTTGTGATGGACTTGTGATGGACTTGTGATTGACTTGTGATGGACTTGCGATGGACTTGCGATGGACTTGCCATGGACTTGCGATGGACTTGTGATAGACTTGTGATGGACTTGTGATGGACTTGTGTTTGACTTGTGATAGACTTGTGATAAACTTGTGATTGACTTGTGATTGACTTGTGTTTGAGTTGTTATTGACTTGTGATGGACTTGTGTTTGAGTTGTGATGGACTTGTGATGGACTTGTGATGGACTTGTGATGGACTTGTGATGGACATGTGATGGACTTGTGATGGACTTGTGATTGACTTGTGATGGACTTGTGATGGACTTGTGATTGACTTGGGATGGACTTGCCATGGACTTGTGATGGACTTGTGATGGACATGTGATTGACTTGTGATGGACTTGTGATGGACTTGTGATGGACTTGGGATGGACTTGGAATCGACTTAGGATTAACTTTTGATTAATTTACGATTACTTGTGACTACTTGTGATAAATGTTATGACTAGTGATGACTTATGAAGAACTGTTACTTGTGATTACTTGTGACTGACTTATGATGACTTGTGATGAAGTTGTGATGACTTGTGATATTTTAATCACAACTGGCTTGATTCAGTCCACATTGTCATTAAGTTTGCATTTTTCAATGGCACAGTTCAAACTACACAACAACTCTGGAATTTGTCTACAATTCTGAGGAAACTCACTGTCATTGCTGTCTTCCTTGGATGAGTAATGGATGCGATCGCTCTGTCGGTTGATCTCCAGTCCCAGCATGAACTTGACCGGCCCCCCGTGGGTGTGATAGGCCACCATGGCCGGCCCGTTGACCAAGGGGACACCCTCCAGCCTGGGCAGGGGGAAGTTGACTAAGATGCCCAGGTCACTGCCCACCCACAGCGAGCCGTGGCAGGCCAGGAGATTGCTGACTTGGACCGAGTGGACATTCTGGAAGATGGCTTGGGACTTGGGGTTCAGACCTTGACGTAAAGCAGATGAACAAAAGGACAACAATAATTGGTACAATTATTTTTGTAACCTAAGGGCCGTGTCGCACAGGGTAATTTTAGGCAACTACCGCCATGCAATCTCCAAGAAGAAAACAACATGGATATTTCGTTGGTTAAAAGAGTAAAACCCAATAATTGAATTTATATAACTGACATACAGATCCTTGTCATTTGATTGGTGGAACTCGCATCACGTGCCATTCATTATTGCTCCCATTCACGCCGGGGTTCAAGAAGTCCCATTTGCTCATGGGGAATGGGAAATACTATTGAACAGTTAGGATCATTCTTGTTCCATGGCGCAGTATTTCTGTGCAAATGCATGCTGGTGTGCGCGTTGAGCGTTGCGCGTATTGTTCCCAAGAGCCAGTAGCTACAAAGTTGGGTTCAAACATTTCATGAAGGGGTGGTTTGGAAGAGAGAATTATATTTCCTACCAATTTTGTATTGAAATAGGAGTTCATTTTAACTGTGAATCAAATGACAAGGATCTATACGTGTCAGTTATATAAAACAAATATTGAGTGGCTTTAAATTGTGAAATGTGAGGAATAGTATCGCTGGGTAAAATCTAGACTTTTCCATTTCACTCAGCTTCACCTCGAGAAATAAAAAAAGTCCAGATTTTACCTTGCGATAATATTCCTTCCATTCCACTCTGAGCTTCTCAATATTTGTAAATTACATCACCCCGACACAAATTCCATCTTTTCACATTGTAAAAAAAGTGTAAGTAAAGTCTGTCACGAACTAATGTAGCCCATCAGGCCGGCGTCTATCTCCGGTTTTAGTAGCACAAATCAAGTGAGAATATTTCTACTCCCCCTGGATGGGATGCCAGTCCATCGTAGGTTACTCCCCAGCTAATGCCGGTACCCATTTATACTCCTGGGTGGAGAGAGTCAAGTGGGGGTGAAGTGGCTTGCCCAAGGACACAACATACGGCCAGTGGCTGGATTCGAACCCGTAACCCTCTGATCATGAGTCACGAACCCTAACCACTAGGCCACACTCCCCACTATTTCACATTGTAATGTTTTGAGGAATTTCCATCAACCGTTGCAAAAATGTTCCTTTTGGATTAGCTGCTGTTCTTTTAGTTTCGGGAAAGCAGACTCGCCAGGCTGACTCCTGAAGGAGTAAGATCTCTTCAAGGAATAGCCAGTGTTCCCACCCACCCCTACCTATCTTAGCCCCTCCCCTCCCCTGTCACCCACCTGCTACCATCCTGCTGATAGGACTGGCTAGGCTGATGTCTTGCAGGACTTGTAAAGTCTCCGTGTGGAACAGACGGATGATATCCGACGTTTGGAAGGCCACCCAGACACCGACGCCGGCAACCACCATGCTCTGAACACCTTGGGAGGTATCCTGGTGAACCTCAAAGTCAGTCTGGAGACACAGAAAAGCAAAATACAATCCATAAAAATTCATGTTTGCCATTACGCCAAGAAGAAAAGTCTCCGGTTTCTGGTCTGCGCGCCCATCGCCGTAGCCATGCACGTCGGCAAAATTAAACAGTTTTTTTTCTCGATGTAACATGATGTCTCAAAACCGCCAAACTCACTGGTTTGATTGGAATCCTGCTGCTGCACAATTTTAACAGATTTTTAGATGGGGTTACGATCGAGAATATGTGGCCTCTCTGAGCTCCCACATATTGTGCACTAAATTTAGTTGGGCACCATTTGTAGACGGTGTTGCAATTTTGTCATTGTGTGTCTGGAAGCCAGACTGAGTGTATCTGGAACCAGTAAACGCTTATTAATTAGCACAGTATGTACGGGAGCAGACTAATGACCAGCCTGGCAGTACGTACACGATGTCGATGTCGCTGTATGGCCTGACGTTTTCTCTGATTTTTGTTTTGACTATCCAAATTTCCCAAAAAAATGTTCGTGTTGGTCGAGATCGTAAGTGGGTGCAGCATTCTCAAGCCTTATGGCCTTACTGAGGTCACCTCAAGCTCCACCCTGAAGGATATTGTTGACAGCTTAAAGGGGACCAAAGCATCATCTACAACATCAGCCATCATTTGAAGAAACAAATTGGGACAAAAAAACATTTTTTAAAAACCTGCGTCGCCACACCACTTTGGGGGCAAGCTCCATTCCAGAAACTGGAGACTTTTTTTTGAGTGGCCTTATCAGGGACGATAGATTCGTATTTAACAATTGTTGACTGCTGTGATCTGGGAAATGATGTTTTAACACCCGAGGGGCAACAGTCAACAATCAACATCACAGCAGTCAACACTTGGTTTGTTATGGAGTACCGAAGTGAGACGTCATTTTAGAACCAGAAAGTGTGGTGCAAACGAATGGAGTACGCGCGCGGGTTGGTTCACGGGCTGAATCATGCGCTAATGTCTTTCACACACATTTTGTGCGCGTGACGTATTCTCTTCGGTATTCCATATCGTGCCAATAATTTAAAAAGAATGGTTGTAACTTACTGTGTGGCAAATACATTAAAACAGAAAGACTGTTGCATCCCGATGCCACATCTTTTCATAAATATACTCAATAAAGGTCCGTCACTGTAAAGATGTTGAAAAGACATGAATCTGGGACTGAGAAACATTTTCAATTTTGTGAGGAAATACTTTGAAAATGCACTCAACTCTCTGTAGACTTAGTACACAATCAAAGAAAGGGCGTCTGGATACTACATTCTTTCCAATTAAACCACTGCGATGTAACCTTTGATAACTGAAGCTTTTGATGTCCTGCCGGACACGAGACTGAGCTTTTGACGTTGCAGTTCTCATTGTGCGAAGCTAGCGTGCCGGCAGGTTTCATACGCAATGAACACACTGGGATATCACTGATCTCCATGTAAAAATGGATATAAGTGTGCGACATGCGTTTTTATAGACCAGACACGTGGCCGTTCTAGACCAATGAAATTACAGTATCCAAACACACGATATAATAATGACCATAATCAGGGATGATAGTTTCATATTGACCATCACCTGTAATTTCTTCTTGTATTAAAAAAAGAGCCAACCAGTTTACCTGTGAGAATTCGCTCTCCGTGTCAATGATGTGGATATGGTTGCCGCAGCCGCACCACATATGCTGCTTGACGGCTAGGAGTGCCGTGACGGGATTCGAACCCAGCTCCGATATTCTAGGCTCCTTCACCTTCCATTCACCCTCTGGGGCGGGCCAGGAAGGAGGGGAAGGAAAAGCAGAAGAGAATAACAGTCTACGATATGTTTTTTTTTCATTCCATATCAATTTATCCAAAAAATTCCCAGGACTTTACTAGAAATGTTCATGCTCGTAATCAAACAGACTTTTTGCAAGGCAGCCATCTTACCCTAGCTACAAATTAAAAGGTCTATTCATGCATGACCCACTGGAACAAAACGACCGCCCTTTAAAACTCTACATCAGGTTTAATCTTTTCCAAGAAGTTCCTTTCTATGCTTGGCAAGTGTAAGTGCTTTCTTTTCGAAATATTTTTTTAAGCAGCTGTGCCAGGTTTCCTGAAATCGATCTTTAATTTATTGCGCAGAGCTCTGCACAATAAATTTGTTGCGTCTTAAGTTTGATGAAACAGATCCTAGAACGAGTTGCGAGTTGAGACGAGTAATCCTTCCTAAGACGCATCTTAGAGTTTCGTGAAATCGGCCCAGCTAGGGTCTAGCTACATACCTTCTGTCCTGTGGTATATGAGAACCGTGCCGTCCTTCTGGGCTAGAAACATGCGATTGTTCAGGTATTTCATGGATGTGACGGAGCGGGGAACCTTGAAGCTGACCAGACACTGGTTCTTGTCTGTCTGGCTGGCCTCGTAGATGCAAATCCTGGCAAAAAAAAAAATCACAGTAAAAAAAAATAAGAATTATTAAAACGACAAACTTTAACAGGTTTTGAACAGTGGCTTAAGTGGGGTCCAATTTACTGGGGGACACTTAGATTCAAACACCGTTCAAGAGTCAGTCGTACAACTCTTTTTCTTGCTGGTTCTTTATCCTGGTTGGCTGAAACACGGTCACGTGTGGTTTACTAATATAGGCTAGTGCTTGAAATTTGAGTGAACGTGAACTAGACACCTGCGTATTATACTCAAAATTTTTGACTGCTTATTTTTGACTGGTGACAGCGCCCTCCTTATGTCACAAGAGAACATTCTCAATGAATATGCAACATCACCTCTGAGACCTGTGAACTTTCTTTCTCATCATGATGTCAATAGCACCCCAAACACTGTCAACTACAACTTTCATGGATGTGTGGTAAATGTTCAAAACCACTTAGCGTACACTCACATGATGTGAACAGCAACTCAAAGCATTCCTTTAATTCTGAAAACTGCTTATTGTTGAATTGTTTATGAGTTAATTGTCGAATTAAAACAGTTCAATTATAAAACCCTTAAAATGCCTTCTCTATTTTATAATTTGGACAGAGGTGAGTTATAAAACACATATAGACTGGCATAATTTGGTCACTAGTGCATGTCTATTACCCCTCGGGCCTGTGAGTGACCAGAGAAGGGTTATATTTCCCTCGGCCATCAGCCTCAGAAAATAGTCCATTCTCTTGAGTAATTCAACCTGAATAACCCACCTCCCACTTTCTGTGCCCAGCCACACCGTGGGCTTCATCAGGCAGAACTCGCTCCGTCGCACGCTTTCCCTGAAACTCTTCCCCTGCGCGCCGGCGGGGCCAGCGTTCCGGGTGACCCCCGGCACGGACTCCGCGCACAGAATCCTCAGCTCGCCCAGCTCAAACGTCTCCAGGATCTTGGGGGCCGGGGGCTGGAAGCCCACGATGCTGATGTAGGATTTCTTGTTGTCGGAGCTGACCACCCAGAGACAATTTCTGGTGGAAGCGCTCTCAAGAGTCCGTTTCCGCGTGCTGCGGGAGTAGGCCGGTTCCAGGGGGCACAAGACTGCGCACTGGATCTACAAGTCAAAATAGACTATTAGTTACAAATGTATCCCGCGAGCGAAACACGGAATAATGTAGTGTGTCTGCGTCCCACATGCATCGAGGCCGAATGTGAGACGCAGACGCAGTACAGCCTGTCTAAAAAAAAAATGGTACAATCGAAAACGATTTTTTTTTTCAATATTAAATCTCAACATAAGTAAGTCGTTTTGAGCATCACATTGAAGAAAAAAGACCAGGCTTTCCAATACTTTTTGTTTCATCTCATTTGCTTTTGTCAATCCAGAGATAACTCCAGTTTACTGCGGAACACAAAAATCGAGTTTGTTTCTTTTGCCAAGTTGCAATCTTTTGTGAGCTTCAAGACAGCATGGCACAGTACTCGAAACAACTCTGCCCATGCATAAAAGTGGCACAAAATCGATTTTGGTGTATCGCACTAAATTGATTATATCTCTGAATTGACAAAAGCAAATAAGATCAAACAAACACTATTGGAAAGACCAGTCTTTGTTCTTTAATATTATGCCAAGTAAGAATGACTTATTTTGAAATTTCATATTTAACCAACTTTTTTTCTGATTGTACCATTTTTTTTTAGACAGGCTGTATATTGTCCACGAGCACATTGTTCCACGAGCGCAAGTGGGACAACGAATTTATCTTCAAGCAAATTTGACGCACAGTAAAGATGGAACACGCACACTTTGCAATAACTTTTCAGCGATTATCCGATTGCACGTGCGTGTTGTACTGAATGGGCCAAGAATAGCGCAATACGCTGAGTGCAGTATGGACCATGGCCACGCTACATGGTTATATGTAGCACGGCTTGTTGCCATGGATCGACCAATCAGGATCACGGACTCAAGTTTAATTGAAGATAACACCTTTTATCCTTCCTTAACGCCATTCACACTTTACGTAAAATCTGAATGCAAAACTAACTTGACGTCGCCAAACATTTCACAGGGAAATATCAGGAGTTAAAATGTGTTCTAAACAACGTTTGCAAATTCGTAGCGTCAACACTTGCTGTGACATCACAAATTTGCGGTATGAACCAGACTGCTTTCATTGAAGTCATCTTTCACTAAGTTGTAGGACTCCAAGTGAACTTGAAGAGGTCTTTATTGAAAAGGCAAAGTTAAAAGTTTTGAAACGTTTTGAAAAGTTGCAAATTTAAAGAGCACGCGAGTGGAAATTGCTGCACGACAATGATACACCCTACTCAAATTCAAATCCTTGTGGAGACATCGCTTTATTCTCGTGTATGAAATCGTGAGAGGGCCGACAGATGTTTTCAAAATGCTCTTATTTTAACCAGAATTACTTTCCTGAGTTGAAATTCCGACCAAATATGGCCGCGCATACATGCACAAGTTTTGCAATATTCGGAACGGATGATGGATAAACACGCAGGGAGCGAGGCCGGAAATATCTGTCAGTGACCCACTCGCAGCGAGCGAGGCCGGAAATATGAGTGCTGTCAGAGGGTGATGGCTTCAACCCGCCTGGCGTGAGGCCGAGTGAAAAGTAATCCCGCGCCTCGTTCTGTTTTTGTCAAAATGTTTCCAGCGTGAACTGGTTAATAACATTCACTTCTATGGTTAAATAATTTTTAAAAAAAATGTTATTTTTCACAAAAAGACAGCCTTTCTGTTTGTTGGTTACCTTTGCTGATTGTCTGGTCGTGAATACAGGCAAGGGTTTCATGAGCAGCGGGACGCCGTAGTTCATCTCGGCGTGAGCGTTGTCGCTGTCCTCCGACGTGTGCCAACCAGGGTTGTTGTGAGGTTCTGGCCAAATCGAACGCATATTTCAATAAATTTATAATAATAATAATAAAGGACATTTATATTGCGCAAAAACCTATATGGATATACTCTTCTGCGCATTACAAAAAACAAACAGAAATGCAGAAAAATACAAAATACTAGAAACACTTCGTTGTGAAATAAATGTGTTTTTAACCTAGACTTAAATACATTAAGTGAAATAGATTGTCTGATACAAGGAAGGAGATTGTTCCATAGTGTAGGAGCAGCGTTCACAAATGCCCGATCACCGAGGGTAGCCTTTGATGTTCTTGAAGGGTAAGCCAACAATGTGTAGTCTTGCGAACTCCTGAGACAATAGGTTGTTTTAGAGAGTGATTTCATGGTTATGAGCTCCTGAATGTACATTGATGCTATACCATATAATGGCTTTATAAGTTGTTAAAAGAATTTTAAATGCTTTTCTTTGTCGAATGGGTAACCAATGTAAATCATGTAACAATGGACTGCATCGAGAATATCTGGAGGAATTACAGATTAATTCAGAAGCCAACGTGTCATATTTTTCCTGTCCCTGTTACCTTGGTACTTTGTAATGTCCCGTTCAAGTATCATTAAGAATGACTTAAAAGGATTTTTAGCTGTGGACAGCAGAACACCAAATGGTCGTGTCTCTCATTAGTTGGTTCGTTGGTTAGTAACAAATGTCAGCAACAGCCTTGCATGGCTATCAATCACCTCGTCCCTCAGGCCCTTAATGGGTCTCCACTGACCGCCCACCAATTTATGCAGTCCTGGACAGTGTTGTAGTCGAGTCCTCCTCATCCGAGTCTGAGTCCGAGTCCGAGTCCTTGAGCAAAGGACTCGAGTCCGAGTCTAAGTCCTTGTCAATTTTTGATGTCCGAGTCCGAGTCCGAGTCCGAGTCCTTGAAAAAAGGACTCGAGTCCGAGTCCGAGTCCTTATGTATCAAATTCAAGTCGCAGTTGGCTTTGTGCTTCTTGCCTTTCGGTGTATCATACTCATGATGATCTTTGAAGCCAAACTGAATAACTCGGGATGTGGCGGACATAGTGGCACTGCCACTGATTTATAAGCTTAAGGAATTAATATTGAATTTAACGGAACAAATAAAATTTGAAGTATCAAAAATCCAGCTGAAACAACAGTCAACAGTCATGCAGTTCAACACGGTAAACAACACACGCGAATGTGATTAATATTATTGATTGTGTGTAAAGTGAAGCGAGCGACGCAGATCATTGAGATTTTGGGTGTTTTTTTCGCCCAAACACCCCAAACCCGGAAGTTGTATCGTACATGCAATACGCGGCACGTTGGGCGATATTGATCATATTGGGCGTGTAAAAGCACCCACGTGCGCTAAATGGGTATGAATTCGAGCCCAATTGTATGGCGTTGATTCCATGCAGCTGAGATAGCTCCTTGTCATTGTGTCAACCATGTTAGTAATATTGAACAAAAAGTCCAACACATCGGCAAGCAACTGAATAACTGATGAATCGATTTATTTGGTGGGCAATTGGCTAGGTTAGGTTGGAATGAATCAATTGATCATTGATCAATCGGCAAGTTATTTTTGCGAGCGGCAGAACTGCGGAATTCGGTTCCACAGCAAAACCAAATCAAGGTGAAAGACATAAAATAATTGAAATAAAACACCTAAAAAAGACCCGATTTTGCCGGACTCGAGGACTCGGCTTCGAGTCCTCGAGTCCTTGGGGTCCGAGTCCGAGTCCTTGAGCAAAGGACTCGAGTCCAAGTCCGAGTCCTTGAAAAAAGGACTCGAGTCCGGACTCGAGTCCGAGTCCCGAGTCCGAGTCCTACAACACTGGTCCTGGAAAACTGGTTGGTTGGTTGGTTAGTTAGTAACAAACGTCAGCAGCAGCCTTGCATGGCTATCAATCACCTCGTCCCTCAGGCCCTTAATGGGTCTCTACTGACCGCCCACCAATTTATGCAGTCCTGGAAAATTGGGACACTAGGGTCAAAAACCTGATATACAGGGGCAAGTCCGTAAAATCCAACATATGTCCGACCACATGATGTACAAGGTCGTTTAGGTGGTGGTACCTTATACCCCCGTCACACCGGAGGTGCGGTGCCACTGCGGTGCTTGTACGGCATAGACCGCAGTGGCACCGCCATGATCGCTGTGGTTCCGCAGTGGTTCCGTCATTGATTGCCGTAGCACCGCAGAAAACTGTCAAAACCGCGGACCTTTGCGGTGGCAAGGCGTAAACTTTGAACATGTTCAAAACTTCCGCAGTGCCACCGCGGGTTGGGCCAATCCGCAGTGGAATCGCCGCAGCACCGCCATGACCGCCGTGGCACCGTACAAGGACCGCAGTAGGACCTCTATCACCGCCGTGCCTCCGCAGTACAACTGCCGTGCAATCGCGAAGGTCCGCGGTTTTGACAGTTTTCCGCGGTGCTACGGCGATCAATGACGGAACCACTGCTGAACCACAGCGGTTTATGCCGTACAAGCACCGCAGTGGCACCGCACCTCCGGTGTGACGAGGGTATTGACGGGTTGGGGAAAACTATGAAAAACTACTGCCGGTGTCACTACGGTGATGGCGGTTTTGACCAAAAACCGCAGTGGCACCGCACCTCCGGTGTGACGGGGGTAGTGACGGGTTGGGGAAAACTATGAAAAACTACTGCCGGTGTCACATACGGTGATGGCTGTTTTGACCAAAAACCATAGTGGCACCGCGCCTCCGGTGTGACGAGGGTATTGACGGGTTGGGGAAAACAATAAAAAACTACTGCCGGTGTCACTACGGTGATGGCGGTTTTGACCAAAAACCGCAGTGGCACCGCACCTCCGGTGTGACGAGGGTATTGACGGGTTGGGGAAAACTATGAAAAACTACTGCCGGTGTCACTACGGTGATGGCGGTTTTGACCAAAAACCGTAGTGGCACCGCGCCTCCGGTGTGACGGGGGTATGAGTTTGGTCTGTAATTGTTTTCTACTCATTAGATGTCACATTATTAGTGATATATCACATTCACTTTTCCAACAGCAGCTCATTACAGTGTCTGACATGTACGTCTGAATTCACTGAATCGCCCAGGGAAAACCTTACAGAATAACCCATGAAGGGATTTGCCATTCATGGAATTATAGTTTGCGACCAAAACCCACGATTCTGACATTATCCTCAGAATAAACAACAATAACCATGGTAACTGGACTTGATGACTTACGCAAGGCCAGCTTGGCTGTCTCCAGGGCAGTGATCCAGTCTAATCTGGTTTTAGAGCTGACCGCATCGAACACCAAATTCACTCGCTTCTCCCTGCAGACAAAAAAAAATCGCAGAATTAAAAAACAAAATGTCTTCATTCGCTGGTTTTGCTTCTTTGCATACACTGAGCCAATTTGTACATGTTTAGTTCACTTAATTTTTATTTCGTCTTCATCAGGGAATTCATTTTGAAAATAAAGAATTCAACTTAAGTGTTAACTATTAGTGCTGAAAAAAAATCTTGCCCTCATATGCTAGGATTTGATGTTTCTGAAGTAAAAAAACAGGCCTACTGGTACATGTGTATTGAGAAAATGTGCCCTAAACGTAATAATACAGTAAACTCCGGCTAAACCGACATCGTATAAACCGTCATATCGCTTAAATCGGCCGTCTGACGAAAGTCCTGATTGTCTCTAATGCATTTCCATTGACATTTTCATTTCTAAGTCGGCCTTTGTAAGCCACCATTTCGCCTATGTCGGCGTGTAACTTTCAGTCCCATTTCCTCAAAACCACACAAATTCCTCTGTATAAGTCGACATCGTGCTCTGCGGTTCGCAAGCGTCGAGTGAAAAGTCCCACACACTGCTAACTGACATCTGTTTATCAATGGCACAGCCCGTGATTGATGCATCGGCCAGCACGTGTACACTAATTGCATGTGTACACTGTTTCATACCACTGTTAACGCAAGCCGGCCGCGCCGTCCTTGCTTCGTACGTACGTACACATGCATGACTTTCTGCGATCAATACCACAGCCTGTTTGTGATGATAAACATTGAGGATATATTTGCTGGAATCAACCATGGATGTAGAAATAAACCAGGGTAAATCAAAGCCTTTGAATTGTAGCCATGAATCTTGTTTGCATGATCCAGATACAGATGCGCATAGGCCATTAATTCAATCTATTTTTTTCACTCCGTGATTCAATTTGTGTATTTGTGTAAGTCGGCAAAATGACGACTTGCAGCAGGAGCTGACATTCGCGTAAGCCGTCACAAATTCTCTGGTCCCGAGAGTGCCGCCTTAGCCGGAGTTTACTGTAATAATAATAATAATTATCTTCAATCAAACTTGTATCCTCTATCCTGATTGGTCGATCCATGGCAACAACAGTGTGATATTATACTGTATCGCATGGTCCATATCGCACCCTGCGTATTGCGCTATTTCATGATGCGAGTGACATTCCAGCTGCATGCGCTAAACCACTAAAAGGATCTCGTGAAGCGTGCTAGTTCCAACTTTACTGTGCGTTAAGTTTGCTTGAAGATAAATTCGTTATCATACCACTCGGACTCGAGGTATGTGGGACACAGACGCATAGCCCAGGTTGGACGAAGTCTTCATTGCATTACGACTAACGTCCAGGGTGAGAATTCTCTACATAAGACCACCCAAAATTTGGACCAGATTTTGGTTACGTTTTACCTCGTTACAGAAGCTTATTTCACGCCTACATTTTCTATGTGTCCTTCTCTATTGATCCAGGGGTTCAAGAATTCCATATGTGATGCTGACCGACATTAATCAGGAAAATAAACTCGTTAAACTAATAAGCAACGTTAAACTTGTACGTGTTTGTAGTCTCTTTTCATCAGTTTTATTCCCGAGTCGTACGTCATGTACGTGCGCACGAAAGCGCGCACGCACGCTAGCGCCCTCATTTGTTTAGTTTTGGTTGGAACAGTGACGTCACTCCAGCCAACCGATGTCACGAAAACGCTCAACCAATGACCAGAGCCAAAACATGTTTCTGGTAACTGGGGCGAAAACGCGCTCGGTCATTGGATTAGCGACCGCGCCTTCAAGTAAGTGCGCGTGCGTATGAGGATGGTTACTAAGCAAATCGCGCGTGCGCACTGCATATTCACGCTGCATAGTCTGGCTCCCAGACCCGACGTGATATGAGCGCCGAGAATAATTGTCAGGTCTAGGGAACCAGACTACAAGCTGCACGGACGTACGTCATGTACGACTCGGCGGTGAGAAACTGATGATATGAGTCTACAAACACGTACAAGTTTAACGTTGCTTTAGAGTTTATTTTCCTGATTAAGGTCGGTCAGCATCGCATATGGAATTCCTGAACCCAGCGGCCCAATAGATAAGGACACATAGAATACTACGACGTAACAATTGGCTTCTCCAACAAGGTAAAAATATTGAAAATATTGGTCATAAATTTTTTCGCCCGGTTTTGAGCACTTCATACCCTGGACTCCCTCCGTTACGTAGGGAGGAAAGGGAGTCCACCTGGGCTAACAGACACACTGCATTATCCTGTGTTCCACTCGTGCTTGCGGGATAACTTGTATAAGGTGTATTTATAAAGCGCATGCATCCACCAGTATTGGTGCTCAAGGCGCTACATCATTATTACCCTGCTCATTGGGCCAATGAAACATTCCAAATACCATCTCAGCTCCCTGGGGAGTATACAGCTCCATGCTGCCATTTTGGCGCAAAGCAGCTAAAATCAACCACAATAACCATCTCTGCCCTCACAGGTACCCATTTACTCCTGGGTGGAGAGAAGCAATGAGTGACAAAGTGCCTTGCCCAAGGGCACACGCACCATAACCCCAGGCTGGACTCGAACCCACAACCTGCAGAATTACCCGCAGACCATGAATTCCATGCTCCAGACCACGAGGCCATGGCGCTACACTCGCAGTGGCTTAAATTCTAGAGCTGGAAATGGAATTAAAGCCAAGATTTTGTAAAAGGCCTTTTTCTCTGTGGTCTAGTACCCTGACTTACAATGCTACAGCCAGCAGTGATAGCTGTATCTTACTGACATCAGCTTGTTTGATCTCCTGACTCTTTTTCTGAACAAATTTTAGAGCCTGTAGCCTAACCAGAATCAAGGCCAAGATTTCGTAAAAGGCATTTTCTTCTTTGTGGTCTAGTCCCCTGACTTACAATGCTACAGCCGGCAGTGATAGCTGTATCTTACTGACATCAGCTTGTTTGATCTCCTGGCCCTTTTTCTGGATGAGTTTCTGGATGATCTCGGCCCAATCTTCCACGTCCTCTTTGGTCAGTGTACTGTACGAACCCTGCCAAAAAAATGGAACGAATCAAATGGTTTTTTTTAAGTTGTTACATTTTACTGTTTATTTTCAAAAAGATTATATTAAAGCTGGTCCCAGAGTGCACACAATTCTATTCAATTCGGGCAATTCACAATGCAGAGCGCCACCAAGAGTTTGACATGGAAAGTCCATTTTCCAGCTCTACGGTCGACAAAACATGGCCCATTTGAATGAGTGTCAGCAGACAACTTGAGCTAATATGCCATAGATTGGGGCATAGCGTTCTGCCACCTTACAGAAAACACCATATTGATACAAAGAAAAGAAAAGGGCAAACAGATCCTCGAATCATGCGCTTACGAAACTATACTGACCGGAAAAACCAACTTTTCAAATGTCCCACACTACGAATTGTCGACCATCTCCCACAATGCACTGGGAAAAATGAACTCTCTGTGGCAAACTCTTGGTGGCGCACTGCATTGTGAATCGCCCGAATTGATTCAGAATGGTTAATAATGGATGCCTGTCCATGCGTCTGGTCTACACAATTGGCCAGATTTAGCCCATTCATTGGCACTATGGGGTAATCCTATACAATAGCACTGCCCAGCTCACAAGTGACATTCAGATAATCAGTGAGTCGGTCAGATAGGTACAAAGGGGACACTAGGCTGCCCTTTGGGACCACCAATCATCTACATGTCATCATCTGGTTTTTAATCGACTGCTGTGTGTTACCCCATACTCTAGACCAGTTCATACTCGGCGCGAACGCAGAAGTGAATCTGTGACGTCATACTAAGTTTTTGCGCTGCAAATTTGCAAGAGTTGAGCAAATTTCAATTCCAAATGAAAAGTTGTAGAAAGAACTTGACTGGAGCGGGGTTTGAACCTGCGACCTCCAGATAACCGTTCTGGTGCTCTACCAACTGAGCTATCCAGCCCTATGTTAGCGGTTCCCCAATTTGTCAGTTTCTTTGTTCAAGAGGCGCTAGTCAGAAGCCATAAACCAGTATATGCCATACAGCCAGGGATCACGTCAGATTGATTATTTTTAAAAAGCCGTATCCTCTCTGAATGATCCCCGTTTGCTATTTCCCAGGTCTGTATCGTGACTTTGGGTGTGATTCCTGGCTATATGGCATGTACGGGTTATGGCTTCTGACTTGTGCCCCTCGAACAAAGGTGTTGACTAATTTGGGAACTACCAACATAGGGCTGGATAGCTCAGTTGGTAGAGCACCGGATTGGCAATTCGGAGGTCGCAGGTTTAAGCCCTGCGCCAGTCAACTTCTTTTTTCAACATTTCAATTCTGACAAATTTTGCAGCGAATGTTTTGTGACTTCAAATTCGCAACGCATTCACATGAATCGGCCTTCATGCACCATTCACATTAAAGAAAACCCAGAAGAGGAGAACTAAACGGGGAAAAGTAAGGAACTTCTTGGATGTCGACACTGGCCTGTAGGCATGCCCTCTTTCTTACCTTGAGTGTGGTGAGGAGAGCGCCGATTTGTCTGACGACGGCCATGTCATGCATCAGATCGTTGCGTTCCTGGTACATCTGTCTTGCTGAACCAGTGTATGTGTAATCTAAACAAAACAAACCAATGATTATTTCCATTCACCTACAGTTCAACGTTATTCACATCTTACATTTGCTCTTGCTGTGCTCTTGAAAAAAAGACGACTTTCTCCTCCAAATTAATTTTCAATTCATGTGGTTCATCCTAATGATAAAAATGTCCTTTTTTATAGTTTAGGTATCTGCACCTCATTTTGCATTGCTTTTGTGCCTCTAGTCTTAGTCTTGATTCAAGCTTTGTCAGGCTAAAGCATTCGGTGCTGATTTCTCATGAAGCGCTGTCAAGCTGTTAGTGGTAGAGGGCACTATCAACAAGATGAATCAAATCTAATCTGGGAACATTGGCGGAGTGACCTTAGAAAATTCCAAGTGTAACGGCAAAAAAAATTTCCATTTTTTTTTTTTTTTTTCACTTGAAAAATATTAAATAAACTTTAACCTTTTTGTTACTGTTTCTTTGTAATGGCTTTTGTTTGGGCATTTCGTTACAAAACTTGTACATACCTAAATGGTAGCACAGTTTGAATTTACCGTATTTTGTACATGTAACTGAGGCCGAGGCCTGGGCCATGTGGCATGGTGTGATGTGTACATGTACATGTGTACATGTACACTGTACATAGTATCGCATGCATACATGTACATGTACACAGTATAGTTGGCACGGGCAGTACATGTAGCCTAAACATTTCATGTACGTTGGTAGAGGGGAACTGGTGACCGAATGAAATCCTTGACAAAATATTGGTCAAAATTACCACGCAAGCTTCAATAAATAGGACGTTTTGACTGGTAAAATTAAACAAATTACATTTTTTAAACCTCATGACTCAGTCACCGACGAAAAATCAATCTTCACAAATTCATTTAAAAACAACTATCGCACACACATCTGAAAAAAAAATGTTATAAACTATGGCTATATTCAAGACAAGTGGAGAATCTTTTCAATCATTTGTCAACTAGAAGAAAGGGTAAGCCCATATGTGTACTTTGTATACTCCCCCCCCCCCAAAAAATTCCAACCAACTTACCCTCCTGATAATTTTCACGTTGAGGCAACACAATTATTTGGGGGCCTAACTCACGAGCTTGAGGTATCCTCGAAACATCTTGGATCACACCACCAAAGTTCTCAAGACTGGATTTGATTAATCTTTTGCAATTAGCAGCCCAGGAAATTCTTTTTTAAACATTGACTGGAGCGGGCTTTGAACCTGCGACCTCCGGATTGCCGTTCCAGTGCTCTACCAACTGAGCTATCCAGCCCTATGTTGGCAACTCCCCATTTTGTTAGTGTCTCAGTTCAATTTTTAGAATTGGTACAGGTTTGGCTTCTTACCTGGTTCCTCAGCCTGCTGTGTGGTGATTGTCAGCTTCCCCGGTTCTTGAGACACCTCCACTTCTGTCCCTCCCTCCCCGGATGGCTCAATCACCTCCACCTCACTCAATGGAACGCTCCACCTGTGCTTGCATCTTGGCATGTCAAAGCCAGGAGACAAGCCTGGGGACAAGGTTCTGAAAGGGAGGGACCATTTCATTAAATAGGGGTGATGTTCAGCATGGACTTGAGTAAGTTCTTCAATGACCACTTTCATAGTGGTGTTTTAAAGTCTCACCAAACTAAGAACTTGCCTGGAGCGGTTTAAGTTGAACAAAGAACTTGGCTGCAGCAGGGTTTGAACCTGCGACCTCCAGATTGCCGTTCCGGTGCTCTACCAACTGAGCTATCCAGCCTTATGTTGGCGGTTCCCCATTTGGTCAATGTTTTTGTTCAACTTTTAAAAATTATTATTAAATACATAAGACAGTTTACTCATTCTTATTGGTCGAGAGCCCATTACGTGGCTACTTTTAAACGGATAATAAAACACCAGCTTGCTGGTCTTTAAAACTGTTTCAGTGTCACATGAAATTTGGACTCCTATGAAATCCAGTGCCTTTTACCGTTTTATTGGTTGAACGTTCACAATGCTCACTTAGGCATGCGCAATCCAAACAGTGAGTCAGTGTTTCATAGTCCTAACTTTACACTGCACCGAACACAGCTGCGTTCTGCGCCACTTCACGCAGTACGCGCGACGTGTGTGCCAATCTCGATAAAGAGAACAGTTTACGACTACTCATGAGAGGGCCATATCACAGCATAACTAGAGTACAGGTATGCAACTGGGAATTTAAAAAAAACGAGGAAATTCCAAACCACACAAGACTATATACAGTGTTTTTCAATGTGTAATGGCATTCATGAGAAGTAAAAAACGAGGAAATCAGCGGATCCGAGGAAAAGTTGCATGCCTGAGAGTAACACTGTTTAACAAAATCATTGGAAACTTATAATTTGTGACTTGTTTTGAATTTGACTTGTATTTACATGTATGAATGGGAATAAATATGTGCTTGGCCGGTATTAAACACTTTGTTTAAAACCGGTTTGGAGACTCCAACCAGTCTTTAACACAGTGTTTAAAACCTCCCAAACACACATTTATTCCCTTATTATAACGCACCTAGTCAGTTTCCCTTTGTGGTTTATTTGAAAATAACTAAACTGTTCTTAAGATTTTAATGAACTATGCGAAAAATTTGACCTTTTGTACGATTGCATGCTGACAACGAACTCACTTTGACACGACCGTCGTGCAGACAAGAAGATCGTTGAGCATGAAGAGACGTCGCTCCTTGCATTTGATAATCTCCCCTTGACTGTCGTACGTCTGAAATCGGAAACAGAAAATTACAGGAAACAAAGATGGTGAATTTTGAAAAGGATATGTCTGTCGGACCATGCTCTCCCATGCAACCACAAGCAATAGGAAAATGTAGTGCAGTTTCAAAGATCAACGGAGATTGTGGGACGGAACAACGAAAACAGGAATGGAAGCAGAGGACTCCAAGATTAACCGGGCGAGTATTAAGCTGAGAACTCGAGTACTTCCGAGTGTTTGTGACTCATTCTGCTCATGGTTTTTCATCTACTCGAGTACTCGTCTGGCACAAGAAATAAAGGTACTCGTGAGTAGCGATTTATTTTTACACGTGCTGATAAGGTTTAAGCAAGAAACATTGTACAAATACTGTTGAAATGACTCCTGCGAATCAGTATTTGTGGCGTTTGGCTGTATATCAAAAGTTGGCTGCTATATATTGCCTTTTTTCAAAAATCGAAATTGTTGGCAAATATAATCCCGGCGTGAACTGGTTAACAGAAATATACTTGAGTACTTCCAAATAATGCTGAGATGAAACAAATTTCCAAAATATGACAAATATGTGTTTGTGCAAGATGTGACATGCGTTGTGAGGTGCATGTTAAATTAGTTCAAAACATTCACACTGGCTTAATGGACATGGAAACTCCCCCTGTTGATTTCCGATAAGTGTGTGGCAGGCAAAACCTAAAAGACAACAGGACGCATCTTTTAATACATGTCTCAAGATAGTTACTGTCAGCACAGATCCTCTACACATGAATAAACGACCCCCAAATTTCTGGTTACATGCGTGATACGGCTCGTGCACATCATGCGTGCGCTATATGCGAGACTCAGTGCGCAACACTGCAGTCAAATTTCTGACGAGTTTCAATGAGATTTCATGCAGGCCAGTGCCCGCCGTCAGTGATCATGACGCACTCATTGTTCTATGCCTTGTTCTGTGCGCAGATGCGGCATATCACGCATGTAGACAATCCGTTCCGTGCATTTTGTACACAAACTCAGACGAGTTGTTTATCCTTGTGTAGAGGATATGTGGTGTCAGTAACTATCCATGCTTGCATGCATTGATGGTGAAATTTTGGATTATTGTAAAAGACGGCGCAACAGATCAGATTCGCTGATCTGTGTTCGTAATTCATTTAAGGTTTACTTCGGTACCATGTACAGTGCACCACGAATTGCATATTTGTTTAATATGCGAAACATGTATAAGGTTGCGTAATCGTGCACCCAAAATACATGGACATGTGTAAAAAATTAACAACCAGCATCCATTGTGACCAAATGAAACAGAAAGGAATTAGTTTTCAGAAACTGCTGGTGCTAAACTCCATTTTCCCAAGAGTTTCTCAAGTCTCATTTCAAGAAGTTGCAGCAAACGCATGCATGTTTCAATACAGAAACCATACACACTTCACCTGGAGACAAGGATAACGGCTGGAGTGGGAGACCACTTCAAGTGAGAGAGCTGTGAATGGGTTCAAGATGGTTTACTGTACGACCACACCAAGCACAATTCAAAATAGGGTAACACCAATGAAAAGGACACACCATGTTTACGTCTACGATCGGCCATATGTTTGAGCGAATGTAACACATTAACAATGCCATTTTTAGTTATGAACACTGGAAAATCTCATTTAATACTGAAGAGCTTTTATAAAATTTACTTGAAGCTAAAAAAAAACACTGTAAAAATGTAATTTTTTGAATTGTAGCAATTTGTTAACTTTTCGTCATTAACCTTTGATTCATGTCTGTTTATTCCCACAAGATGGCATTGTGACTGTCCTTCAATCGTTCATATATGGCCTATTAACATTGAGTATAAAATGGACTTGTCCAAAGGGTTAATTCGGGCGATTCACAATGCAGAGCACCACCAATAGTTTGCAACGGAGAGAGTTCATTTTTCCCAGTGCATTGTGGGAGATGGTCGACAAATTCGCAGCGCGGGACATTTGAAATTGTTTGTTTTTTCCGGTCAGTAGTTTCGTAAGCAAATGATTCGAGTATATTTTTGCCCTTTTCTTTTCTTTGTATCAATATGGTGATTTTTGGTAAGGCGGCAGAACGCAATGCCCCAATCTATAACAAATTAGCTCAAGTTGTCTACTGACACTCATTCAAATGGGCCATGTTTTGTCGACCGTAAACTTGAACAGTTGACTCTCCATGGCAAACTCTTGGTGGCGCACTGCATTGTGAATCGCCCGAATTGGGATGTCCCATGCTCTGCGCGAAATTGAAGTAAGACACATTACATGTAACTGCTCGGACGAAACAAACTACCGAAATCAATTTGGAGCCGTCACATGCAATTTTAGAATGCACTGTTGGAACAAAAGCTGACAATGCGCATCTGATTATTGATGGGACAAGTTTTTTTTAGTTGTGACTTTTCTGGTGTCTGCCTGAAATTTCACCCTCTACTTCGTTAGTTACGTACATTTATAGAAAGATGGTTCTTTGAGGTGAAGTGAAATAGAATTGTCCAATGACTTAAAGGGAATATACAACATTTGCTTTTGCTGTAATTTTCAGAAATGGATGGATTGGGGGTTAGTATTTTATAGCAAATATTGTTACACTGACTTGTTTGAAGTTTTGTGTTCATAGATGCTGGAGAAACCAAGACAAACAATGTAGTCTGGTGACCTGACCCCACTTATGATGAAATGGAGCAGTTTATGGACGTCAAGGAATGGTAAGGTCAGGGAACCAGTCTAGCTGGCTTGTACTCTTTCATAGGTGTGTAATCAAAATGCTAACAAAATGCAGACTAACTAAATAATGGAAATTGGGGGCAGTATTTAAAAAAAAAAAACAGTTTTGTCCAACGCTGGTCGGCCGACCAGCGTTGGAAATTGGTACAAAAATACAATTTTTTTTTTTTAAAACGACAGCACACCAGGTGCCACGATTTTACACGATGCTTTAGACTGTCATTCACTAACAGTCCAGTAAGGTATTTCACAATGATTCAGAACGTTTTTTGATGGGTGCAACTGTTGTATATTCCCTTTAAGTTTCATCCAGAAATGACAAGAATTTGTCCTAGAGTTGTGCATTTGATTGTGTGCATAAAAATACAAAATGGCTTTGAAAAGTAACTTTTGAAAAGTACTACAATGTGTTAACTCCACGATGAATCCATAAAAGCCATAGTGTTCTACCGCAGTTTGGGGCGGTATAAGGCGTCACAGGCAGGGCGCTTTTGGGCAGTACATGGCCTGATGGGTTAGGTTGGGTTTTTTGGCACTTTGAAAGTCATATGGGCTTGTGTATGTTAGTAAAGATGGAGGTCAAACAGCAAGTGAAAAATGAGTTGAAGAGTCGATTACTTTACAATTTTTGAGTGTTCAAGATGTGAGATCACAGTACACAAACACACCACAACAAGACAGGGGGTCAGGGAACCGATCGTGCACCACATCTTACACGAAGTTGAGTCATTGTCAACGAGTTATCGCCAGAGTTGACTTTCCAGTTAAAAGATTACACACCTTATTTTCTAGACGCAGGATGCATACCCACATTTCAAGAACTGCAAAAACTATCGTGCTGTTTTGGGGTTTTTCTTACAAGATTTTCGCGATTTGAACACAATATCTATTAAAATTTCTTAAATTTCATCACCAGATTATAAAATACCGCCCACAAGTTATTGACTTTTTAATTTTTTTTCCAGGTTTCTGCGCAACTCGGATCAAATGACTCAACTTCAGTATTTCAAATTTTCGAATTTCTGGGGGAAAAAATCTCTTTATACTCACTTCACTCTGAAATCGTTATCAGCCATCGAGGTAAGAGATACATGTACATGAAAAATAGTCACGTCAAATTATGCATGGGAAAAATTGCAAAAAGAACAAACAAACACTGGCTGAGCAACAAACAAAGCATGATTTTGAAGTGGCAAATTTTGCAGTATAAGCTGAGAACTGTTTGACTGGGAGCAAGTCTAATATGACAATTATACATGATAGTGTCCCCGACATTAGACACAATTTAAAGGAAGAGTATATCATTTGTCATTTGTGTTTTGTTTTTTTCCGTTTGAAACAACAAAAGTGCTGAAAATCTAAAGACGGGTGCGTAACAACTAACCTGATGAAGTTTCAGCTCAGTGAATGCTGTATATTCCGAGAAAACAATATTCTAGGATCTCGATTTCAATTTAAAAGTTGCCGAGTCATGTTTTGATTTACGCCTAAAAACAGCGTCCGGGACACGTTCTTATTCAGCCGATTGCAGCTACACGATGTCACGCACTGAACTGACGAATAGTAACGTGCATGTGCGCGTGCGTGTGCGTCTTGTCAACGCTTGCACGCACACATTCACCGCTTCGCCAAATTAAAAACGAACTACAAACGGAAATTTCCAAAAATGCGTCTTCAGACACATCTTTGGAAATGACCTTCTTTCATTGTTTTCTTCTAAATGACAGCATTCCAGAAAGAATAATTTCACAGGGAGCTTAGTGACATTACTATCTTTAAACCAAGTATGCTTTTCAACAATAATTTCGTCAGTTACTTTTTGGATAGCTGCAAATGATGTACTCTACCTTTGATACCTGCGAGTCAAAAAAAGAACCTTGTACAAAAGCCAGAATATTTTTTTCCAGTAGTATAAAATTAAAACATCTGTTACAGCTGTCCCACCAAATTCCCAATTTTTTTATTAACTGCATTAGGATTGGCAGCTGAATTTGATTAAAAAAGCTGAATTTGATTTTAAAAAAACTGAATTTCGTTAATTCCGTTCCATTTTCCGGTTGCGGAAAAAGTGGCCAAATCTCCATTTTGCTTTTCTAAATACCAAAACAAATTTTTGTTTTGAGACAGGACATTGTTAAAATGTATGTCAAAGTAAGTGATTTTAGTACAAACAGGGTGTCCCAAAAAAATTGTGGAAGCAGATATCCTTTAATTTCTCAAAAACTACTTAACATGAGTATTTCATCTTGATGGAGCATATTAATTATACTCTTGTGTATATTCAGCGAAAATACCATGGAAATCCGTTCATGCAAACCAGAGATCTAACAGATTATAAAAGGATATGGGTTTTTCACCAATTCCAATGGGATTTACATGGTTAGTGACATCAGTGCAACAGATTGTCATGGGCCTTTTCACTCGGATGTAAATTAAGTTAACTCAGTGTAAATCCCATCCCATTGGAATGGGTGAAAAACCCATAGCCTTTTATAATCTGTTAGATCTCTGGTTTGCATGAACGGATTTCCATGGCATTTTCACTGATTATACACAAGAGTATAATTAATATGCTCCATCAAGATGAAATACTCATGTTAAGTAGTTTTTGAGAAATTAAAGGATATCTGCTTGCACAACTTTTTTTGGGACGCCCTGTATAAGTACAAAGCTGAAGCGAAAGCTTATTGAAAATTTGAAACATATAGAAAGTGACTGCTTACAGAAAGTTGAAATTATCAAAGAGTGATTTTACTTCTTTTAAATAACTTTAACGTCATTAAATTGTTTGAATGGATTAATTATTCATAAGCAGTTGATCATTTTGTTTTCAAAATATCTAAATGTACTCACAGTTTGCAGCATATCGTCTTGTCTGATTAGCCATCGACTTCTGTCGTTCTTAAACTATTAGAGACAAATGAATGAAAACGATGACTTTATAATGTTGTTTCTGAATAAGCCTTGTAAGTCTATTATAGGTAGCAGACCAGTAAATAAACTTCCATAGACCCCAATGGTAAATGCTCCCACTTCAGAAAATAGTCCTGAAGCCCATCGCCATTTCGAAAAACGATGCCTACACTCCATTGCAAAATAGAGCGCTTTTAGGGTCCAAATTTCATCCAAATTACACAGAACTACAAACTCACAGTCCTGTGCACGGCTCCCGCCCATATTTTTTACAAACACTCAAGTTCATGACCCACAGCATGTTCAAATACTGAAGATTTTGAGGGCATGCAAATCGTAATTTGGCCGGCGTAGGCAATTTCGGACCGATTTACTGGTCTGCACCCATAACCGATGCGCTATTTTTTCGCCATCATGGGCTCAGTGCACAAGTACCCCCTCAACGGTAAGAAAGGGAGAGTTGGGGGAGACCACTGGGAGAGACATTTGAACGCATTGCCGACGACGCCTGACGCTCACGTGAAGACGCTATGGCTTTGTGCACAATCAGAATACAATTACTCATGTGCACTTTGTGTCAAATGCGCGAGAACCAGTACGCGCACGCTGTGTGTCCCATCCGGGGGGCTCTCGAAAATGGCCAAACAGCGCCCTCTCATCTTCGCGCACAGAGCCCATGTATACGCACAACGTTTTTTTTCGGGTCACTCGCTAATGCTATGGCTACTGGACTTTTTTTTTTTGCTACACAGACCAGCAATGACTGTCTCATTGTACGGTACAGAGGTGAACCTCGCTAATTAAAAATAATTTTCGTCTACAGGGTGGTCCCAAAAAAAGCTTACACTTTTTCAGATGCAAATTTCTTGAAATTGGGAGACATGTTGAAATTGTTTGATATTCCTAAACTACAAGATCTTGGTCATATTTGGTGAAAATGGCGTTGAAAATAAAGAAATAGCAGCCATTTACAGAGGGGTGGTCAAAAACTAGTTTGTCCACGTCTAGGGCAGTCATGTAGACCTAATTACAATTATTGCAGTTCTTTGTGCGCACAGTGCTATTGTGTTGACCATATCTCATAGACTTACGTGTGGATGAACTGGTTTTTGACCGTCTTTCTTTAAACCATCGCCACTTCTTAATTTAAGGTTTATTGTCAGCGCCGTTTTCACCATATACGTGTACCACAAAGGTGCTGTTGTTTAGGAATATCTTGAAAGTCGAAGAAATCTGCATCTGTAAATGTTTTTTTTGGAACACCCTGTATTTTAGTCTTTAAATACAGAATTTCAGTGCAAGTGCTGTTATCAAGAATTGTGACTGTACCGGTAAGTGTAGAAGTTTATGGCAAGCGAAGCAGTAAATTTCGGCCTGGTTGGGAACCAAGTTATGGAATGACTTGGATACAGCCGGGAATAACACACATATGTATGAAAGCCTCAAAACCACTGGCTAGTGGCTGCAGCCTCTTCTCATAGACTTGTACATTATTTCTAGCCGTAGCCAAGTCATTCGGACCTGGCCTGTCTTTTCTAACCTTGACGGAGAACTTGACGTTGAGACATTTCATGAGTTGCTTGACGGCGTAGCGTTGCTCGCTCTGCCGTTTCCTCTCGTTCAGCACGCTGGCCAGCGTTTCTAGCTTGGTCAGGGCTAGCTGCAGCGGCATGCGGTCCGCGTGACCGGCCGGCGTTCGCTTTAAGAGATCCTGGAGTAACACAAAAGAAAAACAGATACTGCGTAAAGTAGCCGCTTAGCGGTTAAAACGGGAGAGTGGGGGAGACCACTGGTAGGGCATTGGAATGCATAGCCGACGATGCCTGATGGTCACGCGAAGATGTGACAGGTTTGCACCGATTCAGAATCAATTTCGTCACGCATGCCATACGCATGCAAACTGGCCAGTTTACTGGTTTGCAGGGAAGTGTTGCCTAGTGGTTAGACTACTTGACTCATGATCAGAGGATCAGGGGTTCAAATCCAGCTGCTTACCATATGTTGTGTCCTTGGGCAAGCCACTTCACCCCCACTTGCCTCTCTCCACCCAGGAGTATAAATGGGTACCGGCATTAGCTGGGGAGAAACCTGCGATGGACTGGCATCCCATCCAGGGGGAGTAGAAATATCCTTGGTCGTTTCATGCCAAGGAAACTGGAGATAAACGCCGGCCTGATGGGCCATGAAAGCCGGCCTGATGGGCCATATCGGCTCATGACAGACTTTACTGACTAGCCAGTTTACCTGCCAATTTGCAAGCCAGTTTGCCAGCCACTTGACTGGCCTTTGAGCAAGGCAGCCAGCTGGCAAGTAAGACATCCATCCAATCACTCACAACACATCTTCACATCAACATACCTGGAGAAGACATATGGCCAGTTTACCTGCCAATTTGCAAGCCAGTTTACCAGCCACTTGACTGGCCTTTGAGCAAGGCAGCCAGCTGGCCAGTAATACATCCTGCCAATCAATCAAAAGTTCCCATCAACGTACCTGGAGAAGACATATGAATTGCGGGAAGCGCTGAATGGGTTTCAGCATGAGTGCATAGAGGCTGAGACGATCGCTGCTACTTGTCTGCCGAGTCTGGAGAAAGGAAAGAAAGACATCCAAAAGAATCTTAGCCGGTGATCAAAAAGGTAAGGGTGGGGGTGGGAGGTGGAATCAACATAGGGCTTACAGGGTACCTCAAAGTTCAACTTCAAGTTATCGCTCGTTTCATTTTCCTCAAATAAGTAGGCTAAAGGTGCATCACAAGTCAACCTCTAGCTGATCGATGGTGCTTGCTCTTACTTGATCTAGTATCTAGTCCACCAACCAACCCACCTACCTACCCGCTCACACAAGTGTGTATTTGCCTGCAATCGTGGACCCCCTATTGTCCCTCTTTTGTTTGTACCCAAGCTTTTTAGGAAGACCTCCCATATGTTTTGTACACGAATCCAAATTGGGGACCTCTCGGGAATTGGGGACCCTATTGTCCTCTATTGTTCAACGTCCCCAACTGAATGCAGAAACAAACTCACCAACCCAACCACCAACATAGCGGCCTCAAGCTTAAGTTTTGAGGGCTGCTGTGGTCCAATGGTTATGGTTTTTGACTGGTGTGCCATGATACATGGGTCCCTGACAGTTAGCATGGTGCTTGTGTTCTTGGGCAAGGCACTATACTACGATTGCTTCCCTCCACCCAGGTATAGTAAATGGGTACCTGGTAGGAAGAAATCCCTTCAATGCTTGAGCATGAAAACCAAAAAATGTATAGGGTGCTGTGGTCCAATGGCTACGGTTTTCAACTTGTGTGCCGTGGTACATGGGTTCAAACCCTGACGGGGCACATGGTGCTTGTGTGCTTGGGCAAGGCACTTTACTACGATTGCCTCTCTCCACCCAGGTGTAGTAAATGGGTACCTGGTAGGAAGAAATTCCTTCAATGCTTGAGCGCCGTAATGGCAGCCGTGCTAAAGCCAGGGTAATATTGGAGTGCCAGGAGCGTCACTTAGTGACGGATATGAGCGCTATACAAGACGCCATTATTGTTATTATTAGAAGACAAATCGGTCTGTTTTCCATTTATTGCCTCACCTCAATGAAGTTTCTGAACGCTGGCTTCTGGGCGGCCGCTCTCTTGGCTACTTCCATTGCATTGGTGAAGTTGTTGACGTAGGCACTGTACACATCCAACACCATCGCCTTGGAAAACTGCGGCATTAGGAAGGCGGAAGGATTTGTAAACAATTTTGCGGCAGGATTTATAACATTTCTTCAACATTAAATATGATAATCTCAACAAGTTTTGCTGTGGTAACTCCTCGTATGGAATGATGCCTTCTGATGGGCGGAAGGCACTGTTAGTGATCCACCACCGTGACATTGTTACTTGATTGGGCAAAAATGAAAAATCCACAAAATAATTGGCAGAGGATATGAGGGTCGTTGAGGGCCCCAGAACAAGTTAAGGTCTATGGTATACATTTATATTTGTATTTCCCAAAGGCACCCTTATTATAACCATTTCTTTTGTTATACGTAAACTTACGTGTCCAAAAAAAAAAAAAAGTCCTACTTTTGATCCTAACCGTAACTCTGTTGTTTACCAATGGAATTAAACCAAACTTTCAGATCATGTAAACAAGGATGACAAATGTTATGGAGCGAGTTTCATCAGCTTTATGCAAGAGGGTGAGATTTAAACGCCACACGAAAAAAACCTCACTTTCAGAATCTGTCACTTTGGACTTGGCGTCCTCCAATGTCGATATAGCGCTGGCAGCGCATGCTGCGACTGAAAGCTTCTGAAGGAATGCAGGATCACCCCTGATGTCATTGCACACCTCCTCGATCGTTTGGAGCAACACGCGATCAAAGAGGTGTGCAATGACATCATCCTGCATTCCTTCAGAAGTTTTCGGCCTCAATCACAGATTCGCATTCGTTTTCGCGCCGAGAGAACAAACCGGTCTTTAGTCTTACCGAGGCAGCGAAGACGTCTCCGATTTGATCCAAGGAGTCCCAGTTTTTGACGCGGCTGGACAGCGCGATCTGGAACATGAGATGGCATTGGTAGATACCGCGGACTCGGTAGAAGATCATGCGCACTTTCTCCTTCTCTAGGAGAGGCGGGTGACTGTCTAGAAGGGGCTTTTCATAAGCCTAGGGGAAGAGAGAGAAAGAAGAAGAAGATAAAAACAAATTCCTCACAATCTTAAGTAGGCTGCGTAATAACAACCTGTTGTACATGTAGTTTTACATATAGCTCAGTGGCTACTTCACATTTTGAGAAGACGGAGAAAAAGATACGTAACAGGATTCCTTTCCCAATGAATGTAAAAAGTGTGACTGCGGGCACACTTTTTTGACCACCTTCGGCAATTGTTTTTCTTTCAATCAAGACCATTTCTGGTTGAACAATTTAACAGGATATTAGAGGCTACCACCTTATTTCACGAGTCGCAACCCGAGTTACGACGTGAAACACGTCGCAACTTGCGACGCGTCGTATGATCCATTTCACAAAATTTGCGATGAGTTCAACGCGTCGTAAGTTCCTTGACAACGGCTTAAAACATGTCGCAAGATACGACGTGTCTAGTGGCCATCGCAGGACAAGAAGCGTTTTTTTCTCAACCAGTTTTATGCCATAAAAATTACTTAAACGAGACTATAATACCGAGACAATGTGTGTAAAGTTGTAAATGGAAAATACATTGAATAATTATGAATTAGCCTGGAATATTGCAGTTGGAATTTCAAAGTTGCCATACAGTCCACCGTGAGCTTGTTTTCCTTTAAAATTGCATTGCATGTCCGCCTTTTTGTTTTACGTTTTATAAACTTTTTCGAGAGGAGATCAGACGACTCCTTGTTGAATATCATACGAATATTTACTGTACGTTGAATAAATACATATAAAAGTCACCGTGTTGTGCTATAAATACGCCTACGACGCGATGAATCGCAGGACGCGTGTCAAAGCCCTGCGATGCATTGTAAGTTACGATGAGTTTCATGAAATCGGGTGCAGCCCTATCTTCGCTTTGAACAAGGTTTTCCTCATAAACTTCCTCATAAAGTACGTTTCCAGATGATTACCGATGTTTCTACGTGCTTTTAATCGCAAGATGTTTCATTACATTAGTTCGCAACTCTTTCAAGAAAGTCTAAATGAGACGTTAATTAAAGTTGCAACATCCATATTCTTCAACAAATTTAGTTTTTTTCTTTTGATAAATTGTCAACTTGTTTGTTTTAGGCCAAAAAAAAAAATAGTCGGTCTCTGGTCAGACCGAAGTTCCGGAATTGATGCAGCGACGCGTTTTTTTTTCTTTTCAAGCTTGTATTGTACAGACAAGGTGGGTACTATTTTGCTTTTTTTGTGTCCTCATTATACATTGGTGTCCTCCATAATTTGCCTTGGTGCCCTTTATCATTTGCCTTTATCATTTGCAATTTCCCCATTCCTTGGTGCTCCTTGGTACAAAAATTTGAGGAGGCACAGGAATAGAGGGCGCTGTTGTAGCTTCTGTGTTAATTTTTTTTTTTTTAAAGGTTGACGCGCATGATTAAAATTGACGCGCGCGCTGACCGAGTATTTTTTTATTTTTTTTTGCCGTATTCCAAATTTTTTTGTCATCTGCAACTCTCTGGAAAAAAGGTGGTTTAAATTTGGCAGCAAAAATAGATGCCGCCTTACAAGCAGACTGGTTCCCGGTCCGTATGCTATCGATACTGATTGTGGGGTGGGAACCAGCCTAACCCGCGAGAACGGCATTATTGTCAGGCCACAAGTGACTCAAAATTTGCAAATTAATAATTCAAAACTGAACTGAGAGTTGAGGGGGGATTTTTTCAGTCGATGTCTCATTCATAACTGAAAAACTTTAGGAAAGGAATCTATTTTTCAGGATGAAACTGGAATCCTTCCTTAATAATACCTGGATGAGCCGTTGAAGTGACAGCATGTAAGACCTCTCACTGTCAATGATGGATTGGACCACATGTCGACGGACAACCTCCTCAGTTGTTAGGCCCTTGGGTTGGGGAGGCAGAGCCGGGGGCGGGTGCTTAATCTGCGACAGCTTGACGTCAATGTAGTGGATATCATCCTTGTCTGAAGATGGTGAAAATTAAGAAGAACTTGTGTGGAAAAGTCTGTCACATGTTTTGCTCTCCTCAACCTCAAGAGTTGGGCAAAAAATGCAAGTTTTTTTTGCTGTTCGTTTTGTCTTACTTCCATTTGCAATTCTTAGACAAAATCTTGTATAAAACTGATTTGAATTTGCTTGTGGCACTTTCTGCTGTCTACTTCGCAGCTTTGAGGCATGAAGAGCAATTGTAGTCTGGACTTGGCTTGAGACAATGAAAAAAGTGATTGGTTAGTTTTGGTTCGGCTTGATGGAGTTGGATTGGGTTGGGTTTGGCTGGGCTGGGTTCGAGTGGGCTGGGCTGGGCTTGGTTTGGTTTGAGTGGACTGGACTCGGTTTGGGTGGGCTGGGTTTGGTTTGCTTGGGTTGGGCTGCACTGGGCTGATCTGGCTTGGGTTGGGCTGGCTTGGTTTGGGTGGCCTGTACTGGGCTTGGCTGGGCTTGGCTGGGCTGGGCCTTGGTTGGGTTGGGTTGAGTTAGGTTGGGTTGGGTTGGGCTCGGTTGGGTTGGGTTGGGTTGGGTTGGGTTGGGTTGGGTTGGGTTGGGTTAGGTTGGGTTGGGTTGGGCTCGGTTGGGTTGGGTTGGGTTGGGTTGAGTTAGGTTGAGTTACAATGTATATTGGGTTGGGTTGGGTTGAGTTAGGTTAGGTTGGGTTGGGCTGGGCTGGGTTGGGTTGGACTGGGTTGGGTTGGGTTGGGATAGGTTGGGCTGGGCTAGGCTTAAGTACCTTCATCCAGGTCCTCTTTTTCCTCCTCCTTGGGTCCAGCATGTCGTCCAAACAAGAAGTTCCTCACCTTGTCTAGATTACTACGACCGCGGAACTCTTTCACCTTTAAGAAATACATACAAAAAATTCAAACAAGCATAAGAAAATATAAAACACAGAGGAACCTAAAATACATGCACATACAAATGACAAATGGATGTGACAGGGGTCTTAGTAAATTGAAAAATAAAACTGAGTTTGGCATAACAATTTGAGTGTGCATACATGTACCTGTACGTACCGGTATATTAGACACATATTTGGGACAGCGAGTCAGAAACTCAACAGAGGTTGTGGAAAATATACTTTCTAACTTTGTGTTGTCCCATTGAGTTTTGAACCGGGTATTAAAACAAGTTATAAAGTATTTGCAGAACCCTGTATGGCGGAGACTGTCTCACTTTTAATAAAGTTTTAACAATGAAACTTCTTGTGGGTGTTCATTTGAGCGAAATTCATGGTTTCACAAGAACACGTAATTGTTCACTGATCCATTGAACCCTGCTCACTGGCACGTGGGGCGACAGCAAGTACACCTTTCCAATGCCACAATGTACAGGGTGAGTCCAAAAAACACGAAACCCAAATGTCGGGACTATTGTTTTAGTGAAGTTCTGCATGTAGCACTTTCAAAATCTAGGATATGAAAGCCCAATTCATAAGCTTTCTTTTAGTACAAGAATCATTCAAATCACTCATGTACTCTTCAAGTTATGGAATTTTAAACACAACCACCGTTTTAAAGCTCTGTCCACGGATCACAAAAAAGGTGTGCATTCTATCAGCAAAACAAAAACAATTCACACACATCCCTATGTGATTTGTTTTCGTTTTTGCTGAAAGAGCACTGAACTTTTTGTGATCCGTGGACAGAACTTTACAACGGTGGTTGTGTTTAAAAGTCCGTAACTTGAAAAGTACATAAGTGATTTGAATGAATCAAACAAATAGCTCTACGTGCTGAAAAGCAAAGCAAGTTCTGTCTATTTGAAGCCTTTTTCCCCCAAAGCAAACTCACCCAATCTAGATAGGACTACAGTGCGGAGGTGCAGGTTGCCAGATGGGGTGACAAACAGTGACAGAGATGGGATGACAGATGGATGGTGAGTTGTGTTAGAGACAGGAGCAAAAAAAATTATGGGAGGAAAAGTTGACAAGACACAGATCTTGGTTAATTCTTCAAGACGTGTTAGCGGACTTACACTGTCAATTTTTTTAAACACGTATACAAATTTGCATGATTAACCCTGACCTTCCCAACTCCATCAAAATCCATCCTCTGTTCTGGGGGGATATTGCTAGACACGCCATGAATACCAAGTCTACCAAAATCTACCTATTATTATTATTATTATTAATTGGGTTAATTATCATTATAACACCTCACCCACAGATTCTTTGTCTTGATTGGCCGAGAGCGAGTCACATGATACTTTCTATTTTTGCTATCTTTCTGTGCACCGCCAAAAGTACTATACCCGTAGCAACCAAAGTACTATACCATTAGCAACCAAAGTACTATTTCCACATTGCGGTATTTGTGTGCAAATGCATGCTGGTGTGCGCGTTGCGCGTTGCACGCAGCGCGTTTTGTTCCAAAGAGAGCGCGCCGCTGGGTTGGGTTCAAACATTTCACGAAGGGGTAGTCTGGAAGAGAGAAAGACATTCTCCAGTTTTGCATTGAAATTGAAGTTTATTTCAACTGTGTTCAGATTTAAATAATTTAAATATTATAACCAAGCAGAATCTGTGGGCGAAGTGTTATAAAACAAATATTGAATGCTTTATCTCGTGGTGATCCATGGACCATTCTATTTTCCCTCCGGCTTCACCTCGGGAAAATAGAATGTCCATGGATCACCTCGGGAGGCTAGTTTTACTACACCACTCGAAGCATTCAATATTTGTATACCATTTAGCAGCTCAAAAGCTGAAGTGCACAGTGATTTTACAATTAAGGGTAAATTAAATTAAAAATAAACACAATTTACGAGAAAATTAAAATTCATACAAAATACAATCCATTATTCTTTAAAAAAACAACACTTGGATAATAGTAATAATCTAAACAGTTAAAAATCCTATGTTGCGCTATTGATGAGTCTGGTGAGATAGGGTACCGGGCTGTTTCTAAATGTCTTGGATGAACTGGGATACTCCTCAAGTGTTCTACTCGATCTTAGATTCATAGTGTGTGAATTTTTTTGATATAGGGAAGTCCTTGCGTACAATCATCAACATCTACTTATCCAATCTGGCTGTGGTTGTCTCGCTCTGCCTTATGACCGACTTTATAGCTGCACTATTAAAACCTTCAGAGTACAACATCTAACAAGTCGAAAAAGCATTCCTAATTGTGCAGTACACGTTCCTAGCATTTCTTTGTGGTTACCATAGCAGCTGAGAGATTCTCTTCAGTGCACAATCCTCTGACATTCAACGAAAAAGCATCTAAATCTCGAGCAGCAAAGATATCAGCAGCACTCTGGGTGCCTACAGTTATTGTTGGTGTGATTCTGGTATACATTCCAGATCCTGTCTTCAGTTACAGTCGCTTTGGGATTTTTTTCATTATCAACATTGTCAGTTTTATAGTTACTCTTGCTTTGTACACCTATGTAGTGGTGAAAGTTCGCAAGCAATCAGCCCTGTTGCCAAACCGTCCCAAGCGAGCAGGCAAGGTCCTCCGAATGATTGTAACCAATACTACAGTTTTCTTCATTCTGAACTCACTGGGCATTGCAGGTGCAATTGTTGTGATATTAAATATTGTAGTCCTGCCCAGGTTGTTGCGTATACAGAACTAGGAAAAAAAATTGATATCTTGGCGCTATGTCTCGAAATCTTGCAACCCGCCAACAGCTCAATTAGGGATATAGGGAACTCATTAAATCTGCCTGATTTAAAAGCACTTAGAGCAAAGTTTGTACAGTATAGTAGTTCTTCTATCATAAAAGTGATCCAGACATAGAGTACATGTAGATAGAGCATGTTCGTAACAATTGTATTGACTTCCTAGAATAATACGGCAAAGTCGTTTTTGGATCAATGCAATATCGTTACCGGCATAGCAGCCGTGAATTTGTGGTGGATTTCAGCAGATTTGGTCCTGAAGCATTATGTGAAGCAGAGTCAGTGATGGATTTTGGCGGACCTGGTACTGTTCTTAGTAAAACTCACTAGGGAGTTAGGGTTAATCAAGAATACAAATTCAGGTCTTGCCTAAGGTTGCACAAGTCTTCTAGGGCTCTAAATGGTGAAAATCTACTCTGGAATTTCTAGTCAATCTACGGAGCATGTGTGAAAAAAAAAAAAATCTTGCTAAACTGATTAGACCGAAACCAAATAGTGGAATTCAAACCAAATAAAAAAAAAAAAAAAAACCGATTTCAATTCCACCACAAGAAATGGAAGTTACCGGTACATGCAATACACATTTTGAACAGACACGGCATATCACATACCGGGGGTATTCGCAATTCTTATATTAAATTTCATTTTCTCACAAGACATGACCTATGGCTGAATATCGTTGCACGGATGAATGCTTCATTTGATATGTGCAACCCACTGACGTGAACACATGCCCAAGAGGAAACAAACGATGGCGCCACGTCAGCAGGAAGCCAACCGCAAATTTGCAAATACATCCGTAGATGTCAAAAAAATGTCATGGGGAACTGCACTTTCTGGCAAAAAAAATGACCGTATGTGTTTGTTTTGCGAGGAGCCTGTTCAGTTGTTGCATAATCAGTTGTCACTGAAATTTAATTTAGAAAATGGAAATCTCCAGAATCTCAACATACAGGCAATATTTAAAGGTACGGTGCAGGTAGAGTAGATCATTTGCAGCTATCCAAAAAGTAACTGACGAAATTATTGTTGAAAAGCATATTTGATTTAAAGATGGCACTATTAAAGTCCCTGTAAAATTATTCTTTCTGGCACGCTGTCATTTTGAAGAAAACAATAAAAGAAGGTCATTTTGCAAAGATGCGTCTAAAGACGCATTTTTGGGAAATTTCCGTTGGTAGTTCGTTTTTAATTTGGCGAAGCGGTGAACGTGTGTGTGAAAGCGTTGACACGACGCACACCTGCGCGTGGTTGCTATTAATTATTCGTCAGTTCAGCGCATGACATCGCGTAGCTGCAATCGGCTGAATGAGAACGTGTCCCAGACGCTGATTTCGGGCGCAATTCAAAACAGGACTTGGCAACTTTTGAATGGAAATCGAGATTTTAGAATATTGTTTTCTCGGAATGTACAGCATTCACTGAGCTAAAACTTCATCAGGTTGGTTGTTCAGCACCCTTCTTTAGGTTTTGAGCAGTTTTGTTGCTTCAAACAGACCAAATTCACAATTGACAAATGATGTACTCCACCTTTAAGTCATTGCAAGTTGGTGCATAATCAGTTGTCACTGAAATTTAATTTAGAAAATTGAAATCTACAGAATCTCAACATACAGGCAATTTTTAAAGGGACTATCCATTGCGGTATTTTTTTCTATGATTTGACAAGAATTCTAATCAAAGAAGGAAGATAAAGAGTAAAGCATTCAATGTTTCAAAATAATAAATGTATGGTGATACGTAAATGGTTTGGAAGGAATTTCGAAGAGAATGCTTTTGGAAGAAATCTGCAATGAAAAGGGGCTGTTAAAAAATGATCATCATTGAGAAAATGAGCGAGTTTTTTTTAAATGTTACATGTAAATGAAATTGTTGACAATGTCATGAAAAAGATTTGTCCTGAAGAAAATTTTTGACGAGTTGTGCAATGGCATGGAAATTTAGAAATTGCAGTTTGCTATTACAATGTGCAATGTAAAACATAACAATCTTTGAATATAGGTCAACACTCCTCACTTTAACCATTAGCATATTTGTATTACATTGTCTTTATTCCTTGGTGAATTCATAAAACCATGGAGTGCTGAGTGGGTCAGGGGTTCAAATCCAGCTGCTGGCCATATGTTGTGTCCTTGGGCAAGCCACTTTACCCCACTTGCCTCTCTCCACCAAGGAGTATGAATGGGTACCGGCATTAGCTGGGGAGTAACCTGCGATGGACTAGCATCCCATCCAGGGGGAATAGAAATATTCTCAGTCGTGTCATGCCAAGGAAACCGGAGATAAACGCCAGCCTGATGTGCTACATAGGCTCGTGACAGACCTTTGCTTTTTTTTTCCTTTTTCGGAAACCTAGCTTTTAATTATTTAGTTGGGACAAAAGTGAAGGAAAATAGTGTATCATCGCACCAAATGCATGTGCAAAAATATAACTAACTTTACATGAATATGTACTGTAGAACCAGGAACAGAAACTTTTTGGCCTGAGATTTTTAATAGACACATTGAATATCGCTGTCCAACCATGAAATGGAAGCGCACGAATAATACAAAAAAGACTAGAAAATGAAACCACCACACAAAGCAATGCTTTTATATTTTTCGACAAGCCTCACTACCATGACTACCGTACATGTAGCTAAAAGCCCCATATTTGAACAGGAAGTGTAGCGCATCAAAACTACGTACTGAATACATCACTAAGAATACTTTTGAAATTTTTTGGGGGGGGTGCATTTCTTTCATTATAGCTTTACTATTTTTTTTAAGCTGTGAAACTAGGCATTGTCATCACACTCTGCTATGGAATATACCTTTCTCCGTTTTTGTTTTTGTTTTTCGCCCATTTCATCATAAGAACCTTCTTCCTATTATCAATTGATAGAAAAAGAAAACAAACATGCACAGACAAACATTAAACACCAACAAACAGACATAACAAAAGTTGGGGAAGTCTTGTTCAAACGCCAACACCTCGTGCAATTCCATAGATTTCATTTTTGAAAATGTAACTGCTAGCTGAGTCTTTTCCCAAACACATCGGTGGAATAAAAGTTAACGTTGAGGCCCTGAAAAGGGATATTTTCTATGTTTTGCGATCGTTACCTGCGGTTTTTCATCCTCCTTACGGTCCATCCCGTACGTCGTGACCAGTGAGCGTTGCCGCGTGGCCGCCTTGTTGTCCAGCGATGCTCGTTTGCCCGGTGCGGGCGAGTTGGGCTCGATGACATAGCTGTGGACCAGCTCGCTGTCGCTGTCTTCGTCCGAGTAATCGTCCCATTCCTCTGAGCCCCAGCTGGAGTCCGAGTCCTCCATGATGGGTTCGGCATCCTCATCTTCGTTGATATCAAGGAGGTCTTCGTAGAGCAGGTCGTCATCGATGAAGAAACCTGAACGGAGGAAAAGTTAGAGCAGAGGGAAATTCAGAGTGGTAATGATGTCAATCACAACACCACAACTAGTCAATCGTAAATCAGACACAAGTCAATCACAAGTTAATAAGAAGTCAATCACAAGTCAATCACAAGTCAATCACAAGTCAATCACAAGTCAATCACAATTCAGTCACAAGTCAATCACAAGTCAATCACAAGCTAACCACAAGTCAATCACAAGTCAGTTACAAGTCAATCACAAATCAATCACAAGCTAACCACAAGTCAATCACAAGTCAATCACAAGTCAGTCACAAGTCAATCACAAGTCAGTCACAAGTCAATCACAGGTCAGTCACAAGTCCGTCATAAGTCAATCACAAGTCAAATGACATTCACAAACTTTTTTTTTATTTTCTGAGAAGTTAATTCAACCCTGCTATGTCCAGTGCAGTTGACAAAGAGATTTCCTTTCAAAACATTTTAAACTTGCCTGGTCAAAGGGTTTTGAAAGGTGAAATAGTGCTGGAACTTTGGGACTTTTCGAAAGGTTTCGAAAGGTGAAGCAACTCTGTGGGCAAATTCAGTAAGTTGCCTTTCAATACCTTTCGAAAGGAATTGAAAGGTGTGGTAGAGCAGTAACAATAAATTCTGGAGGATTTTAAAAGGCCCAGCATTTTTTCCCCTCCAATTTGCCAGCACCCAGATTTTGAGGTGTTTTGAATGGTCTAACTATAGGAGAGTTTTTGTAAAGATACGGATACCCGATCCCATAATCTGGAACCGGTTCCTGACATCGACGGTCGGGTACTCGGGTACCCGGTTTCAATGCACAGCCCTGCTACATATTCAACAAATAAAAAAATCAGTTGAAGTCATTCTTAATGATACTTGAATGGTAAATTAAGAAGTACCAAGGTAACAGGGACAGGAAAAATGTCAGGCTTTGAACCCTAAATTTATAGAATGACCATTATGCCACATGTACAAAATGTACAGGGTGAGTCCCAAAAAAAAAGGAAACTCAAATGGTGCCCCCTATTTTTTAAAGAAGTTCTGCATGTACATGTCGCCTGTTCCAGATCTACCGTACGATATGAAAGCCCAATTAATAAGCTTTCCTTTAGTGAAAGAATCATTCAAATCGCTCATGCACTTTTCTAGTTATGGAATTGTGAACACAAATACCATTTTTTTTTAAGCCTGTCCACGGATCATACATGTATTTCAGTAGACTTGGCCAAGTCTGGGTTGCGCTCGGTCTGTGCCTAAATCCACTCACAGCGCATATCGCATATACGTCCCATCCTTACAGTACATAACGCGCGCCCTCATGCGTCGAATCTGGACCATCACGTTAAAAACGTACATGTACATGTTATTTTCAAGTGATGCAGCAACCCAGACTTGGTCAATCTGCCAAGCGTACGCGCTGGTTTGTTCCACGTTTGTACACAGTCTATGGAAATTAATTCTCGATGTGATTGGCTTCTACCGATTTCGGTAGAAGCCAATCATATCACAGTATTTCAGGTAATGAGCGTTTTTATTCTTAAAAACGCGTGCAGATTGTTTTGATAATATTCCTAACACGCAATCAGCGTTGTCTGCGTATTCGCGCATCCAAAGTTTCGCGGAGAACGCACATGCATCCCATGGTGAGGAGTAGAAACAGATACACGCACGCGTACGTTCGAATGCTTTAAACGGCTCTGGGTACGCACAACACGAACCGCGTATCAATGGATCTCAACATCTTTTACAGGTTAACCCCAATAAAAATTCCCTTTTGTTTTGAATTACATTTGAATGTCATGTTCTGTATCAATTCCATCCAAGAGCAGCTGATCAAGTTAGCATTATCATCCAAATATAATGTGTTTGAAATCTACAAATTAAGATTACGTTTTTAAAACTTTTGCAGATTGTTATCCAGCCTTCCATACCTACTGAAAATAATAAACGAGTCTTAAAAATTGGTTGCTTTGATTGGTCAAGCGATGTTGCTGCATATGCATAGAGACGGTGTTGCATATGCATCGATGAATACAGGCGCGTGCACGCGAGGGGGGCTGCTGATGGCAGATTGATCAAGTCGGAATTGCTAACTTTTGCACCACATGTATGCACATGCTCTGCAATACATGCACACACATGTACATGTACGTATAATACGCGTATTGTACAATGTACATACAGTGTGTGCGCATTGTTTTACGGCACTGAAGTGGAACGCACTCTGAAGTGTACCTTGTCACTGCTTCTCGGGTTTCTGGAAAGACGTAAACTTAGTGATTTTTGCTACTTTAAAAAAAAAATTAAGATACCGACTTAGAGCAATTCCGACTTGAGTCAAGTCTAGTATTTCAGTAAAACGAAAACTATTCACATGAAAAACACATCAGAACACTCCCATAACCATGGTAACTGGCACTCATCATACCATTTATATAAAACCCTGCTGCTTCCAATGTTAAAATAAAGTGCTTTATAATGTCCAGAGTTTATAGTCTTGCCCTGCCTTCTACTTGGCTACCCCGGAGACTCATGGGATTATTCTGACATCATTTTCAGGATACGACATGGTTTCATTTTTTACTGAAATATCACGTTCTCTAAATATGATCTGTGGACAAGGTTAAAAATGGCGTTTGTGTTCAAAATCCATAACTGGAAAAGTACATGAGTGATTTCAATGATTCTTGTACTAAAAGAAAGCTTATTAATTAGGCTTTCATATCCTAGATCTGAAAAGTGCTACATGCAGAACTTCTTTAAAAAAATAAAAATAGGGGGCACTTTTTGGGTTTCCTTTTTGTTGTTGATCCACCCTGTATTTTAAAGGGAAAACATGTACAACATTTGTTTTTCCGGAATTTTCAGAAATGAATGGATTTGGAGGAATAGTATGTTAAAGCAAATATTGTTACACTGACTTGTTTCACGTTTTGGGTTCGTAGATGCTGGAAAAACCAAGAAAACCAATCATGTTCTTGTAGTCTGGTTCCCTGACCCCACTTAAGATGAAACGAAGCAATTTATAGACGTTGGGAATTATAAGGTCAGAGAATCAGTCTAGCAGGCTTGTACCCCTTCACAGGTGTGTAATCAATTGCAAAGAAAATGCGGAATAACTAAAATTTAAAAATTAGGAGCAGTTTTGAAAAAAAGTCAGTTTTCTCCAACGCTGGTCGGCCGACCAGCGTTGGAAATTGATACAAAAAAAATACCAGTTTACTTAAAAATGTCAGCACACTAGGAGCCATGATTGTACGTGATGCTTTAGACTGTCATTCCTAACAATCCAGTAAAGAATTTTGTGGTAATTTGATCATTTTGTTTTTTGATGTTTGCAAATGTTGTATCTTCCCTTTAAGCCCCTTATGTCCCTCCAACCCGACAGGGCAAGAAAAAAAAAAATTTTTTAAGCCTCAAACATCGTCCATCGACTCTGCGTTCCTGTTACCGTTTCCCCAAGCTAGCTGGATCTAACGTACCACATCTCCCGTTGTCATTCTATCCAGCGATTCAACGCTTTAATTTCCGCAAAGCAAACCCAAACACCGAGGTACCCAGGGGGACAGTAAACCGATATTATTAGCGCAGACGGTACCGAAATAAAATTTACAAAGAAAAAAATTACAAAGAAAAAGCTTTTCGGTTTTTCTTGATTTATGAACATCTTTTCTTTGTAATATGAAATACGAGGCAGTTTTGTCCAAATTACCAACAGTCCGGCTCCGAGCGTAGTAAACTGAGATCATTGGCAAGTAGATTGCGACGTGCACCCCCACTTTGACTACTGTGTTTGTGTTTATAAATGCCGGCGATAAATTTTGCAATCAAGCGGTACCGCAACACGGAACAGATTGTAATGAGTTTTTGATGTTCATTATTGTGGCTTTAATGTTGCAATCAGTTGTAATGGACTGTTCTCCTTACGACTATTAAAAAAACGACGGGGAACAATTTCTCTCAAGTCGAGGCTGGGGTAGATCTTTTTTAAGCCCTTCAACACGTTACTGCTCGTCTGATGAGCCTGGTCGACACTTTCTACAAGATTTCCCGGAGGACTTGTGGTTTCAGACTTGCAATATACTCCTGGCTTTAGACAGCTCACGCATGCAATCATGTCCAGCGTGTTGTTTTTATAATGTGCTCGCGGCTTGACAATGGGCAGACGACTCTCCGTGTATCTTGGGCTGCTCACGAACGCTCGAGCTCGTAAAGCTTAAAATGCAGACTAATTGAGCAATAAATATATCAACGTACACCTTAATGTTTCTTAATTCATTTATGCACCAATGAGTTGTGAAGGTATTCACTTAGTTAATTTTACTTTATTAAATATTTCATTTTCTGTTTTCGTAAATTTGTTTTTAATAATTAAAAAAATGTTGGCCACTTCAAATTATTTTTTAAAATCTTTACTGAATTGTAGAACTTCGGATGTACAAAATTCAGTCTAATTTTTTCCCTACTTTTTTTTTCCTTAAATATTTTTTTTTAAATTAGTGAGTATTTTGCTTGTTGGGTCGGATTTAAAAAAAAAAATACAAATTATATACATATTGAAAGAAACAGATACATGATGGAAAGTAGGAATTTCGGAGAGGGTGGAAAGATTATTTCAATATAAGCAAAACTACGGCATCAGTCAAATCTTTTCAAATGATACAAATGTTAGATTTTGAGAAAATGGTCTTTGATCATTTCAAAATATCATCTTTATTAAGTCAGAACTTTAATATGGAAGTTGTTGAAAAAACAAAAACAAGAACATATTTACCGGTTCAGAAAATCTTGTTCTAAGCTGTCAGTTTTCAGTAGACTCAGTATTTTAATTATGAAAAAGTTAATAGAGCATGCAACTTGACCTCAAAATCCTGCAAGATTATACAGCCCATCCCGGCACCATGTATTTGATCTACATGTACATGTATACTGCAATGTACAACGTGTGTAATGTCCTATCGTCAATTTTTTTTGCATTTTTTGCATGTCCTGACTGGGCCCCCATCCAATCAAGGGCAATAAATGGGTATTTTGAAAGACAAGAAAGCATTACAATTTACAACATACTGAAAATATTGCGGATTGATGACTATCATAAAATCAAAATTGTTGACCTCAAGTTTTGTTCAATCGATCACGCAGATAACAATTGGGTAAATTCAAACACGGGAGTCTGTGACTAGACTACTCAGTGTTTGGTACCGAGATGTTCACATGAAAAGTGAACGTGGACTGGCGAGACTTGCATGTACACACTCCATATCACTGCTTACATGTACATTGTATGTACGGTACCTTATGTTTCGTGTATGTGTTTATTTATCACAAATTATAACACCTCACCCACAGATTCTGTGTCTTGATTGGCCGAGAGTGAGTCACATGGTACTTTCTATTTTTGCTATCTTTCTGTGCACGGCCAAAAGTACTATACCCGTAGCAACCAAAGTACTATACCATTAGCAACCAAAGTACTATACCATTAGCAAGCAAAGTACTATACCATTAGCAACCAAAGTACCGGTACTATACCATTAGCAAGCAAAGTACTATATGCATGGCGTGTTATTTGTGTGCAAATGCATGCTTGTGTGCGCGTAGCGCGTATTGTTCCCAAGAGAGAGCGCCACAGAGTTGGGTTCAAACATTTCGTGAAGGGGTGGTTTGGAAGAAAGAAATACATTTCCCACCAAGTTTGTACTGAAATTGAAGTACATTTTAAAACTGTGTTCAGATTTAAGTAACTTAAAATAGTGAAACAAAGCAGAATCTGTGTGTGAAGTGTTATAAAGCATTCTATTTTCCCTTGGCTTCGCCTCGGAAAAATAGAATGTCCATGGATCACCTCGGGAGGCTAGTTTTACTGCACCACTCGAAGCATTCAATATTTGTATACTATGCCTGTACGGCTGTACCTGTTGTATCAAGTAACGCATCCCACTGCAACTGCCGTTCATCTCTACGCACTGGGCACGGCTGCTCTTTGACATAGTCCGACAGAAGACTTGGGAACTCGCTCAACACCTGGGGATCCATTTCCAACCAGGCCTCCGAGTAGAACGGTTTCTCCATCGCGACAGCGCCAAAAAGTCCAGCTTTCGCTTTTCTTGTTCGCTGAGATTTTCGTCGGTTACACGTATGTCCGCTCAAAATACAAGAAGATTAGTGCAAGAACTAGTGTCATGCTCATGTTCAGTTCTGCTGAAGTGCCAAGTCACACTAAATCCTTGCTCCGAATGAATTACAAATAGAACCTTGCACAAATATTGTTGATCCGTGCTCACAGGAAAAAAAAACCAGGAAATTCCCCTTCCAACATGTCCAAGAATACACTACTGTTTGTCCGTGATGGCAAGAAAATATGAATCAGGTAAAAAACAAACAAGGAAATTCCATGTTGAAATCCCAGTGCTTTTGTTTTTCACTTTCACAGTCCTTGGAATAGGAAATAATTAAGGATGCAGGAAATCAGCTGATCCGAGGGAAAGTTCAAGGGTTAAACTTTACGACAGTCATGCTTGAAGTTCTCTTTACTGATTGGTGTAACTGCAAACATCTGTTCCTTGCTCTACGCTGGAAGACAGATAAAGGTGCTGGTACTTCCAAAATATCGATTCACAAACTCCCAGCACCAAGCTACAGTGTAATTGTAAGTAGAATCTCTATGCAAACGTGTTCTCTAAAGTACTCAAAGAACAACCTCCAGAAATTCAAAGATACCAGTAGCTCCAAAACTCACTCCCGACAATCAGTCGCACAAACTCCAGAATAATAAGATCTTCCTTCAACAAGCCTGCATCAGTGCATCTGCAGTATCTGCAATTTCATGTACCATTCGTGCAAAAAATCCACTCAAAATGTATGCGTTACTCCTTTATAGTTCGCACAAATCCATAACTGCTGCAACATTCATTAATTGCCTTGCTGAACCGTCCCAAGTCACTCAAGAACTACAACTTTTGTTCCGTCGATACAAGAGTTAAAAAACATCCAACATCTGCTCCTGAAGGTACATGGATAACAGGCACAAAGAAAAGCTCATCTAATTATTCGGAAAAAGTGGTTTAACCACTGCTTGTTATGGTTTACCAGCTGACTGTAAAGAGCACATGTACCCACATGTACACAACTGTTACGTAACACTATGCCTGTATAATTTCAATTGACTATTTCTGACTGCATAATCTTTGTGTTTCTGCATGAGTGATCATGATGGTACATGTATATGCAGCAAATGAGTAATATCTGTATTGTAATTCTACAGGCCTGGGATTGCTTGGTATAAAATTGTATTTTTTTTTCTTTAATTTGCTACACTTTGTTTATTTATTTCAATTTACTGCTTACCACAAACAGATTGGGAAAATCTCCACTTCTCTTTGTGATTTGGGGGTTCTTTTTTTTATTGTGATGCTGGATTTGTGATGCTTTTGGTCCAAAGCAGACTTTTTTGTTCAGCTTGTAAAAAACAAAGCTTGTAAAAAACATACCTTTTTACATGTAAATGTGAAAATATTGTTTAAAAATATGTATTTTTCTTAACAGTTTGAAAACAAACTTTTGAAAATAGACTTTCCGTGGCGAAGTTATGTCTCTTTGAAGTTTGTTTATATCAGTGTCGCAAATGTGAACATGGAGATACAGTTGTACTGCCTAAAGATTTAAGTTTTGGGTACACTTCTAAAAATCACTCCAAATTTTTTTAGCTGTTAAGGGGCAAAGTTGCTGTCAGATTTACAGAACATTTCAGAGAAATAACAACAATGAAAATACAAAAAAAAATGATAATAATAATTTTTAAAAAGTTGAAAATTTGAAAAATCAACCAAAAAAATCATTTGGGTTTTCATTTTCACAAAAATATCCATTCAGGCTCGGCCCCAAAACATTGTAATTTGATCAATCACATAACTTTTAATAAATTTTTTACACCTATACATGTCTGTACCGTATATGTATGGGGAATTCAGTTCATTCATCACTGTCTTAGAGTTGTTTCAATTACAATTCTTCATTAAATTTTCAACGCCAATTTAGCAGTTTGAGTACTGAGCTTAAACAATAAATGCAGTTAAAAGGAAGATAAAATTTGAGCTGATAGTTTTAAAACTAAGCACATTTTCCAATGCCTGTCCAATTTCTGCATTCACAGTGCCATTAAAATATTTCCCGGGGATCTAGTGATCTATTATCTTAAGCTGCTTGGATTTGACCTAAATGGTTTTGAGTCCCAGTGGTACGGTGCTTGCAGATTAACCGGATTACACTGCCGTCCCAAGACGTGAATAATTCCATGAATTGTTCTTACAGTGGGCCCTGAAGTAATATTGTTGGAGATTTTTTTTACTGCCATGACGTTTGTTTTTCATGTTTTTGTCCCTTGTGTAGGATTTAAATTGGTTGTTTTTATGTAATCAACTTGGAAGACAAATATTTATTGGATGCCAACAGAATTTCAAAGTGCATGTTATTTGCATGTTTGTTGTACCCGCAGGAGTAAGGCCGGAACAAGCATGGCACTATTTTGCATACCGTAATGGAGAATGCATAGAGGGCATATTTGAATCTGTAATTTGTTATTTTTATGAGGATGGAGATGACAGAACATTTTAAACTTTGAGAAGTTGATGTTGCGGGGGCGTTGCGGGGCTGGGGAGGTGCTGTAGCCTTCATACAAGGCTACCGCGACTTGGGCAGGCATTTGACTGAGATTTGAAGCCACCTATTGAGTAGAGACTACACACACCGAGTGACAATGTCACAAGGCCTTTTGCACTTGGTTGAAATTTCTTAAATGTTTAAATATGAGAATAAATATGAACTTGGCCGGTTTTAAACAAGTCTGTTTAATACCTGCTAGGAGTGTTCGGCTCTGGCCTTTATCTGCGACCAGGCTCCTAGCCAGTTTTAAACGAACTTGTTTAAAACCAGCCAAGATTTGTTCCCATTCATAGATACTTTTCGGTCAAAAAGTCAAAATACATCTAAGTAAAAAATTGACAAAATTCTAACCATTTTTTCCCCACAATTTTACTTCAAATTTTGTGAACCAACCCTCTGGCCATGTGCATAGTGCTAACAACCTCCTTATAAGGAGATTGTGCACTCGGTATGTACTGAGTGATGTGGCGTGAACGTAGCAGTGTTTTACCGGCAGCTTAAAACCACCCACGTGACGCACTATTGACCAATAAGAATGGGTAAATTGTCTCAGGTATAAACAAGTTATGAATATTCTTTATAGTTTCTCAGCATTTATTAATGCAAAGAAGCTGTACTCGCAATGGCCTATCACAGTCGACAGTTTGGATGAACATGAAACATGATCCCTGGTACGCGGTAAAAACTGGGTAAAGTACTTCCCAGTACATGTACGATAATGGCAACGCGACAGCTGCCGTAACGTGTATTTTTTGAAAAATAGTCCCGATGCTCCCAATAGCTGATTTCACGCCTAAAGTTTAGGAACAATTCAAAAGCGACCCAGCCAGATTGAAATGCAAAAGGCCTCATGACTTGTCACGCAGTCTGGACTGTGTAATCTCCGTTCGAGATGCCTAACGATTTGGATGCTCCATTCCTAATCCAAAGTCATGATGGTCTTGTCAAAAGACTAACAGCTGGTTCATACTAAGCGCGAAAGCGAATACAAATCTGTGATGTCACGGCAAATCTTTCGCGCTGCAAATTTTGAAAAAGCTGAGCACATTTCAACCCTGTTGAATTTCGCTTGAGGTACACTGATGAACTGGCCGTAATCTTAGCCCCTAATAGTTCCCCAGAACTACCCTACTAAATCCAACAGAGTCCAACAATTACTCATATGAGTTTCCTGCTCAATCCAACACAGTCCCACACAATCCAACTTGCCAAGTTGTTGGGTACCTGAAAATATCAAATGACTGGCATGCTCAATCCAACAGAATCCAACTGTGCCTTATTTTTCTGTTTGCTGCTGGATCCAACAGAGTCCAACTTGGCGTTATTTACCAGTACCCAACAGAATCCGACTCTGAATGTTTTCAGTTGCCTGCTGAATCCAACAGATTTCAACAGGAATGGATACAAGGTGTTTACTGCTCAATCCAATGTAAAACAAACACCGCAAAAAAAGAAAGTCCACACTCACTGTAATGGTCATAATTTTGAATCTGATCGTCTTATGATAACGTCATTTACATGTATAAAGACCTTTGGGGAATGTTGTAAGCTACATTTTGATACCCTGTTTGCTACCAAAGACTGTAAATCGTCCAAGATTGACAACGGTTTATGCAAGACGATGCAGTTTGAAAAGTTGCAATTTAAGAGATAAGCCAGGAGATATTGCTAAGTGCCAACTCACATGGCCGTAATTGGCCCCTATCGACTGCACAATGTCTGAACAAAGTGTGGGTACTTCAATTTTCCCATTCAACAGTGCCATTGATATTCCCTGCCGATCGTTTCGGGCAGTGTCACATTATCACGCAGCAACTTCCAATCGACTCGCGTACTCTTTAAATTTGCAACTTTTCAAACTGCATCATTCTTCATAAACCGTTGTCAGTGTTAGTTGATTGACAGTCTTAGGTAGCAAACAGGGTATCAAAATGTAGCTAACAACATTCCCCAAAGGTCGATATAAATGACGTCATCATAAGACGATCAGATTTAAAATTGTGACACCTCCAACGACTGTGGTCTTTCTTTTTTTGCGGTGTTTAGTTGGATCCTCTTGGATTGAGCAGGGTTAGGGTTTTTATGGGGAAAAAGAAGGGTGGTGGGGGTAGGTGGAGGTCTTTCAAAAATATTTTTAGACCAACCTTGTTCTCCCTCGTCAAAATTCATATCTTCATAAGGACCGTTCTCCTCGGCATCGCATTCCAAGGCGTCAAACTGAGCCGACAGACGGGAGTGAGCTTGGACATACTCACCCTCATACCCTGGAAACAGACAATGTGAATTCAGTTAGACAAGTTGTTTGTTATATGTAACCAAAGTTTGAGGCATCAGTGCTTTCACTTTCGTCGCAAGTCGCGACATTTGGGGATACGTAGCCCTCACTTCTTTTGGCAGGGTTTTTCAGTCTTATTCAGAAAGTTAGCATGATGTATCAAGTTTTGGATTTTGCAAACTAAACCAAACAAGATGATGGTAAAGTCTCATTCATTGGGTGATTGGAACGAACCGGTCACCTTTTTGAAATTGTTCAAATTTTTCTTCTTTGTTTTTTTTTTCCGGACAATAATTCTCCACACCTTTTTTTCTAAATCGTAAATGGTATAAACTTCAAACTTTGAACAAACATCAACCTGCTTTCAAATTTCCTAAAGCATACACTATGAACTCCATGCACGAACAGAACACGGTGCTTTGTTATCACTTTTGAAAGCTCAAAAGGGGACACACGTGTGCATGTGCGTATTCATGCACGTAAAGCGTGAAGAACCGGTACGCACAACTCGTTTTTGTTTTGAATGTGCACAAAACGCATGGCGTCTTCGCCTGAGCATCATGTCCCTCCCAGTGACATCACACTGGCTCCATAGGAAAGTGCACATGTAAACAAAGTGTGACGTCATCAGTACAGAGGCTTATTGGGGAACAGAATCACTTTTTACTCACGACTTGCCCCTCCCCCTCCTAGTAGTAACAAAAGCATTATGCCTGCTTCAGCAAATTCTCCCTGATGTGTTTTTCTGTTTACAGGTAGGGTAGATCATTTGTCATTTGTGCATTTTTTTCCCCGTTTGAAGCAACAAAAGTGCTCAAAATGTAAAGACGGGTGCTTAACAACTAACCTGATGAAGTTTCAGCTCAGTGAATACTGTATATTCTGAGAAAACAATATTCTAGGATCTCGATTGCAATTCAAAAGTTGCCGAGTCATGTTTTGAATTGCGGCAGAAATCAGCATCCAGGACACGTTCTCATTCAGCCGATTGCAGCTAAGCGATGTCGCGCACTGAACGGATGAATACTACCTACTGCGCGCGTATGTGCACTGTGTCAACACTTGCGCGCACTCATTCTTGGATTCGCCGAATTACAAATCTACTGCTAATGGAAATTTCCAAAAATGCGTCACTTGACGCATCTTTGGAAATGACCTTCTTTTATTGTTTTCTTCAAAATGACAGCATGCCAGAAAGAATAATTTCACAGGGAGTTTAGTGTCATTACTATCTTTAAACCAAGTGTGCTTTTCAACATGAATTTGGTCAGTTACTTTTTGGATAGCTGCAAATGATTTAGGTGTACTCTACCTTTAATATCAAGTTCAGTGCTTCTGTCATTACCGGAGGCCTTCATGAGTGTAATGTGATTGTGTGTCCAGATATACATGTATAATGAAGTGTATAGAATCCTAGGTGGGGGTTAAAGAGGGTGTGGAATGCTCGAAGACATTTCCGTCATTTTTCGACTATTTTTCGACTATTGTGTCTGTCATGAAATGAGTGCAAAAGGTACTTTTGAGAGCTGTTTTTCATATCCTGTTTCGACCCGAATGTGCAATTTGTGTAAAAGTCGTCGTTGGGGGCAGCAAACAAAACATAGTAAATCGTGACGTAATAAACAGGACTCCCGATGCAGCGTAGTATAAACGAGTCCTGTTTATTATGCATGTTGTTTGCTGCCCCGTACGACGACTTTTACACATATTGCACGTTCGGGTCGAAAAAGGACCTGAAAAACAGCTCTCAAAAGTACCTTTTGTACTCATTTCATGACAAACACAATAGTCGTTTTTATTTCATAACACCTTAGGCTACATATACCCAAAAAATGACGGAAATGTCTTCAAGCATACCACAACCTCTTTAAAATTAACTACAGCACGCATGTTCCAAAAGCCCGCCGCACATGATAACTACATACCAGTGCATCTGCTGAGCAAACAGTCATTTGTGGCCATTTGCTCAGCACGTAGCTCAGAAAATATCACCGTGCGCGGTCAATTTTTGCTTCGTTTCTTGCCTCATTGTAAGCGACTTTATTTTATAGGACGAGCTGGATGATTTGTGGCCAGATTTTCCTTGTTTGTACGATGTTCAGTCACCTGATTTAAAAATTCAACCAGCTAGCCTTCTAAAATATAGTCGCTGACACTTTCGCTGGGGGCCGCCATCTTGAAATCATGTGAACACAGTATACGTGTGCTTTCCTTGGCTAGTTGATATTTTTTGCACAAGGTGAGTTTTCCGCCTCGCAAGGGCGAAAAAATCAAACAGGACGGACATTTGCCTCATGGCCTCGCGAAGCAGAAAACGCAGCAAAAAGTGACCGCACGCATTTTCTGAACTATGTACGTGGTGAGCAAACGACCATAAATGACTTTTTGCTCAGCAGTTAGCTCTCGTGTGTGGCAGGCTTAAAAATGTCACTTATATGTATGGGGGTGTTAATGATATGCTGCATACCAAAGGGTCAAAAGTCAAAGGTTCAAAGGTTGCATACATACAGATGCTGACAGTATGAAGATGAGTGAAGGATGAAAGCAGACACCCAAGATGACAGACCGGTGATTGTTTACAGACACACCAAGTTTCAAGTAAGCAACTCAACATTACCATACCTTCGTAAAGTTCATTCTCATGCCAGCCTTGGTATTCCCCACGCTCACCTCCGTTCGACCGGCCCTCGTTCCCGGGTCCTTCGCCGAGGCACGTCACTTCGTAGATCGTCGGATCCGACGAGTCCTTCCCATCATCCCTCTGGCTGCTCTGGGGGGATACAAATCTCGGCTTGATCGCGGTGGCGTTGTTATCCGTCGCGTACGACAGCATGGCGTCGTAGCTGAGCGGGTCTGGCTGTTTCCGCGTCTCGACGATGGCGGCCAGTTTCACGGTCTGGTCCCTAGCCTCTCGGTAGTTGCTCGGCATTTCCAAGTTCGTCGGCCGACTTTTCCGCGGCTTTGTGTTCCCGTTTGCATCTATGTTGCCGTTTGCATTGCCTTGCGCTGGAAGTTGGTTGTCGGTTCCTGCATACTGGGCTTGGAGGACTTGAACTCCTGCCATACTGGGGGGTATGACATCATCATAAATGTCCTCCTCTGGAATCGGAGGGGGAGCCACCTCCGACTTATTGTTGGAATTATTTTCGTGAGCGCCGCGTTGGAATTGGACACTGGAAACAACGTATATATCCTCGGGCTGGTCGCTTGGGTTGACCACATCATCGTAAATTATCTCACTTGGGTCAGTTGCTAAGCAACTGACCTCCGGCGTTTGACCTTCTGTGACCTCTGGAATACTGCTCTCTGATTGGCTGCTTGGGGGTTTGGAAGGACTGGGCTGCTGGGAATGTGCACCATTCTCCTGTCTGGACATCTGCAATAACAAGATTGTCATGAGAGAAAGAAAATAACTGTGAATATCAAATGTGTCGAAATTAAAAATTGAAATGTCAAACCAAATCTTATTATGAAATTACAGTGTAAATTTGGGATAATCGTAGAGACATTTTGACAAGTTGCCTTTGAATAACACAAGGTATCTATAGGAGTGTCCTATAAATTTGGGGTCCACTTTTTTTTCTGTCCCTGTTACATCTGACATCTATGATTGTATAATTCTGATGCACTCCTTAATGCAGTCGTCTTCCAAGAGCGATTATGAATAGCAAACTACCTACCCAACAAATAAAGAAATCCTTGGACATCATTCTTAATTAACCCTAACCTTTCCAAATCCTCAAAAATTTCCTTTGCAAAATGGAGGATTTTGCAGGATTGAGGCTATGGCAAAAATTTGTGGCTGATTTAAGGTCTTAGGCCGGACCTTGTGTTGTTTATGCCTAGCCGTTCATAAATTTAGTAGATTGTACTTGAAATCCTCAGCACTGCTCCAGGATATCACTGGCTCTGCCTCAACATACATTGAATGTGATTGCTGGAGGATTTTACAGGATTGAGGCAGTGGTCACCCCTCCAAGGACCGCATTCAAGAAATAACAGATGATTTTGGAGGATTGAGGCTGTATGCAATTTTTACAAAGAGGCAGTCGGAGGATTTTCCAGAATTGAGGTTGCATCCTAGCAAAAATGCCCAAAAAGGGAATGTACATCATTGGTTTTTGCTGTAATTTTCAGAAATGAACTATTTGAGGGGTTACAATAGATCAAATATTAATTGTTGCACTGATATGGTTGAAGTTTTGTGTTTGAAAATGCTGGAAAAACCAAGAAAAACATAAATGTTTAAGTAGTCTGGTTCCCCGACTCCACTAAAGATGAAATGGATCAATTTATAGATGCCGGAAAATTGTAAGGTAAGGGAACCAGTCTAGCCGGCTTGCACCCATTCCTGAACATGTTACCAATAGCAACCAAATTTGGACTGAAAAATATGGTGAATTTGAAGTAGTAGTTGAAAAATAGTTAGGTTTTTCCAACGGTGGTCGGCCGACCACCGTTGGAAATTTATACAAAAATTCAACTTTTCTTAAAAATGACTTCACACCAGGTGCCATAATTTTACAGAATGCTTTAGACTGCCAGTAACCAACATCCTAGTAAGGTATTTCTTAAAAATTTGGTAGTTTTGTTTGTCGATGTTTGCAAATGTTGTATTCCCTTTAACGCAGTCGTCCTCCAAGAGTAATTATGAATAGCAAACTACCTACCCAACAAATAAATAAATCCTCAGACGTCATTTTTAATGATACTTGAATGGCAAATTACAAAGCACAAGGTAACGAGGACAGGAAAAATGTCACACTTTGGACCCAAAATTTATACGATGAGCTAGAGGTGCATGCATAATCACATAGTTATTAAACTCATGTCTCCGTGCAGTATGACTCATTGCCACAACATGTACAGTTTCTGTGTACTGTGTTTCTGTACACGTACGTCTGAACAGTGAGTCCCACACACTCGAGGGACCTAATGTACTTGTACCTAGACACATACTCAGGGACGGTTGTTACTGATTAACCAATTAAAGCTGATCACACATCGTTTGTCACAAAGGACGAGTGTGTCGTGTCGCTGGTCAGAAACAAATCGACAGGCCACGTAGTTAAAAGATTCTGCTTGCGTTCGCCATATACAGGGCCCATGCAATGTAATTTCTTTAATGCAATCCTTGAAAATGCACCTTTGTATCCCATTTAACCTTATTTCCAATTTTCGTTTTGCCATTTTAAAGGCTATTTTGGTGACCCTTTTGGTTTTCATGCTAATGCAAATATCTGTATTAGTGAGCAAAAGTGGGATGTCATTCCGGGCAGAAACCTCAATGTTACAGCTACCGTATTTCAGCACCACAAGTTGCCAGAATTTAGGATATTTTGATGTCACAAATTTTCTTTTCTTTAGTGATTTCTGGTTGTGTCGGTACATGACAATATACGACAATGAGCAAGCTTTTCTCACAGATGTTTTCAATGAGCAAATTTTGGGTTCACAATTTAAACAGGAACTTTCTGGATCAACCCTAACTCCCTTGGGGGTATGCAAAATCGTAATAAAATTGGAGGATTCAGGACTGTTAGGGACAGTATGCGGGTAATACGGGCCATTCACGATGCAGTGCGCCACCAAGAGGATTCTGCAGTCCATTTTTTGCAGTGCATTGTGGGAGACGGTCAACACATTCGTCATGACATGGAACACCTAATATTGTTAGCTTGTGCAGTCAGTAGTTTCGTAATCATATGATTTGATTATCTTTTTTCTTTTCGTTTATTTTTATCAAGATGGTGTTTTTGTGTGAGGCGGCAGAATGCTATGCCCCGATCCATCAAAAATTCCTCAAGTTGTCTACTGCCAGTACTTGTTCAAGTCGCGGCAAGTCGAACGTAAACTTGAAAAATGGACTCTCAGTGGCAAACTCTTGGTGGCGCACTGTATTGTGAATCGTCAGCATTCTGAAGGTTGTGGGTTCGAGTCCAGCCTTGGGCAAGACACTTAGTCACTCGTTGCTTCTCTCCACCCAGGAGTAAATGGGTGAGGGCAGAGATGGTTATCGTGACTGGTTTTAGCTGTTTTGCGCCACAATGGCAGCTTGGAGCTGTTTACTCCCCAGGGAGCTGAGATTGTCTTTGAAATGTTTCACTGGCCCGATGTCAGATCACGGATAATAATGTAAAGCACTTTGATCTTAGATAGCGCAAGTATCCACTGTTTTGAATCTTTATTAATTTAAAGAGGATTATATACTCTGGCCCTCTGGGACAAACAAAAACTGCCAGAAAAAAAAAAGTTGTCTTAAAAATGGGAGCTAAATGCAAGGTATTTCGTTTCTATGTACGGTACTACTTTGCCATGGAATGAAAAGAGACAAAAAAACTGCTGGCCAAAATTGACTGGTCACAAATTAATTTGAGCTGCCACGTGTGATTAGAATTCATTTAAAGTACACAATTACTTCGGACAAACATGGTAAATGGTCGGTAAATGGTCGATGTCCGACCGTACGCAATTTCACCCTAGCTGCTTTGAGCTGGTCGTTCACCCATGGATAAGTGTGGTACGGTTGCACCCAAATTGGATTTGCAATGGTACAACTTCAGGTTAGGGCATTGACACGCCACATGTGTAATGTGTATCACGGGGAAAAGGCCTGTTTTTGAAAGCCTATTTTATTCTAAAAATATTATTACATGAAAAATTAAAAATAGAAAACAATAGGCCTACCTGCTAAAGCGTATCAAAGTAAAAAGGTTATTTAAAGGCCCATGTCATGTAATATTTTTTAACCAATCTTTGAAAATGCACCCTTGTGTCCCATTTAACCATATTTTCAATTTTCGTTTTGATTTCAAAGATATTTTGGTACAAGCATTACTTTCGCTGTGTGGACTTCCGAACAAAAGAAGATGTCCACATAAACCAGGTACATGTAGCAGCGACGTTGTGTGGACTTGCCCACGTCCACACAAGGTTTCCCCCTCTCTGGAAAACAGGTTTAGAGGCATTTTGGGGTTAGGTTTATCTGAAGCAAAATGAAGAGAAACACACTAGGAATCATAGTAAACAAAATTGGTTTTAAAGAGTTTTCACAGTGTGAGTAAAATGAGTTTTTTTTTAACAGGTTTTTCTGAACTACACAAAAACAAAGGAATGTTCACACTAGGTACAAGTATGTAACCTAAACATGAGTGTGCCTTTTGGGGTTTTATACTAATGCAAATTTCCATATTCATGATCAAAAGTGTGACAACATTTCAGGCAGAAACCTCAATGTTACAGTTATTTCAGCAACAAAAAGTTGCCAAAATTTTGGGTTACTCCATAATCAACTGTCTTTTCTTTGGTGATTCGCTGTTGTGGCAGTACATGGCAGTAAGCCAATGAGCAAACTTTTCTCACAAATATTTTCAATTAGCAAATTTTTGGTTCACTATTTAAACAGAAAACCCCTGAACTGAACAGTGTCTTCCTGAAATGACATCACAGCAACAGCGCCCTCAGTTGTCTGGAAAAGCATGGAAAATGTTTCAATGTCTAAATAAAGAAGTGCACTTTTCAATAAAATTAACCAAAAAGGGATATTTTTTCATGTAGAAGAGTAGAGAGTTGTACAAAATATGTTCTTAAGAAAAATTCACTTCACACGGACCCTATAAAATCCATGCAAGGGGCACCTAGCAGTCACTACGTGCATACAAATTCAAAATTATTGACGTAAGGCCTACCAAGTTGACAGCAGCCTAGGGTTTTATCGAAACCTGAGCTTCTTTCGTCTGGCTTTGACAATCGGGAAATTTTAAGCCCCTATAACATTTCTCAAGCCCATGTTCTTGGAAAATTTCACGGAAATCCTAGAAAAAAAAATAAGACGCCTCTCTCTCTACAAAAAAAAACCCTTTCGTTTGACTACAGTATTGACAAGGCTGTCAGGTTTCTGGCTTCGCGATGACAAGCGGCGCCGTTTCACAAGCAGGACCTGTTCTGGGCCTTGGGACGTGCTTGCCCGTACTAGGTTGTCTCTAGCTTATCAGGCCTTGGCCTAGATATTTCACAGAGAAAGGCGACTTCGCCTTGAACTTCCCAGCGTCGGATATCTTAGGATGTAGTGGCGCGATAAGGCCAGGGTCAGCAAGCGTGAGTAAACACAAGCTTCATTTGGAGTCAGACATCTCCAGAATATGAAATCCTATACAGGATCAGGCTTATTGGTTTTTGTCACGATTTTTTTTTTGTTTTAATGCTTGACAAAATTTCATAAGAGGATTAAACTTGAAATTGGAAAAGATTGATGACCAGATGTACATGTACCGGTATGTATGTTTTTACATGTAATTCCTTCAGTCCTGAAGCACATCTTGTGTACAGTATACACTGCAGGGTACACCCCTGTAAAATAGGCCAAAAATCCGTCCGCCACGCTCATGATTAAAAGATATACACTTAAATTACTCTATATTAGGGAGTTCTGAGAGCCATGGAATTGGGGAATAAGCCATATTTGCGAGTTAAATTTGCATAAAATCTGAAAAGCTGACTTAATCCAATGCTTTGCAGGCATTAACTTTGCATTCTCCCGACCAAAGAGACTGTTACTATCACGTGATTCGGGCAAGCCATATGCTAGCAACCCCAGCTCCAGCATGGTCTGGTGTGTCTGTGCCATTCTCGCCCGTTGTAAGCAATGTATTGGTGCTGAGCGTCTCTTACGTAACTATGCAAGAGCTTGCCCCAAACCATGCGATTAGCAACATTGTCTTTAGTCATGTTAGTCTGGAGATATCAGAGTTAAAATGTGCCAAGCATTCTGTGCAAGTCAGTGTACCAGACATTTTTCAAATTTAAATCCCAAAGGGTATACACATGTAGGTCACTCGCAAATGGCTTATTGAACTGCACCTCTGGCCTGGACTTCCAATTCTGAGCATTTTGGATGCAATCGGGTCTGAAAGTGGCATTATTTAGCCATGTTGAGGAGGGATCCTTTTTCAAAATTTATAGAGGATTTACGGTATAGAGAGGCAGTTGGAAGATTTCGCAGGATTGAGGTTGCATCTTAGCAAAAATGCTTAGGGAGTTAGGGTCGACTATTTGAAACGGTTGCTCGCTGGTTACCATGCTTTGCTGTTATACAAATATTGAGTGGCTCAGCGTGGAATGGGAGGAATATTATCGCAAGGTAAAATCTGGACTTTTCCATTTCACGAGGCGAAGCCGAGTGAACTGGAAAAGTCCAGATTTTACCGAGCAATAATATTCCTCCAATTTCACAATTTAAAGCCACTCAATATTTGTTTTATATTAAGTGACATATGCATAGATCCTTGTCATTTGATATTTGAACTTTTATTTCAATAAAAAAATTGGTGGAAAATGTTAATTTCTCTCTGCCAAACCACCCCTTCACGAAACTGTTTGAACCCAACGCTGTAGCGCTGGCTCTTTGGAACAATACGCGCTACGCGCAACGCTGAACGCGCACACCAGCATGCATTTGCACACAAATACGCGTCATGGAACAAGAATTAACTGTGAGTATTTCCCATTCCCCATGGGCGAATGGGCCTTTTTGAGCCCCGGTGTGAATGGGAGCAATAACGAATGTCACGTGATGTGAATTCCACCAATCAAATGGCAAGGATCTGTATGTCGGTAAATAGCCACAAGAAGCACGGAGCCACATTTTGACTTATAAATATCGTTTAAATAGAGGCATTAGCGTGTTGCTACCGGTATTAGTGCGCAGGCATATGTACGTCACAAATCAACCACTAGTCAACGGTCCTGACCCGAATATCAAAGTCACCGTCTAGATACAATGCACGATCAATAATGAATAACGCATGAATTTCTACTCATTCTTAAGTGCACACACACAATTATACATATTTTACCAAGAAAAAAAGAGAAGTGACAAGAAACACCAATCTTTCTTTCAAAAAAACAAAATCAGGTAATAAAACAATTGGTATGCAGTAAATATAAACCACTTAGCAAATTCATAAATTCTAGTCAATAAGAAACAGGCTGCTTACATATAGACCACTGGTCTCAACCATGTCATATGTACCGGTAGAGATTATAAATGTGATAAAATGCAAGACCCCTAGACGCGAGATCACGTACCGAACGACGCATGTTGTTTCACCTGCCCTGGAGTCCTCATGCAATTTCAGGCAGGAAGTGAGTACCATTGCTCAACCTTAATTCATGCGCATGGATTACTTGCCACGTTTCTTCCTTTTTTTCCTTCTTTTTTCTTTTCAAGAACAGTAATAATAACTACACTTATAGATGTACAGTACAGGTACATTCATGAACACAATGCAGAGCATGGCCGATGCATTTTAATACACACTATCATGAACTCAAGGCGAGTCAAAAAGAAAGTGACCTGGATTAATGATTTTTTTTTTTAAAGCTATAGTCCATCATTTGCAGCCATCCGAAAAAGTAACTGGCGTATTATTGTTGAAAAACATACTTGGTTGAAAGATAGTAAGTGGACTAAACTCCCTGTGAAATTAGTCTTTCTGACAAGCTATCATTTTGAAGTAATCAATGAAAGAAGGCCTTTCCAACGGTACGTCTCTAATAAGACGCACCGTAGGAAAATTTAAATTAGTAGTTCGTTTTGTTATTCTGCGCAGCGCGCGCAAGCATTGGCACGACGCACAGGCGCGCGGTTGCTATAATTCGTCGGATCAGTGCGCGACATCGCGTATAGCTGCAATTCAAAACATGATTCAGCAACTTTTGATTTGAAATTGAGATCCTAGAATGCTGTTTTTCTCGGAATATACAGCTGAAGCTGAGCTGAAACTTCATCAGGTTAGTTGTTCAGTATCCTTCATTAGATTTTGAACACTTTTGTTGCTTCAAACGAACAAAATGCACAAATTACAAATGATGGTCTATATCTTTAAAGTAATCAAATTTGATACACCAATGAAGTACATGTATGTCTTGACCCTCCTTCTATTTAAACAGTCACAGACAGTCAAACTTTCCTTCCACTTATTCCCTGCTAATACTGGCTAGTCACCAGCAGTCAGATCAAATTTCAGGCAAGCACTGTGACTAGTCAAACTCAGTCGACAGACAAGACAAAGCAGGCAAGTTGTGGGCACAGCTGGCTTATCAATCACCAGGAGTCCAAGCATAGCTGTATAGAGCTACACAAACAGGCACGGCCAGTCAATCCTGCTTTATGTAGGCTGGGAAGTAGGCTTGGAATTCTCAACTACTGAAAACAGTCACTTAATTGTTTTCCACTGCAAGGACAACTTGCCCCAAAATGTATGTTAACATAAGAGGATTTTAAAGAGCATGTTCTTCCACTCATCTGAGAAAAAAAGAAGTTTACAGAAATTGATCCATACCGGGTAGTATCAGAAGTTAAATGTATTCCTTTTTTACAAAAAAAGAACCTATTTTTATAGCTGTCCATGGAATGCCATTGGAAACTATTGAGATACATGTAAGTGAGAAAAACAGACTACACACAGGCATTCAAATACGAACGTGATTTTATTCGTTTGAGTCAAGACCGAAACATTATTTTTACTGTCAGATTTTGTGTTCTGAATGAAGTCAACTCTTCTTTTTTTTTTCTGAAATATTGATGGGGATTTTTCTCTGTTTTTTCCTTTGCAAGTTTTCGTTCATTCACGGAGGTGGGAAAACGTACATGTTTCATTGTATTTAGTGGGTATTCAACAGCTCGTAGAACAGTAATACAGAGTGTCCTTATACCGGTACGTCAATTTCCTTTAATATATTACATTCATTCTTTGGCGATTCCTGTCAATTTTCAAGATTTTTGTGTCAAATATCGTGACAAAATATTACAGGAAATTTCATTTCAATTTATATTGAGTTTCCGTGCACACAATAACTGTGTTTACATCTTGAATGGCCAGACGTTGGAGCGCGGTGAGCAACGTTTGTGAAGCGCGCCCGCTTTTTGGAGAAAAAATTTCAATGATCAGTGGAGGACAGCTGTATTTTGTTATCTTATTATTGTCATACCGGTAACTTGGAAATAGAGTACATGCAAATTAAATCAAATGTTCACAGTTACTATAGTTAATAACATGTACTTTATCCCTATTACTTAAATTATGAAACAGAGTGAGCCACATCTTTCGACGGTGTTTTCACGAAGTGACAAAAACCTCAATACCATGCAAAAAGGTCATTCAGAGATAATCGCATTTGAATTTAATTCTTTTTTTTCAAAACACCTTTTCGACTAGTTTTTAGTTATGGATTTAGGAAATTCTTGCATTGTCAAGTAACGTATGCTTTGTTCTTTGCTGATTCAGAGTTGTTTATTAGAAGTCTCTCTTAATCAAACTGTAATTCACTAATAAGATAATAAAGATATTCTTCAATTTGTGAAAACAGCAAAACACAGAGGCCTCACTATTTTGTCCCATTAAGTTGTACACACTCTTTGTCACTTGTGAAAACATAAAACGTTCTAAGAAATTGTTACATTTGCACATCTGAGGTCACTGCATTTTGCATTATTCCTCTGGCCCAGCTAACGAGGTAAGTTTTTGTCACTTCGTGAAAACAGAAAAACACGGATTTCAGGCTTTTTGTTACATGTTTGTTTACGATAATTACAAAAGTAAACAATATTTCGCTTTGAAAATCGGCCAAATTCTTCTTTTTGTCAATTGCAATAAATTGGCCAGCAAAACTCAAAATTATTGATTTTGCAGGTTTTTGTCACTTCGTGAAAACATCGTCAGTCCTTCATTTTTAAGGAGCGCGATCGCGCAGGCGCTCCTACTGCGCTCCTCGACTGTCTCGAAGGAGCGCCAAAAATAGCGCTCCTCAAAAATCCAAAAGAGGGCTCGTCAAACACGGGAAGTTAAAAAATAAGAAGTGATAAAAACACAAAGGATTTTAAGTCTTAAGCTACACGTATTTTTCGTTGGTATAATGCCCAAACTCACGTTAATATGCTGCTGGACATCGCTAAGTAAAAATGAACGAACACCGAGCTCGTACGTACTGTATAAGATCGTGTGTGTACAGCGGTTGTATACTGTGCGTGCACAATCTGTATGTCGCATAGAGCTGCATGAAAACACGTGGGCCCGTACGTGCTAGTGCAGCAATGACTGGTTCCCGCTGCGCCGCGCACTAAGTCCCAATGAAGGCATGATGAAAATGCGGTAACCAGTCAACGTAATGGTCGCGCGGTGCAATGCACTGCCTGCCGTACAGTGTTTTGCGTGCAGGCCAAACGAAATAGACATCGTAAAAATGCCAAGAAAACAACGATTGAGAAGGACGATCTTTGCAAGCTTATTCACAAAACTTGATCTCTCTTGTCTGTGTATGTATTTCCCGTGTTCATGAATTTATTTTGAGGAAGTTTTACTGGTATGTGAAGTGAAACGATGCAGCGTGTTTCACCGAAATCCTATACCGTGAAACGAGTCTCATTGCCGGCCCACCACACACAGTGTATCACAAACGCTCGTACTAGTGCGAAGTTCAGACGTTGTTAGCCAGTTTCTCGTCGTGACTAGCATTGTGTATATGGCATACTTGACCTGCATTTTCCATTATTTTTAAGATTATCGACGGCAGATATTTTCGATAAAACTTAAGGCAAGTTTGTGTCATTTTGAGGCCCTTTTTGTATAGCTTTCGTAGAGCAATTGAAATAGTTCAGAATGAAAATTTCATATAATTTTAACGAATCTGAAAGCAAATTTTCAGTTGCTTTATGTGCCGTTTATTAACTCTCCATTTTCCAAGTATAATCAAGTGATGAACCAACTGACAACTGTATTAAAAAATGAAAGCCTGAGCAGTAGTCAAACCTTGTATTAATCTCCATTTAGTTAGTTTTTTAAAATAAATTTTTCCTTGTCTTACAGTTATACAGAGTATATGTCTTACAGAGTATATGTTATTATGCAAAAACGAATAATAATGCAGCCCTTGAATAAATCCTTATATTCAAAATAAAACAAAAACAATGTTAACCCGTCGTTTTACCGCTGTTTATCCGTAGATTTTAAGGAGGCAATTTGCTCTCCTCAAATATTTGAGGAGAGCGATTTATAGCTCTCCTGGATTTTCTTTAAATGAAGGACTGCATCGTCGATATATAAAACTATTTTATTTTTAAATTGGTCACTTTCCTTTTGACTCACCCTGTTTACCCTGAATATTCCCTAAAAAGATTACATTGGGCAAATTGGAAGGATATTTTGTCGAGTAATCGCTGGCCTAAGGATGCAAGATCTCAAATTTTGATTAAAAAATCTCCAGCTGGTTATGAATGTGTCTCTTCATGCGACTGAAATCGGTCTTTCAATGGTTTTCTTTGCGTTCGCCGGCAGACGTTGAAGTAATTTATTTACTCCTTATCAAGTTTGCAGCATTTTTTTCAGTGGGGGGGGGGGAGATTGTTTTTTCTTTTGATACTGCTAGAAAAAAATTCTTTAAATGACATATAACATGATACATGCACAAGAAACGAAACAAAATTATGAAAAAAAGGTCGGCAAAAGGTTGAAATGGCCTTGGATGAGAGTCCCCAGTAAATTTTATATTGTACATGTACTTTTCGTTTTTGTGTTGTTCACAAGAAAAGTTAAACTTCTACAGTTTAAAACAAAACCTCGTGTTGCATTTCTGTACTGTACCATAGGTACAGTGTACAAAACTTTGCACATAAGTGTGTTTAGTTGTTGTGTTAGTGTCTTCTCTTTTTTGGTTTCAGGTTGGAAAAAGTTGCCATTTCATCCCAACTTACATATTTCAATTGCAATTTATAACAACACAGCTACATGTATACATATCCGTACAAGCCACAACATAAACTTGTACTAGGTGTAAAAAAAAATGTCCAACCGGTATTTTTGATCATTAAAAAATCTGTTGTTTACCAATAAAATGAAACCAACATTTCAGATTATGTAAAGGACAAATTTTATGTAGTGAATTTCATTGATTTGTGCAAGAGACTGAGATTTTAACACATACCGGTATGTACAAAATACAGAATGTCGTTACAGCACTGGAGACAGTGGCTGAAGGCGCGTGCTGCGGCCGAAAACATCTACAGGATTGCAGGATCACCCCTTGATGTCATTGCACACCTCCTCGATTGTGTTTTGCACCAAACGATCAGGGAGGTGTGCAATGACATCAGGGGTGATCCTGCATTCCTTCACAAGCTTTCGGTCGCAGCATGCGCCTAATTCTGCCACTGTCTGCAGCGATATCAACATTGGAGGACACCAAGTCAAAAGTGGCAGATTCTGCAAGTGATTTCATTTTTTCGTGTGGCGTTTAAATCTCACCCTTTTGCACAAAGCTGATGAAACTTGCTCCACAAAATTTGTCCTGCCTTGTTTACATGATCTGAAATTTTGGTTTAATTCCATTGGTAAACAACAGAGTTATTTAGTATCAAAATCAGGACATCTTTGTATGGTATTCATACAAACACTACATACATAACAAACATGAAGCCTGTGCTTATGCGCTATACGGGACTGCTACTCTGTTTGCGATGTTTGCACTCATCCGTAGAAACAACGGCAGAAACAGACAACAATCTCGTGAGAGATATATCTTAATATGTCAGGTCTTGCTCAAGGGGAGGAGAGAGAATATCTCGCAGACTGTCACCGATGACAGGTGATTGATTAAATGATTCTCACGCTCGTTGTTTCGAGATTCCTCTGCGAGTGTTAATGCCGGGCATTAACGCAGCGGTGCCTGGACAATAGCGACCGGTAAATTAGAAGCCTGATTGATTTGTTGTGACGCAGTTGAATGTCAAACGGGAGAAAAGTCGGGTTACTGATCAGATCTGGTTTTAAATTTTACCTATCCGTTGGGAACTCAATCAATTACTGAAAAATCCAGACTCGTTTGGGAGTTCTTAAATTCTAGCTTTGACGCTGAGTCCCTCGTGTCATGGACGTAATTGTTTTCGTCCGAGTTCGAGAACATTTTGACTATAATCTACAATGTCGTCAGTCACAATTGACTTCAGTTGATTCAAATTTATAAAATAAAGAAGAAAATGTAAACATCTATCAAACTCCAATTTTTTGGGAGAGATACAATTTTAGTATTAAAACCCTAAACCTTCCTCAATCCTCCAAAGTCCTTGGGGCAATTTTGGAGGATTTTGGAGGATTGAGGATGAATGGTGTTTGAGAAACATGAGAACTTTAGATTTAAGAATGGTGTTTGAAGAGGAGGATGCATTTGAGAGGCAGGATTGGAAAGATACGAAGTTCACTCAACACCCTGTGTACAAACCCTACAATGTATGAGATTGGACTGAAAAATTGTAAGTGTTTTCTAAGAAAATGCTTGTATTTTCTCACTGCTCAAATTGACTTTGATGACATGAAATTGCTATCTGGGGGCTTGTTAGTCAATACAGAGGAAACTTAGTGAACTTTGTATATGGAAATCTTTCCGCAGGACTGTCTGATGATTTTGAAGGATTGAGGCGCTGGGTATCCTTCATTTGAACATAAGTGCAATATTTTGGAGGATTTTGGTTGGTTCCTAGCAAAAAGGGCCTAGGGAGTTATGAGACCCTGTAGCCAACCAAACTGCCCAGCCTGTTACTCCCTGTACTGCCTGAAACTGCTACACTCTAGGGAATAAATACAATGTAATACAATGTAATACAATGTACATGTATGCACAATGTAATACAATGTAACTACCATGTGCCACTACTGTTGTACAGACTGTGTTAAAGGTGCAGTAGGTACATGTAGGATTATTTGCTTTTTTTTGTGCATTTTGTTTGAAGCAACAAAATTGTTCAAAATCTTAAGTACCTTAACTATGGGTGCAAAACCAGTGGTACATTATGTGAAAAAAACCCAGAAATAGTGTGCAGACGTGAGCAAAATTTTCAGGTGTCTTGTAACTTCATGTCTGTTTCATGTTAAAAAAAAAAAGTGTACCTAGGGGCACCCATTTTGAAACCGCCTTCAATGTTTATTTTCTTCCAAATGATACCACTTTTAGACGGAATATTTTCACAGGGTATTTGACACCAGTCCTGTCTTCACTTTGGGCAAAGTCTCTGTTCTTAAGTTTGTTAGGTAATTTTTTTCTCGGGCAATTGCAAATGTTCTTCCGCGGCTTTAAGTCAGATAACCTGAGTTTCCATTCTAGTACGGTAGAATCCACTCAAAAGCAAAATTGATGTGCAAAGCTCCTGTCCCCCCCCCCCTTTCCCTGGTAAACTAATAAATTCTTGCATTACATGCCGTCTCAGTCTCCAGTCCCTACTGACTGCCAGAAATTAGTGGAAATTTGAGAGCTTTTACGTGATTTTTATCTCCCAAGAAAAAAAAAAGCTGTATGCCATCCAGCTGGGACCAAGAAAAACCACGAGACCCAATCTAACAAAATGAGGCAAATGTCGCCAGACTTGCTTTTACTATGGAGGGAAAAAAAACTAATGAGCTTTTTACTAATCTTGCATTGTAGGGAAGTCAAAAAGTAAGAGTTAACTTAATTACCTAAGTACATTGTCAGGCCGCAAAGAATTTGAATGTTGTAAACAAAATAATTCAAGAACTATAAACATTGGTCGAATATTTTTATTCGATGTGTTGTTCAAAAGTGCGTATACGTACCTTTTTTACTGCTAGGTAAATACATGTAGCAATTGAAAAAACAACTCTTATTAATTAATATGGTTTAAATTTAGAATTGCGTGGGAGTGCATCTAACCCTCCTATGCAAACATACATTCTGTGACAGGTTCTTTTCAGTCAAAATCAATCAAGTGACTGTTTTTAAAAGTTAAAAATTCCCAGCCTGCATAATGCAGGATTAACTGGCTGTGACTGTTTATAACTTGATACAGCTACCGGGTATGCTTTGACTGTAGGTGATTGATAAGCCAGCTGTGCCTACCACTTGTCTGCTTTTGTCTGTTGACTGAATTTGACTAGTCACAGTGCTTGCTTAAAATATGATCTGACTGTTGGTGACTAGCCTGTGTAAAAGGCATGGCAGGGGAAGAGGATTGATTTTTTGACTGTCTGTGACTGTTCAGACTGCAGTAGGGTTTAAGATGCAATTTGAGTGACATACTACACATCAAACTGAGGACTAAGGAATCCCGTTCTTCTACACATGACAAACTAAGTGTGAAATACGCCTTTAAGACTCATTTCGTAAGATCAAGTGTACCGGTATGTACATGTACACGAAAGAATGGAACATGTGTGGGAATACCTCCACATGTGAGAAACCGTTTTCCCCGGTTGCCGATCTACCGCTAATGGATTTGTGTAATCAATAGCCGGTATCCCGAGCGATACATGATCCACACATCGTCGGATTGATTTCGCACAAATCTCATTAATGTGACCGTAGGGACAAGGCCGCCGACGGGCTGGGAAAATAAAATTGCGCGTACGGAAGCTATTTTTTGGTTGGAATATGCAAAGTTCTACAATGTACTTACTCAGTTAATTACTGTACATTTTCAACAGCTCCCCCCCCCAATATATTTTGTTCTATATATTTTCAGTGAGCACTTATTTTCTGTTAAAGAATTGCTACGAATTGAAGTAAGCCCTACAAAAGTATACATGTAGGCCCCTACTCACATTTCAGAAGAATTTCTTATTCTTTTTCAAAGGCCTTAACGAGGTCTTTACAATACAGCAACATTTTTGGACCATGAAAAAAAAATATGAATAGAATTAGAAGCCATGGTCTTGTTGCATACGATTTTCTACAAAAAAAAATCTCAAAAACATGTTCCTTTAGGCCAAAAAAAAAAATCTCCGGTTTCTTTTACCTGATTTGTTTGCTTCAAATGTCGGCTGATGACTGCAAATGGTGCCCGACTAAACTACATTTTTTTGTTAATGTCTTTCAGCAAAAATGGACAGAACATTTCGTCAGCCTTTTCACGAAAGGACAAATTGGGCAACGGGGTGTTGAACAGTGGTTTTGAGAAAAACGGGTTTTAAGTTGGTCACTTTTTGAAATTTAAAGATTTCGCCTATTTTTGGAGCACATGTCAACAAATTTTTGATACAGATAAGTAAGCTGAGATCTTAAACTTAAAAGATGTACCAATTACAGTATAATAGAACAATTAATTGCGGTGTAATTCATCTCCATAGAGATTTGTCTGTTCGTGAAAACTCAAAATTCCACACGCCTGTTGTTTTGGCAAATTGCCCATACCCTTTGCCCAAATTCCTCTCTTCGTGAAAACTTAAAATCCCACACACGCGTTGTTTTGCCCTTTGCGCGCACTCAATTTGTCTCTTTGTGAAAACTAAAATACCTCACGCGCGTTGTTTTTGCCCCAAAGAACGTGATAGAGTTTGCATTGTCTCTTCGTGAAAACTCGAAATACCCCAGTACGATTCAGGTGAAATGTTCCCTACATTGATTGTCATGATTTCGTTGATTTAAACTGATTTTGACAAAAACACTTTGCCAAAAATTAATGTTCCTTGCTGTCCACTTAACCGATTCCGGCATGAAAAAGATTTTGGAAGAAATATGTTTTTTGGCCTAATTCGTCCCTTTGTGAAAACGCTGATGATTTGAGTCCATGTACATTCATGTAAAAACAAAGAAATTCCAGATGCTTACCTGTGGACTGGCATCAATGGGCATTGGACTGTACACCGGCTCGCTCATATCATCTTCCATTTCATAAGCCCCGCCTCCGTGGGAGGGATCTGCCGCTTGGACGAACGCCGGTTTGGGTTTCAGCGAGGGTTTGACCAACGGATCCGCCATAGTCGGAATCGGCCGGTCAGGATGTGACGGATCCCGCGCCATTCCAAACGGATTACGAGTGGCTCAACGCTGGCGGACACACGACATCGTTGAAATGACGAGGTTTTAGATTCCCTAGGTGATTCGGAGTAAATGATAGATCAGCCGAGCGTTAGGCCTGTGACCGGCCCCGTTGCCTGACAACTGGGAGACTTCAACCTCGCATGTCAGATAAAACCTCGCGCTCGCTTTCAAACTCCGTCCTCCACCTGGCCGTAACCTTGCCCTAGCTGAGATGAAATTGAGCGAGAATGAAGACGAAAAAGAGAAAAATAAGACGCTGTAGTCATGAGGAGTCTAGGAAATTACAGCCCTGTACGAGAGCATGTGAAGAGGAAACTCCCCCCCCCCCAACGATAAAGGTGTCCCTCCCTGTCCGTCTCCATATCTTAAAGTGGTTTCTTGTCAAACTAATGAACAACCGAGTGTCCTTGGACGATGAGGAAAGCGCATATTAAAAACCAGCGCGGGACGAGGGGATAATTTAAGTTGCGCGGGGAGCAAAACAAGAAAAATGGGAGAAATTCACAATTTAATTTTGGACGCGATCAGTGGCTGAGTGGGTGTAAAGGATCGGTGATTAAATCTGAAGCACACGCATGCACGCACATTGTTTACTGCATGTGAAAATGGCGATCTTAAGAAATGTCTTTAACTCATCAGAAGACGCACATGTACTGTACGTTGTTTTGTTTACACCCAAACCACACACGTTTGTTTTACATACGCTATGTGGACATTCCTTAGTTCTCCTGTCGTTAAGAAAACTCAGTACAAAAAAAAACAACTTTACTTAAACTGTGACAATATTCTTTCAACCCAATTTTTTTCTATGATTCCCTTAAGTTTTAGTGTTTCTCTTCATTTTGCTACGGATAAACCAGGGGTGTGAGTGGCAACTGATAAAAATAGCTGAAAACAGCTGAAAAGGGTGTAAAAAAGCTGAACTTTGGAAATCTCCTATACTTTTGTACACAGCAAGTGAGGGAAAAAAGCTGAAATCCAAAACATAAAAAGCTGAAATCAGCTTTAAAGCTGAGATTTCACACCCCTGATAAACCTTATCTAAAAATGCCTCTAAACCTGTTTTCCAGAGAGGGCGAAACGTTATGTGGACACGGCTTAGTCCACATGACGTCAACACTAGCTGCATTATGTGGACAACTGTTCACAAGTCCACACAGTGACTGTAAGACAAACTCACATAGGACAGTTGGAAAGGTAAAATGAAACACTAAATTAAAGGTACCGTCACGTATACTTGAATGCGTACAATCCATGAATTCATGCGTAATATGCCTTCTGGACAAGGATTGGGTGATTTAATTTTGGCTTCCGCAAAATATCCGGCAGGTTTTTTGATCATTGAGGGATGAAAATTCATCTCCTCAATCAAGGAATGGTGATGAGTGTTTTGCAGAGGAACTCAGTCTGACGTGTGAGGACGGCCTTACCCTAACCCCCTGGGCCTTTTTGCTAGGATGCATCCTCAATCCTTCAAAATCCTTCAAAATCCTTCAATTGCCTCCATGTGAAAATTGCATACAGCCTCAATCCTACAAAATCTTCTGTTATTACCTCCGACAGCGCCCTCTATTGCCGCACCTCCTCAAATTTTTGTACCAAAGAATGGGGAAATTGCACCAAGGCAAATGATGGGCCAAAAAGAAATAGTATTCACCTAATTGTCTGTACAATCCAAGCTTGAAAAAAAAAAAATGTGTCGCTGCATCAATTCCGGGACATTGGTCTGACCAGAGACCGACTATTTTTTTTTTTTGGCTTTAACAAGGTAACTCAAAAAGTTATGGAAGGATTTGCATGAATTTTTTTTTAAAATAGGGGTGGTCCTTGGTACAAGAACAAATCGATAAGATTTTGGAACTTGTGATCTGGGTCTGGATCCAGGATTTTTTTAAAAGATTCTTCACCATTTATGCGAGTATTTCTTTTGGGTGTACTGACAATATGACGGGGAATTGTTTAGCCTTGGAGAAGGTTAAATTGCGCTTTCTGAGTGCTTTCTAGCTTCTTGAATTTGTTCAGTGGAGGGGTGACCATTGCCTCAATCCTGCTAAATCCCCCAACAACTACTGTCAAAATCATATTGAGGCAGTAACACTGATATCCAATTGCTGGCTTATTCGATTGTGCCGTCAACGAGAGGCCACAAAATATCCTCTATAAAATGAAGGACCTTTTTTTTCTAACTTTCCAAAGTCCTGAACATACCAGGTTTTTACCTCAGTATTGTTTCTCAACTCGTCGAAACAAATTTAGCCTGTGGTCGCTGCAGGGTGCCGGGGAAGCACATGAAACATAACACACTACACACTTCTGTGAAGCTTAAATGAATGCTAGCTGCGAGCACAGTTGACCTAGAAACGAACGCCGGCGTTAAAAGCCAAGTTGCCCTGGCCGGCTACTAAATGCATCCGGAGCGAGACCTCATTCCGTTGCCCCGCATTTCACCAAATTGGGAGTTAGCATAAATGCAATTCTCTCAGGCAAGGTCGGGAAGGCACACAATTTGTGTGCACTGTAACAATTTCCCTTCAATGGCGAGAAAATTGGGAGAAATTCGGAAATTCAATTTGCGACACGAGCCTGGCGATAAAAGCATCATATTGAAAAAAAGTGATAACAAAAAAATTGAAGATGCATTTTAGAGATCGATGAAGACACATTACAGAAATCAACGGAAATGTACACTGATTTTTTTTAAGTGCGTGCATTTGGAAACTTCAACAAATGTTGATGAACTTTTTTTTATACATGCACATGTATAAATGGAGTTTATTAAATGAACATGTTCAAAATTTACATAAAATTTGGGATAGAATATTGCAACCTGACGCCGCTTTTTTCTTTATATGTCATCTCAATGAAGGTCAGTCATTGCAAAAATGATAAGACATGAATCTGGGACTGAAAAATATTTCCCATTTTGGTAGGAGATACCCGGTACTTAGAAAAATGTCTTGACTCTCCATAGACTTTGTACACAACCGCCAAAGTAGCGTCAGGTTGCATCATTCTTTCCGAAATTCACAATAATTTCTTGTAATTATGCAGATCGATGCATTATTGTCATTTTTTCTACTACTATAAATACTGGATTTTGGATAAAAATACCCCAAATTTATTTTATTTTTATTCCCCTAACCTCAAGCCTATTCTTATCGTACTATCAGGCATAATTTGGTTGTCTACGTCTTTCTCGCTTGACGACACTATCAATATTCACCAGGTGATGCCGCAGCGATTGCGTTGTAGCGATCATGCACGCAAGCACGCGACGCGGGACGGTACGGCACGGCTGCATTGTCAGACAGCTAAGGTCCCCCCTCGACCCTTTCCGTTCGGGTTTTCAAATATTGAAGTGCCGGGGTAATTATTCTGCTGATCACAGGACTTGGTGTGAAGTATCGCCATCTGCTCATTCGGCAGTTGGAAAAGTGTCTGTGTTTAATTAATGAAACTTTGCTGAGTCCCGCATTTACATGAAAATTGTTTTGTGCAAAGCTTAGAGTGTGCAAAAGAAATGTACATTTCTTTATAATGTATGCACTGCACAGCCAAGGGGCACCGTTTTATGGGGAAGTTTTCTATCTACAGAGAAGCATTTGTACTGAAATTTACCAAAGTTCAACATATACATGTAGGCCCATGTTCAACGTTTTGCAAATTTGCAGTGATTTTTCAGCTACATGTAAGCAGAGAATGGTGTTTCACAATGAATTTATAATTTACATCATGTTTGTACATGTACATGTAACTAAAAAACTACACATGTACACGTTCACATATTGAACAAGTCAGGTGTGTTTACAAACACAAATGCCCCGCAACCGTGACTGTTCCCATGACATAACACCACTCTTTTAAACTTCAACTTACACGTACCGTACCCGAAGTTGGTCACATGGAACGTTCATTGACAGCATTAGTGTCTTCTGTAGGTTTTATATGAATTAATCCCTAATCCCTATGATGTCAGAATAAATATAAGATTTTTATTGTTTTAGCCACTGTGACCTTGACCCTAGACATTTCGACCCCCAATGCGATAGGCCTATTTGGATTACCAAGAACGCCTACAAACATTTGAAGTTCACATGTGAAGAATTTGCAGTTATTTTCTTTTGTTTTAGTCACTGTGACCTTGACCCTTGACCTTTCGGCCCCAAATGCAAAAGGATTGTTAGGATTACCAAGAACAATACACAAACCAAATTTGAAGTTCATATGTAAAGTATTTCTCAAGTTATCGCGCTGACAACATTTCTTTTGTTTTAGTCACTGTGACCTTGACCCTTGACCTTTCAGCCCCAAATGCAGAAGGGTTGTTAGGATTACCAAGAACAATACACAAACCAAATTTAAAGTTCATATGTAAAGCATGTTTGTACCTATGTGAAAATCTACACTTGTACATCCCAAGTACAAGTTCACATATTGAAAAATTACACTCAATTCCAAAATGTATGACAGTTTAGCATTTAATTTCAATTTATTTTACACACACACACAAAATGGTCCAGTAACTGTCAAATAAACTAAAGTCTACCAACCCCACCATCTCTGCCATTGTCTGCCTGTCAAATTAAACAAAACAGTCAAAATACAAAATCAAGTGACTGTTTTAATCAGTTGAGTGCTCCCTGCCTTCATAGAGCAGGATTGACTGGCTGGGACTGTTTATGTAACTTGATACAGCTATGCTTTGACTGTAGGTGACTGACAAGCCAGCTGTGCCTACCACTTGCCTGCTTTTGTATGACTGAATTTGACTTCACTCTGTGCTTGCTTGAAATATGATCTGACTGTTGGTGACTAGCCTGTGTATGCATGGCAGGGGAATTGGATGGAATTTGTTGACTGTCTGTGACTGTTCAAACAGTAGGAGGCTTAAAGTCTACCGACTTAACCCTCCTGCTGTCTGAACAGTCACAGACAGTCAAAAATAAAATCAATCCTCTTCCCTGCCATGCCTTTATCCACAGGCTAATCACCAACAGTCAGATCATATTTCAAGCAAGCACTGTGACCAGTCAAATTCCATCAACAGACAAAAGCAGCAAAGAAGTAGGTACAGCTGGCTTATCAATCACCTACAGTCAAAGCATAGCTGTATCAAGTTACATAAAACAGTCCCAGCCAGTCAATCCTGCTTTATTAGGGCTGGGAATTCTCAACTCTTAAAAACAGTCACTTGATTGATTTTGACTGAAAGGACAACTTGCACAGAATGTAGATACGTTTGCATCATAGGAGGGTTTTAATACACATTCATAAATACCTCAGACAGTTTAGCTATTCCTATTGGTCGAGAGCCCGTCACGTGGCCAGTCTTAAACGGATGATAAAGACATGGCTAGCTGGTCTTAAACACTTTTCCAGTGTCACATAAAATGTGGACTCCTAAAAATCCAGCGCCTCTTACCATTTCATTGGTTGAACGTTCACAATCCTCACGTAGGCGTGCGTAACACTACCAGCAGGTCAGAATTTTATAGTTCTAAATTCAAATTGCAACGCCCCAGGTGCGTTCTGCGCGACATCGCGCAGATCATGCTACGCGCGCGTCAATCTCCATAAAAGGGTTGTTTACATCTTACTCGCCAGCTGAACACTCCATTATTTTGCTAGAGGGATGTTTCAAAAAGCATGAAGTGAACTTGTTGAACAAAATTGGGATTTTTTGAACGAATTATTTGATATTTTTTTACTGCGGCTCGGGTAATTATCAGCACCCAGACTCTAAGCGGTCTTAAACAGAGTGATAAATACTGACCAAGCACACATTTATTCCCTTGTAAAATACATTGTACATGTTATGACCCAAACTGCCAGTAAATAGTACTGCGTATGCAGTTTGCAAAAATCCTTCGTTAAAAATTTAAAATATTGGATACAGAATTTCCGATGCAGCTGTAATAGACTACAGTAAAGAACATACCGACATGACAATTTGCATTGTCGTGCAAAGGCCGCTCTTCCGAGACTCCTCATAAAATAAACATTTCATATATTATTCATCTCCCGTCCAAGTGACTCAGAGAGGAAGAAAATATTGTTCTTAGCATCTGATCAGAACGAAGAGATTCCGCGATCAAACGCTCATTTCTTATTGTTCAATGATGAATGACTAAGTGCATGCAAAGATGGCCAGGACGTACATTAAGTGGAAGGCCATTAAACCACCATTTTGGCTGTAAAAAAGATTTTCATTTTAAAGTGATTTTTGTCGTCTGACCAAAAAAATTAATGTCTTGGGGAATCTACTGTTAAAGGGAAAATACGTCATTTGCAAACATCAAAAAACGAAATGATCAAATTATCACGAAATACCTTACTGAATTGTTAGGGACTGACAGTCTAAAGCATCCTTTAAAATCGTGGCTCCTGGTGGGCTGACATTTTCAAGAAAAACTGTATTTTTCCAACGCTGGTCGGCCGACCAGCGTTGGAGAAAACTGGCTTTTTTCAAAAACTGTTCTTAATTTTTCATATTTAGTTATTCTGACTTTTCTTTGCAATTGATCACACACCTGTGAAGGGGTACAAGCCTGCTAGACTGATTCTCTGACCTTACAATTCCCCAAAGTGTATTAATTGCTTCGTTTCATCTTAAGTGGGGTCAGGGAACCAGACTACAAGAACATGATAGGTTTTCTTGGTTTTTCCAGCATCTACAAGCCCAAAACATGAAACAAGTCAGTTTAACAATATTTTATATAACATACTAATCCTCCAAATCCATTTATTTCTGAAAATCGCAGCAACAGCAAATGTTGTACATGTACATTCCCTTTAAAACTCACTCCAATTAGGAAAAGACCTTGGATTATAAAAAAAAAAAGAGCTAAATAACGTGTAATCATTCACAAGTAAATCCTAATTGTGGAATTAATTTGATCAAAACGCACACTTGCACCTGCCGACATTACTTGCAGATGATCATGATTGCGAACCGCAGCCGTTTGACATGTTTGATTGAAGGGCCATTTTTTGGTCGCTGTGTGACATAACATTGGGCTCGTCTGATTTGTGAAGCTTTACCCCTTGTTAACTACATCTGACATATTACTATCACTGATTTATCAGGTTAGTACTTTTTACTCCCTACCTCAGAGTATACTTTCTACTTTCACAAATTGTGTCAAAATATTAAGAGGGGTCATCAAAGTTTGGTCACATTTGTGACACCTGACGTAAAAATGTTATCCGGCCCATATTGGAAATTCACGCTTTTCTCCAAAGTTCTAAGGACACACACACCCATACTTATTTTGGATTAAAACTATAAAGTCTTTTGTGATTTACAGAATGCAGAAACAATATACGCCCTCTGTGGTCACGTGTGTGACATTTTGATCGGTCACGTGTGTGACATTTTGTAATTAAAATTATGCTAATATGTGCACAAAAAGACCAACTTATGAAACTTCTTAAGAAATGTGTGTCTTTACTTACATGTACATGAACAAGCAACACTTTAGTGAACAATTAAGTTTGTGTTACAACTTACATCACATTAAAAAACTCCCCCCCCCCAAAAAAAAGTGATTTAGGTCCAATTTCTGAAGAATCGCCCTAAACTGTAAATGTCTTGAAAATATTTTGCTGCAGAACCAGCCCCCTCCCCCTTAAAGCTGATGTCTGGATCCGCCCCTGGAGAAGGTAATGTGAAATTCATAGTCAATGTCCCTTTTTATAATATTCATATTAATGTGGTGCTTATAGCGCTTTGTATCAAAGGTCTCAAAGGGCTTTACAATTATTACCCCTGTTCATCAGGCCATGAGACCAGTTTTTGCAGCAGCTCGAGATCAGCGCATTCTGGTCTCTGCCTTCACAGGTACGGTACCCATTTATACTCCTGGGTGGAGAGAGGTAATTGTAGTAAAGTGTCTTGCACAAGAACACAAGCACCATGTTCCCTGTCAGGGTTCGAAACCCCATACATATACCACAGCTTGTGAGTAGAACACATTAACCATTGGACCACAGCACTCCATGTACTCTCCATGCTCTTCATCAACCATGTCAACAAATCCTTTTTTTTCCCTGGAACTTTATATATCTTGACAAATTCCGAGTTGATTTTTGTTTACACCTTATTCAGGAGCGAAATTTATAGCAATGAAAAAAAACATACATCTTCCATGAAAAGTACATTTTGGCAGTTCTATTACATGAATGGTTGCACTTGTCATCCAGCCTGTCGGCCAGGCCCGACAGGCTACAGACTTGGAGGATTGGCCAGGAACGTCTCAAGTCTGTCGCAGGGAAGTGATAACGAGGATGTCACTTAACATGATGGAGACTCACTGGGGCTAATAACTGTTGTTAAAGGCGAACACTGTGTGGTACATGCACATAAACTGATTTCATGGTACTAAGCCGATAATTTTGCTTAATAAATTAGCGCTTAGCGAAAATCAGCATAACAAATTCACAACCAAGGCAGAATACATTTATACTCGTATGTAAATGTATGTCTGCTTTTGCTACACAAATACTTTCTGTGCTGAGTAAATTTCTCTTGTTAGCAACTCCATATAATTAGACTCAGGGCTCGGAGCAAATTTCATTGATTTTTTTACAGCTTAGAAATTGGCTAAGCGAATAATATAATTTGCTCAGAAAAAAAAAAGGTTTGTAGCAAAAATGCTGCGTGATGCAGAGGCACATTTATTCATTTGTACACCAGTTTTCATCGGTTGCAATGTGTTACCATTCAGCACTCCAGACTCAAGAACCATTGAGATTCAATCAAATGAGTCTGGGAGCTACACGTAGATCTAATTAGGCCATCAGCCTTGGGGTTTGGTCAAAAAATTCCCCCGCCAAAAATTCCACGCCCACCTATTTTTGATGTCGACTAGTGTGGCACGACTCCTAACATGCCTAATGTGGCGCACTTTGATTTGTCCCCTTTAGTTTCGTGCTAGAGCAAAAGTTTTATCTCAAATGTAAAATTTTTTTACAGTATATTTTATCAAGCTATAAATCTTCCCATTTACCATGTTCACAAACCTTGAGTTACCCACATGTACCCGTTACAATGTTAGTCTTGCAAGAAATGTTACTTTAGCGCGATTTTGTAACATTCTTGGGTTTATCACAAGGCTTACAAAACACATTGCAGCATAGCACGGCTATCGTAATTTCGTAAAATTCAGTATTATGTTCCAACCGTACATCTTCTCCAATCAAATTAACTGATCAGCTTCAGGACGGAGTCCCAAGAAAATAAATCGATACGCACTCTGACCCTCAAGCGATTCAGGCAAAATTAGTCTTCGGCTGCTTCCGTTAGGTCACATTCTCAATTTTTTTTTCTTGGTCCTGTTAAAAACTTGCTTCTTGAATTGTTCAATGACTATCACATATATTTTTGGACCACTTTCCGACTCCATGTACATTGTACATGTTTAACAGGTACCAGTACATATTTTTGCTTTTAGAGACAAATATGGATGTGCAGAGTCATTTTTGATCAGCCATTGGGCATCGTAAATGAGTAAAGAATTTGACAAGTGCTGCACCGCCTGCACGTGTTAATTAAAAAACGATTGTACTTTTTCATTGTGTCCTTGCAGTTTTTGTGTCAAGTTGATTGGCCCTGGCATATATACTGGTCCATTTTGATGCTATTTTGAGTTGACTACAAAAAAAATAGACACATTTTTTTTTTTAACTGCTACAGTTAACTGCTCTTTTTTTTTCTTATCAATATAACAGTTATTCAATTTTTTTCAGAATGAGACATCAAGCAAAATATCTACCAACGTTTATTCGTTGAATTAATTTCTTAACAAAATTTGAATTCGTTGCTGCCCGACAATACAGGGGCTCTCCAATTGGGTTCATTTGTACACATAATGAAAGCCCTTTTTCGGCGGGTTGTGGACACACAATAATCAGGGGAAAAAAAGTACTTTATTCGAACTGCAACTTTTTTTTTAATGAGCACAGGGTATGCACCTTTAATATCTCTGAACCTATAGTCATCACTCAACAGCACCAAATTTTGACTTCAACACAGCTGAGATGTTCGCTGGCATTTTATATAAATCTTCCCCATCAAAACTGCATTTTGATGGAAAGTACACAGTGCACAGTGCGTCAGCAATTTTCCCTCTCAAGTGGCACCCCAAGGAAAACATCAGCGGGTATAGAGTACACAACATACACTCTGTGGCGCTACACGGCGAGATAACGACAAATTAAAGCGACGTTGGTGAATTCTGGCAAGTACGAGTATATGTTCAAATGTCTTCATGTATGCTGACTTAAAGGTACATGTCAGCATACATTTGCTTTTGCTAAACATCCTCATTTTCAGAAATAGGGGCATTTGGGGTTTTAGTAATTTTTAACACTAATTCCGTCAAGGCATTTTTGCTACGATGCAACCTCAATCCGGCAAATCCTCCAATTGCGCAGCCTCAATCCTGCAAAATCCTCCGTTATTTCTTGAATGTGGTCCTTGGAGGAGTGACCACTACCTGAATCCTGCAAAATCCTCCAGCAATCACTGTCAATATGCTGAGGCAGAGACAGTCACATCCTGAAGCAGTGCGGAGGAATTCAAATATAATCTAGGCCTAAATGTATGCACGGCTGAGCATAAACAACACAAGGTCCAGCCCAAGACCTTGACACAGTGCATCCTCCAAAATCAGCCACATGTTGTTACACAATGACCTGTTTAAGGTTTTGTGTTTATAGATGCTGTTCTAGTGTACACAATGTAGTCTGGTTCCCTGAACCGTACTTAAGACGAAACGGGGCAATTTATAGACATGGTTGGCAGGTTAGGGAACCAGACTAGCTGGCTTGCATCCAAGCTAAAATGTGCTAACCAAACAAAATGTGAACTAACAACATTATCCATTTGGTCAATTGGGGGCAATATTTGAAGAAGAAAAAAATCAGTTTTTTCCAATGATGATAAGCCAACCACCATTGGAAATTGATAAATTCCACTTTTCTTGAAAATGACAGCACACTGGCAGGTGCCATGATTTCACAGGATGCTTGAGACTAATGGGGTTTTCGAAATCTTTGCTTCCGTCTTCGTCTTCGGCTTTGCTTCAGACTTCTCAATCACTGAGAGGCAAACTAAACAAAATATTCCAATTTTTGGCTTCAAATCAACCGATTGAATGTTCCTGAAGCATAACAGGCACCAAAATGTAGCTGGAGTTCCAGAAGTTGGGGGCCTAAAATCTCCTTAAGCCGAAGACTTAAATGCTCTATTATTCACTTACAGTCAAGTAAGGTACTGGTATTTCAAAACAATTTAGTTTTGTTTTTTGATGTTTGCAAATTTATGTATACACTACCATGACTACCTTTGATTACCCCTGCATATTTCAAGCGTTCACTGATCCATGAGTGATTCTGTCATGTCTATAGGAAGTTGGTTGTCCGCACCCCCCCCCCCCTCAATTTCTCACAGAAACAAACCAGCCAACATCCGTGGAGGAAAAAAAAATCGCATTTCCTTGCAATCCCACCCGAGACAGCCACGCAAATTACTGATTAACTCTGCAAGCTGGCGGGCAGTGCAGGCAAACCGGATACACCATTGTGTGATCCCCTGTTTGAACTGAGATATCAAGGAAATGGCTAGTACAAAAAATGTACTTCATCAAAACATCATCTATAGAGTTACAGGCAATTGTACTGAAGCATGCACATGTGCTACCCTAAGGACATGAAGGAAGAACTACACTGTAGTAGTGATGGCAGAAATCGGAGATTTCAAAATCCAGTTATCCTAATAACGGTAAATACGATTTCAACTTCAGTTCCCATTCAGCTCGAGGGCGCGCTAGCATAAAGTGACGAGTGAGGTGCCACATGCAATGCCCTCCCAATGACTGGGTATAGTTTGCAGGATTCAATGAACGCTGGGCCTTTATAAAAACAAGTACCAAGCAGTACAACCCACGGCGGTCCCACGAACCTACAACCGCGAATTCTGCGATGCAATGGGGCGTGATCTAACATGCAATTTAGACGCATGCGCATCAGTGTCAGAAACTGCAGGTATTCCATAGAAACTCACTGGCAAAGCTGTGTTACATGCGTGGCAGGGAAACATTAAAGAGGTTGTGGAATGCTGGAAGACATTTCCGTCATTTTTCGGGTATATGTAGCCGAAGGTGTGATGAAATAAAAACGACTATTGTGTCTGTCATGAATGAGTACAAAAGGTACTTTTGAGAGCTGTTTTTCAGGTCCTGTAATGGTCCTGAAGGTGCAATTTGTGTAAAAGTCGTCGTCGGGGGCAGCAAACAAAACATAGTAAATCGTGACGTAATAAACAGGACTCCCGATGCAGCGTAGTATAAACAAGTCCTGTTTATTACGTCACGATTTTTCTCATTTTACGAAGAACCCGACGACTGTTGATTTCAATTATGCGCTCGCCGACCAACAAATTACTTGATGAATTTCAGTTTTATAAACATATAAACGCACATTACAAAAGAATGGGACTTTGTCATTTTGATATATGGGTCTACTCTACAATAAAAAAAATATAAAAAACAAAACGACTTTCAGCATTCCACAACCTCTTTAACCGGGCAAGTAATGTGTCCACCAACCCACCCACCAACCAACCAGCATAAGCAGCTCAAGCCCACGACACCACCTTGGGGGAAAAAACACTCCAGAGCTGTAATGTTGAAAAATTGATGGGAACTCTCTGACCAATCGAATGGGCAAGCTATTCATGAACCAAGAAGACCGCCAGCAAACGAATGAGTTTACAATCAGAGACCATGGAGCAAATTGGGGATGTTCCAGCTGCTTTCTTTAGCCTGTGTCACAAATTCATCTCATGGACCCTTTAAGGTTGCAGACCAGGCAGTAAATAAACTGCCACAGACCCCAATGATAAATGCCCCCACTTCAACAATTCAGCAAAAATACTCACAACTCTCCAAGCTATTCGAGACACACATTAAATTAAAGCTAATTTCATCATGTTTCATTTTCTTTTCAATTGTCGGGGGGATTACATGTAACTGATGACTTTTAGGAGAAATTTCCATCCGAAGATGATCACCCCTAAAAATGGTCCTGAAGCCCATCGCCATTTTGAAAATCGACGCCTGCACTCCATTGCAAAATAGAGCGCTGTTAGGGTTCCAATTTCATCTAAATTGCACAGAGCTACAAGCTCACAGTCCTGTGCACGGCTTCCACCCATATTTTGTACAAACCCTCAAGTTCATGACCCACAACATGCTCAAATAACGAGGGCATGCAAATCTTGATTTGGCCGGCGTAGGCAATTTTGGACTGATTTACTGGCCTGCAACCTTCAAAGGACGGACGCCATCTTGAAAAATGAGTACCGGAGCACCGGCAGATTAAAACTCGCTGCACAAAACGATCACTATCACAAACAATTTCTGTGGATCCTGCAATGTTCGTTATAGCGGCGTTCCACTGTGCTAGGAGTGGCAAAATGCTAAAAGGACTGGTTCAAGTTTAAAGGGCATTTACCGTATCGCTGACAGCTCTTGCAATTGACCTTTACAATTTGCATTTGATACGATGAGTAAAACCTGATCACATGTCACCGAACGTTAAAGCTTCGGTGTCTCGGTTAGAAATGTAAGACTTTGTCGAAGCACAAATCCAGTTGTAAATTCCAATATGCACAATAATTATCAGTGTACATGTACAATGTACACATGTCCAAAAGTATTTTTGGTTTAAATAATTTTGGCGTGTTAAAGGCAACACAACATTTGCTTTTGCTGTAATTTTCAGAAATGGATGGATTTGGGGATTTTAAAGCAAATATTGTGTACACTGACCTGTTTAAAGTTTTGTGTTCATAGACGCTGGAAAAACCAAGAAAAAAATGTTATTCTTGTGGTCTGGTTCCCTGACCCTACTTCAGACGAGACGGAGCAATTTATAGGGGAAATCGTCAGGTCAGAGAACCAGACTAGATGGCTAGCACCAATTCACAGATGTGTAACTGATTGCAAACAAAATGTGGACTTACTCAAGTTGGTAAATTGGGGGCAGTATTTGAAAAAAGTCAGTGTCTTTCCAACGATGGTCAGCCGACCATTGTTGGAATTTGATAACAAAATTCCACTTTTCTTGAAAGTGACTGACAGCACAGCAGGTGCCATGATTTCACAGGATGCTTGAGACTACTATTCACTTACAGTCAAGTAAGGTTTTTCATAATAATTTGACAGTTTTGTTGTGTGATGTTTGCAAATGTTGTGTATATTGCCAGTTTACACACAAAATGTCAACTTTCGCCATGATTCACTGTGAAAAAAAGTTGACATTTGATGTGGCATGTGTATGCAAGTGGGTAATTAATTCCAGCGTTATGAAAGGAAGTGTAATGTCCTTAACAGAGCCAATTAACCGTGATATCTAATTAATGATTTTCAGAAATGATCCAGAAACTCCTAGTCTGTAATCTCCTTCATTACTAGACGATTTGGAAAATTATACGTTTTCAGGTTTATTCACTGAGCTCTTAAAGGGAATGTACCGATACAACATTTGCTTTTGCTGCAATTTTCAGAAATAAATTGATTTGGAGGATAAGTATGTTTTAGCAAATATTGTTACACTGACTTGTTTCACGTTTTGGGTTCGTAGATGCTGGAAAAGCCTAAAAGACCAATCATATTCTTGTAGTCTGGTTCCCTGACCCCACTTAAGATGGAACAGAGCATAGACTTTGGGGAATTGTAAGATCAGAGAATCAGTCTGGCAGGCTTGAAGTCTTCACAGGTGTGTAATCAATTGCAAAGAAAATGCAGACAAACAAAATATAAAAATCTCGGAGCACTTTTTGGAAAAAAAGCCAGTTTTCTCCAACGATGGTCGGCCGACCAGCGTTGGAAAAATACAGTTTTTCTTGAAAATGTCAGCACACCAGGAGCCACAACTTAACAGGATGCTTTAGACTGCCATTCCCTAACAATTCAGTAAGGTATTTCGTGGTAATTTGATCATTTCATTTTTTGATGTTTGCAAATGTTGTATCTTCCCTTAGTTTAAAGCTCTGTTACGGACATTACATAATGCTAGCTAGAACTGCCCAAATAGTAAATGTGCATGTCTGTACGCACACTGAATGTGCAAACTGTGAGTGCCCGTGACAAGGCTCCGTGGTACATTATGGGAATTCCCTAGATCCCAACAGGACGAGAGTAAATCAATTCCAATTAGTTTAGCCAATGCTTCCGCTACATCCCTCGGGAAAACCACAGTACATGCGCAGGCAAACATACCCAGCAAACGTCGATAATTTGTGATTTCATTATTTCCAATTACACGGAAAACTGTTTTTTTAAAAGCTTGGACAAAGTACGACAGTAACCGAACATGAATGTGTTGTCAATATTCTAAAAAAAGGTTGCAATCATTATTGAGTCGACCTCGGTACTTTGAACCCTTACGGGAGAGGGTGTAAAAACATGGACCATATCACAATGGACTTATATCGCGTGGAACATTCACAGGGTTAAATTAAGACCATGCTCGGGCGATATTCTGATTGTTCAATGTTTACTCAGGGTTTACTATATTTCATTTTGTCTAAGCAAAAATGGATACATACACTTAGTGTCAGCTGTAAGCCATTCTAGGCAGGTGAAGAAATTCAACCCCAACTACGTGACAGTTCATACAAAACATGGTTGGCTAAAAAAAAAATTTGAAAGATACATTATTTTCCGTGACCCAGATCTTAATAAAAACATTATTTTCCGTGACCCAGATCTTAATAAAATACAGCCAGTAAACATTGTGAAACACTAAATTTTTTGTGATGTCCAGATCTCCGAAAATTCACCTTTAAGGCATTGACGCATGTACACCATTTGAACGACAGGGGGTACACTAGAACATGAATTAATAGTATGCATCATGCGAAGGGCCTACTCTCTGGCTAACAGAACAGCAGGAAGATACATGAAATATTCAAAAGTCTTCCAGGCGTTTCAAAGTGATGCACCATCATGCATGCAATTTACATGCATGTACTCAGGGTATGTGCATGAGCAACGCCTTCACTGTGCGGTTTGTCACATTCTTATGGTTTTGACTGTGAAGTACATTTACCGTACTTACATTTACCGTTTGTACTTCCCAAACCAAAATGTTAGCCAGCATTTTGTGTCGTGCCTTGAGGCCACTGCCATCGACCGGCCAGATAGGCCACTCCGATACCGAAAGGTCAACACCGGCTACGAAACCCAAATGTAATAATCGCCAAAAATTTTCAGCCCGCGCAAAGTGACTGACTTGCCATGTGCTGTTTTTTTTTAAAGTTTTTGCGCAAGGCTCCGTGGGGAGTTTGCTGTCGTATCGTCTAGCGTTTGCAGCTTTCAGACGTTGTGTTTTTCAGTCAAAAACAGACCAGGTTTTTTTGCTGGTTAGTCCTTTTTGTCTGTTTTCCCAGTGCACAATGAAATGTCACATCGCCGATAAGCCTGTAGCGATCATTTGATAAGAAATTCCAGGACGCATCATCTTCAATAGTGACCTCTGTCGACCGTCACCAACATTGCCCAAAGCTTGAATTTCAAGTTAAAATCTAGTTGACTACGAACTTGTAGGCTACTAAGTACATGTCTGCGTGAGTGTACCTCACAATGTACATGGCACTGAAAAGATGGTTCACAATGTACGTATACATGTACGGTACATACACATACTGGAATGTGTATAATACATCCTTGTGGAGACATTTCTTTCTTCTCGTGTACAAAAGTTTTTGGAAAAAGTAGTTTCAAAATGCTCTTATTTTACCCCGAATTAATTTCTTTGGCTGAAATTCGGACTTACTATTCCTTTTCTAAAACTCTTCCATTTGCGACACATCAACATAGCTTGGAAATTCCTAGTTTTTGAGTAAAATCCATATCTTTTGTGAAAACCTTGTGGAGACGTATTCATCTATAGAAATTGCCCTGTGGAGACGTACAATCTTTTGTTCCCCATGTACACATGTCTCCATCAGCTGGCAAAATGAGAACATGCAAATGAAAGATGTAAATTGTTTTTCCATAAAAAAAATGTATTTAATTGCACAGTTTTGTTTCGTTAAGTAGACATATCAACAATAAATCTGAAAATTGACAAATACGCCTATTACCCCCATTTGGTTGTTTGCATTTTTCTCCACTATGGCCTGTGCCCAGTCCCGTCTCATTTTCCCTGAATGCCTCACAAATGTACTGAGCATACGGAGCACAATTTAAGGACAAACTTGTCAGATAAAAAGAAAATCTGACTATTACGACTAGCAAAAATATACTTTGGAGACTAAGGCCAAAAAAAAAAAGTCTCCGGTTTCTGGTATGCGCGCGCGTCGCCGTAGCCATCTGCGTTGGCAAAATGAAAAAGTTTTTTTTTTCAATGAATGATGTCTCAAAACTGCCAAACTCACTGGTTTGACTGGAATCCTGCTGCTGCACAATTTTAACATGTTTTTAGATTGGTTATGGTCGAGAATAAGCTTTATGTGGCCTCTCTGGACTCCATACTTGCACTAAGTTTAGTCGGGCACCATTTGTAGTCATCAGCCGACATTTGAAGCAAAAAAATCAGGTGAAAAGAAAATTAAAAAAGCCGCGTCGCCGCACCACTTTTTGGGAAAGCTCTGTACCAGAAACCGGAGACTTTTTTTTGGCCTAATGTACATGAAGTTTGTACCATTCAATGCATAATATTCTCAATACCATTACACGTTTGCACGTGATCGAGTCAGAGTCCACACAATATTTCCTTCACTTGCTTCCGTTCACGGTCTACTGACAAAGAAAGGCAAAAATAAATATTGGCCGTATGCCAACATTCAGTGCAACAATAGCCAAAAAAAAATTCACTTTCAAACAAACTTAAGCCTCATCCAGAAAAAGAAAATGGCAAATTTTTCCAAGCTCCAAGAACTTCTTTGTATGTCTACTAAATTTCTACAGCAATGACTGATTACATGTTGCACTCTCCAACAAGTGTTGGCACGAGCTCGCAAAGCCTGCCAGAGCTTCCAAATTGAACTATGCCCGACACCGAAATCCTGCCTCTTAATAAGAATTACTTCAAGCAATGACCCAAGAATAAGTACAACTGACCCAAGAATAAGTACAATTGACCCAAGAATAAGTACAACTGACCCAAGTGAAATGGACCTTTAAGCTTGAACTTGAACTGCCGGGCAGAAAAAGTACAGGTTAGCCGAGGTCAAGGAAAAAGTGCACCGACCATCTCCAACTAAATATACAGATAATTAAGACAGACTTTCTCAAAATGAACAACGCAAGACGCCAATTTCTGTGAGCTTTAGAGTTTGTCAAATATACTGTGATTATATTTTTTCGTCTTGTGCGGAGACAGGCTTGCGGATTTTTGATTTATTTTTATGACTGGACAAGGCCGCGCTTTTATTTGTTTCCTCCAATTAGGCTCCAATTGAGGGAATGAGACAGATGAATTTAATATCCTGAGTTTGGGAGGGCAGGCGCCGCGGCGAAGTGTCAAGTCCGCTGGGGTGGGTTTCCTGAGCGGAGGGAGAATGGCCGTGGGGCATTTGGTCTCAGGCAGTGGGGGGAAGGGGGCGGTGGGGGGAGAGAGGTGGGGGAGACTGTGTGAAAGGTGGGGAGGAGTGGTTTGGAAGACCAAAAGAGAAATAGAGTCCAACAATTGCATGGGGGTTCTTAACTTCAGCAAGTCCAATTGTCTTGTGAATTTACCTTCTTAAAATTATAATTTTTGAGATTCACAAGGCCAAACAAAAATAATAATCTGTGTTTCAGGTAGGTCTAATCTGACTGACCCTAAAAATTTGGGTGTACAATGTTCATAGGGTGGGCAGTAAAAAGTTTGTTTATTTTTTGTTTTGTGTTTTATTTATTTCATTGTTGATCTTTCTTTTGAATTGTATTCATACATACTGGTACATGTAAATGTTTTTGGAAGTGATAAAATACCCCAAATACAAGTCTTAAACATAAACATGTGCTTATGGCAGGATTGATACACATGTTAACTGTAAATGCATGTGTTATACTGTTAACAAGATAGGGGAGTCAGGTTGGCGTAGCGGTACTTTCCTCGCCTTCCACCGCTGTGACCCGAGTTCGATTCCTGCCCGGGCCAATATGTAGATTGGGTCTTCAGTCCCTGCCTGATTCCATGGGTTTTCCTCAGAATATTCGTCTGGGGTTTTCCTCCTACCTCTAAAACTGTACATTCTACACATTGTCTTCTCTTTACTGGACCCCATGGGAGACCAGTGGATTGATCGAGTGAATGGGCCACCCAGTTAAAATAAATTCTTTAGTCACTGTACAGCGCCCAAAACCGCCCTGCCTACATGTATAGCCAATTTGAGATTTCGCTTGTGCATACATGCGCCAACTCGCCTTGATGACCATATTTTTGGATTTATAAGCAAACCTAGTCTGCAAACACACGTTTTGTGCGAACGTTTTTCCCACTTAGCTTGGATTTCTTCACATTCAATGGTGTAAAAATAGCTGGAAACAGCTGAAAAAGGTGTAAAAAAGCTGAACTTTGGAAATCTCCTATACTTTTGTACACAGTAAGTGAGGGAAAAAGCTGAAATCCAAAAGCTGAAATCAGCTTTAAAGCTGAGATTTCACACCCCTGTATATTCCTGAATCCTAGGCCTATAAAAAATTAATGATGCCAGTAGAAAGGTGAAAAGTTATGCTGTAAAATTTCAACCAGCGTACATGATCATGTACCGGTATGTGTGTAGTAGGGCCTACGTGTTTTCACAGCTTTTAAAAAAATACAGCGCAAATATCGACACAGATTTAGAGAGCATAGTTCATTAGCAAATCTTTCCAATTAGGTAAATCTTTATTGAGTTATGGCCAATTGAAAACAAGTGCCGCTTTTCACATCAATTTGCCGTTGCGATACACTACCAACGGGGCGCCCTCACGTGGGTTTGTTTATCCAATTTCTATCCCACAATTCATTGTACACACAAGACTTTGATTTGGCTGTAGTTTCCGAGATCGTCCAAGTACTCAATGGTTTTATGGTTTCGTTAGTGAATAAACACAATGAAATACATGTACAATGTACTGTAGTACAACTTAGACAGTGCTAATGCCAGGTTAAAGGGAAGATACAACATTTGCAAACATCAAAAAACGAAATGATCAAATTATAACAAAATATCTTACTGGACTGTTAGTGAATGACAATCTAAAGCAAACTGTAAAATGGTGGCTCCTTGTGTGCTGACATTTTCAAGAAAACTTGTATTTTTCCAACGCTGGTCGGACGACCATCGTTGGAGAAAACTGGCTTTTTCTCAACAACTGCTCCTAACTTTTCATCTTTAGTCATTCTGCATTTTCTTTGCAATTGATTGGACACATCTGTGGAGCGGTACAAGCCTGCTAGACTGATTCTCTTACCTACAATTCCCCAAAGTCTATAAATTTCAATGTCTCATCTTAAGTGGGGTCAGGGAACCAGACTATAAGAACATGGTTGTTTTTCTTGGATTTTCCAGCATCTCCGAACTCAAAACGTGAAACAAGCTAGTTTAACAATATTTTCTATAGCACACTAATCCTCCAAATCCATTTATTTATGAAAATTGCAGCAAAAGCAAATGTTGTACATTCTCTTTAAATCAATAAATAAATGAATGCATCACACAAGTATTGCATGCAACAACAACAAAACATTTCACAAATTAAAATGAAGAGGGAAACAATGAGATTTTACCACCCACCCACCGAGACGAGTTATTTTGGAAAGAATGTTGCAACCTGACGCCACTTTTTTCTTCATGAATCTGGGACTGTGAAATATTATTTGTTAGGAAATAGGGCCTACTTAAAAAAAATTCTTGACTCTCCACACTACTGCTGAAGTGGTGTCTAGTCTGGACATTTAATAATACATTCAGTCTTTCCAAGGTTTCACTTGAACTGCTGCAACTGCAAGACCAGACTGCAGAAAGCACTGTGAAATTACACTTTTCATTACATTTATTTATCAAATTCACGTGCTTTCCAATCATTATCTCACCTAGTACCTGCAGAATTTGTCAAGTATGACTATGAATATGAAGTATCATTCAATGTCAAAAGCTGTGATTATTTTATGGATTCCGTTCACGTGACACTGCACTGATCATGATGTGATAGAAAGACCGATAGAAACGCGTACATCTACCCACCAACTCAGCTCATTGTCGGCAAAATGGTCGGAGAAAAAAAACAATGCAAACACCAAATTACAAGCTCCGAAATGAAAATACTAGATAAAATATGAAAGCAACATACCTTAGCTTGGTCTTGGTGGTGAAATACTGCTGGCTTTTCTTTCCTTCCGCCAAGAAAATAGTAAGAAAACTGCATCAGTTGCAGCAGGCGAAACAGCTCCCACCGTATTGGTTTCTATTTTGCTACCAATAGAGGGCGCCCTGCATAATCTCAAGCGCCGTAACAAAAAAAAATACTTCCGAGTTTCACCTAAAAAAAAAAATTGTTTTTCAATTGTTATTTTCCTAGCAATTTAAAAGTTATTCACAAATTCCACCGACGTTTAGCTACTGAATTATTTCTTCACATAAAAGTTGAATTATTGGTTGCCAGTCATGCCAGATAATAATTCGGCTCTCGCAAACTAGGGTGGGTCACCTTTTTCAAGTAAAAATTTAATGAATTTAGCTTTTCCAGAGCTAGAGGGTGACACTTGTCTTGCAGACGACCAAAATCGATTAAAGTAGTTTTTCCGTTAAAACGAATCATACAAATTGAAAATTCAATAGGAAAAAAAAGGTGATTTTTAAAAAAAATTTATAAAGATTATCGGGTTTACATCTTTAATAACTGCATCTTTTCTTGTTTTTAACTATCTAAACAACAACAACAACACTCCTTTAAATGTACATGACGAATCTTTTCACACCATTTACACGGATTGGTGAAACAAGACAATCAACTAACAAGGCATTGGAAGTCCCTCCAGCCAAAAAGGAATGTTATGCCAAAAGTTTCGCTGTGAGTGGTGCGAATAATATGGAATAATTTGCATGAACAACTCAGAACTTATATATAGATTCCTTAGGTACATTCAAATCAGAACTACCCAACGCAAAAAAGTGAGTGACATTTCGTTCAAAAATGCGCTGATCTACGGAGCTATATATACTTGGTTGCCATGGTATTAATTTGCAGCCGGATCGGGAATTTTGCCGTGTTTTATTTTACAAAAGGTTTTTTGTGTGGGGTTTTCGCCCATCCCGTGATCAGTAATTCATGCCTTATAGTTGAATTATTAAAATATGTACAATGTATATAGTTTTTGTTCAATATTTCTGAGAGATACATCTAATTGTATAATTTTTTTGTTAAAATTAATGTTTGTTGTATACTGTTCCTTATGATTTTAACTTTACTTAACATTGTTTAATAAGTTGTTATGAATGCAGGGCCCAATGGAAACCAGTTTTGAACTGTTTGGGCATACCCGGCCCCTGCATATGGATAAAGAATGGACTAAATCTCGTACGCATCGATAATAATTATCATAAGGGAAAATTCCTTCTTCAAAATGTAAAAGCCAGATTTTTTTAAATGGCAAGATGTTTTATGGTCGATAAAAAACATGTCAACTAAAATATAGCTTGTTTTGAAACGATTTATAATGCAGTTTTGCAACCATCACTTGCATTATCTTATGAAAAAATCTTAGCCTCAGTAAAAAAATATCCCAACTTGCTTTTCGCTTCTTTTTTTTTGCTAGTTTGAAAAATTTAATAATTCGACAATAGTAAGGATATTAAAGATATACTGTAAGTGTAAGTGTTTATAAAAAAAATAAAAAAGTGTAATGCACGAAATATAAATATTATAATCATGGCGAGTATGATGATTTTGAGGGTGAAGCTGGTATCAGTTAATTGAGAGATCGTCATCACAATTATTAGTAATAAGCCTAATACTTCAATCCTTTCGCCATGAATAAACCAGACTCGCTAAGCCCAATCAATTTGTTAATGTACTGCCGGGTGTCAACGATTACAGAAAAACAATCCACATTATGATCATAGTTAATGGCCTGATGAGTCAGGTTACGTGGTGATGGATGAGTCATTCATATCATTATCATTATATGATCGCATCACTAGTGAGCGCGAGCTTTCACCAAACCACGGCTTCTGTTTGAGCTCCGGCTCCGCGCAATACAGCATTTTTAGGCCCTGGAGATGTTCAATATTGAAAGGTTTACACTTTTTTTTGTTTCGAGAACATCGATAATTCAAATATCAGATATAACCTTGAAGTGTTTTTACTTCAAATTGTCGTGTGACAAAAAAAGGATTTGAGTGCTGATTCGCAGTTTGTTGCCGAAGCTGAGCTCAGCAATGGGTTTGAAAAGGAGGTGTAGTGTCCTAAAGGGGCGTGCCTGTCGCTGGGGGGAGGTCCTAGGGAAATATAAAACACAAAAACCCTCCGGTAAATGGCGCAAAAATTATAATGGAATTTGTCAAATCATTTTGATAATACTCTTTGCCCGGCCTACTATCATACTGCTGAGTAGCTGTAAAAAAAAATACCACCACGCTAGTTACGTGTTATTTTACAAAGCCATACTTCCACGTTGCTCATTTTACATTCAACGACGGTAAAATACCCGGAAAAATACGTGTCAATTGTTAAATCACCAAACAATATACAAAGAAATCACAAATTTGCAAACTGGAAGAAACTTCACTTTATTATTCAAAGTGCCATTGATGAGTTGTCCTTATATGGTGCGATTGGTCACGACTCTGGCTTTTGATTGGCTAGATTTTTTAGCCCGTAGGAAAACGTCACAAGTGCCCGGATGTCCGCCATCTTGGAAGGAATTGTACGTGAAGTGGTTTTCTTTCGAGTTTTGGGCGCAGGTTTCTCATTATTTACTCCGGGTAGCATCATCTGAATAACAATGGTAAGTCGCAGATGCCCTTTTCTGTGTTCGATGTGCTCTAAAACAAAGTAGTCCGTAAAATATCTGAGCAATTCGCGCAAATATCGCTGCGTTTTGTGCGAATGGGCTCCGCCCGTGGCATTACCGATCTCACTCGATAGAGGGCGCCATTAAATTTGTTGAAAACACGGGGAATGTCCGGTGTTTTCGAACCTAAAATGTGTGGAATATGAGGATTTTGATTGAATAAAATTATCTCCCCTTGCAATAAAATCGGTTATTAATTTTCCCTATACATGGAGTAAGTGGGAAAACGTTTGATTCTTAACAGAATCATAAAAAATAGTCGAGACTCTACCCTTTTCCACCATTTTTTTTTTACATGAAAATGAATCATGCAATGTACAAATGAGGGTGGGGCAAGGCCTGGTTCGGCATATAAACAAAATAAAACACAGGGATATTTAAATATATGTAAAAACTAGCAGTACATTGTACTAACAATTTTGCTTTAGACCAAGGTTCTGGTGCTTAAAACTTCCATAACCCACAAGTAAACAAAAACTCTTAAAAAAATAAGATAAATATAAGAACAAACAACTCGCACTCGACCCCCTCCCCCTTTTTTAATAAAACAAATTGCAATTTCAGCAACAATGTACAGCAAACAAGGAATCAATCTGTCACTTAATTTTCTCATTTTCTGAACAAGATCACAGAAGTTGCTGTGTGGTTATTTTTTGGGTCGCTGCAACACTAGCCCAACTCAAGAGTTTACATCATACATGTAGTGGATTTTTAGATGCGTGGCCTAGCCAAAGACCAAACTCATTCAAATAAATATTTTTTGGACTAATTACTGTCCAGTGATTTCTGTACTTAATTTCAGTGATTCCTGATAATTATTTTGTGGAAAGTACCTTTAAAATTTTGACCTTTAGTTCCCTCATGGCGGACTGTCATTCACTTCCTGGTTCTGTTAAAATTTATTTCCTCAATAGAAAATGTACAGTGACTGTGAATTAGCTTTGGTGTTTGTGTCATGTTCCCCTTAGGCCCTAGATATCATTGTGGGTTTTATTTACAGTTTTTCAAAGACAGCAAGGCACAAAGGGTTAATAATATTGAAATAATTTACAAGATTAGTTCCTTAAATCGATTTCTTTGGTTTCAAAGTAATTCATGACATACTCGTATGAATACTGTACATGTACGCTCATGGCATACATTAATTCAACGTGTTTTTCTTTGTAAGGAAACAAAAACAAATGGTAACGAGCTTAGGAAAACACAAGTGACGAAGTAAAACAGGAACTCTGTGGAATTGTATTTTGATATGTATGCACTTCCTAATGGACTTAACATGTTGTACATGTAGGGTACATGTACATGTTTGTGTACATGGGCATGCACATTTCTGCAAAAATATAATTGCAGCATAGGGGTGGCATTTACAGGTAGTATTGTAACTGGATACCTGATTGGGGGAAAAACAAACATGGGTACTCGGGTATCTGTTAAAGAAAACCAACCCCAAAGTTCAAATCTCGGAAGTTGCTGTTGAGATTGTTCATAAAGGTCCGCACCATTAATACTACCACAACACAGCATCAATACAGCAAGATACAAGTGTGTACAGTGAGCTTTATATTATAGCTTTACGGTTTACAGTGCAACTTTCACGAGCGTCATAAACTTGAAATACGTTTTGTTTTCCCATGTAGCCTGGTTTTCATTTTGAAAAATTTCCCACAACTGGCATTCAAAACCTTTATTTTTCATTGTCCGAGAAGTTAAAGTAATTTGTAAAGTTGGTTACGGGTGCCCGATTCCAGAATCTGGAACTGGTTCCTGACATCAATGGTCGGGTACCCGGTTCCAATGCACAGCCAATATTGCAGCATGTTTTATTTTTCCTTTTCCCGCTTTACATCTTACAGGAAATCACTATTCTTCATATTTGTGGGCAGAGGTTTAATTTTCTGAAAAATGCACGTCAATGTTTGTGTACATTATCTCTACAGAGTTGAACAGCCATATTTATGAATGGTCTACATTTTTAAAAACTTTGGACATGTCCTTGGTTGAGTTTTATTTTCCACCTTTAAATCACATATCGTCACTTTCCGGTGCATAATTCTGAAGAAATTAATTTGAAGTAATTAATTTAATATCATGTGCTTAGAGTCGTAATCAGTCACAACGTGATGTGGCCAAAAATTATTAGTATTTTGGCAAAACTATCATAACTTCATCACTTCGTGGTGCATTCAGCAATTTATTTGTTTGTTTGGTTTTTTTGGGGGGGGGGGGATGGAAAGGGGTAACTCAGTTCTCTCAGTCTAGAAATGAAATACATACATGTACATGTTTTAATGCAAATGTAACATTGTAAATTTTGCTGCCTTTTCTTTTCCTTCTTAGGGTGATCTGGACAGACAGCTGGACTGTGCCTTAGACTTGATGAGAAGGCTTCCACCGCAAGAAATTGAGAAGAACCTCAGTGACCTTATAGACTTGGTAAGCATGGTGAAGACCAATTTGCGTTGGGTCAGCGCATGGACTGATGGGGGCGCTCTTTAGGTCTTATTATGCGAATGGGTGAAGGGTGCTAATATATTTTACTAATGGCAAATATGAAATGAATGGCGCTCGTACGTCTGTGTTTCGGGGCTAGAGTAGGGCTGGAACAGTGAAAAAGACTGATTTTGCTAAGCCGCGACCCATGATGTTTTTAGCCAATCACGGCCGTGACTTATGTCCGACATGCATACACAAATGTCCGACCTGAGTGTATTTGCATATGGCATGCGTGTCGGGAATTTGAGAGTGACTTCTGATTGACTAACGATGACTGAGATCGACATGTGTTTGAGGTGTGATTGACATGTAGTTGACATGTGGTTGACTTGTGATTGACTCGTGATTGTCATGTGATGGGCGTGTGATGACCTGTGATTGACTTGTGACTGACTTGTGATGGACTTGTGATGGACTTGTGACTGACTTGTGACTGACTTGTGATGGTCTTGTAACTGACTTGTGACTGACTTGTGATTGACATGTAGTTGACATGTGGTTGACTTGTGATTGACTCGTGATTGTCATGTGATGGGCGTGTGATGACTTGTGATTGACTTGTGACTGACTTGTGATTGGCTGGTGACTGACTTGTGATTGATTGACTTGTCATTGACTTGTAGTTGACTTGTGACTGACTTGTGACTGACTTGTGATTGACTTGCGATTGACTTGTGATTGACTTGTGATGACTTACAACTCTTGTACTTTTTTAGGTACCGGATTTGTGTGAAGACCTCCTGTCGTCCGTGGATCAGCCCCTCAAAATCGCCCGCGACAGCTCGGCAGGCAAAGACTACCTTCTGTGCGACTACAACCGAGATGGGGATTCCTACAGGTGGGTGGGGCAGAAAATGGGGGGGGGGAGGGAGGGAAGGCTGTAATTCACAATGATTCACACTGACATTTATTTGTTAATCAAAAAAATCATTTCACTCACCGGATGATCGGAACATTTCTTCCAAAATCAGGTCACCGTGGAGCAACAAGTACGACCCGTCGCTTGAGGACGGAGCTGTTCCTTCGGACAAGCTGCGCAAACTGGAGATAGAAGCCAACATTGCCTTTGATACCTACAGAGACTTGTGAGTAAAAAGAAATCTCCCACAAAACCCTGACGGAATATTGATTGGTAACCCAGGACATGTCTTCATAGAATCAATTTATTCAACAGTTCATACATAACTTTTCCATAAACTCCGTACCCAAGTTCTCCCATCAATGGCTACAAAAGGAGAGTTGGGGGAGGGGGGGAGGACGATTGGGAGGGAATCTTGAAAACATCGCTTACGGCGCCTGATGTTCATGCGAAGACGATACAGGTGCGTACTTCGCGCAGTGCGCTGGCGCACAAGTATGCGCATGCAGTGTGTCCATCCCATTAGGAACTTCAAAAGTGGTCGCAAAATGTTGTCTACTTTTTGTAACCCTTCCTGGATCCTGGAAGGATTTTTCGTTATGAAGTAATTTTTCTGAACCAGATGTAAGTGGCACCTTTGTGCTCTCTGTCCGATGCTGCAGGTACTTTGAAGGGGGCGTGTCTTCCGTCTATCTGTGGGATCTGGACCACGGCTTTGCCGGGGTCGTCCTGATCAAGAAGGCTGGGGATGGGTCCAAGACCATCCAGGGGTGCTGGGATTCCATTCATGTGGTTGAGGTCCAGGTTAGCTATGAGTTTTGTTAGTCACAAGTTAGTTACAAATCAGTCACAAGTGGATCATAAGACAGATAATAAGTCTGCTGCATGTCAATCACAAGACTGCCACAAGTCAATCACAAGACAGTCGCAAGTTAATCACAAGAGAGTCTCAAGTCAATCACAACACAGTCTCAAGTCAAGCACAAGACAGACAAGATAGTCACTAGTCAATCACAAGACAGTCTCAAGTCCATCACAAGACAGTCACTAGTCAATCATAAGCCAGTCGCAAGTCAATCACAAGACAGTCGCAAGTCAATCACAAGACAGTCACTAGTCAATCATAAGACAGTCGCAAAACAATCACAAGACAATCGCAAGTCTATATCAAGTCAATCACAAACACATGTATCACAAGTAGATCAGAAATTAATCAAAATTCAATCTCAGGCCAATCACAAGGAAATCACAAGTTGGTGTCAATTCACAAGCGAAACAAAGCCAATCTGAAGTCAATCTTGAGTCGGTTTTAAGTTGGTCTCACGTATATGGCAGCTAAATCACAAGTCCACCTCATGCCAATCACAAGTCAATTGAAAGTCGATGTGGCTGTGTGCGCATGCTTACTACATCAACTACATGTATGCAAGTTTTCTCTTGTAGTTAGAACAAGCCGTTCTTCTGACCATTAATTAATCACTACGACAGCTGCCCTTAGATTTGCACCAAAACAACAACTGAATATTCCAATTATAATAATAAATATTCAGTAGTGGCAAGTAAACATTGGTAGTGAATATTTTGTTCATTTATTTTTGGTTTCAGGACAAGTCGAGCGGCCGCAACGCACACTACAAGTTGACGTCCACTGTCATGCTGTGGCTACAGGTAAGCGACACAAAATATTTTTCCAATTTTTTTTTTGATCCCTTGCCGACTTTAATTTTGATGTACCAAGAGATTTAAAGATTTGTGAAATGATATCGAAGAGATGTAAGGCATTTAGAGATGTCGACAAACCCTCGACGTGATTTACAATTTTTTGATTTGTGTTCGCAACAGACCAACAAGAGTGGTTCGGGGACGATGAATCTGGGCGGGAGCCTGACACGACAGGCGGAGAAAGATTCCGCCGTGAGTGAGGCCACGCCCCACATCTTCAACATCGGCAAAATGATTGAGGTATCGTACCACAAGATCCGATAATTTTTTCCCAAACGGTTGAACCGATTTCCGCTTGTAAAGGAAACAAGATCACGCCCCGTTGCATTGCAAAATTTGCGGTCGTACAATTCGTGGAAACGCCGCTGATTGTACCGCTTGGTACTTGTTTCTAATAAACGTTTGAGCTGCTGGGATGGCAGACATGGCTTGTTCACTTGTTCTTGCTGCTTGCAGACGCCATGAAGAACAAATTGGGTTTGAAATTCCGTTACTGAATTTTTGTTTGTACAATATCAAAAAGTACATGCACGCGAATGAATCTTGCATTGATTTTTGTGCCGAGTAAAATCACCGTTTATAATTTGCATCTTCATTTTTTAAGGAAATGGAGAACAAGATGAGGACCACACTCAATGAAATCTACTTCGGAAAGACAAGAGATATCATTAACGATTTAAGGTGAGTGACCGTTTTAATTATGCGCCACGATAATCAGATATGCTGTATAGAAAACGGCTGAATCAATTTTTAGAAAACATATTCGCGCTTCGAGGGTTCCATCATGGGTTTTAAAAATCTCAACATTTGGGATCGAAATTTTTCTCACAAACACTCAGAAAACACTAAGTGTTCATGAAATTGTGTTGTTAAGGCAAAATTAATATTAAACAAAACTCATATTTTTTTGTAATGTTAGGAGCGTTGGTAGCTTAAACGCCATGGATCAACAAAAGCAGATAGCCAACGAATTGATAAAAAACTTCCAGAGTCGCCAAAAATAGGTACGTCATCCCCCCCTGAACCAGCATCATCCATGCGATTTATGTTATTACACTCGATAAGTCTCTAAGAGAAGGGGGATTTTAGGGGTGGAGTTAGGGGAGGAGTTAGGGGAGGGGTTTATGGATATGAATATGCATTGGCTATCTAAATTGCACACCGACGATTGAGGGCGTATATATCAACCTTGGTGAACACCACAGAATTGTTTGGGTTATTTTTTAATTTTTTGTTATGCACAAATATTGGTTTAGGGGATGACCTATTTTTGGCGACTCTTGAGGTTTTGTAACAATCGACTTTTAGAATATTTCTCTGTGCTTAACCAGTTCACGTCGGATGACGTGTATACACGCAAAGGTTTTGCGGTATTCGGAACGGATGACGGATAAACACGCAACGAGCGAGGCCGGAAATATCTGTCAGCGACCCGCTTGCAGCGAGCAAGGCCGGAAATATCAGGGTGTGCTACCCGCAGATGACGGCCTGAACCCGTCTGGCATCGAGGTTCATGAAAAACAATCTCCGGTCAATGTCAAAATAATCCCGGCATGAAGTGGTTAAAGGGTTCCATCATGAAGGAAAATAACCCAATATTATACAAGTCTTTTTTCTTTTTTATTTGTCAGGAGCGTCGGAAGCTTAAACGCCAAGGGTCAACAACAGCAGCTAGCCAAGGAATTGTTACAAAACCTCCAGAGTCGCCAAAAATAGGTGTGTCATCCCTCCTAAACCAGCATCGTCCTTGCGATTTATGTTATTATACTCGATAGGTCTCTAAGAGAAGGGGGATATTAGGGTGGAGTTCCAGAAAGGGGAGGGGTTTATGGATATGAATATGCATTGGCTATCAAATTTGTGCACTGACATTTGAGGGCGCTATTTTTCAACCTTGGTGAACACAGAATTTTTTTGGAGGGTATAATTTTTTTATGCATATGCGCTTCGTTTTCAACAGATGTTTAATTGCCGACACTGAATACATTTTTCTGTTGGTTTAAAACAATTCCAAGGGGATTTTATCAAATTTTCATACAGTTTTGGAGCAATTTTGGGTTTGGAAGATATATATTAGTTGTTTCATGAAAGACTTGTATTTATTCATTTTTTATATACACATACCCCACTGTCACATGAAGGCTAAAGTTTCACTATAAAAATTGTATTTACATGTAGGAATATGAGAAACAAAATGGAGGTAGAACAAATGATTTAGAATTCATTCCAAGCATTGAAAACGATACTTCTTTTAAAATTTACATTTTTTGAGTAAATTTTTTTCGTAATGCCTTTCAATTGCCTTTAACAGGCTTGCAAAAAAAAAATATGGTTAATTGCATTACTAACTCGCTATTAAAGCCTTGTGTTTATATTATTAACCGTGTAAATGTAGAAAGGATAAAAAAAATCATGTGATTTGAAGATCGTTTTTGTTTACCCAAAAAAATGGATTAAGAAAGTGGATATTTAGTTTAATTGTGTATTTTGCGCTCTCGATCCTAGAGTAAAATCGTTTCCTTTTTTTTGGATGAAAATTGCAATGGAAAAAATTATGGCATGTGTAGGTCTATATTTCTTCCAAATGAGGGAAAGTGGTACAAAACAATATAAGTTTGTTAACATTGAGTTTGCCCAACTCTCGATTGCTAGTATCTTGCAGGAAAACCAATGAGGAAATATACATGTACTGGTGGTGTAACCCATTATGGCCTTATGAATGACTTTTGGTTACTTATACTACATGTACTTCTCTTTATGATCATGAAAAGTACATGTTCCAATTTTGCACTGTATTTCAATGCGTCATAAAATGTGTGGCATGTTTTTTTGCAAAGACTTTAGTTTCTAAACCCTTGCGTTGATTGAGGGCTTACATGCATTCATATTGCTGTTTCGGCTTCAATTTCATTGCAATGCGCAGATCATGAGAGTTCATGGAAAAAAAAAAGTATTCCCTTAACAATGAACTTAAGCAGTACAAAGATTCAGCACACATATTACAAAACGTTACTTGAAGAAAAGCTGTCCAAACCATAAAAATATAATTCGTTTTCACTGCAGTTGTATTTTAAGCAGAACACTTCTGCTGAAACTCACATTAACTTTGAGACCTACTTTTGAATAGTGCCGTGCAAACTGGTCATGTAAGTCTAGGTTCAGATACGAAACAAATCTTTCAGATAATGCATGACAAATTCCGACACCGTTATTTTCTGTAGTAAAATGCTTTTTAAACTTTGCAATGTCAACTTACTATTAGGGCTGTTCATTTCGGAATAATTTAGTATCTGTTTACTCGAAACTGCGTTCGACTGAATATTCGGATATTCGAAACTGCCACCTGCAACTACGTGCTGCGCTGGTAAATAACTGCATGCAGAGCGTGTGAAAATGTGTGCGGCGATCGATATGGGGTACGGGAGTGTTTTGCAGCAAGTTTTTTATAAAGTTCCGTCAAGAGCTTTAACCTGCTGAAAGGATGTGAACAATGTACCGTCGTTGATCAAAAAAGTTACCGTCGACAAAAAAGTGGCACCTGACAATAAAGCGCTGCAACTTAATGATAAAATAGCATCACAGTCGTGTGTATGTGTGTAGTTGTTTTTGTTTTCGAATATTTGGTTGAGGCTCGAATATTTGACCGGCATATTCAGGACAGGCTGGACAGCCCTACTTATTGTACATTTTCTGTTATGCATACACGTGTACCACATCTCGGATTCGGTTATGGGTTAAATTTCTTTTGCGTTGCAGTGTAGGGTTTAAATATTCACAGAGCATTTTGCGATATGTAACATTAATTTTTGTAAAATACAGTCGAGTCTCGTTAATACAAACTTGTTCGGACCTAGCCAAATTGTTTGTTATATCAGAATTTTGTATGAAGAGGAACATCAGTCCCATTCATTGTGCATAAAAATGCACAGTCGGGACCAAGGCTTTATGTTTGTTATAACCAGAATTTGTATTAACAGAGTTTGTACTAACAAGAGTCGACTGTAATGGTTACACTTTCCCAACATCAGGGCTGTAGAAACTGTAAAAAAAATGCTTTTTTTTTAACTCTGTTTTTTTTTGCCGATATACTAGCCTGTTTATTGTAGCATTACGCATTTCAAAATGGCTACTTTGTGCAAGAAAAACAAGTCATTGTAGACTCTGCCGACAGAATCTATCCGAAACTTTGCAAATTTTCAACAATTTATGTAAAATTGTAATATCGTTTGCGTTTGATTTTTGCAAAATTTAGTTTTTTATTTTAAGTATCTTTCAGAAAGGTTCCTGTAATAAATATTATGAGTGTAAAAAAAACAGCAATGACAACAAGGAAAATTTGATGACGTTTTGCAAAACTGTTTTGTTTAAAAATTTTCATGTTACTCTAAAAAAAAAAAATCAAATGGGATGATAAGTTTTTGTTATAAATAAAGGAAAGCAAACCAAACAAAATGTGTTCTCGCTTATGGATTTGTGATGTTCTTGTTTATTGAAATTATTACAAAAATTGGCTACTTGTCGTGGATATTTCTTTTTTAAATTTAATTAAATTTATTGCAAAATATATGAAAAATTATCTGTTGGGATACTGATTTTCTGTGGGGACAGGTATAAATTAATTTGAAAAATAGTGCATTAGGAATTTAATTGAGCTTGTTTTAACCTGAAATCAAATGTTTTTTGGCCTTACAATTTTTTTCTCATAAGATATCTCGACTTGAGACAATTTGTGTTGGCCCTTAACCCTCCTTTGCAACATTCTGTGCCAAGTAGTCCTTTAAGTTGAAATCAATCCAGTGACTGTTTCGACAGTTAAGAATTCCCAGCCTACATAAAGCAGGATTGACTGGCTGGGACTGTTTAAATAACTTGATACAGCTATGCTTTGACTCCGGGTGAGTGATAAAACAGCTGTTACCACAACTTGGCTGCTTTGTCTGTTGACCCAGTTTGACTAGTCACAGTGCTTGCTTGACATATGATCTGACTGCTGGTGACTAGCCTTTGTTAAAAGTATAGCAGGGGAAGTGGAAGTGAATTTTGACTGTCTGTGACTGTTTAAATAGCAGGAGGGTTAAACCAGCTAAGATCCAATGCCGTAGTATCAAAAGGCTTTGAGGTCCGTACTATATAATTCTTTTTTGTCGTATATGTAGGTCAATGACTTCCCTATTACAACTAACTTTATGTCAAGCAATAACTAATCCTGTTACAAACTGCAAGATTTTGGTCGACAAAATAAACTAAATCTCTCAACTACTTGCCTGGGGAACGGAGAAAATACAGCCTTGACCAATTCTTGCAAGAGATTTCATTTTCGAGTTCTGGTCACGTTGCTGCATCATTTTTAGATCGCAACTTGTTCGATCTGTTATTCATGCCTAGAAACAGTTAATCAAGCAAAAAATTATTTATAATAAAAATAGTTCTAAACAATTTAAGTTCATACAAAAAGGCCTTTGACCCCTATAGGTTTAGCAGCAATTCATTTTGTAATGTATACTCTGCATAAGGGATGCTATCAAGCTAAATGAGTCGTCTGTCGACCCTGGTCAATTTTTTTACAGATTTGAAAAGAGCACAATCTCAGCATTACTGCTGTGAAAACCGCATGCTGGTACCATCTTTAGTTCAAAAATTATGGAAGTCGGAACACCAAGAGATGCGATGAAGTGATGTGATGAAGTGGCCCTATTTTGGCCTGAATCTCCAAATGAAATTAATCAACAAACGACTCATTTAGCTTGATCGCATCACATATATTTAAAGATGCATTCCCCGTGGCTATTTTGAGTTTCACCTCGAAAAATAGATTTGTTTTTCCATTGCTATTTTCCTAGCAATATCAAAGTTGTTTACTTTTGAATGAAACATCAACAGAAAAAAATCCAGTGACGTTTTAGTCATTAAAATATTTCCTTAAAAAAATTGAAATATTGGCAGCCAGACAATAATTCGGCTCTCCCAAACGGGGTTCATTTGGGGAATGAAACCCATATTTTAGAGGATTTCAGACTCCCAAAATCGGAATGAAGTAGATTTTTTGTTAAAACCAAAACATACCAACTGAAAATTTGTAAGGAGGGAAAAAAAATATCAATTATGGGAAGAGCATGGGGTATGCATCTTTAAAGAAAACAAAAACAAAACTTGGTTTACCTTATGGTCCTAGTGAAAGAAAACGTTTTACCAGTGCACTTATTCTAAGTTGGAAAATGAGTTCAGACAACTAAATATAAAAATAAACATAAAACAAATCAACACAAGTATTAAGTACACAAGCTTCAAAAATTCAACAGTCATTATTTTTCAATCGTCATGCATATATTCATACATGTTTAAAAAAATGAATATTTCATATTCTCATTTTCGGATAGCTAGTACCAAAGAAATGAAATCGGATATCAAAGAGTATTTGGCATTATTTCATAAAATGAAAGGTTTAATTTTAATTCAGACTTTGAATTGGCTTACTGTGTATCTAACTCACAGAAAATCTTTCTTGGAAATAATTATTGCAGTTTCTTTTTTCGTTTCCTCATTTTGGGGCAAACTTGGCTGTGGGCAGGATCTTCTTCTGTTTGACGCATTCCCAGATCCAAGCGGGCGTGACCGCAATTTTTCCGGGTGGGGCAGCCTCCTGTTCCTATGGACAAGGGTAAAAACAATTTCAACAAAATAACGGAAAATGTCACTTTTGGTTTTGTATTAAAATCGCACTACAAACATTGTATTCGATATATCAATTATCCCATGATGTAAAAAGTTATAGACCATAAAGATGACAATTTGATTTTAAAAAAAAACACCCCCCCCCCAAAAAAAAAAAATTATCTTAAGTCCCAATTTTCCACGGCTTTCTCTGGAGAAAATTGCTCAAACTTTTTTAAACAAATCTTAGCATTGACAGTTTGTCCAGAACGGGCGGTTTCCTTTGAGTTTTTATATAGGGGAGACCGCCAATTCCAGCAAACGCAGGGCACAAAGTGACGTCTTTTGGCATTTTGTAATGTTTTTATTTTGAGTCACAAGCACAAGTTGCCGACTTATTATACAGCAAACTTTAAACACAAAGTAAAAGCACAAACAGGAGATTTCTTTTGACGGTAATCTGACGCATTTTCGATATCATTCCTCAATATCGAAATTTTTGATATTCGATATGATCAAACAATTGCTATCGGCGATATCGACATCAAAATAATATTGAATAATTGAGTAATATCGATATATCGACGGTGCTAACATTTAATTTTCCAACATCTTTTTTTTTTAAATATGTGTATCATCACCCCCTCCCCCCTCCCCCTACCAAACAATTGTAGCCATTGTGAAAAACCGATTCTTACTATATTTGTTGAATATTTTGTTTTGCTTTGTGTATCTGGTGTACATACAGAATGTGTTAAATAAATTACTTGCTTCACACAAAAAAACTTGTTGCAAATGATATCTGTCGTGAATAAAAACTTATGCGGAGTGCATTTATTTATATCAACGTTGCTTTCTGTTGAAGAGATTATATACATGTATCATCAACTGGCGTTGATATAAAATTTAACACTGCATCAAATTTTGGTCTAAAACACTGAATTCGAGCATTGATAGTATTCACTAACTAGTATGTCCATAAACACAAAACAAATATTAAAATAAAACCTTTTCACAATAAAGGATATATTCCCACCTCGGCCTTTTCGTCAATCACGAAATGCGTTGCGTTTGCCTTGTTGAATTCCGTCAGCACGTCTCCGTCGTACGCGACGACGTAGCGTTTCAGTTTGTAATAATCGGCGATCGTCTTTGGCATGTAAACGGATACACCGGAGAAGATGTTGGCAAGTCCCTGGAATAAAATTAGCAAAAGAAAAAAAAGTTTGTTCAATATTTCTAATATTACAAATAAGGGTTCCTCAACGGTCCACCGTAGTCTTAGCCCAAGACTGGACTTTATTTCAAATTTGCCAGTCTATATACAAGGACATTAGTCAGAAGCTCTAAAACCTGTCTGGATCGTGCCCAATGTCACGATGCTGGTAGCCTTGGTCAAGGCGTTCGTCATTTTTCGTCCATATGCGGTAAATGATCGGCGGCATATCCTCACTATGCAGTGCATTAAAAATACAGTGCTAACAGCGACCTCAAGTGGCCACTATTTATGCAAATCATTTGGATCCAGACGAACGCCTTGGTTTATTCGTACATGTGAGGTTCTGGGGTGGTGCTCATTATGCTAATAGCCTAAGCTGACCTTAAAAGTCGTTTTCTTCTTGGTCGATCGTTGCGTGGAAACTTGCATATAGTTAGCGACCGGTACTGGCGAGACATGTACTGTACATAATACATTGACACGCACTTTGTGTGTCGATGTCTCACATTATACACAGCACCAATGCACAAAAAATGTGGTTTCTGACACGTCCGCAAAGGGCGAATAGCTGCAAATGATTTGATGACGTCGTGATTTACCAAGGTGTGATTGGACACTCCACATATTAGCCCCGCCTACACTTATCTGTATTTGCATATAAGATCGAGTGCTGGAAGTCTAGCGTAAAATAAAGAAAAACATAAGCTTTCGCAGACGATTGGACCAAGGTGTTCAGCTGGATCCAAAGGATTTGCATAAAATAGTGGCTGCATGAGGTCGCGGTTCGCGCTGTGTTTTTAATGCACTGCATAGCAAGATATGCCGCCTGAATAATGACGAACGCCTTAACCAAGGCTACAATGCTGGCAGCATCAGCAATGATGAAGACCTGGGAAATGGCAATCGAGGAGCACTCAGAGAAACTGTGACTTTGTTTTGGTTAGATTTGACATGATTTATGGTTCTACACACCTTGATTGGGCTGTGCGTGCTCGGTTTTGCCGTACTGGTCGTAGCGACTGAGCTAGCCTTAGCGGGACTTGTTGCTTGTATCTACAGCACAGTAATGAAGAAAAAACAAATACAAAAATCAAAAATCCATAAAATGATACAAAGGGATTTCTTTCAATTCCATGATCAGGTCTTGCAAAACGGATCCTCTTCAAATTTCAACCTGTTAATAATATTTACAATGTTTCTGGATCATTTGTGAGGCGTTCTGGCAAAATGTGACAGAACTGGGCAGAGTTCAAACGCAGGGATTGTGATTATTAAGAAAAAGAATATAATTCTACTGTTTGTTGCATTTCAATTAGAAGTCCTGTTGAGTAACAGATTTTAAAGTTTGCATTTATCGACAAGTCAAAAAAGTAAAATACTGAGAAAAAGACCTAAAGTTTTGAGTTTTGAAAATGTAAGATTCATATTATTTGCCACAAAAACACTTTCATTGCACGATTCTCTAAATATTTCTTTAAAATAATGTGTAGTAGACATAACAAAGGTTACAAATTTCAATATGCCTGAAAATCGAAAAAAATTCACCCCATTCAGTTTTTTGCATAATTTGTTTCTACCTCGGCCTGTGCCTAGCGCCATATCATTTTGCCAAAACGCCTCACATTTAAAGAAAAAAGGAATAAACAGTTTGATGGGTATTTAACAACCTTCTCATTTTTTAGGACTTGCCTTTCCCATTTTGGAAAGTCCTTTCAAGAAAGTGGCAGTAACTTGGTGTTGGGAGTCTAGAAATCTTGGTCAAAGTTTTTTCCATTGCTCTAATAATCACAGAACTGAAAACTGTCTTGTGAAACAGCTTTAAGTTTCCACAGACTTACGAGCCATATTGCTGAGCACGTTTGAGGACCAGCCTATTTAGTGACACGACCAGAAAATAAAAGCAAATCTAGACTTTAAGTCAATAAAATCATTTTAGGGCATTATTTATTAGGTAAAATCTCATGACGTCAAGGTACTTTGTGACTACCACGTAAAATATCCGTGAATGCTTTATCAAATTTGCAGTGTTGGCTGTGTTTTACTCACAGTTTTTGCCATCCATCACAGCTTTAAAGGCCTGCCTACTACCTACCACGCGAGGAGCCATATGATCTTTGCCTACTACAATGGCGACGTTGACTTTCCGATACCCGAATGTAGGCTGGGCCATGCGTGTCAGTGCGACAGCCATATACAGTGGAACGTCACAGTCACAAAATCGCAAGATCCACAGAAAACGTTTGTAAAAGCGATCGCTAGGTTTAGCGATTTTGAGCCGCCGGTACTTAAAATGGCATCTGTCCGTTTAAATAGCGCCATCTTGCGCCCTACTTGAAGTGCCCTTCGTTTGACTGGATTCATTAAGTGTTTATTTATTTCCCCTATTTTGCCATTTCGATGTGCAAAAGTGTTTCTTTCCCCTTCTGTTCCTTGAAAAAATAATTGCCACCTGTCACTCTTCAACATTCAAACCGTGGTTCGTTTGGGACGTTTGGGAATTAAAAATAGCCCAAACAACAATGTTCTGAATGTTTTGTACATAAAAACCGGGAGCCAAGGACGATGTTTGGTATCGCCGAATGTTCTGTATAGCGGTGTTTGGTATAGTGGCGTTCCACTGCGCTCACTACACAGTGACTCAGTCAGTTAGCCTGATAGTGATGAATTAGTCAAAGGAAAACAGCAAACTAAATTAAAAAGACGTAACTACAAAAATCAATAAGATCTTCCAACAGACAGGACTAACCTTGGTGGGGCTAGGGCTGACTTTCTTGCTGGGCGATCCACTCTCATCACCAGGGTGGCTGAATGTAGCCTTGTGTTGAGGGTTGGTTTGGTAGCACTGTGCTCCGTACTTGCATGCTGGCTTGCCCTGTGTAAACCACATTAAAAGGTACATGAACATAGGATCATTTTCTCAAATTTGAATTATTTTCATGTGCAGTGACAAACTTGCTCAAAATCTGAAACGTAAAAAGTGGCACTACAAGTTTTGGATCATTTCTCTCAATTGTTAATTAGATATCATGGTTAAGTGGCTCATGGACATTACACTTCCTTTCATAATGCCGCAACTGCCAACGCACATAATGTCGTCTCACCATTGAGCTAGTAGTGCCGTTGCCGTTGCCAATCTTCATCTTCTTGGCAGGGCTGGGTTTGCTCTGCTCTTCTTCCGAATCCTCATCAGTTTCTCCCTCATACTCATCCTCCTCGTCTTCGGAGACACGCTTCTTCCCTTTGTGCATCTTGGCCGTGATCTTGGCGGGCGTGGTCGTCTTCTTAGAGATCAAGTCTGGGATGTCGCTAGTCTCTTTGGATTTCTTGTAAAGCGTCTGGCATTAGAAACAAATCCATGAAAAATTACTCAGTTTTTCACTAAGTTTAATTCTTTTTTGGTAATGGCACAATGGGTTGCACCATGGTAGGCATGGGTGAATCCAGTTTCTTCTTTTTTTGTTTTAGTTTAGTCATGTGATGTCTTTCTGGTTATAAACTCAAAGGTTACGAAGTGCAACATTGGCATTGTTGCATGCTTGGGGCAAGTTCGCGCAAGGACTATAGTTAACCATTGGTCGACTAACGCTTGCCCGAACTCTGTCTAGTCGACGATGGTTAACTACGCTAGTCGACTATTTGGAACCAACCTACTGGGGTTGGTTGCTTCGCTGGTAACCATAGCCGCGCATGTTCATAACGTACAGCAGGGAGCCAGGATCCAGACGTTTTGCAATGACATTTTGACAAGCGTTCGACTAGAGACGTTCGCACTTTGCTATTAGTGCGCAGGCGTGAGGTACGTCACAAATCAACCACTTGTCGACTAATGGTCCTTGCCCGAACTTGGCCATAGGCAAAGCCAACAACCCAGATGTATTAGTGTGCCAGGGTTAGAGTCGAACTTGGGCCATAGAGTTTGAAGGCAAAAAAGTGCTACTGCCCCAATCTGAATACCATAACTGCCAGATCCAGGCAATCTTTGCAGTACCTGTGTTCTTGGGCGAGGATGTTGGGGTAGGATGGGGATGTTCAATTCAATTCAATTCAACAGACATTTATTTCCATGCATTGCAGAGAAATTAGACAAGGAATAATAGGTAAGATAATTAAACAAATGTATGGAAGGCCGATTCACAGAATTATTAAGATCTGGCAGTAAACACAAAAGTAGTCAATAGTACAATACTTGTAATGTAAAATGAAATCAAATAAAATCAAAGGTGAATGCAGATGGACGAAACGCTGACAGAACGTTCGTATGGTCAGGACGGACATCCCAGCCAGATGGACTTCCGGGGTACCTCCATTGTTGTCCCATTGTCCCTATTTCTAAAGATTTTGTTGCGGGGTACCCTTTTTTCTAAAGATTTTATTTGCAGGGTACCTCAAACAAAGGACGGGTACCCCACAAGTGGTCCGTGGTAAGCACGGACAGACAGACAGAGAGACATACTGACAAGTAATACAGACAGACATTAAAACTAAAAAGGTAGGAATGGGACAATAAGGGGGAAAAAGAACTAAGAACTATGTTACATAATGGGAGATTAGGAATTGTTTATAGGCACGTTTAAAACATCCCACAGTGGATTTGTTTTAGTAGCTTGATTGATAGAGTTCCACAAATGAGGTCCAGAGAATCGAAGGGTGTTAATCAAGAAAGACGTGCGAGTGTAAGGTAAGTACAGATTTTTTTGAGATCTAGTGCAGTGGTGGTGAGTGTCGCTAACGGACGTGAAATAAGAGGAAAATGCGCGAGGAAGTAGATTATTAGTATGTCTATACATAAATACTCCAGTTTGAAGATTATTAATGTCACAAAGAGTAAGAGTGTTTTATTCAGCAAAGAGATGTTGGGGTAGGATGGGGATGTTGGGCGGGGGATGTTGGGGTGGGTGGGGGATGTTGATGTGGGGGTTGTTGGTGTGGGAATTGTTGTTGTGGGGGTTATTGGTGAGGGGGTGGGGAATGTTGGGGTGGGGGTGGGGAATGTTGGGATGGGAGTAGGCATGTTGGGGTGGGGGCTGGGGTATTAGGATGGGGGAGAGGTGTTAAGCTACTAGACTGACCGACCTTTAACCTATCCAGGTTGTTGGCTGTCTGCCAATCCTTGTCGTCCCTGAATCGACTGACCCGGGGGAAGCGGATGGAGATACCCCCAGCGGTGTGATTGTCTGAACTCGTAAACTCCGCTCCCATGATCTCCCAGACCGGAGCTTTCTGGAAAAATAAGCGAGGAAAACTTGATAGCAGAAAAATCGTAAACAAACCAAAGCTTGTGAATAAGACCGAGAATAGAACTAGAGGTGCTTGTTTTCAGGGTAGTAAGTCATCAGTGTTCATCTCCTGTTGCGTCCATCAGTAGCACTAATGCTCTGCATTTAGACCACTGAGGGCCAATATTGATGTTTTTGATTACACCCTGACCTCATTCTGACCTCTGAACTTTGACCTCACCTTGGGATCTTTGACTACAAAGTCCGGCACTAGTCCTCTGCTGATGTTAAGCCAGCTGGGCACCTTGGAGTAATCCTTGCTGATCTTGTCCATGGCTAGGTCTCGGTTCAGCTTGTTCAGGGTCTGGTCGTCGATTCCAGTGCACTTGGTGACCGTCAGGAAGCGGTCGGTGGATGGGTCGTGGACACCCATCAGGAAGGTGGACATGATGCCACCTGGGGAGGGGTAGGGGTGGGGAAGGGGTGGGGGAGAGGTGGGGGAGAGGTCGAGAAAGGAGTGGAAAAGGGTGGGGAAAGGGTGGGGGGGGGGGGGGGGAAAGGGGGGGGGAAGGGGGTGGGGTAAGGGGTGGGGAAAGGGGTGGAAAAGGGTGGGGAAAGGGTGGAAAAGGGGTGGGGGAAGGGGTGGAAAAGGGGTGGGGGAAAGGGTTGGGGGAAAGGGTTGGGAAAAGAGGGCATTGTAGGTGGGGGTAAGGGTGGGTAGGGGAAGTAGTTGAGATAAAAATTGTTACTCTATGAATGAAGTTGATGAAAAACAAGCAAACAAGTTACAATTTGACTTGGTTTTGTTTAGTTAACCAGTTCACGCCGGGATTATTTTGACACGAACGAAGGAGGCGCGGGATTACTTTTCACTTGACCTCAAGCCAGGCGGGTTGAAGCCATCACCCTCGGGCAGCACACTCATATTTCCGGCCTCGCTCGCTGCGAACAGGTCGCTGACAGATATTTCCGGCCTCACTCCCTGCATGTTTATCTGTCATCCGTTCCGAATACTACAAAACTGTTGCGTGTATACACGGCCTCCGGCGCGAACTGGTTAAGTTGGTTTATAATTATACTAATGATATTTTAATGCTGAAAATATCCAGAAAACAATATAAACGGAGCTAGATAGTATACCTTTGCTCCCGGTTCCGTAGTACCCTCCAAGGACAATGAGATCGGCCGTGTCAGCCATGGCACCTTCAGCCAAGTAATCCTTCTTCACTTTGAGCCAATGTCTCTTCCCGGGTTCGTAAACACTCTACATACACACATATCAATACCACAATATTTTGCTAAATTTTTACCATTGTTTACCACATGTGCCATTTCTCAAAACATGGCTCACTTTCCAGCATTGGCTTACAGTTTCCTGAATTAAGGTTCCTGACTTTAAGAGACTCTGACTAATTTACAAGTCCATTTCTGTGCCTAAAAAAATTCTCACTTTAAAAAACTTCTGATTTTAATGCAAAAGGCCTATCGTTGACAGTATTTAAGCCAAACTGGTGTCATACCCGAGGTTTGAAAAATGGCATTGGTGCTTGGATTCACTCTATGATCTGAATGGCCCAATTAGGAATATTATGTGCCCAAGTATCCCCACTGCCCATGTTGGAATATGATATTGGGAAATGCACATGCACAACTACGCTGACTCTTCATCCCAACTGCCCAAGTAGGAATCATAAAATGGCTAATATCCAAACAACCCTCGGCCCAACTGCCCAAGTCTGAATGTTAAAGCTATAGTCCATCATTTGCAGCCATCCGAAAAAGTAACTGGCTTATTATTGTTGAAAAACATACTTGGTTGAAAGATAGTAAGGGGACTAAACTCCCTGTGAAATTAATCTTTCTGGCAAGCTATCATTTTGAAGAAATCGACGAAAGAAGGCCTTTCCAACGGTGCATCTTAAGACGCACCGTAGGAAAATTTAAATTAGTAGTGCGTTTTGTTATTCGGCGCAGCGCGCGCAAGCATCGGCACGATGCACAGGCGCGCGGTTGCTATAATTCATCGGATCAGTGCGCGACATCGCGTATAGCTGCAATTCAAAACAATTCAAAACATGATTCAGTAACTTTTGATTTGAAATTGAGATCCTAGAATGCTGTTTTTCTCGGAATATACAGCTGAAGCTGAGCTGAAACTTCATCAGGTTAGTTGTTCAGTATCCTTCATTAGATTTTGAACACTTTTGTTGCTTCAAACGAACAAAATGCTCAAATTACAAATGATGGACTATATCTTTAAGTGCACAAGAATGATTAAATCTGATAGAGATGACCAAGTATAACCAACTGACCATTTTGTCTTTGAGCACTAGGCCTTCCAGACCCTCACGAATGACGCTCATGATCAAGCTGGACAAGTCGCCGGCCACCTGAATTAGATAAAAAAAAAGAAACAATGAAAGATAAGCAGCAATTCACAAATGGTGCACCACCTAGTCTTGTTTCAAGTCTGGAGTTGGAGTGTAACCGGCCTCTGACAAGTGCAGTAAAGCCAATGCGGTAGCTGAGGTTGCTATCAATAAAATGAGTCAAATCCAGTCTTGGGCACTTTGGCAGCGCTACCCAGGAAACTCCGAGCATACCTCGGGTAGTCAGTCAGTGACTCGGTCGGTCAGTGACTCAGTGACAAGAGGCCAGTCCTTTGTGTCCAGTAAAAAAAACCCCACATTATTCGGGGAAAAGAACTTTCAATTTAAAGGGAAAATACAACATTTGCAAACATCGAAAAATAAAACTACCAAGTTTTTACGAAATACCTTACTAGGATGTTGGTAAATGACAGTCTAAAGCATCCTGTAAAATAATGGCACCTGTTGTGAAGTCATTTTCAAGAAAATGGTATTTTTGTATGCATTTCCAACGGTGGTCGGCCGACCACCGTTGGAAAAACCTAACTATTTTTCAACTACTGCTCCATATTTACCATTTGTTTCAGTCCAAATTGTGTTTGCTATTGGTTACATGTTCATGAACGGGTGCAGGTCAGCTAGACTGGTTCCCTTACCTTACAATTTTCCGGCATCTATAAATTGATCCATTTCATTTTGAGTGGAGTCAGGAAACCAGACTACTTGAACATTTTTGTTTTTCTTGGTTTTTCAAGCATTTTCGAACACAAAACTTCAAACATGTCAGTGTAACAATATTTTGTTCTATTATACTACCCCTCAACTAGTTCATTTCTGAAAATTACAGCGAAAGCCAATGATGTACATTCCCTTTAAGCTGCGCATATCCAACAAACTAAAAAATACTGTCCTCATGACTACATGCAACATGAATGTAAAACTGTGTTCCTGTACCAGAGGTAGTAGATTTTAAAGGAATCATAAGGTTCCTTTTCAAAATTGCCATTTTTGGAATGGAGTCTTCTGGAATTAGGCATAAGCCCCGCCCACCTTCTCTAAATAGTTATGACCGAGTTTGACTGAGCTACCATGGTCACCAGACCATAAAGTTGCGATCTGATTGGTCAATGTATAATGTATGATTGACAGGTGGGACAGGTCCATTGAGTAAAAGGGAAAGCTGGGGCGAGGGGCCGGATAAGACAGTGAAAAGGAAAGAGCAATGTTTCAGAGAATAAAAAATCTAAACTCACCGTGATGTCTTTGGATTCTGACAGCATGATGTGGTTTTTGACCGGGGTCAGGTTCTGCTCCAGGATCTTTCTTCTCACTTTCATCGGTCTGAAAAACAAGACAAAAACGGTCGGCGCACTCATTGCAGGGAAACTCTAGAGGGCGCTGTTCCCATTTGGCACAATGTGAGCTCGACCCCTGGACTCTTTCACAAGTCCCACTGGGCGGGGGGCATACCACATGTGCATACTTGTTTTGCACGCATGGCTCGAGGTATGCACACCTAATTGCTTGTCTGTGCAGGGGCCTTTTTCACGAAACTCGTCTTATCTTGCTACTCATCTAAGGACTTAAGGTAAGTCCCCGCTCTAAGATGGATATTAGCTAAGACGCGTCCTAAAACCGATTTCATCAAACCCATCTTAAGCAAGACGCATCCAAACTACCAATTTGATGGCTGTTTCATGTTTGTGTTTACCGGTTGACGAAACAGTCGTTGAAAAATAAACGCGTCATCCGAATTTCCCACAAGTGCGCATAGAACACGAACTTCAGCCAGAAAACTTACTCTACTCAATAAATTGTACACGCATGTTAGTTGTACACAAGATGCGATCGTGTCATTCTTGCTCCCCGTTTCATCACTCTATTTTTAAAAGTCGGCTAATTGTTGGCGTATTATTAAAAATAATTTAAATCTTTCCAAATCTGTTTCTACAGCGGTTTTCTTCCTCGAAACTATAACTCTAGGCCAACATTTGTCTTTAAACGAGAAGATGTCGCAATGGTTTCCAGACGATTATGCAAATTTATGAGATAAGACGACCCTCAGACTGATCGTAAGTTAAAGACGAGTTCAGCAGAATTGCTATGGAAGTTAGGACGTGTTGAATGCGTCTTAAGTTCGATGAAATCGATCCAAGGACTGTTAATGCGACAGAGTGCCCATATATCAGCGGCAAAAAGGCAATCAGCCTTTTCTGGGAAAATTTTCACCTCAACTTCTTCGGCATAACTTTAGAGATGACTCCTAAATTCGTACCTGTCCATCAGATTTTCACCGTTGAAGTGAAGACAGTCGAAGATGAAGAGGCAGACGTTGGCGTCGCTGAAGGCGTTCCGCTTGTGCTTACCCAGAGTGCCGAAGGGTAGGATCTTGCCGTTCTTGTCCACCATCAGGATCTAAGGGAGACGCAACGAAAGGAATGATATCGACAGTCAGGGAAAATGTTGCAAAGGCAATCTTTGTGAAGTGGATTCAGGCGTTTTTTACACTTTTGTCCGAGTCACTGTTGTTGGATACCAGTCATGGGCAGAAGGTTAACTTAGAAAATGTACTAGCATGAACAAGTTTGATTAAAAAAAAAATGACAAAACTGCTCTAAATATGGCAAATCTCGACACCTGGTTTGCAGGATTTTACTTTCTCTAAATCACAATTCAACAATATTTAAAAATTGTTGACTGCTTTGATGCGGGATATGCCGTTTTTAACACCCGAGGAGCGCATAGCACCCAAGGCAAAGCCGAGGGTGCTATGCGCTCCTCGGGTGCTAAAAACAGCATATCCTCGGGTGTTAAAAACGGCATATCCCGCATCAAAGCAGTCAACAATTGTTTTGTTCTATCGTGCCAATAAATCAAACAGATAAATTGTTGTAACTTAATACATTAAATTGCTGCGATGTAACCTTTGATAACTGAAGGTTTTGATGTGCTGCCGAACATGAGGCTCAGCGTTTGACGTTGCAGTTCTCATGCACAAAGCTAGTGCGCCGGCAGGTTCCACACGGGCACACAACGCGTGCAATGAGCACAGTGCGATATCACCCCGAGTGTGTGACATGTATTTTTTATTGTTCTGACGCGTGGCCATCCTAGACCAATGAATTTACAGTATCCAAGAACATACCGGTATGGTTAAACAACGATTGACTCCCTTCGCTCGAAGCCACTCTAGTTGCCTATTTAGGACCAGCCTACCAGGTTCAGTGGCATCACTGGTTACAATGGCCACACCCTTCATAGTGCACAGCATGGAGTCAGGACCAAACAGATTTGTGATTATGTTTTTACCATTGCTAAACTGGACATGTTCGCACACTGCTATTAGTGCGCAGGCAAAATTGACTTTAAACGAAATTGCCGAGTATGCAGTGACTTTAACCCATTAGTCGTTGTACTGCCCCAAACCGCCCGGGCTGAACTAAATCAAATTGCCCAAGCACTGCAGTGGAGTCATACATTCAATGTAATACAATATAATACATGTGCCAATGGGTAAAACTAACATTGGTGAAGAGCAAAATTCAAAGTTAAAAGCACTCACCTCACTATCCAGTATGATGCTATTGCCGTGGGGGCAAGCCTTGGGCAGGTAGTCCTTGATGTGCACCACCTTGTGGGGTAGTACGGGCTTCAGACTGCGGCTGAAGTACTGGAACGTGTCCCCTTGCTTGTGGATCTGTACCCGCTCCCCGTCGTATTTGATCTCGGCGTACATGCCGTTGGGGCACTTGCGCATGGCCATGTCCACCGACTTGCAGGCCTCAGCCTGGTGAGCAGACAAAATATGGATTCGGTTTGTGTCAGTCCCAGAGGGCCAGGTTAGTGTCTGCTTTGTATCTATATCACTGATTGTCTGACTGACTCAATCTTGTGACTTTGACTGGTTGTAGATTGGTTAAGGGAGCTGGGCAGTGCCATTGTATAGGATTACCCTGTAACAGCACTCTGTGAAGACCACGTGCATGAAAAGACTTTTGTGCACTATTGGGACCAACTTTACTAAGTCTCCTGACGATGACTAGAGCAGGCTAGTCGAAATGTTGAGACCAAAGACAAGTTCTTTCAGAACTTAAAGCAGGATTGCTCTTATCAGAACAAAAACTACTTAGCGAAAGTTGATAATAAGCAGGACAAGTTCTTTTCAGAACTAAATATTTTCTAAGCAGTAGTTATTACCACCTGGTGTTACCGCAAACCGAAACGATAACTTCTCTAATGCCTTGTATATGTACAGACATACTGTACATTTCTGACTTGCTAGAAAATGCAATCGTAATGCCCATTGTGTCTTACTTCGTAACTGCATTTGGATGTGAAAAACTGCTTATAAAAATTTCGGCAGTTCTATCTGGTGGATTGATTTCTGCCACTACAAAGATAATAGCCGTAATGACAATAGGAAAGACTGGGAACCAGACTACTCGTCCCAAGATAGCAAGCATGTAATTTGGGCACAATTTCAAGGCTCTGCTAACCACAGAATTCCGTGCTTACAGTCATCATTCTGTGCTAACAGCGCTAGCAGAAATATTATGTGCTAACCGTGTAAGCCCAGAATCCTTAGCTACGGGATGCACGCATGTGCAGAAGCTAAAATTCCTTGCTAACCAGTGAAATATGCTTACTGTAAGCATGGACGTTTCTGCTTAGTAAGCAGGCATATATCGCTAACAGTGCTGTGGTCCAATGGTTACGGTGTTCGACTCGTGTGCCGTGGTACATGGGTTCGAATCCTGACCGTGGGAACATGGTGCTTGTGCTCTTGAGCAGGGCACTTTACCATTATTGCTTCGTCGTTCGGATGGGACGTAAAGCCGTAGGTCCCGTGTGTTGTGTAATGCACGTTAAAGAACCCAGTAACACATATCGCTAAGAGAAGGGGTTTGCCCCGGTGTTTCTGGCAGTGGCTGCAATATGCGCCGCAGCACCTTGTATGCCCTTATAAGGTGCTACATAATGGGTCTCATATTTCTCATAAAACTTTATTTACCTTTCTTTAATAATAGACATCACCAGCGCCTTGAGTACCTAATAGTTGGTAGATACATGCGCTATATATATGACTCCGATATTATTATTATTATTATTATTAAGCAGAGCCATGACATTGGGTCCTGTCCTAAATCTATGAAATTTCAGAAGTTGCTAATTTGCATAGAATGTGGGCCAGTGGGGAGGGGAGGGGCTTGAGAATTTGGGAGGCGGATAAACTTACCAGCATAGGAAGTACAGGTGTCAGGAGCGTCGCGCGAATGCTCAGTTTCTTGCTCATGCCCGGTCTTCCGTCCGCTGCCTCTTTGTTCTTGGTGACGCGGTCGACCACGTCGCGCAGGTTACGCGAGGCTTGGAATGCTTGGTAGGCATTGGGGTCCAGGGCTTCAAGTCTGTGGATAGATAATCACAAAATACGGCAATAAGGCTGCAACGTTAATACAAAAAAATCAAAATGCGCACACCAATTTTCCCAAATGTTCAAATGGAATCCAATTTTCAAAATGTGTATTCATACGATCTACCTTCCAGTTTTGTTATATTTCAGGGAGGCCTGTCAAATTGTGAACCCAAACTTTGCTCATTGAAAACATTTGTGAGAAAGGGATGCTCATTGGCTTACTGCCATGTATATAACACGACAACGAATCAAAGAAAAGAAAATTTATGACAGCAAAATATCCAAAATTCAAGCAACTTTTTGTGCTGAAATAGCTGTAACATTGAGGTTTCTGCCTTGGAATGACATCAAGTTTTGCTCGTGAATATGTAAATTTGCATTATACATAATAACCAAAAATACTGTTTATGGTTTGTTTATGGTGTAAATCAAGGATTTTCTATTTTTCCTCTTCCCTTTTTCTTTGTTTATATTCATACTTTTTTGCAACAGCTCTCATTGGTTTTGTACACGTTTTCTAATCGAGGTCTTCCTCGATTTGGTTCCTGTCCTCAGTTCATTGACGATGTTGCACGTATTTGTCCTCGATTTATACCATAAACATGTACAGACGGACACACAGAAGGAATGAACTATCACAATATCCCCTTTCTTGGCTTAAGAGCCAGGGGTATAAAAAGACACCAAAACACCCTTCAAAATGGCAAAATAAAAAATTGAAAATGAGGTTGAATGGGGCACAAAGGTGCATTTTTATGGAAAGCATTAAAAAAAGATTACATTGCATGGGTCCTTTATTAGGTACATTACTGGTCTTGAGATTAGTGTGCACTTTCGACACGGTCATTGATTCCCGACATAATATATTGAGTATCAAGAAGCACTATCTGCTGTGTGCTTATGTCATTTTCGCCGCTAATGAAAGAGTCATCAAGGTCGTAGTAAAGTGCTCTTGTACATGTAAAGAGCATCCTATGGACAGATAGGACTGCATGATGAACGAAGTACTGCACCGAACAGCACTAATAGACTTGGGCGTACTCTCCAAATGGACATGGAGGCTTTGCCAGGGGGTAATTAAAATAACTACTAGCTGAACTTTCTAGCCCGCGTTTTTTGTCTCTTCGGATCATGTCTAATTAATTGTGTTCTCTTCGTTATTAATAAATGGCGCGGACACAATTTACTCCATTTGCGTAAAAGTACCCTTTACCCTTAAAAAACATTTTGGATATTAGATAATTATGAACTGTAAGTAGGGCATCTATTTAACACAATACATTAGGCCTCGTTATGACAACAGCTAGCAGCAGCACATATATAAATAATTAACATAAAATTGTGATGCTAATATACCCTTTCCATCATCTCAACAATCTGAAACTGCTTCACAATTATTCACCGTTCATCAGGCCATGAGACCACGCGGCGGCCGATATCAGTGCACATTCGGTCCTCTACCCTCACAGGTATCCACTTATACTCCTGGGTGGAGAGAGGCAATTGTAGTTAAGTGTCTTGCCCAAGAACACAAGCAACATGTTCCTGGTAGGGTTCGAACCAGCACACCATCGTGCATGAGTCCAACGCCGTGACCACTGGGCCATGGCGTTGTGTCTCACTGACTGTCTGACCCATTCATACTCCTTGGTGGAGAGAGGCAATTGTAGTTAAGTGTCTTGCCCAAGAACACAAGCACCATGTTCCTGGTAGGGTTCGAACCCGCACACCATCGTGCATGAGTCCAATGCCGTGACCACTGGGCCATGGCGTTGTGTCTCACTGACTGGCTGACCCATTCATACTCCTGGGTGGAGAGAGGCAATTGTAGTTAAGTGTCTTGCCCAAGAACACAAGCAACATGTTCCTGGTAGGGTTCGAACCCGCACACCATCGTGCATGAGTCCAACGCCGTAACCACTGGGCCATGGCGTTGTGTCTCACTGACTGGCTGACCCATTCATACTCCTGGGTGGAGAGAGGCAATTGTAGTTAAGTGTCTTGCCCAAGAACACAAGCAACATGTTCCTGGTAGGGTTCGAACCCGCGCACCATCGTGCATGAGTCCAACGCCGTGACCACTGGGCCATGGCGTTGTGTCTCACTGACTGGCTGACCCATTCATACTCCTGGGTGGAGAGAGGCAATTGTAGTTAAGTGTCTTGCCCAAGAACACAAGCAACATGTTCCTGGTAGGGTTCGAACCCGCGCACCATCGTGCATGAGTCCAACGCCGTGACCACTGGGCCATGGCGTTGTGTCTCACTGACTGGTTGACTGTAAGCCGGGCAGTGCTATCGTATAGGAGTACCCCATAACGCCACAGAATGGCTCAATTCAACCACTGTGTTGCGCCAACGTGTCCTTCAATATTGGCACCTTTTGATCGTTGAGGGGGTACTTACATGTGCTTGGCTCCAGAGTTGATGCGTAGGTCGTGTTTGATAAGGCGTACCACCATCTTGAGATCGTTACCAGTGCAGCGTTTGGCAATGCGCGTCAGGTGGCGCTGTTGCTCCGTTTCTTTGGTTAAGGCCGCCATGCCATCCAGAAAATCATCCACCTGGATGCAAAAGAAAAGAAAGGATCAAATATGATCAAAATGAGATCAAAATGAGATCAAAATGAGATCAAAATTGGATCAAGACAGGATCGAGATGGGATCAACATTAGATGACAATGGAATGTAGGTGACATCAAGAAGGGATCAAGGTTGGTTTATGATGGGATCAAAATGGCATCAAGACAGGATCAAGATAAATTAGATGACAAATGGAATCTAGATGAGATCCAGAAGAGATCAAGATTGGTTTATGATGAGATCAAAATGGGATCAAGACAGGATCCAGATGGATCTAGATTAGATGATAATGGAATCTAGATGGGATCCACAAGAGATCAAAATGCAATCAAGACAGGATCAAGTTGGGATCAAAATGCAATACAGACAGGATCAACATGGGATAATGATGGGATCAAAATGGGAACAAGAGGGGATCAAAAAGGGATAAATCAAGACAGGATCAAGATGGGATCAAAATGGGATCACAATATCTAGGATCAAAAAGTGGACCTAGAATGGATCAAATTAAGTTCAAAATGGGATTAAAATGAGACCACAAGGGGATCAAAATTGGTTATAGATCAAGACAGGGTTGAGATGAGATCGAAATGGAATAAAGAGGGGATAAGATGGGACCAAAATGGGATGAAAATGGGATCAAAGTGGATAAAGAAGGGATCAAAAAGTGATTAAAACGGAATCAAAACTACATGTACATGTACATGTACATGTACATGTACATGTAGATCCAATTGAGATGTAAATGAGATCAAATAAACTGATAATGCTTTAACATCAAAGATGTTTGGATACCTTACAAAAAATTATATAACTTTAATATTAAAACCATGTCTGTGTTTCAGACTAAAAAAAAATCCTCTCTCTTAAAATAGAAACATGCATTAATGATGTACATTTTGTATGTAACTCGAGCAAAGCAAACATAGTCCAGGCCAAAACAACAGCTCCTGCCTCTCTCGATCTCTGGAGAAAAAAAGATCAAAATTAAAAAATAAAAAAAGATCATAACTGCGTCTGCAACAATAACATCCCTGGGATAGTTGATCCATCATACTCGGTTTTGAGACAAGGGACAAAATATCAAATTTCCTCCGCGCAGGGGAAACCCGAGCGTGGCTACAGAGGGGCCAAGGGGGCTTAAGAATCATTTAGGGGTAATCGGAGAGGCCGTTTGACTGCCCGGACGAGCCCGGTTGATGGCTGGTAATTGGTTGATTAGGTCAAGGAACAGATGGGGGAAGGGAACGCTTCGGTTCGCGAGAAGATTAGACAGGCTCTCGTAACAACATTCATCCGATACTCGTACAATGTGTCGGGGGACATTACATCTTGCGATCGAGTTACTTGCTAGTGCTGCCCAAGGGTCATACTGCATTGGTAGTGGAGCTGTGTATGATCCCACGAGGGAGCTATTGCGTATATCCTGCAAAATGGGAGTCATCTTGGACTTGGGTTTTTTAAGTCCAAGAGAGAGGATGCTAAGCTCTATGTGTCTAGGTTCTCACTTAGAATGTGACACACATAAATGACAGAAAAGCAGAATCTGTTTACAAATACTTAAAAGTTAAAAGGTACCAAAAATATATTTCAATTACTTTTCACAGTGCGTAGTAGTTCTTTCCTCGCCTTCCACCACTGCGACCCAGGTTCGAATCCCGCCTGGGCCATATGGATTGGGTTTTTCAGTCCTTACCTGATTCTGTGGGTTTTTCCCCAGAATATTCTGCTGGGCTTTTCCTCCCACCTCTAAAACTGTAATTTCTTCTCACTGTCTCCTCTCTACAGGTTTTTTTCAGGTTTGTGAGCTACAGTGCCTGGGGCGCTTTTGAGGAATCCTAATTGGTTTCATTATCAGAAATAATTAATAATACTAATTATAGTTATGAAACTCCATCCTGTACTCAAATATTTTTCCGTAATTTTTCTATTTTCACATTCCAAACCCTGTCATCATTTACATAATTAAAGACTTGTAATATACTGTCCACTGTACTTAAAAAAAAACCAAGTTCACCCACATTTACAGTACCGTACATGGTCTGCTAAACATAATTAAAAAAATTATACTTTGGATGAAAAAAAATGTAGAAAAACGGCCCCGTGGCCTTTTGCTTGCTCAATATCAAAACGCGAAGACAATATGATACTCTGGTTGTTGATGAAACACAGGGTAATTTTCTCAACCATGACCCAAGGGCAAAAACCGCTGATATTTAATTTGAAAAAAACGGAGCCTGCGTACGCCCACAAGGACACTTGATTAGATAAGGAATGTCGTCAGGGTGGAAATTACGGATTTTTTTTTCGGAATGTGGAATTAACATATCTGTGACGCAACTGAAGTACTGGTATCACCGTGTTAAAAAAAAAATCATAACCTGATCTGAGAGAAAGAGAAAGTCAAATTTTTTTTTTTTTTTTTTTTTTTAAGGCGAAGGGTCCCGGATTTCTGTGGCATGCAACAAAAGTGTTTGTGTGTTAAAAAAAATAAACGGGGGGAAAAAAAGTAACCTGATTCCAGCAAAATGTCAAATACGGTGTCGCGCGCTTCCGTGGTGATGGCGAGAAATGCGATTAAAGGGACCATCAATTGGATTAAAGGTGCCAATTGAAGTTAATTTTGGGAGGGCGAAATTCCGCGTAAGAGGATCAAGTGCGCGGTCAGGGAACATCATATTGCACGGGGAAGCCTTGTAATTCTGCGCTTACAGGTCCGAGCTTTTAACTCGGTGTAGGCGAAATTGGCGTGTGAATGACATTGCTTGTAAGATGATAGGATGGTATCGGAAGCTGTTAAAGGTCACACGCATGTACTGTATGTAGTGGTGCCAATTGGATTATGGGCACAATATGGAATCATCTTATTTAGCGATACAAATTAAGTTACGCTTTTTTATTTCTTTATCTCATTGAACATAAGTTTGAGTGACGTGTTCTTGAATCAGACGTAATTGGATGAAAAGATTATAACTGAGAAAAGATTCCTAATTTTACATTCATGAAGATTTTATAAATTTTTCATTTCATTCAAATTTATAGTCTTGGTCATAAGGTGGTGCATAAACAAGGAAACTCACTTTTGACAGCAATTTTCACCTACTTGTTGAGATTATTTCAAAAATTCAATTTAATGGTATTAAAATATTGATCGTTAAACATAAGTGATGAAAAAATGATTACATATATATGCATATTTTGTCTCTAAGATATGGTAGTTTGAAACTTTCATGTGCCAAACCTGTTTGTCCACGGACGGCTATATTCCATCCGCTTGACTGAGCTCCGGAGCTTGATTTGAAGACAAAAACCACTACCCTATACATCCACGTGGACAACAGTGATTTTGATGACTTGTATCCAAATTAGCATAATAACACTATTCTTGCGATTTTTAAAAGATTTTTTTTTCACCACGTATGGTTGAAGAGCTTTACTTTACTGCATTATAAAAAACCCAGTTCAAATAAGTTAAGTAAGTACATGTAGGTTCAAATTCCTGTCAAAAGTGGGTTTCGTTCTTTTTGCACCACCCTGTACAATCTAAAAAGTAAATTTGTACAATTTAAATATGTATACCTTTCTTGAATGTATATACTTGTGCATTTATACTGTAGAATAAAGAATAATTTTTTATTTAATCTTTACTTGATTTGTAATGGAACTAGAATATTCCACTTCAGTTATTAAAAAGAGAAATTTCAATCCCAAACAAAAGTTTTCCTCTATAAAAATCTTTGCTTCGGTAGGGCTTCCGACTGACACATGAAATAGAAATGAAATATGTAACTGCAAAAAAAAAGAGAAAAATCAAATTTACCTCGTGAATCGAAAGCGAGCTTTTCTTAGACGGAGGACAAACCGTGCTTTCCACAAAGAACTTCTGGACAGTTTCAGCGACGTCGCCTTGATCAAGGTCGGTCACCATCTCCTCCAAATTGGCACCAAATATCTGAAAAAAAAGAAAAAAAACCAATTAGTAATAATTAAAAGGAGTAAGTAAAAGCCGGTGTTTATCTCCAGTTTTCATGGCATGAAACGACTGAGAGGATTTCTATTCCACCTGGATGGGATGCCAGTCCATTTGTGTGTGTAAGTTTACTCCCCAGCTAATGCCAGTACCCATTGGGTGGATAGGTTGAGAGAGGCAAGTTGGAGTAAAGTGGCTTGCCCGAGGACACATTATATAGCCAGCGGCAGGATTAGAACCCCTGAGCCACTCATCATGAGCTTGAGATCAGCGAAATCTGGTCTCTACCCTCACAGGTACTCATTTGTGATCCTAGGTGGAGAGAGGCAATTGTAGTAAAGTGTCTTGCCTAAGAACACAAGCATCATGCTCCTTGTCGGGGTTCGAACCCAAGGACCATTGCACATCAGGCCAGGAGACCAGTCATCTACAGCAGCTCAAGATCAGCACAATCTGGTCTCTACCCTCACAGGTTGAGAGACAGACAATTGTAGTAAAGTGTCTTGCCCAAGAACACAAGTACCATGTTCCCATTCAGTCCCTTGGCAAATGTCAAAACCTAAGCTGAAGACAAAGTCTAAGTTTGGGAAATGGCCCTTGTGTATCTGCTCACCTGACTAAACACCTTGGCCAGTTGTTTACTGTTGATGTTGTAGACTCTCTTGACCACGCCCGGCAACAGCAGCTTCAACAGCAGATATGTGTCTCCTTCAAAACCATCTGTAGGAAGAGAATCATGTATAAACCTGGTATCTTAAGATCAAGGTGTGTAGCAATAATCTTTTGCTTAACCAGTTCGCGCCGGATGACCTGTATACACGCAAAGGTTTTGTGGTACTCGGAACGGATGATGGATAAACACGCAGGGAGCGAGGCCGGAAATATCTGTCAGCGACCCGCTGGGAGGAAGCGAGACCGGAAATATGAGTGTGCTGCCTCATATGAGGGTGATGGCTTCAACCCGCCTGGCTTGACATCGAGTGAAAATTAATCTTGCGCCTAATTCTGTTCCTGTCAAAATAATACCGGCGCAAACTGGTTAAATGACAGCTATTAAGGGGTTTGAACCTGCGACTGCCAGATCGCCGTTCCGGTGCTCTTCCAACTGAGCTATCCAGCCCTATGTTACCGGTTTCCCCCCTTTTTTTTTCAATGTCTTGGTTCAAGGGAGGCTAATCAGAAGCCATAAACCTGTATCTGCTGTGTAGCCAGGGATCACGCCCAAAGTCACAATGCTAGCAACATTAGCAATGCTGAAAACCCGGGAAATAGCAAACAGGATCACTCAGTGAGGATACGGCTTTTAAATAAAAATCGTCAGACAAACCACACAGCTGGTGTGAAACGCAGCAGCCAAAGTCATAAAAACAACTGCCAGCAACAAGATAAATCTAAGCACGTTTACACGCTAACTCCTCATGACGAACATAGGTGAAAGTCACAGGGTGACTACATTTGCTAAGCATTATTTATCTGCTACGAGGTTTAGTTTATCGATAGCTGACTGACCTCCTGATGATCCCTTCTTGATGAATGTCTCCACTTCCTTCGTCTTGGCCAGATAGGCTGACTGGTCCGCGATGCGAGCGCAGAGCTTACGGAACTCGCGGAAGGAGTTGTCCGGGTGTTTTGTGTCGGTGGTTGCTGACGCGACCGAGGTACTTGTTGACGGGACGTCAGAGTTGCTGGCTGGATGTACATGAAGGAAAAACAGGGGAGAAATACTAGTTTTATTTATGAACCAAACAGGCTTCTTTTATTCGTTGATGTTCCAATGTGTCAAGGAAGTAAAGACAGCTACTGTACTCCACTTGCGAAACCGAAATACCTGAACTATCACCAAACTTGTTGGTTGTGCCAGGGAAGTGGTATCCAAAGATTAGTTCCCAGACTTCAAACTACATGTATGCAAAAATTACAATTACAAGTGAGTTTCAAGTTTTGAGATTACAAGTTTCAGGTGGTAAAGTGGAACGCCACTATACTGAACACCGCTATACCAAACATTCAGCTACACCAAACATCATCCTTGGCTCCTGATTTTAATGTACAAAACGTACCAAACATCTTTGTTGAAAAAAGTCAACAGATCAACAAAAAATCTAACGGTTGTGCATGCATTATACACTATTTGGGCCACTTTTAATTCCCGAACATCATGAATGACCCATCGTTACACCGTGTTTGAATGTTGAAGAGCGATAGATGACTATTATTTCCCCTATAAAAAAAGGGACAACCACCCATTGCTAAAGCTTCTTGACGACTCCTCGTGCGGCTGCGAGATGTGAGAAATGCAAGTTCGCTATTGGTCAAAAGAGAGTGCCGTAGGTTCAAAATTGCTTTATCGAACGATCGTTATTACGAATACTTTCTGTGGATCCAATGATGTTCGTATAGCGGCATTCCATTGTACCACACTAAAAATCGATTTGAATATCTCCCTCTGCTTTGTGTCTTGAGGCAGTAAAATCAGACACCTCAAAACCAGTTATTGGGCACTTCTTCCCCTAAACCATGTTGTGTTTGTACAGGGTGAATCAAAAAGAAAGTGACCTGGATTAATGATTTGCTTTGCTACAAAGCAATCAAATTTGATACACAGAAGAAACATGTCTTAACCACTTCGGGCTGGCATTATTTTTGCCTAAAATTTCGATATTCACAAAAGGCAAAATTTTCCAGCCAACTTCTGATCCTACAGCCAAACGCCACAAATACTGATTCGCAAGAGTCACTTCAGCAGTATTTGTATGATATTTCTTGCCCAAACCTCGTATGTTTCAATACTCTGAGGCGTGCACTGGAGCGTAAATTGTAGAACAATAGGCCGTGCACAACGGCCAATTCAAGATCAACACACGAGGGATTAGCGTGTTTAAGACATCACCCGGAGGCGAGTCAAGGTAATCTTGACGTTTTAACCTGTCAGCCGTGCCTGTGTATAAAAACAGTTAGTGCGTGTTATCACGTCCTCTGACATGAACTGGTTAAAAGAGCATGTTCTTCCACTCATCTGGAAACAAATTTACCAAAAATGATCCATGCTTTCAGAAGTTATACATGTTTTACTAAAAAAGAACCTATTTTTATAGCCATCCGTGGAATGCCATTGGAAGCTATTGAGCTGAGTGAGAATTACAGATTACACACAGGCATTCAAATACAACTGAGATTTTGATCATTTGAGTCAAGACTGAATTTATTTATTTTTTCCTGTCAGATTCTGTGTTTTGAATGTGAGGAACAACTGATCTTTTTTTTCCCTGAAATGTTGATGACGATTTTTGTCTGCTTTCCTTTGCTAGTTGTCGTTCATTCATGGAGGTGGGAAAACGTCGATGTTTCATTGTATTTAATGGGTATTCATCAGTTCATTGAACGGTAAATGATCAGTGGTGGACAGCCGAGTTTTGTAATCTTTTTATTAAAATAGACATGACTTGGGAATAGAGTAAGCAAATTACGTGAAAATATCACAGTTAGTAGTCAATAACACGTTATTTTATCCCTGTGAATATGAATGGGAGCAGGCCATATTCTTTAAAATATGTTTTCTTTAAATTCAGTCACTTTCTTTTTGACTCGCCCTGTACCGTATATTAACTCTTTCCTTACTATTGTTGGTCTGTCACACTCATAGTAAAATCAAATTTATTGGGCTGCTTAAGTGAAATTTTAATTTAACTCTCCTGCTATTTAAACAGTCACAGCCAGTCAATATTTCCATTCACTTCCCCTGCTATACCGGTACCTTTAAGAAAGCTAGTCACCAAAAGTCAGATCAAACGTCAAGCAAGCACTGTGACTAGTCAAACTGGGTCAACAGACAAAGCAGGCGAGTTGTGGTCACAGCTGTTTTATCACTCAACGGGAGTCAAAGCATAGCTGTATCAAGTTACTTAAACAGTCCCAGCCAGTCAATCCTGCTTTACATACACAGTCTTAAGCATCCTGTAAAATTATGGCACCTGGTGTGAAGTCATTTTCCAGAAAATTGTATTTTTGTATAAAGTTCCAACAGTGGTCAGCCGACCAACAGTGGTCAGCCGACCACCGTTGGAAAAACCTAACTATTTTTCAACTACTGCTCTAACTTCACCATTTTTTTCAGTCCACATTTTGTTTGCTATTGGTTACATGTTCATGAACGGGTGCAGGCCAGCTAGACTGGTTCCCATACCTTACAAATTTCCGGCATCTATAAATTGATCCATTTTATCTTTAGTGGAGTCAGGGAACCAGACTACTCCATCATTTGTGTTTTTCTTTGTTTTCCAGCATTTTCGAACACAAAACTTCAAACATATCAGTGGAACAATATTTGATCTATTATACTAACCCCTCAAATAGTTCATTTCTGCAAATTGCAGCAAAAGCCAATGATATTCCCTTTAACTCTTTCCTTACTATTGTTGGTCTGTCACACTCATAGTAAAATCATATTTACTGGGTTGCTTAAGTGAAAATTAAATATTAACACTCCTGCTATTTTAACAGTCACAGCCAGTCAATATTTCCATCCACTTCCCCTGCTGTACCGGTACCTTTAAGAAAGCTAGTCACCAAAGTCAGATCAAACGTCAAGCAAGCACTGTGACTAGTCAAACTGGGTCAACAGACAAAGCAGGCGAGTTGTGGTCACAGCTGTTTTATCACTTAACGGGAGTCAAAGCATAGCTGTATCAAGTTACTTAAACAGTCCCAGCCAGTCAATCCTGCTTTACATATATAGTGTACATGTACATGTAGGCCGGGAATTCTTAAGTGTTGAAAATAGTCACTTGTTTGATTTTGATGAAAGGACAACTTGGCACAGACTGTATGGTTGCATCTAGGCGAGTTCATAATGTGAATATAATGCAACTTTAATATTTCTTTTACATAAAAAAG